>CM068833.1:105471491-106671491 GCA_028554795.2 Sinohyriopsis cumingii
GTCTTACAGCAGGGCCATACATCAGAGTCCTCTTGAGGCAACCTTGTCTCTCTATATAGACTCTTCTTATCCACAGGCTGCTGCTGGTCCTGTGGACAACGGTCCACTTGGATCGGACATACATGAGCATGTCCGTCCTGAACATCATTGTTGACACAAGGGTTGAAGATTCAACGTCTGTCCACATGTTGAGGCTCCGACAATAGGTGAATCAATGCAGTGAACTGCGCTTATTTATAGGGACAGAAAGGATTGAAACGGATTGAGTTCATTCACCAATCCGAACACGCGTTACAAAATTCAGCCAGCCGCATCCAATCCGAAGAGAGCAGTCTGTGACGTCACGTAGTCTATATAGATCTGCTAGCGCTTGTGTGCAGTCAATCTATGCGACAGTGATTCAACATGACGGAAACTCAGAAAACGATCCAATGGGGTGCACCAGCAACGGAGACCGTCCAAGGGAACCCGGACTTACTTTCAGAAGAGGTGAATTGGGATTTTGTGGATTTTCTCTCCTCGCAAGAATTTGTTCCGGAACCTTCGTTACCTTCTTCATTACCGCAAGTGGAGAATTTTAGACAGAGACAGAAAGAAGAATTGGAGAAATTTATACAACGACAAAAGGAAGCGGAACAGGCTTTTCTCCTACAGCAACAGCAACAAGAAGAAGAGGTAAGAAAAAAACAACAGCAGCAACAGCAAGAAGAAGTAGCAGCAAAGAAAATAGAGGGTGAGAATCAAACGGTCACGGTACTGTTGGACATTTTAGCGGAGTTAAGAAGTCTGAAACAAATGTATCAGACTTCTTTATCACGACCGAAGAGAATACGACCTTCCCGAGCTAAACACGTCAACCCTGTGACTAAGCCTACCGTGCCACCCTTAGTGATTTCAACCCAATCATTATCATCATCATCAACATTACGCAGTCCAGAAGTAGGCCTTGGCCGTGGCAAAGGCATAAGGCAGTTAAAGTTGATTGCTTAAACTCATCCCTTCACCATGAAGAAAAAAGGCCCTTTTCAGGGCCACCCACATTTCTCGAAAAGAAATACAATTTCAATTTGCCAATAACTCAAAAAAAACCCACCCATTTTACCCTTATAGTACGTGTCTGTGTATGAGTGCGTGAGTGTACGTTCTTATTTTAAAATCAAAACTCAAAGACACTTACCTTATATCATTAATTTATTCTTTTCTCCATTTTTTTACAATCCAATTCACAATTCACAACACAACACTTTAATAAAAAGTTCATTGACTTCTTCTGTCTCCTTGTTTAGTCTCTCTGTTTTTTGAATTTTTTCACCGTCTTTTCCTCATTTTCTTCCCTTCTTCTTTTCTTCTTCTCCTGTTTCTTTGCCTCTTGTAAATAGAATTGTCTTTTTTCTTCCTCTTCTTCCTCTAAAGAATCCCTCTCTTCTTTCGAAGAATCCCTCTCTTCTTCTGAAGAATCCTTTTTTTCTTCTGACTCCTCTTGTTTCTTTTTTGGGCAATCTGGAGACCAATGTCCTTTTTCTTTACAATAATAACAGGTATCTTGACTTTTGTCTTTTTTAGTCCCTGTTTTTGTTCTTTTTTCACGGTCTGGACACTCTGAAGACCAATGCCCTTTCTTCTGACAGATATAGCAAGTATCTTGACTTTTATCTCTAAAGGAAGGAGAGTAGTCCGTAGGCTGGTCTGAAGAGAATTTTCTAATGACCCCTCGCAAAGCTCTGACAAAACGTTCCATCTGGTTAGTCTCTTCCATCGTTGTGCTCGGCTTGAGAGTGAAATGAATAGTGAAAGGACAAGACACACACCCTTTTATATACGCTGGTCTGCTATGACTATAAAGTAGCTCATGGTGTTTGAACTTGAGTCATCTGACTTTTTGCTTTCAAGATGAAACGATCTAATTCATTCGAGAAGAAAGAAGAAGAAAGTAAGAGGCAGAAACGTGATCTATCGCCTCGTACCAGGGCTGAAATCTTGGCACAAATTCATGCCAGTGATTTTGAAGAGGACATGAGTGAACCAGAATCAGAACCCTCTAAACCAAGTTCACCACCCTTAGTCAACCCTGAAAAGTACTATTCCATTCGAGAGACGGAAAAGCGCTCCTCTAGAAAATTTAGAACCACGGCTTACAAATACACAGTGAAGTTTAAAGATTTCAAGGCTGAAGTGCCGTTAGAGAAAGCAGAAGTGTTCATCACTGAGGTGTGGGATTCTTTGCTCACTGCACTCAAGCAGCAATGTCAACCCAAAGAAGACGATCGCTTGAGACTTTCCATACAACACGACGGTTTGAAATCCCCTGTTTGGATCGAGTTTAGCACCCCTGCAGAATTGACCGCTTCCAAAGTCATGGACAAGATTCAACACGTGCAACAATCTAATGACCAGTTTGACATCACCGATGGAAAAGCCACATTGGACATGACCCACGTCTCTCCTCCTCAAGGAACTGGACGCAAAAAGATGTTATTGGTGGACGACCTTCGCAACACCAAAAAGAGTCTCGTCCGAATTAACAACTCTCATGACCAGATGTGTTTAGCCCGTGCCATCGTGGTGGGACGAACCTATGCCGACAAGAATGACACGGTAGAATGGAAAAGAACCTGGAACACTATTCAACGTTCCCATCGAGCCAAACAACGAAACGAAGCAGAACTCCTGTTGCAACAAGCTGGCCTGTCCAAAGACACACCCTGCGGCATTCCTGAGATGCAAAAATTGCAAGATGCCCTAGCTCCACGCTACACCTTGAAAGTGCACCCTCAAGAAATGCGCGGGCCTCTGTTGTTTCGAGGCCAACATTTTAAGGACGGAAAATACATTCACGTTTATTATCACGATGACCATTTCGATACCATTACCAGTATCACTGGATTCCTGGGATACAGTTATTATTGTGAGAAATGTGACCATGGTTATAATAATCGAGAGCAACACAAACATTGTGGATGGAAATGCTCAGGATGTTTGGCCTCTCAACCCTGTCTGAGCGAAGAACCAGTGCCTTGTTCAACTTGTCTGCGCACGTTTGTTAGCCCTACTTGTTACCAACAACATTTGAAGACGCAAGGTTCACAGAAGAAATGCGCTTGTCAACTGCTGAGATTGTGCCCCGCGTGTGGACAAGTCATACGTACCAATAATACCAAGGCACACGTATGTTCAGGAAAGAAAAAATGTCACATTTGTCACCACATCGTGGACTTGGAACACCAATGTTACGTGCAAAAATACCAACCCCCACCAGAGAAAGAGGACGGTCACAAGAAGAAAGGCAATTTCATCTTTTTCGATTTCGAATGCATGCAAGAGACCGGCATTCACATTCCTAATTTCTGCGTGGCTCATCGAGCGTGCGAGAAGTGCATTCAAGAACCTATCTTCAGTCATTGCCCTCACTGCAGCAAAATTCCTGGAGGGCGTGAAAAAATCTTTCGGGGACCGAACACGTTAGCCGATTTTGCCCAATGGGTCTTAGACCCCATCGACAAGACGTGGAGCCAAGAGGACATCGAACGTTACCGAGATTGTCATCGTCATGCCACGGTGATGGCTCACAATTTCTCCGGATACGATGGACAGTTTCTTTTGAGGTACTATGCGGAACAAGGCACCGAGCGTCCTAAAGTCACTTTGAACGGAGCCAAAATCATTTTCATGCAAGTGGGACAAGTACAGTTTAAAGATTCGATGAGCTACTTGGCCATGCCTTTGAGTCGAATGCCTAAAACGTTTGGAATGACAGAAATGACTAAAGGGTACTTTCCACACTTTTTCAATACGGAAGCCAATCAACACGCCGTTCTACCCCATTTACCTGAGGCTCACTATTACGACCCCGACAACATGCGTACCGAACAACGAGAAGCTTTCTACGCTTGGTACCAGGCTCATGCCTCTGACCCTTTCGACTTTCAGGAAGAAATGTTAAAGTATTGTCGTTCCGACGTGGACATTTTACGGCGTTGCTGTGGAAAATTTCGAGAACTGTTCATGGAACACGGAGGGGTCGATCCTTTGAAAGAAGCTTGCACCATTGCCAAAGCGTGTTCCTTAGTGTATCGACAACGATTCATGCCTGAAAACACCGTGGCTGTCATCAGTCCTCAAACAACCCACTTTGTCAAACGTCAATACTCGGTCAAAGCCCTACGTTGGTTACATTACTTGTGCGACAAGGAAGACAAGTGGATTCAGCATGCCCGCAACGGAGGAGGCGAAAAGACCATCGGAACGTATTCGGTCGATGGTTGGGACTTAGAAAACCCCAAGATCGTGTACGAGTTTAACGGTTGCTTATTTCACGGATGTCCCGTCTGTTACCCTGATCGTGGCACTAAAAATCAGTTTTTGCAACGAACCATGGAAGACTTGTACCAGGACACTTGTCAGCGGCGCCTAAAGTTAGAACAGGAAGGATACCAAGTGGTGGAAATGTGGGAGCACGAGTACGATCACCGTATGAAAACCGATCCCGAGTTTAAACGCCTCGTGGAAAGTTACCAGTTCGTGGACCCGCTGAACCCGAGGGATAGTTTGTACGGAGGAAGGACCAATGCCACCTGTTTGCTGTACCAAGCCGACGAAGAGAAAGGAGAAGAAATCAAATACTTGGACGTGTGTTCGCTGTATCCCTACGTGTGCAAATATTGTCGCTTTCCTGTAGGGCACCCGCAATTGCTGACGGAACACATCGACCTGAAAAACATTCGACAATACGAAGGCTTGATCAAGTGCAAAGTTTTGCCTCCCACGAACCTATACCATCCCGTCTTACCTCACCATTGTCAAGGCAAACTGATGTTTCCTTTGTGCCGTACTTGTGCCGAAACGTGCAACCAAGACCAAGCTTGTCAGCACAGCCAGGAAGAACGGGCCTTGACGGGAACCTGGGTCAGCGTAGAATTGTTCAAAGCTCTGGACATGGGATACCAACTGTTAGAAGTGTACGAAATTTGCCACTTTCCCAAGACACAACAATACCACAAGGGTGACCCTACTCAGAAAGGCATTTTCGCAGACTACGTGGATGCCTTTTTGAAACTGAAGCAAGAAGCCAGCGGCTATCCTTCCTGGTGTCACACTCCCGAAGACCAAATACAATTCAAAGAGAAATACTATGAACAAGAGGGCATCACTTTAGACCACATCGAGAAAAACGAAGGCAGGCGATCGTTTGCCAAAGTGATGTTAAATTGCTTGTGGGGTAAAATGGCACAACGACCGTGTTTACCCAAGACGGAATATTTGACAGAACCTTCTCGCTACTTCCAGATGATTCACGACAAAACCAAATACATGAAACACGTGGACGTCGTTCGAGAGAATTTAATCTTGGTCAATTACGAAGAAGATCTGGACTTTGTACAAGACGACCCTTTTGGAAATGTCATCATTGCAGCTTACGTGACAGCTCATGCTCGCTTAAAATTGTACGAAGCTTTAGAACTGTTAGAAGAACGCGTCCTGTACTTTGACACGGACAGTTGCATTTACATCCATCACCCGATTCAACATCACCCTAACATCGAAGGAGACCGTTTAGGAGCCTGGACAGACGAGCATCCCGACGACAAGATTCTAAGTTTCGTCAGTGGCGGTCCCAAAAATTACGGCTACGAATACCGGGACAAACAAGGAGAAGTGCACACGACGTGCAAAGTGAAAGGACTGACTCTGAATTATCGTACCAGTCGAGTGGTCAACTTTGGGGTATTGAAAGAAGCCTTGCAATCGGGAGAGGATGGAAACTTTAAAGTGACCACTCACCAACCGAACAAGATTGTACGTTTACCTACTCATCACATCGTCAGTCGACCCTTGGAAAAAGTCTATCAAATTGTATACCAGAAGCGAGTTCGACTTCCCAATCATTTCACCTTACCGTACGGTCACGTCGGTATTGGTCTGTATATAAAAAAGGAACCCTAGGCAAGATCGATAGTTCATTGTGACTACCAAGACCGAGCGAACAAGATGAATACTTTCAGAGAAACACAGAACAAGTTGTTTAGAAAGGCACAATTCAAGTGTGAGGCTTCGGAAGTGGATTGCGATTGTGAGCCTTGCGATGGGTACGATGCTGTACCTTGTGACCTGAGCGATGCCGTAAAGCATCATGGGAACTTTAGTGTCCCTACCCCTATCATGGAAAGCGATGCTGTGCGTGTCAAACCTGTGGGATGCGAAAGTGATGCCGCTCGTCCTCTTGGACATTTTACTGGGTTTCGTTTTAAAGGGGAATGTCCACCTTCACGTCTACCCCCCTACGGATGTCATCCAGCCCTGAGCAAACTCCTGCCCATGTCACTCAATCCTCATCGAAACGAACCTGTGAAAGACGAATATTCGTTTCCTGTGCGTTTGTCGGAATACTGCGACTTTGAAAATCGTCTTCAATCGTTCAAAGGAAAATGGCCTAAGTATCTGGGAGGACCGACCCCCGAAGAATTAGCCAGAGCCGGATTTTTCTACTTGGGCGAAGGAGATAAAGTCAAGTGCTTCAGTTGCGGTGTGTCACTTCACCACTGGGAACCGCAAGATTCGGCCTACGTAGAACATGCTCGATGGTCACCGAATTGTCATTACTTACCCTTAGTGGGACCGAGACATTGAAGTAACTTCTTACCATAATAATCTGTTCATGGATACTTTACAAGAGAACATTCGTGCTTTGCCTGTGGAGTTGAGAGAACGCATTTACCGAGAGCTGGTCAAAATACAAGTGAAACGTAAAGAACAATTGCATCCGTTACGTCACCGGTGTTTGAACCACTGGTACCTGAAGGCTATACAAGGATTGATTCAATTGAAAGTGTTCCATCGGACAGACATTGATCAACGATCCTCTAGTTTTAAAAAGGATTGGTTTGGTATGGACGATTCTACCTACATCATTGTAAACGTACTGCATCGAATTCCAGAGGAAGAGTTAACGAATTACCAACATCTTGAACACAATGTCAACTTAGTGAAAGAGGAAACTTCTGAACGAATTGTAATGTGTAGATTAGTGACTCAACGATTTAAATTCGACACTGAAGTGAAACCATGTTTGTGCAAACAGTACATTTCTTGTGTCAGACCAAAGAGGATTTAGTATGACCTATTCATGGATACTTTGCTAGAGAACATTCGTGCTTTGCCTGTGGAGTTGAGAGAACGCATTTACCGAGAGCTGGTGAAAATACAAGTCAAACGTAAAGAACAATTGCATCCGTTACGTCACCAGATCTTTAACCACTGGTACCTGAATGGTATAAGAGAACTGATTCGTCAGAAATTGTTTCAGTGGTCAGACCTTGTTCAACACTTTGAGTTAGTGAATGATCGAAATGTTCATGATTTTGGTTACTTCGAGATTCACCTACAGCAATACATTGAGGAAGACAAGTTAAAGGATTATCAACATATTTTACGTGGAATCTATTTAGAGGAAGAGGAAACTTCTAAACGAACTCTGAAGTTTCGGTTACAGTATGCAAGATTTAGATTCCCTACTGGAGAACGAAGATCTCTGGCTAGAAAGTACGTGTATTGTTTCCGAAACAAAGAGACTATAAAAACAGGCTGCCATGCCACGACTTATGTCACATGTCATCCAACAGATTCCGTGGAAGGAACTCAATGACCATATTCAAACCGTGGATCATTACCATCGATTATTACAAGAACTGTATCCATTCAATTTGGGACGACAAGTGGTGTGTGTCTTAGTGACTTGTTTTTTGGGATTTCGTTTACCAGCCGATTCTTTGTGGACTCTTTACGATCAGTACTTACCACCTCAATGGCCTTAAATGGTCACGAAAAACTCCTTTTGCTCAAAGCCTTGCGGTTTCATCTGGATACTTCTCGACCTCAACAGGAAAAAAAGATTCGTCAACTTTTAGCTACCCAAGACGTGTATGACGATGTGTGTGTAGCTTGTGACTTACACCCTCATTGGACAGATGTTCGTGACTGGAAAAAGGGGGGTTTTGAGGCTTGGACCCAAGAAGTGGCCCAGTATGCACAAGAGTTGTTCAAGGAAAAAAGTTACTTTTCAACCTGTGTTAGTGACGGTGCCAGAAGAACCCGTCACCGAGAACAACCACTCGCTTCAGGACAGGACTGTCATGGACATTCCTGAAAGGTCATTCCGGGAGGACACTTGTGTGACAATACCTCATGTAGTTACTGTAAGAACATTACACACTGTCCCTAGGACATCTTGGTTACCCAAAACATGTTGTACAGACACTTGTTTATATTCCACTTTGATCGCTTTGCTGTCTTTTATATTCCTGTACATCACTATTTGGGTTGTATGTATTTTTGTCTTTCGTGTTCATGTTTGAAACATTCAATAAACGTGTTCTGAAAAAGTATATAAACTCTTGTCTTGTTTGTTTTTCGTGTCACAAGTGACATTCCTCACACCATGGCTACCTCTGCTGTCTCTGCTCCCTCTTCCTCTACTGTCAAAGTCATCGACGAACACTTAGATCGTGCCAGTTGGGAGGCTTTGTATCTTCGCCATCCCTTTAACATGCTCATTGCTGGACCTAGCGGTTCTGGCAAAACCGAATTCGTCAAACGTTTGATCGAACATAAACATCATTTGATCGATCGGCCCCCTCAACGGATCGTGTGGTGTTACAAAGAGTGGCAATCGGCGTACAGCCTCTTGCGAGAAAGTCAAGGCGATTCCATCGTGTTTGTGGAAGGCATTCCTAAAGAAGACGACGGCATCGTCTCTGACTCCCGTCAAACCCATTTGGTCATTTTCGACGACATGTTAGGAGAAGACGAAGAAGAAATTAAATTGTGGTTCACGCGCAAAGGGCATCACCGTAATGCCAGTGTCGTTTACATCACCCAAAATTTGTTTCAACAAAGTAAAGCCCATCGCACCATCAGTCTCAATGCGCATTACGTGGTCTTGTTTAAAAGCCCTCGAGATAAATCGCAAGTGCAAGTCTTAGCCAAACAGTTAGGAACGCCTTGGCTGACTCAGGCGTACGACGATGCCACTCAAACTCCACACGCCTATTTACTCGTCGATTTGAAACCTACCACTCCCGAGGATTTGCGATTTCGTACCCACTTGTTTCACCACTGGTGCCAAGACGGAGGGCCTGTCCTGTACACGTCTCCATCCTCGACTTCATTTCACTCCCCATCAAAAAATCTATAAAAACCTCAGACCCTTTTTCGTCTGTCTCACACTCAGTGCGAACATGACGTCCCTTCAGTCGCATCTTCCTGTCAAATTGATTCGTGCCTTGTATGGCATCAGTCGAGAAAAAGATCCACAAACACGAGCTCGTGTCTTAGAAGCTAGTCTCAAAGAAGTCTTACGATGGCTTACGGTGACGGCACGTCAATTACTCCAAGGAATCATTCAGGTTCCTCATCAAACCCAACGCTTTTTCGATCGAAACAAAGTCGCTTTGGTCCAACTGGCCGATCCCCGCATCGACACTCAAACCAAAAAACAAATCATTTTGAAACCTGGAGGGAGCGGTACTCTAGGAGGGGTCATCATTCGCTCACTCTTAAGATGGGATCCTAATGCCCCCAAAGTTATCCCTAAGACAAAAGTTCAACGAAGCCCCAAGAAGAAAAAGACCAGGTCCCCAAAGAGAAGAACTTCTCCAGTGGCGGGACCCTCCTCTTACCAGACACCACCCCGAAAAAAGAAAAGAAGCCCCCAGAAAAAGAAACAGAGAAAAAGTCCCCAGAAAAAGAAAAGTCCACAGAAGAAGAAAACTAGTCGCAAGAGAGGCACTTCGGCCAGGACACAACCTTACACTCGCAAACCACGACCTGCCACAGCGTCTCCGGCTTCCTCACGTTTGTCCACTTCTCCGTTGATGTCACCAGGAACTGAAGAGTACTTGGAGACGTTGATTACACCAAGAACTTCTCCGTTGATGACCCCCAAAAGAACTTCCCCAGTGGCAGGACCTTCCCATTTAGCGGCAGCGGCTGCTGCTCACAAAGTACCTTCTCCCAAAATCAAAGTCCATGAAAGATCGGGCATGTTACAAAGTTTACTGGATTTGTCCAAGCAAGAACTGGCTCGATTTAGTCCGTTACGTACCCCTGCACGACGTGTCATGCCTGTCCTCAAACTGATACGCCGTAAAGACAATCAGTGGCGACGCGTTCCAGTATAAAAAAGACCTGTGACCGAGTATGGTATCAGTGTTTTTAGGTGCTCCTAAAGACTCAAAGATGTCACCCTCCAGAAAACCCCAAGGAAAGAAAAGGAAAGGACTGCCACCACGTTTAGCCAAACATGGGGACCTGTTATCTGTCCTGTCCAAAGCTTCTCCACCCCTACGAAAAAAACTCATTCAAACGGCCTCCAAAGAGGTCATCGATAGCGTGTGCGAATGTTGTTTGAACGTTTTGAAAGGCACGATCCCTTTGTCCAAACACCAGAAACAATGCTTAGGCAAACATCGTCACGTTCTTCGGAAAATGGTTCAAAAGAAAATTCCCATTCGTCAAAAAAAGAAGATGTTGGTCCAACGTGGAGGCATTTTACCTGTCTTGTTAGGCCCCATACTGAAAGGAGTCTTGGGAACCATGTTGGGAGGACTGGTGGGAGCAAGATAAAAAGGCCCTCGAAAGTCCCAAGATCTCAGAATTCACCCCTGACAACCCCATGGAAGGACGAAAACTAGCTTTAGTGCCTTACAAACGATGGATGGAATACCATCGGTGGCAAGAACAACGCACCCCGCATTTACCTCCCAATCCCAATTTGAGCGAGATGTCCCAGTTACAACACGAATTGCAATCCTTGATGGATCGCCAAGATTTGTCCGAAACAGAAAAATCGCAAAAGTACGGTCAACTCTTGCAACGACTGCAACTCTTTCACCAGAAAGCTTTAGACGAAACAGCTTTACCCACTCTAAAAGATTTTAAGACCTTGATGAAAAGTCCAGCACCATCACCAGTACCAGTACCAGTACCACCAGTACCCGTGACCAAGACAGAAAAAGGAGAAGAAGAGGAAGGGTTTCAAACTCCACCAGAAAAAGTACGCAAGTTAACAACACCACCTACCTCCAGAATTGGATGGATTAAAAAGATGATGGCCACCCCTTCTTCATCACAAGAGAAAAAGAAAGTGAAGACAGAAGTGAAGACAGAAGTGAAACAAGAACCGATATCCCCCGCTCAGACATGCTCCTCTTCGACACCTATTGCCGGTCGCACACGCAAAGCCTTGCAATCCAAGAAAATACCCCAAGAGAAAAAGAGTAGCCTCCTCCAAGAGTGGGTGTCTTATTAACACACCAACACAAAAATGGAAAAAGTCTTAGCCAGCATTTACTACGATCCCTCCCATCCTGCAGGTTACGCAGGAGTTCAAAAATTGTATCGTGCTGCCAAAACGCGACTGAAAAGTCTCCGTTTACCTCAAGTGCAACGATGGTTACAAGAACAAGCTACCTACACTTTACACAAACCCATTCGACGCAAGTTTGCCAGAAGTCGCACCCGAGTGGAAGGCATCGATCATCAATGGCAAGCCGATTTAGCCGATGTCTCTCATTTGGCCAGCTACAATCGTGGCTACAAATATTTGTTTTGTGTCATCGACGTCTTTTCCAAATTTGCCTGGGTCGTGCCCTTGACTTCCAAATCGAGCAGCGAGTTAGTGCGAGCCCTGCAACGGGTGTTGAAACAAAGCGGTCGTCACCCTCTTCGATGGCAAACGGACAAAGGCACCGAATTTCTGAACCAAGCTTTCCAAAAAGAATTAAAGAAACGTGACATTCATTTTTTTACCACCGAGAATCCCGAAACCAAAGCCAGCATCGTGGAACGTTTTCAACGTACTTTGAAAGAACGCATGTGGAAATATTTTACGCATCACCACACTCTGAAGTACATCGACATCTTACCGCACCTGGTGCAAGCGTACAACCAATCTTACCATCGAAGCATCGGACGTGCCCCGCAAGACGTGACTCCCGACAACGAAGTGCTGGTGTATGAGCGTCTGTTTGGTACGTCCCCGACGAGGGCTGTCCCCGAGAAAAGTGGAGAGTTGACCGTAGGAGATTGGGTGCGCATTGGCAAAACCAAACGCACTTTCGACAAAGGTTACTTACCTAACTGGACGACCGAATTGTTTCGCGTCACTGGACGAGTGCATGGCCGTCATCCTGCCGTCTATAAATTGGAAGACATGAACGGAGAAGTACTCAAAGGAACGTTTTATTTGCCCGAGTTACAACGTGTCACCAAAAAAGAAGACGAAGTGTACGACATCGAAAGCATTCTCGAACGCAGAACCCGTAAAGTGGGCAAACGACGTGTCAAAGAAGTCAAAGTACGTTGGAAAGGATATCCACCCAGTTTCGATTCTTGGATCGACGCTTCGCAAGTCATCGACTATAAAAAGAAGAAGTGACCATCATGCCCTTTCACACAGCAGACGCAGCTACGTCGACCAGTCCTTCTTCCCCTAGTTCTTCTGTGCAAGATTTACAAAAACAACCCTTGTGGGTGTGGTGTGGAGAACGTGTGCCTAAAACGCAAATCGTCTTTTTCTGCCAAATCTTCGTGGTGTATTGTGTCATCGGGGCAGCCATCGCCAATTTGAGTTTGCAACAAGGAGACAAACAATTGTGGACCATTTTATTGAGCAGTTGCATCGGTTACCTGCTTCCTAATCCCTCCCTGAAATTCTCCTCGAACGGGAACGTTGTGTCCAGCGCCAGTGTCAGTCACCACTCCAACAACCACAATCAGAACCCCATTTTAGACGGAGACACGCCTCTGACGTCCACTAACCCCTCGGACAGCCACAGAACTCTGGAATTATGAGTCACCAAAACCAATTTTACTTAACTTTACCCAGTGACAGTTCCATGGAGGTGTTTCCCAACAACACGTTGTACTGTTACACGGCCAAAATACCTCAGGCCATCCCCTTAGATCACGAAGCCCATTGGGAAGTGGCTTTAGTGGAAATGATTCACCCTACACAAATCAAAAACATCACTGAAACTCAAAACACTTTTGACATCGAAATTTTGGACCCAGCACTGCAGCAAACCATGACGGGCAGTCCTCAACATAACTCACATCTTGCAAAGGACCTATTACCCCGCAGCAGTGACTCTTCTCCTCCTCTTTTCGTTTATCACTTTAAAATTAACTCAGGCCATTATTTTAGTGGTCAACATCTGGTGGAAGCCATCGCTGACAAATTCTATGCAACCTTTGACAAAGTTCTGACCACAGCAAAAAAACGTGTCACCATCGAGTACCACAAACTGTCTCACCGTCTACTCATTAAATTTCAAAGTGAGGAAAAAAGTATACGTATTAAATTTTGCCCTGAATTGTATGACATTTTGGGTGGAGACCTCAATATGATCACGGATAAGCAGACCAAAAAAATTATTAAAATGGCAGAGATTGACAACGACATGCATTTTGCAAGGTACTTTCGTTTCCCGGTAGAACTGAACCAAGGACTGAATTTGATGTTCGTGTACTCCGATGTGGTGGAGTACAACGTGGTGGGACACACCTCCGTACCGTTACTGCGTGTCATTCCTTTCAAAGTAAATTCTGCCACGGTCACTGACGAGGAAGGTGGAAACACTTACCACATCCACCGCGAATTTGTCCATCCTCACTATTTGCCTGTCAGCAAGTCTTATTTGGACACGGTCAACATTGCTATAAAAGGAGATCTGGGACAAAATATTCCATTCACCAAAGGAAAAGTCACGGTGAAACTCCATTTTCGAAAACGGTTCTCTCACGACTCGTAAGTAAGTAAGTCATGTATCCAGTGTACCGAGGGGTTGCTCGACAGCGAGGACACGGTTTAGGAGACATGTTAAAATCGGCCTTTCGTTCGGTGGCCCCGGTGTTGAAACCGATGGTGACACGCGGATTGCACGCCTTGAAAGATGCGGCACTGACGCAAGGCAAAGAATTTCTCCAAAATGTGATCATCGACAAACAAAACCCTAAAGAAGCCTTCATGAGGGCTGGCAAAAATGTCTTGCTGCAAACGGGCAAAGACATTTTAGGCCGACGAGACACACCTATAAATGCCCTGCACGCTACCGAGTCAAGCATTCAGCAAGGACAAGGCAGAAAGAGACGACGAAGAAAACACCCTTTCACCAGACTTCAAGCTAGAAAGGCCAAGAAAAGAAGAACCGTTCGAGACTTAGACGTTTTCGATTATTGAAACACAGAACAAAATGATGCACCGAGAGTCTTGCGCCTGTTCCAAGACGGAACTGGATCTGTTTGCCATGCCCCCCACCATGATGACCATGCAAGAATCCCAGTGGGTGGAATTTAATGCCATCTCCTCACTGACCGATTCTGCTCCCATTGAGTTTGAAATCAAAGGACAGCCCGAAGATTACATCGATCTGAATAGCAGTTACTTGTACTTGAAAGTCCAAGTTCTAGATAAGGATGGTAATAAAGTAGAAGACACTGAGAATATAGCTCCCGTCAACAATTTCATGCATTCCTTGTTCAGCTCAGTGGATTTGTACTTGAATAACAAACTAGTCAGCAGCAGCATGGATACATACCCTTACCGTGCCTACCTGGAAAATCTCTTGACGTACGGAATAGATGCCAAGGATAGTCATCTCAATGCCTGCGTGCTGTGGGAACCTGACGAAGCGAAGGCATTTGACGAAACAGATAAAGACAATGACGGTTTTGTGGAAAGACAAAAGAAAATCCTAGGTGGAAAGAGTTTAGAACTGATGGATCGTTTGCATTTGGACATGTGGTTGCAAGAGAAATATTTGCTGAACGGGGTCAATGTCCGCTTGAGACTGAATCGTAGCAGTGCCACTTTCCATTTGTTGGCTGATGAGGATGCTACTAAGACTGGCAATCCTAAAAGCAAAATCGATGAGGCCAAACTCTACGTACGACGCGTGGAAGTGTTACCCAAAGTGGGTAACGACATCAGTCAAACGTTGAGCAGAACGACCGCCAAGTATCCCATACGACGTGTGGAAGTGAAAACGTTCACCATTCCCGCTAACCAGCAATCCATAACCGAAGATCATCTGTTCCAAGGACAGTTACCCAAACGTTTAATCCTTGGTATGGTCGAGAATGAAGCCTTCAACGGAGCCTTCAAAAAAAATCCTTTCAACTTTCAACACTTCAACGTGAAGAAAATCGAAGTCAGTCGTGATGGCAAGACCTTGTGTACCCGACCTTTCGAAACTGACTTTGAACCCACAAAGATGAATTACTTGAGATCGTACTTGTCCCTGTACGAAGCCACCTTCCAGTTAGGAACCAACACCAGTCACGGCATTACGTACGACGATTACGCAGGAGGCTATGCTTTGTGGGCTTTCGATTTCACTCCAGACCAAGGCAGCGACGAGGGACATTTCCACCCTATAAAATCTGGCCAGATTCGTGTGGAACTTCAGTTTGCAGATAAACTGGACAAGACAGTGAACGTCATCCTGTATGCAGAATTCGATAATACCATAGAAATCAACAGTTTGAGAGAAGTCATTCTAGATTATTAGAAAGCCATGGAAGACTGTTATCCCTCATTACCTAGTGGAGAAACTTTGGACATGGAATGTGAGGAGACCGTGGAAAAAGAAGAAGTGATCATGATGAAATCGAGATGGCCAGAACAAGAAGTCCATTTAGTCTCCTGTTTTGCCAAACACTTGGTCGACAAAATAACGGAATTGATCAAGAAAAATTGCTATGGATGTCAAAACGATCATCCCAGTCAAATTCAACACGATAAATGCCTGATGTTAAGTCAAGAAGAAAAATTGGACGAGTATCTGGACGAAGCTTGGAGTCTCATCTCGAACAAAGACGTGTTGCACCAGTGGTATAAAGACTTGCGTGAACATTCTTGTCCACCATTAACCACTCAAGAGATCCATCGTATCGAAGCTCTCCTGAATCAGAGTGAGGAAACAGAACGAATAACCGTTTATTCGTCAGACATTTTCAAGCAAAATGTCAGGATCGAATTGACGACTTATTATTACCTGTGAAGAAGAAGAAGAAGAAAAAACCCACACAAAACAATGGATACCTGGGAACTTTATTACCTTTTGAACCACAGTTCGTATACGTCTTCTTGGAATCCTGTCGTCTGTGCTAAAGATGAACTCCCTCATCGCAAACCTAAAGACCATCAAGCTTACGTGATCAACACGGACGACAGTCATCTCCCAGGAACCCACTGGGTAGCCGTCTACTTTCCTCAAGAAGGATGTGTGGAATATTTCGATTCGTACGGATTGCCCCCTTTGGAAGACGATATCATCGACCTAATGAGAAGAAATGCTCAAACCACCCGATTCAATAACGTGAAATTACAAGGCACAGATTCCTTGGTGTGTGGACAATATTGTGTGTATTTTCTGCATCATCGCAGCCTGGGCTATTCCTTAGAACATTTAGTGACTCATTTTGATCCTCGTTCTTCTGCTAGAAACGATGTGAAAGTAGATCGATGGTTCTGTGACCATTATGCTTATCTTTTGTCTCAAGCTAGGAAACGTAGTGTCCATCAATGGCCTAATGATTTCCAACAGTGGAAATCACAATTTCATTCACAACGTTGTCAGCCCTGTTCAAAGTAGATTGTCCATTGAGAAAAAAATGTTTGTGATTTGAAAAAAAATTGTTTGATGTTATAGTGTTGGATTATTGTTAAAAAATGTTAGAGTTGTTGTTGTTAAGTGTTAAGTGATTTTTGAATAAAAAATGTTGTGTTTTGAAAAAAATGCCTTTGTGGTTTGTTTAGCTATAAGAATGTTGAATTGATGCTCTTTCATTTCTTACTATCCCTCTCATGAACGTTGCGGCTCGAAAACCGTGTGGGGGATGTTTTCCTTCACGTCCGCGCTTTCACTTTAAGAACCGGGGTTGTTTCCAGTCTAACCATCCATTGTCGACTCATCCTCCTACGAAGATGTGCTCCAAACTAGCTAAACTCAACGAAGCCTACGTGAATTTGCATAGGGTCAGACACAGTCTGATACCGAAGCCAGAAGAAATAGAGAATGTGAGAATGTTAAAAATCACTGAAGACCTGATAGAAGAGCTCTTCAGAGAAGAAATGAACAGGGAAAAAGAAGAATGGACAGAGAAGTACAGACTTCAGAGACAGCAGCAACAGCAGCAACAGCAGCAGCAGCAGCAACCTGAAGCTGACAGAGGCTTGGTCGATTGTCGTATCGACACCAAAGAGTTCTTCTTCTCTTTCCGAAGAAGCAGACCTATCGCCAGAAAGTCTATCCTCAGAGGACATCGCATTCTTAGAAACTAAAAAAGAATGCCATAGCAAAACAAAAAAACAGCCCTTTTCAGGGCTACCCAATACTCTAGAAAAGAAATAACCATCCATTTGCCAATGTGTGTAGGTAGAGTAGTGTGAAAATAAACACTAACTCTTTATTAAAAAATGTGAGGGAATGTGTTTGTGTATAGGATTGTGTGTTTGTGTGTTAGTAAGTAATCAAGTAAGTTGGTATGCATAGTAGATTAAAATGATGTTTGTTTTTTTGGCTGTTAGAGGTGTATATTTGGGGTTAGATTGGATTGATTTTGGTATGTGGATAGTCAATTGAAGTGATTTATAAAAATTTTTACAATAGTGATGGGTAGCATAAAAAAGTGAGTGAGTGTTTCTTTTAGGTCCGCGCGTTGTTGTTTTTCGGTCATGATCTAGGTAAGATGAATTTTATGTTTTTAGGGGGATGTTTTCCTTCACGTCCGCGCTTTCAGTATAAATTAAAAACAAATCGTCAGTTGGGCCCATCGTCGACCTGTTAACAGCAAGACAATGAATACAAGGATTGTGAAGCTGCTAGAACTCCAGATGCACCTGGAATATGCCAGGCGCATAGTAAACGAACTATCAGCGGAGGCTATCGTAGAAGAAGCAAGAATGAAGAAAGAAGAGGAGGAGAGAAGAGAGAGGGAAGAAGAGGAAAAGAAAAGAGAAGAGAGGATGTCGTTCAATATTCCCGAGACAGAGGATTGGGGTGTTGAAGCGAATCATCCTCCCTCTGCGCTCCCCAGAAGAAAGGTGAAAGAAGACTGGGGAAGAAGATGCGTGTGTGGCGCCAGGCCAGGACGGTGCAACCATTAGATAGGTGCATCAGGAGTTCAAAAAACAGCCCTTTTCAGGGCTACCCAATACTCTAGAAAAGAAATAACGATAAATTTGCTAATGTGTGTAGGTAGAGTAGTGTGTATATAAACACTAACTCTTTTTTAAGATAGTGTGAGGGTATGCGTTTGTGTGTTTGTGTGTTTGTGTTTGTAAGAGCTCAGGTATGTTTGTGTGAATAGTAGATTATGGGTTTCTTAGAGTATGTGAAGAGTATAGTTAGGGTTATATTATATGAAACGAGAAAAGTAGGGGGATGTTTTCCTTCACGTCCGCGCGTTGTTGTTTCTTTGGTTATGATCTAGGTAAGATCAATTTTATGTTTTTAGGGGGATGTTTTCCTTCACGTACGCGCTTTCAGTATAAAACTAACAGTGTTGGCCATTGGAACCCATTCTACGGAATAAGTAAACAAGAAGATGCCAGCAGCTTCAGCTTTATACAACGATCTTATGGGAAGTTGGTATTGGATGGTGGATGGATTGAGTGTAGTAGAAAGGGTTGAACAGGAATGGAGGTATGCAGTGACAAAAGACTTCGTCTCAAGACAAGTAACCAGCCTCCACTTATCCGTAAATATTGTAAAAGAAATGATAGAGGATGAGGAGAAGAGAATCAGAGGTTTAATTAACCCACCGTATGTCAAAGTGGGTAAGTTAAAAGAAGCGATAGATCATGTGACGAGTGCAAGGTGCTTTCTAGAAGACATTGTAGAATGGACAGATTGGTGTTTCGCGAAATGAGGGTTAGAAAAACTTAAGAAAGCTGAAGAACTAATGAGGAACGTGCTGACCAAAGAGGTCAAGAAGATCAAAGAAAAGTGGTCAAAGGAAAGAAAAGAAGAAGAAAATAGAAAAAAAAGGGATGAATTCGAAAAACTGAACACAAACTGGATGAAAATCCAAGAGAAGTTCCGGGCCATGGGCCACCCGGACTGGTTGCCGGAAACAGAAAAGAAAAAGAAGAAAGGAATGATGGACAAAATAAGAGGATGGTGGAAGAAGTTCAGAAGTTAAAAGAAGAAGAAGAAGAAAAAACCCAAAGGCCCTTTTCAGGGCCCCATATTTCTCGAAAAGAGATAGTCTTTGAATTGCCTACCCCTTTTTTTAAAAAAAGAAAAAAAATCCCATGTTCCATTCCCCTTGTCCCTAAACAAGCCCAAACTCTATTCCCCATGTTAAATTCCCCTTGTACGTAGAGTGACCCACGATTTATCGCCATGTTAAATTCCCCTTGTACGTAGAGTGACCCACGATTTATCGCCATGTTAATTCCCCTTGTACGTAATCTGACCCACGATTTTTCGCCATGTTAAATTTCCATTGTACGTAATCTAACCCAGGGGTGTTTTTAATGCTAATTCCCATTGTACGTAAAGTGCCCCCCTTTACTACTTATGCATGCATTCAGACTAATATGGTCTAATACTGAAAGAGATATACAGCTAAGAGTGAAAAGCATCAGAAAAGCATATTTGTGGAAAACGCAAAACAGATATACATGATACATGTGTTTTGCTTAATATAAATTTCAGATACAGTTACAGTTTGCAACACATCTATATAGGTAATAGATTATATCTATATAGGTAATAGATTACATCTATATAGGTAATAGATTACATCTATGTAGGTAATAGATTACATCTATGTAGGTAATAGATTACATCTATGTAGGTAATAGATTATATCTATGTAGGTAATAGATTACATCTATGTAGGTAATAGATTATATCTATGTAGGTAATAGATTATATCTATGTAAGTAATAGATTATATCTATGTAGGTAATAGATTATATCTATGTAGGTAATAGATTATATATATGTAGGTAATAGATTACATCTATGTAGGTAATAGATTGCATCTATGTAGATAAATGCACTTCAGGTTAAAAACAAAACTAACCAATACAGCACCTTACACGTATTTTGGAATATCTCTGATGTTGATGCTAAGTGTGTGACTTATGACCCTGTATAGTTGCTTGAATTTGTTATTCAACATTTTGCATAATTGTGACGTTACCTATCTATGATCTGATTTTGTTTATTAATAACTTTATCCATCATGTCGTTTCCACTTTCACCTTCTATTTATCTGGCAAGAAAGTGTGGAAATTAGATTCACGTAAATCTGAATCTCTGCAACATTAATTTTCAATGTCTGTGTGTGTGTGTGTGTGTGTGTGCGCGCGCGCGCGCGTCTATATATGAGATTCGAATTTTAAACGCAGCTTTAAACATTGTCAGTTATATCGCAACGATGTCTGCAGTGTGGAACATTATAGTGATGTCTTGCACTGAGTCAGTCCTATCGCTAACGTCTTAATGCTGAGCGCCTAGCGGTGTAGCTGTTAGTACCATTTTTAGAAGTCTTTGGTATGGCTTGGCAGGGGTTCCTATCCCCAACCTTCACGTTTTTTATGCTACCTTCAGTAGGCAAATTAGCTTTACAAGTAAATAGGTGAAAATAATGATATATTCCTAACCATGTTCAAGATATGGGAATATAAAGACAAAGTTGTCTCGTTTTTACAACTTGCATATGTTACTCATCTTGGCAAAATATATATTCAAAATACAGAGCAGCAATTCGTACAACGAAAACAAATGAGTACACGAATGAGTGGAAGAAACATTGATTCTGAGAAAGATAACCTGACCACAGCAAGCAGTTGATAAGTTGTGATTTGAAAAGTATACGTCTGTTCACTGAGTGCACTAGGCGGTTAGTCATAAGGCAAAATTGTACAAGTCCTAAAATAGAATAACTAATGAACCACGTCATTGAAGATAGGTGCTTCATTTTCTTATTGTCACAGGAGATGGCCAAACGTTACCAAACCTGAAAGTATTAATGATGATCAATAAAGCAAAAACATTCACGTTTAAAATCTTGATATCTTGATGCAGGACAGCCCAAATGAACTTGTCTAAAGCTGCAATACCGAAACCTAACGTTTAACGGCACAATCATTCAAGTTGAATAATTTAATCACCGCGGAAATCTTGAATAGTATGATCTATTATTTTTTCCGAGTGTACTCAACTGCCTAGTAAGCAAACGTTATTGTCAAAACTAATATATCAACAAATTTTGTGAAGGGCGAAGAGCACAAAATGTATAAACTTTAAAGATCAATGATTTTTCAACAGCTATTTTGGCTCTGCTTTCTACTCTCTTGTTGAAATTTAAATGCTTAAATGTCCTTTCGCCGAATGGAGCCTACGTGGCTTAGATGGAAAAAGTATGCCGGTAACGTTACTCAAGATTGTTGTGATGTACTGTTCTTAATACTCATTTTGCGGAATGTCCAAGTTGTTGACTGGAATAAATCTGTTAATCAACGAGGTCACATTATAAACAATAAATCAATAATAATTCGCAGATTTCCGCATGTTTTCAACTCACAAATATACCGTATATTTTATTTGCTTACGGCAATTCCATTTGTCAATCAAATTAACATCAGCTATCTCTTCTATATTTCATTTGTAATTGCTTTATCATATACCTTTCGAATTCTTTAAGTTCTGGATTAATGACGATTATAATCGTTGACTACATAAGTGTTATTTATATGTTCGATTATGAATCTGGACTATTGTTTTGCTTCTTCTGGCTACATAATTGTCATTTATATGCTCGAAAATGAATCTGGACTATTGTTTTGTTTCTTCTGCAGCTGTGTCTGTTAAATATTCGGGATATATAAACAAATACAAAACAAATGTCGGTGGTGAAAATATGGAAATGGAAATGTAGCAATTCAAAAACACAGCAGATGTAAGTTCATAATACTAACAATCGTCTCGGTGTCGTTGCAGTTGATTGTCTTAGACATCTTGTTCCAAGTAGATAGTTTAATCAAATTCTTGGCGTGTAAATAGGGCATAATCGAACTGTATAGCATGAAATTGTGAGGAACTTTCACTTGAAAGTTCAAAGTAGGAGAACGTCCTCCTTAACCGAAAATAACAAGAAAGATAATTAGCTTTTGTGTAAATGATGTGGAAGTTACACATGTGCGACAACGCTGTACCTATTTGAAAACAAAATAGTTTACATGTTTCCTACAAATAGATCGCATGCATATTTATATTGTGTGCTTAACATTTATCTATAATTGTAAGTTGTATTTTCACCGCTCCGGTGGTCTAAGTGTTAGAGTGTCTGTCCCGGATGCGCGAGGTATCGGGTTCGAACCCCATTCGAGTAGATTTATACAATGGTATTAAGAGCTGCCTCGCTAGGCGCTCAGTATTAGGAGGTTAGTGTTAGGACTGGTATCAGGGTTATGTGACTGGGTTTAATATTATGCTACATGTCTGCGGCATGATATCCAATGCTGAAGATCACTATAAACTGCCAGATTAGAGAACACGTAGCCAAATGACTTGCAAATTGTTAAAACTATGTTAAAGAATTAAATTACACACACACACACTCACAAACACACACAATTTTGAGTTTAAGTTAATTTTCATTTGTAAACAAATGTTTAAATAGCTAACATTTCTCAATAGTTGAGGGTTGCACTTTAACATAATATTTGTAAATATGTTAATATGCTCTTTTTTACCTTAGAAGGTTATGTAATCTAACTTGTGGCCAACATCTTTTCTTTTGTTTGTTTTAGGTTTGTTTATAAATTACTGATAATAAACACAATTGTTCATTCATATTTTAATATCGTTCTTTGTGGAATCATTTTTACCTTTGTTCAGGTATGATTGGAGAGGAATTATACTTTAGATCGTATAATGGAGTTACTAATGTGCTGTTCAACGGGATTAACACTATTCTGGGATTATTGTGCTCTGTTATTTGTTATTGAAGAATAACTGCATGATGCGTTCTAAAATAGTTATTAAATACAAGACATCAGTACAGTTAGGAAAGGGAGTAAAGACTGCTCTAAAAGTATTTTTCCCATGGATCATAAAATCTAGTGAAAGTATAACATAAACCAGCTGAAGATGTTTATCAGTTTTAATCTAGTGTTGAATATCTGATTACTTTAGGTCTCAAGTGAAATTTAGAAGCTAATTAGATTAAGGCTTACACTATATCTTACCTCCTGAGAAAGCTAACATTAACACGAAATGTGATCTGACGACCGTATTTCTAAGCAAGCTACCCAAGTTTTATTTTTACAAGTTCAGTCGTGTGACATGTCCGTTTCGACTGGTTGGCACTGCCTTGCTCTCATCTGACCCAGACAAAGTATCAGGGTTTGAAATAGTCACTTTGAGAGGCTCCGATATTGTGGTAGGCGTGGAAATTAAATTTCTCCTATTACGCCCTATCTCTCCCTCTTCAGTTACTACCTTGTATGAATGAGGTGTAGATGCCTCAGATTTGAGAATGCCGGAAGACAAATGATCTTTAATCCATACGTTATTCCCTACCTTAAAGGCGCACTGCATAGAGCATCAACAATTAATAGATTTTTGCCAGCAGCATGAACTATACAAAAGTTGAATCTCATCAAACGCATTTTAAAGCGTTGAATTCAAGGGCACAGATCTCACATTATTTTTGTGTTCATTAGCGGCACTAATGGCTCATGTTCAGTTTTAAGTTTAAATTGCTACTAAAGCATTCAAAAGCCAAAGTGATTGCAAGGGCCTCTTTTGCTATTTGAGCATAGCGTTGCTCAGTTTCTGACATACCTTACGATGCGAACGCCACTGGTCTCATAGTGCTACCATGCTTCTGAAGTTGCACAGTACCTAGTCCAAATGAAGATGAATCTGCAGATACAACAATTTCTCTGTTTGGATCATAATGTCCTAAAGTTGGTGAAGATATCATTTCTTGCTTCATATCTCTAAAAGCTTGTTCTTGATCCGGACCCCAAGTTGATGTCTTTTTACCTTTCAAAAGCTCACGTAAAGGTTTCCATTTTTCTGACAAATTTGGACTAAATTTGTCAAGCTGATTTGCCATACCTTGAAATCGTCGTATCCTTGTTAGGCATTTCGGTGTTTTCATTTCAGGTATAAGCTTTGACTTTCTCCGGATCAGGTCGGCAACCATTTTCGTAAACATGCCCAAGAAACCTAATAGATGGTCTCGAACATTCACACTTTTGATCATTCAAAGGGACGCCGGTCTTTGGAACTGAATTCATGACAATTTCTTGTCTTTTGTCATGCTTTGTAATCATTATTCCCCCCAAAAAAGAAAATCGTCCATGTGACAGAGTGTTCCGCCATGTGGATCCAGTGTATCTGACATCCTTTTCTAAAAGAAATCAGACTCGGAAGTGATTCCGAATGGATGGTGTTTACAATAAACCTACCAAAAGGAGTAGTGAAGGTTGTAATCTGGCGTTAATCTTCTGCCAAAAGCCTGGCTTTGCATCAAGTTTGGTTAAAAAGATTGCACTTGCTAGTTTTCCAAGGGATTCTTCAATTGATGGTAGTGGGTGGTTCTATTTTTAACAGATCTCTTCAGTTTAGTGATCCGCGCAAATTCATACCGTACCGTTTGGTTTCGGAACAAAAACCATTGCCGATCATCACTCAGTGAGCTCATCTCTTTTGAAATAATACTCTTTTTCCATTCTATCCAACTTCACCTGAACATTATTCAATAAAATGATAGGAACTTTTCTTGGGGTAGATAAGGCATATGGTTAAACATTTTTGTCCAGAGTTATGCTATAGAACCATTTTGTTTTCCTTAGACCTTTAAACAAATCTGAAAATGTCTCGCGATAATCGATAATTTCCATCTACATTTAGAGATTTATCGTGAATTGCGCTTGCGTTTGTTGAGTTTTTATCTAAGGCAGTTACTGAGGATATATTTACCTGTTCAAACATCTTGAGAGTCTGAATCGCGGGACTGCCCAAGAGTGCCTGATTCAGTCCTTTTACAAGAAATATATCAACAAACACTGAACGCATTCCTCGAGTCTAGTCCACATGCAAATTTTCCCAGCACTTTAAGATCAGAGATTCCATGTCCATACATTTTTCGATCAGACTTTGACAGTTTTTGTTCTCCGATTTTTCGTTAATCCCTCTCAGGAATTAAAGTCACAATAGCTCAAGTATCAATCTTGAAGAAATGTTCAAGCGTTGTTTATTCTCACACGCGTTATCCACAGCAGTCCCTTCTTTGTGCTAATAGTCCCTAGAAATCCAGGTTCCCCTCTCGAATCTATTGTGCGAACTTCTGATTTTGACAGAGCATTTTACATAGTGTCCCCTTTTCTTACACTTGTGGCATTCTGCTTCTTTTGCTGGACATTGGTCCCGAGAACGATTAACTTTGTTTCCACATCTTATGCATCTTTTTCTGCTGAATTATTCTGTCGAACTTTTGGGATTTGATGTTTCGGCTTTCCATATTTCAATGAAGACAATTTTAGTGCATCTATTTCAGTCATTCGTGCTCCAGTTGCTTGTATAATTGGTTTTTGCTTTTTCACAGCCTTTATTTTGTCGAGCTTGACTAAAGGCACACTCTAGAGCTAGAATTAGGTCTAACTGCAATTTTCCCGAAAGTTTTGAATCTCGCAGTTCAACTACAAGTCTATCTCTGATCATTTAATCAAGTAGTGGCCTGCAATTACAATTAGCTGCTAACACATAAATAGCTATAATAAAACTGTCCACTGTTTCACCCGTTTCCTGTTTTCTTTGATTAAACTTTGCCCTTTCAAAAATTATATTCCTCTTTGGATTGAAATGTTGCACGAATCTATGTGTCACGGGCTTCCATTCCTTTTGATCTCCCTGTGTCAGGTTGAACGAAGACAAAATACCATCAACCTTACTTCCCATGGAATAAATCAAGGTATTTGAATTTCTTCCTCGTTTGCACTAGGTCCAGGCGCTTGACGAAACAGTTCAAAACGCTGAAACCACTTTTCCCAAGTTTCAATTCTAGAATATGCAAATGTGTCCTGATTTGTAAATTGACATAAAGCCATTTTCAACTCTCGTAATTTCAATCCTGTGTTTTTACTGCTGCCACCATGTAATGGTATTTGTTATTGAAGAATAACTGCAGAAGGCGTTCTATACTATTTATTAAATACAAGATATCAGTAATGTCATCAAGCGGGGAAAATACTGCTCTGAATGTATTTTCCCCATGGATCATAAACTCTAACGAATGTCTAACATAAACCAGCTGATGGTGTATACCAGTTCTAATCCAGTTTGGAATATCTGATTACATTTAGTGCCAAGCAATATTTAAAATCTATTTAGATCCAGGTTTACACTTCAATTGTATGTTCATTCAAATACATTATGGATTTATATAATTGTGATACTTCAAGACTGTCGGTACAATATCACATTCTAGTTTATTAGAATTCATTCGGAACATTCTATTCTTTCGGACTTGTGATTTAATTTGCATCACTGTACGTTCCTTTTTATATCTAAAAAGTTATAATATGTGTCCATGTTGTATAACCTTTTGGTTTTCTTTTTGCCGTTGAATGGTTTATATAATCGTAACACATATTAAAAAATAAGTTTGATCCAAAACCTACAATTAACAATCCTTCTAAGATCGAAGATACATACATCTGATTTCATCAAGCTTTACGATGATTGAACTGAATGTGTTAAATAGATTATTCTGATCATACATATTGAATTGACAGAGGAAGACAGATTTAGCGAACTATACACTTTGGAGTTAATGGATGGAAAATGCAAAACATCCAAAAATTAATATATATATATATATATATATATATATATATATATATAAATTAATTTTTGGATGTTTTTTAGTCCTATATTCTCACGTGTAAAAATATCCTTATATGTTCACATGTGAATCTTTAAGACTTTCCATCATGCGTCGATTGATTGTGCGTGCGTATATACACTATACTAGCGGCAAGAAAGAAAACCAAACATTTTGTGAGCTAGAACAAATGAATGGAAACTACATTGCATTTCAGACATATAAATATATTTTTGCGAAACAAAATTGCCTCCACTCGCGTCTCTACTTCGTTATTTACGTCAACATACTTTGCAACAGTGATACATTTCAGAAAAGTAATTAACTGCGACACATTATGATTTCTAAATCAAACCGCTTGCATCAGTCAATGAGATGTATATGATCAATCTATGAAGGTGGTATAACGTTACATGATGGGGGAAAAGGGGTCGGTAGAGTATCAGGCAGATGATTCTGTATAAGCTTCGCTTCTGGAGAAAGTTTGGTATATATATTGAAAAAAAGTATTTTCCTTTTTGCGTTCATATAGTGTGCCCAAAATTTTAAAAAAAATGTTTAACTATCGCCTTCTGGACTCGTTAACATTTGGTAGTTTTAGTGCCACACGATAAACTATATCCTGCATTATGGTAGGAAAGTTAAATGTTTTTTCTCTCTCCCTCTCATATATGTATATATATATATATATATATATATATATATATATATATATATATATATATATATATATATATATATATATAAAACAAGCCCATTCTTTTATTAAGTAAGGAGCTTGTATGTGTTTGTAACAACGGTAATACACCCCCCCCATATATATATATATATATATATATATATATATATATATATATATATATATATATATATATATAGAAACGATTTTGATTTAGGAATGAATAACTTTACATATACCTGCTGATAATACAACGATGAATCAAACTGTTAAGAAACTGACCCACATTCAAATTGCTATAAACCTAAAGCATATACTAAATCGGAGGAAAAGGCAAAACACAGAAATTGACGAAACGTTTCCAGTCAGTGTGGTGTCATGGGGCAATATCTCTGGGGAACGAAGGTGCATCTATCGTCCAGGCATCCCAGACCGACCTTCAGGCACGTCCTTGCTGATGTTGGTCGAACGAAACTCGCCAAAGTCGGTGAATCGTCATGTCTATCATGTTAAGCAAGGACCCCTTCCACATGAAAGTACAAAGGACCACAAACTTGGTGCAATACAGATCGTGAAGATATGCTCGCAATATCACGCCAGCCGATTATCGACATTCATCGACCAGACACAAGTCTTTGAGAGTCAGACGAGGGGGACTTTAGAAGGAAATAACATTATATGGTTACCCATATAACTTCATCATTATGATTCTGCAATTAAATTATGGCATGCTGGCTTCTGGCGTGGTCGACATTCTGGCAGCGGTCAAGTTTACCGAACTCAGAAACAAAGTGACAATGGCAGTCCACACCAACACGGAAGCCAGAGTCAGAATTGCTAAAGCAAATATGGCCTTTGGCAGACTGTGCTGGAGCGCAAATAGTCTGCCAATAAAACCTGAGCTATGCAACACACATGTATTGCCCCTTGATGTATACTAGCGAAACATGGACGGTGTACAGATGCCATGCTAAGAAACTGAAACATGTTCACATGGACTGCTGGATGAAACATATTAGGATAATATGAGAAGATAATGACGCAGACATTGAGGTTTTCACACGGAAAACATTCCAAGCATCCACTTTCTGCTCGTGCAATTACTATTGAAATGGATAGGATGCGTCACTAGGATGTCAGGAGAGCAACCACCAAAGAAGTTCTTCCATGGCGAGTTGAAGGAGGGAACGCTTTTACATTTACCCTTAGGAATATCTCGCACATTTTTGCTACACCGGACACAGCTTCATTCATATTGGAGCTGTATACTTTGAATTTAGACGAACTGCAGATTTAATTGGAGCTGTATACTTTGAATTTAGACGAACTGCAGATTTAGTTCGGAGTACAAGTTGACCTCCTCAGCCTATAACATAAATAGAAACTTTATATCAAGTCATCTTCGAGCTCCAATTAGGACGAACAACATATACTCCTTGATATGCCATAGACGGTAAAAGTTTTCATTAAAATGATACAAGGCTATTTAAATTATTCCACGTACAAACTGAACAAACTTATGATTCAAAAGGAGTTTGAAGGTGGTCACTAGACACCATATATTGACGGCCGGAGCAAATTCTTGACCTCCTTTCCCATTATAACACGGTTCTTTTGTGAATTGTTAATTCGTTCCTGTTTTAGATTATAGTTCTTTAATTTATATTTGTCAAATAAATTAAAGAGATGCTTAGTAGATAAATTGGTTTCCACGAAGAAATCAGAGCACTACATATGTTGTATAGCTGAGGAATATTCAGTTTGCATAACAACTGATGCTTTATTGTTCCAAGTGTAATGATAAATCATGATGTTGCTGGGTGCGTGTACAATTTTAAGATTAAATGTGACATAGTCTTTCTCGTGTTTTACTAGTCCCAGAAGAGTGTTTCAAACCTTTATTGTGGACGCGGTATAGAAATTTATGGAGATTTATAGTCTGTCATGCATTTATTTTCATTATTGTTTACATTCCACAAATAATATATTTTTTCTGTTAAATTAACAGGGGTACTAGCAATTGGAGGCAAAAGGGAAATAGGCCACATCCAGTGTTGTGAAAGGCACACAGTTGATGAAACTATGTTCTTTTCGATAATGGGAGTCAACTTAATTCTATGTAAATGTACTGAGTACTAGACCGGTTGAAGTTATTAACGCTTTACCTTGGATTATGTGAAGTCAAAACGACTTAGCGACATCGCAATTATCCTATATTGTGTTAGCATACTCTAGAAGGTGGCTTAGATAAGAGGGATAACGTTATATATAACTGCTTCCCATGTAATTTGTATTTAATGGACGTCAAAACAGTGAACAGTTGGGACGCCTGTAAGCAAATATTACCAGTATGTTCCGAAACGATATTAATGTTTGGGCCTGTCCAACCAAGAGTGCTTAGAAAAATGTAAAAGTTTTTTTGCAATTTACGCTCGGAAATACTTGGTTTAATTTGTTTGATGAAACAGTGTATCAGTTGGAATTTTTCAGGTAATGTTTACTTATATTTTTGTCCATCTTAGACATATGTGACCTAGGGAGTGTTTACGTTTGATGTGATTAACTGTTTTCTTCTGCCCATGCTGATTTTACTGGCGTTTATAATTCAAATCATTTAACATTTTCCTGGATTGACCACTCAAGGAGATAGGAGGCTAGATCTCCTTCCTAGTTTTGGTACTAGGTCATTGTTACTGTTTTGACTTTTTCCTTGCTGTTTTTCCAAGATGTTTTCTTGCCGCAGAGCATGTATAAAGGATACGATCAACATATTCACAGAATGATGCCACTTTGTCAACATAATAGATGGGGTTTGTATTAAACTTCATTTGAACTGGAAGACCAACTTCTCGACCTAGCATTAAACGATTTCTACCATTTGACTATGAAAACGAAAGCAAGACTATACATAAATCGCGTCTAGCAGGTGAATTTCTATTATTTTATGGGGTTGGTTTTGAAAATGTAAATTATGACCTGAGGTCGCGTAGAAGACTATATAATCTTGTTACTGGAATAAGTTTATATTAATTCGTGTTTGAGATCTAGCACAATCGATTTGCATTTAATTGGACCAGCAGTTCATATGTGCTGAATTTATTTCTTCAAATTATTCTATTCAAGTGATACATTTGTCTGGGAATACAAAGTGTTCCTAAAATTAATATTCTTGGACAGAGACATTCACTGGGATTTATAGTTAATTAAAGTCTGGAATTATATTGTTCTGTTTCATCAAAAAACTATTGGCTCGTCATCATTATTCGGGTCATCACAGGCACATAAACGCTTCAGTGTTGGAGGTAAATTGGATTTCTGCTGACGATTATTCAGAACTTTACATTATTAGGACTTGTGTCTATAATTCAATGATTAGTCTGGGATTTAATTCGGATTACTGTAAGATGTTTATTAATTTCACTTTGTAATCTAGGGAAATAAATTATGCATTGAATGTAAAAAAGCTTGTTACTTATTTTAAAAGCATAGACTTGTAACACAGGCGAGACAACTTGTGCTGTTCATGTTTATATTACAGTACAGGGTTGTGTCCTTTCGACGGCGTACTAAATGACTACCGTTTACGTTTAATGTGATCTATGGATTTAGATTATTTTCGCAAAAGAACCCACAGAAGTTCATTAGAATGAGGGACTGACATTTGAAGAGAAATGTATACATCCAATAATCACACATACATTTAATGAATGGAAGAGGTGTGATACAGGGAAGTAAACATTCTTTTCCAGTGTCCAAACTATTTTTAGTAAGAAAAGCGTGCTATGTGAAGAGAAAATAGACACATTTAAGGATGAGACACAATTAGCATTAGTAAAAGCGTAAGGAGGAAATTGGCTCAGACAATGACAAAACAAATTAATACGAAAGTGGTGATATGTGGCGAGTTACTAACACCAATGCTCCCCAATACCAAGCTGCATAACTCCAATGTATGTCAAGGCCAAGTAATTTTCATGTGTAGATATGGGAGTTACAAACAAGTCTTCACTGAGAAGAGGAACCAAATTTTGAGTTACTATATATATATATATATATATATATATATATATATATATATCTGTGTGTGTGTCTTTGTATGTAAACTACTTACGGCGAATAATTAATTTTTAGAATAAACACTAACTAATAGAAGTAACTGAAATATTTAATCTGGTTGTGTCATGCCACTGCACATACCCAGGAAGTTTGTGTTTCAGACGCTGTATGGTCTCGTTTCATGTGTACAGGCCTGTTGTTTTTCGATTCGACCATAGGTTTTTCTTTAATATCATATAGTTGGAAGTTAGTTGCGAAGCAAAACTTTAAAATTCGACAACCAATTGGAAAAAAACGTTCGATATTTGAAATTTTTGACAATTTCTGGAAAACTGTGACTCGTCTTGAGTCTAGATGCATCTAACTAGAAAAATTAACATAATGTGTAATACCTTTCTAAAAATTATCCACAATCCTTTGCTGGACGGTAGTGTGGTATCTCAGATCGACCTCCTTACGAGTATACTATACTGGACCTATCCTGTACATACACAGTAATGACAACACCCTACGTCGGCTACACAGGCAAAGAAGAGAGAAACCCATCACGTTGTATAAGAAGCGGTGACATCTTTTACATATCATCTCTATTATCTATATGTCGTCTCCACAATCGTCTACATTATAAAAATCCTCTTCTTATAAAGTCAGATTCAAAAATGCGTCTTAATTATTAGGTGAACATTTATCCATCCACAGTTATTTGTCTTAACACTGTATATTTTTTAAATCTTTTACACGAAAAACGTTTCATGCTAAAATTATATCGTGCGTAGTGGAATAATTGTGATGAACGTATTCCTCAAAACATTATAGTGTTAAAAGAACATACATAAATTACCCTAAAGACTATACATATTCAGTTTGTTACAATAGTTTCAGTTTTTCACGAATTTATACGGACCAGACATTGTCTAAGCCATTGGTCTGTAGCTTTAATATTTATTAGATTTTGACTATACTTATGAAACATCATCAAGAAAAAGCCATTTGAGAATGATTCGGATGCCAGCAAATAACACTTTTATAAATACCGGTAATACTAATCACCTTGGAACAGATCCTTGTGGTGCTCCAGCAGGTACATGTCCTCTTTGATTGAAAAGTATTAACAATACTTTTTGAAGTCGACAAGAAAGATAAATGTTTAGGGGGGCTAATTAAATGACAAAACTATTTTTTTTTTAATTTCAAGCGGAAACCTTTATGCCAGATGCAATCAAAAGCTTCTGAAACATCCAAAAAACTGAAACATCCAAAAACTATATAAACAGTAACTCCTGCAATGTCCATCAGTATCATTGTTTAATAGCGGACTAGTTGTACACCTTAGCCTTTTCTGTTTGCAAAATAAAATAATTCAGTTGATTGGTGCAAGATAGCTTGCGTTTATCAAATGTTTGCTGGGCCACTGTTTTTCTTTTGGAAATATATGCTGCATATTAGCTAACAAAATGAGACGAAAATAAATGATATTGATGGACTGTCGTTCTTCAAGAGCTTTTATAACTGCATTTTGAAGTATCTATGACGAAAACACTTCATTCGTGGATCAAATGAACAAAATGCCCATGTCACTATAGCACAACATATCAAATAATATATTTTTGAATCCATTATATTTTTGTTCTCAACTATTTCGCAAGGAATCATTGAAGAGATTAAATTTCATACATGTACACTACTATGCAATGTTGTTCATAAGTTGAGAAAGGTATGTTTAATTTAACCGTGTGAAACCCAAGGACCAATATATTGTAAGCTTCGGTATAATTCATATGATTATGCACATACAACTGTATGCACATAACGGCAGCATTTGGGCTGTAATCTATATGCAGTGGATAAATCCATCAGAACTGCTACTACAGACTTGCTTTCATCATGAGCCTTCCTCCAGTCTTCAAGCAAACGTTACTCACTGGTCTTGCATACATGACCATTATGAAAGTACTTATATGTTCCTTAAATATGTTCTCAGAACAAAATGTCAGTTTGGTATAAAATGAATCACAAATAGTTTTATATGTTACTTACTGGCAGTCAGTAGTTAATATTATCAAGATTATTGTTTTTTTCTTCTGAAAATCAGAACATCTGGAATTTCGTTAGGGCAACCAGGAAATATAATGTATAATTGTGTTAATTAGATCTGCAACATGACTTGTCAGTGCCCCTGCTTTTAAGAGTTTAACCAGAATTGGGAATACTATCCTGCCTCTCTAATTCGTACCCATCAACAAGAAAACAGCTGCCACTAAAAGACGAATTAATTTTGTTTTCCGTTATAGCAACACTATCTACATTTATATTGATTAGAACTGCACAAATTTATGTGAACCTGCATCTTACGCTATTTATGCTTAAATCAGCAATATTAATGCACATTTGAGTTTCTTCCGAGTATAAGGAATACCCAAGAAGACATCTTCTCTAGTTGGACTACATCTGGGAGTGTGATACCTTGCATGGTAAGGGGAGAGTACTCTTGTTGGTGTTATTGCAATCAACCAGCAAGACATTATCCTCCTCAAGCAAGGTAGCTGTAAAGTCTGGTAGAATACTGCCACAAATAGAAGGCCAGAAAATCTGGTAGAATACTGCCACAAGTAGAAAGCCAGAAAGTCTGGTAGAATAGTACCACAAATAGAAAGCCAGAAATTCTGGTAGAATACTGCCACATTGAAGGTCAGAAAGTCTGGTAGAATACTGCCACAAGTAGAAGGCCATAAAGTCTGGTAGAATACTGCCACAAGTAGAAGGCCAGAAACTCTGGTAGAATACTGCCACAAATAAAAGGCCAGAAAGTCTGGTATAATACTGCCACAAGTAGAAGGCCAGAAAATCGGGTAGAATACTGCCACAAATAGAAAGCCAGACAGTCTAGAATACTGTCACAAGTAGAAGGCCAGCAAATCTGGTAGAATACTGCCACAAATAGAAAGCCAGAAAGTCTGGTAGAATACTGCCACAAATAGAAGGTCAGAAAATCTGGTAGAATAATGCCACAAATAGAAAGCCAGAAAGTCTGGTAGAATACTGCCACAAGTAGAAGGTCAGAAAATCTGGTAGAATAATGCCACAAATAGAAAGCAAGAAAGTCTGGTAAAGTACTGCCACAAATAGAAAGTCAGAAAGTCTGGTAGAATAATGCCACAAATAGAAGGTCAGAAAGTCTGGTAGAATAATGCCACAAATAGAAAGCCAGAAAGTCTGGTAGAATACTGCCACAAATAGAAGGCCAGAAAGTCTGGTAGAATACTGCCACAAGTAGAAGGCCAGAAAGTCTGGTAGAATACTGCCACAAATAGAAGGCCAGACAGAAAGACTCATCGTAGTTGCCAAGTAGGTTATAATTAGCAATTGCCAGAAATCGCTTTGCAGCCCTTGCTGATTCGCTTGACATAATTACTGGAGGCCGTGCACGTGTATCAATTTGGACTAGGATTCGCTGTGACATCTCATCTCATCTCAAGAGATAAAATCTTTAGAAATCCGTGGTACTCCAATATATATTTTGCTGATAACGTCTTGTATCGCCAATTGCGAGTACACAATTTTGTGAGTGATATTTATCTTTGTTTCAACTTGTATGTCCGGAAAAGGAATAAATGGGTCACGCAGCGTCCACTAATACGTTAAAAAATAAATCATTTTGAGTATTTGGTGCATAGAGTTTCAAATAACACTTAGGTGAAAACCCGTTGAAAGTAAAGTAAGCAAGAGACGTAATTTGTTCCAACTTCAACCATTTCAACAGTTAATACATAGTACATAACTCATTACTTATTATGCTATTGTATGCATTAAAAACGTTGAACTTGGGCTGTTGATGCTACTGTATATATATATATATATATATATATATATATATATATATATATATATATATATATATATATATATATATTTTTTTTTTCGAATCTTTCGATCACAATTTTTATGCGACGAAGTGCAGCCCTTTTAGCATTCGCAAACTGAAAACTAACATAGTTTTCTCGAAATGTTTTATCACCGTTTCTGTGGGACAAAGTGCAGATCTTTTAGCATTTGCAAACTGAAAACTATATTACTGTTCTCGAACTTTTCTTATCATTGTTTCTATGGGACGATGTGTCGACCTTTTAGCATTTGCAGACTGAAAACTATCATAATTTTCTCGAACTTTTATCATTGTTTCTATGGGACGAAGTGCAGACCTTATAGCTTTTGCGAAATGACAGCATATCGATAGAATATATATTATTTCATTCAAGACAGCTTCAGATAGATCTTAATACGAAATTGTAATGATGGGATCAAACAAAGGGCCAAATTTACCATTAACATGAAATGGTTATCTCATCTTTAAACTTTGATACAACTGTCAGTAAGCTTGACGCTCATGTGGTGGAATATTTCCTGTCGGTCTGGTATTGTCTCCTTACAATACTCTGATAAATGCTAAACCATAATCGTATATTTTTTATATTTAATTAAATCTTTATGTTCCTCGTTCCTATTATAATTAAAAGTGTATGATGATTATTATGCAGTCTATTAAGATTTAGTTATATGTTTTCCCAAACGTCTTTGTCCCAAGATAGTTAACTCTGGCAATCAGCTCTGATGACATGGTACACCGACTCGTCCCTTAGGACAGGATGCGATGTTTTCATACAGTTTGTGTGTGTGTGGGTGGTGGTAGAGTGTGTGTATCTGTGGTTGTAGAGTGGTGGTGTTGGTGCTAGTGGTGTGTCCCTGGGCTTAGCTTTACCTCATCTCAACAGGAATGACGCTTTGATGTCCTCACTTACACCCTTAAATTGTATTGCATTTAAACCCAAGGATGAAGGATAGGAGTTCTGGAAGCAACTAATGCATTCAAACATTTCTGTGCTCATGTAATTTCTGAATTGGCTACCAACATAATCACGTTTTCATACTTACTCTTCAACTCAGCTATAGTGTACATTGATGATGAATCCACGAGGTTAGACTAACAAAGAAATGTTTGGAAGAAAGTGAATGTAAAGTAAATAAAACATATAATGTTAACGTACTTTGTGTTGATAGTGGAAGCACGTTACGACATAAATCAAAATCACTTGTTTGTCTACTAGTTGCTAGAAGTCTTTTTATAAGGCTGCGGACGTGTTCTCGTGTTCTCTCGTGTAAATCTCGTTCGTTTAACTTAATTTGATACATGAGATGAATTGAATATCACGCTCAAAATTGTTTAAAAGATTATTCTGATATATGACGTCACTCCAGCTTCCTATTATGTAGTTTGTATTACAAAGCAATCCAACAAATCTTTAGAATACTAAATGTCCAGGAATGTTTAAATGTAAAACATGTATAAAATAATTTTGAAATATTGGTATAAATACGCCTCAACTCAGTTTATTATTATCACATTTATTCTGTATTTAGTTTCATTTATGCTTCCAGTTCTGTGCAACATAATGTATGTAGCATTTCGAAATCACAATAGTTTATTTGCATTGATCACAATCTTATATAATTTGTTGTCAAAGAACTATGGATGTATTAAAGAAATATATGACTTAGATTATATCATTTCAGGAGATTAGAAAAATAAACACCGAAATTTTCAAAATTTAAGCTCTGCATACATAATTCTTTGGCACTTGGCGAACAGCCAAAGAGAAGTGACGCGATAAATTTACGTTAGTAATATTCTTCCCTGTAAAGAAAGCTGTATATTAAACGACAAGATAGAACACACACCTTCGCGTTACGATAGGCTGGCTGCCAGTATATCTGGCAAAGCAGAAGGCAAAAGTGTCAGACAGTAGAGCGAAATTGGGCGAATGTGGGTATCAGCCGCAGGGCCTCCAGGGTTTAATTGTTTCTAGGTAAGAGATATATGACGAATAATTTTACCATACTATACTTAAAATTATTCATACAACTTTCCGTTAAATATTTACTGTGGTGTATGTCTGTATTGTTTGTCCCTCTCTGTGTCTGTTAAAACGTAATTAGGTAAGTATGAGGAATGCTGCTATTAGTGACAATAAATGAACCAAACATGACTATCAAATATTTGTAGCCTTTGGTCAGTCTGACTTTGGTATTACTAGGGACTAAAGTTTCAATGGTTTTATCCAATCTAAATATTCGTATTAACCCATACACAATCATGTGACAAGGTTGGGATCCTTAGGCTATCCATTTCCAACATATGAGGAAGTATAAATATGAGATATCACAATAGTGGATCCAAATGTACCAGATTAAACATAGCTAGTATTACTGAGTGATAAATCTCTACAGACAGACAGATAGATAGATAGATAGATAGATAGATAGGATAGATAGATAAACAATAACACAGAGCAAACTGGTATTCGCATATGGTATATACATTAATTTCATAAACTACATTTCTACTTTTATGGTCTTTGTATTCTTTCCAGCCATATGTGCAGACATACCTTTATGAATCTATACAAAACTATCTTAGATATATAAATGCATACGTATTCATAAACACATGTACACTCATAGATATTGTACATTAAAAATCAGTAAATGGTTTACATATACTTGTAAGACAGCGTGTAATACAAATATTTTAAACATTCATGAGTTTTAGAATACCTCCATGGGATAAATATATACATGCGTATATGCATACTTTCACACATACATACATAAATACATACACACATACATACATACATACATACATACATACATACATACATACTTATAGTTTTGAGTGGAAAATGTGTAAAAATGTGTTAGTTTTTTGTATATCGTTACAGAAACAAAAGAACAAATTATGGAGTCTCTTCGCCATTGGAACGATGCTCCACTGAAATGGGAAACAATCAAACTATTTTCTAAACGCGCACGACCTTTGGAAATATATATAGTAAACAAAAGTAATTATACACTGGAACTGACAGAAGACTTTCTAGATTCTGGAGAACGGGTTGACTCTACATTTTTGAAATCCATTGCTTCTGGTTCAAGCTGGCTTACTCTCGTTGCCAATAAACCCCCTGGCTTGAGTGTTGGTGGTGGACTAATGTATAGATTACAGCAAACAAAATGTATTCTGTACCTTGGTTTCAGCAATCCTTTGCTTGGAGGTCAAAAGTCGTTTGTATGCGTTTCAGATGTGGAACAGAATGCAAAATGGGCCTATGAAGAGGCAAAGGATGGTTGCTTCAAATCTTCTTCATACGAGGGATGTCGAGCAATTGCTGAAACTGCCGCTGCAAAATACTGTCCATCCCAGAGAATTGTGTTTACCGTGGATGGGAAATGATTTTCAACACACCATAGAAGGGAATCCGATCCTGTTTTTGCAAGCTGTAGACTTTATATTTTACCATATTCGGTTTTCTATGGCAAGACCGTAGTTTGTAAAATATAATATATTAAAGAGTGTCTTAGCAACAGGAAGTACCGCCTTTAAACAAATTAGTATGTAGTTCCCTGCGAATTCACGCTTTGTACTATCTGCCGAAAATACATCGCCTCTGATATATTTTTATCCATTTTGCTTTGTATTATATTTCACTCATCAAATTAATCAAAGCATAATTTATTTGCTATTTAATCCCGTGAATGTTTAGTATAAAATTTTTTTTGCAATGGTGAAATATTCCAATAGATGATACCCACTGTTTGTAAACCTTAGAAAACATCGCACAAATCGATCTTTATTTTAATATCAGTTTATAATAAAATGTAAATCTACATTTTAGACAAGACATTAAAGCTTTATATAACCTTAGCAAGGAGGTAAAGTCGAATCTAATGTGTTTTGAAAGCAACTTTGGTTTCGGCATTTCATCTTATATTTAATTTGTTCCTGCCATTTAAATCTGGGTCAGCAAGCTGATGTAACTATCACCATGCCTGCAAACATTAACCACTATACCTCTAAACAAAGACCACATACACGAGGAAAGATGGAGCGTTCTGTAATGATGAAGCCTAGTCGTTGATATAGGCGTCCGTGCTAAGCAGATATACTGGCATGGAGACAGATTTAATGTTCTGGTCTAACTATAGTCACTCAAGATTATTCTAACATAAAGCCATTTTTCATCTAACCTAAATGACAATGTTCTCTCTTTTTTCATCTAACCTAGATGACAATGTTCTCTCTTTGCTTATATTATCAAGCACCTTCCTACAGGATTCGAGTAAATCAAATTTCTGATTGTTTTGCTCAATATCAACAGCCACGAGTTTTGATTTCTGACAGATGAATCTAGATTGGATGTGCAGTATAGAATAGCCAAAAACCAGTGTGTATGTTGCTCACAAAAGCATATATCTATGACAACTTTCCACACTCTCTGGGTGTATGCGTTTGGTTCAGGTAGAATGGCTTGTGTGTGTAAGAATAGTGAGTGCCGTAACTCGAAGAACATAGGATCTGATTTCCGTAGATCACGAACTAATAAATTCACATGATACTAGCATAGAGGTTAGAAAATGTTCATACTCCATGGAGATGCGAACCTAGGTCCACGGGTAAACGGCACCCATCGCTTTGCCTGCACACACGAGCCGTATTCCCTCACACCTAAGCACACATCACCAGTTAAAATGATGCTACACAATCGGTGTTACAGGCACTCGTGCCTATCAGACACACTCGCATGACGAACTAGTAATTATTTCTCATCTATCTACATAGTCATTCCTGTTAAAGAAATCAAGGCATATATAATTAATTATAAAGAATTATAAATATGCACTTGTCTGGAGTATATTTATTATTCATTATATATATATATATATATATATATATATATATATATATATATATATATATATATATATATATATATATATATGCGCGTATACAAAGATATACATATTTATTTACATAAATATATATTGAATGAATGTGCGAAAGCAATTTCAGAACATTGAAATTACCCTTGACATTTAAATAGAAGAATCATTTAAACATCCTGACCTTCTGAGCCGAACCCATATCCCTACCAAGATACGTCAAAGATGCAATGCTCAGTTGTAATTAGTGTTAGTGTCGTGCCCCATATTCATATGTGATAATAGCATTTAAGCAAAGACACATAACACAATTGTGAATTTCGAATCGTGTGTGCTGTTGATTCTAATATCAGGATGCTGATGTAAACTTGGTTGAATTCTATGAAAAAATATGACGTTATTCCTGAGTAAATATAAAAAGAAATTAATATTAATAAATATATAAATATTGTATAAATATGAAAAATAAAATAATTTTAAATATTGCTGACAAAATGTATATATTTAATACTGTTGTCAAGATGGATACTGATCTTGACCTTTACCAGATTCACACGATGACCGTCTAGAAAGCGTCGGATATGCAAACATCACACGAACACGATGACCGTCTAGAAAGCGTCGGAAATGCAAACATCACACGAACACGATGACCGTCTAGAAAGCGTCGGATATGCAAACATCACACGAACACGATGACCGTCTAGAAAGCGTCGGAAATGAAAACATCACACGAACACGATGACCGTCTAGAAAGCGTCGGATATGCAAACATCACACGAACACGATGACCGTCTAGAAAGCGTCGGATATGCAAACATCACACGAACACGATGACCGTCTAGAAAGCGTCGGATATGCAAACATCACACGAACACGATGACCGTCTAGAAAGCGTCGGATATGCAAACATCACACGAACACGATGACGGTGTACAAAACATCCTTTATGCATTGTTACACACACACACACACACACACACTTGCGCATGCGCGATGCCACGGCTACAAAGATTCTGATACGCATGTATCACACACACACACACACACAATGAGCGTCTACAAAACTTCCGGTATGAAAATATCAGACAAACATGATGACCGTCTATAATGCTTCTGATATGCAATAGTCACACAGGCATTATTAAGTTCTACAAAAATTGTGATAAACAAATATCACAAAATACGATTAAAGTCTAGAAAGATTCTGATATGCATATACATATTGTATAAAGCGTTGGCATGGTAACGTAGCAAACACCAGTAAATACAAATGGACTTTAACATTTTCTAGGAAACTTTGCTTCAAACATAAACAAAATAATGATGCAACAAACACGAAGGTAGTGATGAAGTTCAACTTAACATTAATAATATCACTCTAATGACAATATTTTTTTTTGTAGCACTTAGGTAAAAATATATGTATCTAAAAGAAAGCTTAGAATGTGTACATACTAATTTGGGATGTAAATTATACATATTACAACGATATTATTGGAATGTAAATTATATATGACACAACAATTCTTATACCTACTGATGTCTGATCAATTCTGACTCGGACAATATTCTCTTCTTCCCTAAGGAGTTATCACGTACATCATTCTAAAACTAAACCAGTATGTATTGTTCGTCATGCTGTTCTGGTTCACACCAAAGCTACTTGTTGAAAAGTCTTTTGTAATCTTTGTCTCGACACGGACCCATTTAATACGCATACCAAGTTATTTACATCCTATTGTCAATATGTACAAGTTTAGACCGCTCCGGTGGCCTAGTGGTTAGAGCGTCAGCCTCGGATGCGGGAGGTCGTGGGTTCGATCCCCGGCCGAGTCATACCAAAGACTTACAAAAACGGTACTAACAGCTGCCTCGCTTGGCGCTCAGCATTAAGAGGTTAGTGTTAGGACTGGTCGGCCCGGTGTCAGGATAATGTGACTGGGTGGGACATAATGCTACATGTCTGCGGCATGATGCCCCAGTGCTAGACATCACTATAAACTGCCACATTGCAGACATCGTAGCGATATGACTGAAAAATTGTTAAAGCTACGTTAAAAATCCAAATCACACACACACACACACACACACACACACACACACACACACACTGTACAAGTTTATGAACAGCAGATGCATCGATCTATAATTCTGTACCCAGGATAACAAATTGTCATTAGTCAGGTCACTTTGGTGCATATCCGCCAATTAAAGCAAACAATAAAGCATTGACCAAACGTCATATATACAATGAATATGGATCGCATGTGACTGTAACTAAATAATTCTTTCAGTCAATCTTTTTGAGGAAAACAGAGCATCCATTGTCGATAGAGTGCATGTTCCCGTACACGTTGTAGAACAAAAATCTTTCTAATGGCTGTGAATATTTTCAGCTTTAGAAACAAAAAGAAGAATGATAAGACTGGACTAGTATCATAGTACCATAAAGACTGGACTAGTATTATAGTACCATAAAGACTGGACTAGTATCATAGTACCATAAAGACTGGACTAGTATTATAGGACCATAAAGACTGGACTAGTATCATAGTACCATAAAGACTGGACTAGTATTATAGGACCATAAAGACTGGACTAGTATTATAGTACCATAAAGACTGGACTAGTATTATAGTACCATAAAGACTGGACTAGTATTATAGTACCATAAAGACTGGACTAGTATCATAGTACCATAAAGACTGGACTAGTATTATAGTACCATAAAGACTGGACTAATATCATAGTACCATAAAGACTGGACTAGTATTATAGTACCATAAAGACTGGACTAGTATTATAGTACCATAAAGACTGGACTAGTATCATAGTACCATAAAGACTGGACTAGTATCATAGTACCATAAAGACTGGACTAGTATCATAGTACCATAAAGACTGGACTAGTATCATAGTACCATAAAGACTGGACTAGTATCATAGTACCATAAAGACTGGACTAGTATCATAGTACCATAAAGACTGGACTAGTATCATAGTACCATAAAGACTGGACTAGTATCATAGTACCATAAAGACTGGACTAGTATTATAGTACCATAAAGACTGGACTAGTATCATAGTACCATAAAGACTGGACTAGTATCATAGTACCATAAAGACTAATACAGGAAAGCGAAATGGAATTGTAAGTAGCTATTAATTTTATGGATAGGACCTAACAGTTAAACATGAAATTGAAGACTCCAATCAAGTTAGACAGAAAACGAGCTGTCACAGTTTAAATTTATATAGCTAATTACAAGTGATGGCAGGATATAATAAAAGCGAATGAAGTTTCTGTATTTTTGTATTCTGGATTTTACTGCATAACAATTTATTGAGGATATACGGTGCTGTTCATATTGGGGATATATGGGTTGTTTCGAGTGACGTCACAAAACGTGTGCTCTTTGATGTCGGCCATGTTGATTCCATTGGAAAAGGACATCGGTATCTCGAAACTGTACAATGACAGTTTGTGGTGTTTTGGGGTGTTCTAACCGCCCTGGTAGGCGGAAAGATCTCCGTTTAATAAATAATAAAAAAACGCATAGAATTATGAAGAATAAAGGAGAGAAACCATGAAAACTGTCGGAAGAAAGACGTCGATTATGGAAGGAAACTGTCGGTAGAAAGGACATCAAAACGGAGGAAAAGTGGGAACGAGCAATAGTTTGCTCTCAACATTGTTTTGTTGGCAAGTTCTGAATATTCCCTATATTTTATTTAATTTTTAGTGTATTCTATCCAGGGCTGGGAAAAAAAAAAGGGGGGGGGGTTACGGCAGTTAACCCGTGAGGGTGCCCGGTCCGAAAACAACATTTTAATTGGATAAAAGAAAAAGTTTGAACAAAGAAAGGATAGATCCGAGTGATTCTTACCTCAGGACCAGTGATCGCTTTCTACGGCCCTGATTCTATCTTTGATAAATGGTAATACAATCGTTATTTGTTTAAAAAAAAAAAGCTGTTCTGAGGTAACATCTTACCACACCCACTCCACTTCAAATATTTCGCCGTACTTGCATATAATTAATTGCAGAAGATCGCTTTGGTCATCAGATTCATTTATATGTACATTTATTAGATTTATAAATATTCATTCATCTTGTAAAATAAATAGATACCCACCTATTCCATATATTATTTACTTTGCAGGTGTAAAAGCCTACCTATATGACAATACAAACCCATCATGGCTGCCATAGCTGCATCTTGGAAAAGCAGAGATTTCTTCGCCTCTTCCAAATGTACATCTAGCCAATGAGAGATTAATTCGTGTTCGTCAACAAAACATAAAAGGGCAATATCAGATGCAAATGCCTCACTTCTATCATAATAAAAGAGGTACATGCATTTCAGCAAAAGTGTCATTGAAGAACATTCAGCAATTCCTGAGCGTAATGCGTATGACATTTCTGCTCATTGTGATGCTAGAAGTAGCGAATCAGTTCTTCAGCTAATGACAGAAGATTAATGACATTGTAAATGAATCCAAACTGACCTTACAATTAAAGAAATTCAACAACTGGTCAGAGAATATTCCACTCCACCCTTGACGTATTTTATACAAGGCTGAAGTTTTTATTAAGGTGGCCACCACGAGAACACCTGAGAAAATCAATGCCTATGTGTTTTCGAAAGGAATTTGAGGAGAAGGTAGTTGTTGAACTCGATTGTTTTAAACTGTTTACGGAAGGGCCAAGTAGTGCTCTGAACAAGGTCTACACATACTCTAATTATATGCACAATGAGACAGTCAAATATCTGATATTGGTAGCCCTCCAAGGTGTAATTACTTTTATTTTCGATGGTTGGGGTGTCAGAACATCTGACAAATACATTACAGAAACATCTGTGATTCTTGATAATCTGTAGCCTGGAGATGTTGTCATGTTTGATAGAGGGTTCAACATAGAAGAGGCGGTGAATGTCCTTCAAGCTGAATTAGCTATTCCCACTTTGAAAAACTTTCTCGTCCTGTCACTACACGGGCATGCTTAGAATAAAAATTTCAATAACGAGAGATTTCAAATAGCTTCCATGTAGTACGTCCGATTAAAACTATGTTCATCAATAACCACTGAAAACACCATCATAAACAATAACTAACACGTAATAAATAGTTTGCATTAATATATATGCAGACGTTTCTTTCATATTTTTTGAACTTGTATGTATACAATCTCTGCTTGCGCAACCGAATCTCAGATGTGTTATGTTTTAAGGCAGAAAGACCCAAAATGATGCAATATATAGAAAACACCAAACGATCAGTTCAAAGGTCAAACGATGTCATGATATTAATTACGTCTCTCATATTGTAATTTAAACAAGTTCAGGCTGTTTAACGGAATATATATTAATACCATAGCATGACGATGTATGTTGAAACGTGTAACAAGAAAGATACTTATATGTGAATAAAATACATTTGACTGTTTAGTCGAATGTATATTAGTTGTCATTGAAAAAGTGACAACGTGTACGAAACAGATCCATTATAAAGTTGTTATTTTGCATATTTACATTCACTTCCTTGACGATAAGTTTAAATCGCAAATGAAATTAACGAATGGGCAAACTGTAACAGAGATATAATTACATGGGAGACATTTCATTATATACCCATGCTGCATTGAATCTGTACGCTGTGTTAACAGTTCATTACACATCCTTCTATTCTATTTGGCTGCGAAAGTTATATGGTTGTAATTTTTTATGCTTTAGCTAGGAGATGGCCCGTGTGACCTCAACTATTGCCAATTCTAGCTAACATAGGTAATACAGTTGACGTTACATTAGATATTGTATAGCCTGATCCCAGGTACACATTAACGGACAAGCATATAATATGAATATAACCCTATTCACTGCATCAATGTCTTTACTCAAGGAAACAATGACACAGAAGGGAACGCAAAGCCAGGTAGAAGATGCAGTTGACAGTGTACAGAAAAATACTTGTATTTACTTTGATGACTCAGATGAGTTTACAAGTTAAGTGTTGTTTACGAATAGTTGATAATTTAATTTGAAAGCTGCATACCAACTCCTAATGAAACATACATTGTTGTAACTTTATCGGATAGGTGATGTAAAACCTAATTGTATAATCAAATCAAATGATTCGTAGTTGTATACCTGACGCCGCTTTGTGTTAGGAGTTCCTACATGTTGTTGCTGTTGAATTTGCGTCTTTTACAAATCGAAGAGTGACGCATACATAAGAGTATTGGAAAGGTTTGTCCCTCTAGTCAGTTTGAAGAATCGTTTGAGTATTCATTTTTGTAGTTCTGCTATTATTAAGTTTTGTGCTATTCTTATTGTATAGGGTGGTAATATGTATATCTTCAATACGCTTAGCACTAAAGAAATGAGAGCAATATTAGCTTACCTTCCGTTGTTCTTTGCTGATACAGAATCACACGAATATGATTCCAAGGAGAGCTTTTGAAAATCATTGACCCTGAATATCAAGAGTCCGCAGCTGGTGTGGGATGGCTTTTATTTAAACGAAATAATACGCTATGAAATGATGGAAATAAATAGGACAAAAAATTCAATCTGTGAACCTACCAATTAGCGTAATATATATTATTGATGATATCACTGCGTAATAATGGATCCGTGGTATCCCTATTACCGAAAATCGTAAATTATGTCGGACTTCTTTTGGAGAAAACTTTCCACGCATATATAGAATATTATGTAATGATTCACATTGCAGTTATATATATATATATATATATATATATATATATATATATATATATATATATATATATATATATAGATAGATAGATAGATAGATAGATAGATAGATAAAAGTTTGAAACGTACATGTACTTGCAGCTGTATCGTATATAAAAAAGATTGATGCCGTGTGCACATAACATAGCTTAAAGATTATAGAGAAAAAGCATTCGTGCGTGAATCGGACACAACTGACTGACGCATGAACTACACGTGTATGTAGCATCTAAGGCGCATACATCCTTTTGAAATCTCTATACAATATATGGTTACTATTTATTGCCAATCTTGTTTTGTGAGCAGACTGGAAGTTACATCCGATGGTTGTGTGTGATACTAAGAGGTAACGGACACATATATATTTAGAGTTTACACATACACACACACACACACACACACACACACACACACACACACATACACACACACACACACAATAAAGAAAGCTGTATTCAATCTCTGTTTATAATTATTTTGCCAAGATGATTAATGCTACGAAGAGATTATTCTTTTTGTCAATTTCACAGACAGGTTTAAAAACAAAACCTATACTGAAATATAATTACAAACATATCAATACATTTATCTACTATTCGAAATTTGGTCTATCGATTTTCTTTTCAGGCAGTGACTAAGCCTGATTGTAAATAACAACGTGAACACGTTCTGCATCCTGAATCAATTTAGTTCTGTCTTAGAACAAATATCTAAAGCAGATATTCATAGCCTTTTTATCCAATGAGAGTGCGATTAAGTTCTTTCTTCCCATTTTAATGTTTCATAATGTACAACCTTCCAATTTGTATAAATCGAACTTTTGTAGATGACGTTGCACTTTCCAGTTGTCCCGGCTGTGATGTTATCCAGTGACAATATTTCGTACACGTTATATTTTAAATTGAAAGAGGGATGAAGACGATTAAGTGGACTTCTGTCTTGCATTTCTATACCAACCTTTGTATATGCAAAACATATATGTTGGGAACTGCATTCAGATATAAATGAAGAAAGAGAACGTTCAATGCAATGAATGGTTGTTCTTGTGTTAAAATGCTAATATTTTTCACATGAGGGATTCTGTGAAATTAATGTAAATCTCTTTGATTTTTAAGATCTGCATAACCAGCGTAAGCTTGACAAGTCTGTATTTAAAGCTGAATAAAATTATAAATGAATTGCTTAGTGAATATTCTTCATTCATTGCGTTTTATTGAGAAACGGAAATTCGATATTCTTTTAGCAATCATTATGTTTTTCTTGCATTTTGTATATGCTGAAAACGAAATGTGTAGTAGGGTTTTTTGTTTCGAAACCAAGTCTTTATGTGTCCTGGAACGTAGCGTGATAGTTCTTAAAAAAATAAAAAATCGGTTTACTTCTGATCCAGTAACAAAACTAAGTCCAAATAAACTCATATGTCCGATGGTGGTGTCTTTTGAAGAAAAAAATTAGATTTGTTTAATTGGCGCTGGCTACAAGGTTGATGTTTCAAAAAGTAAAATTCTTATGTGTGTTGCCTGCTCTACTAAAATACTGTTATGTAACTGATATTTACGTTCGTATTATTTTACTAGTTTCTTCAAAATCAGTGCTTTTTGTTTTTGTCGGAGTTTAATAGATGCCCATTAGCTGATTATGACTCTAAACATACTGTACGTTTTAAAGCTGTAATGACGGTATTTATTTTACAATCTCACTGTAATATGTCCACTCTCTAAAATGTATTCTACTCTCAGAAAGGACAATTTTAAATATTTATCAAATAAGTAAAAAGTTTTGTTTCGACCTCAAACCGATTTTGAGGAACACAGTTTGATAAAGTAGTTTAATCTTATGCTTATTATAAACTGAAATAGGGATTTTACGTGATTCTACGTGATTATGTATAACAATCGATAGGTACAAAGTACAACAAAAGTGCATTGAACTTCCTGCTGACAACATGGGTATGAACATGAAGATCTCCTAGGAGAGGTCATCAAGTACAAATTGCATCATGGTTTATGTTATATAACACTCCAAATGTGCAACTTAAAGCCCCTATGTTATTCAAGTGATCGTTTTATTTATTTATTTTAACACTCACCATACTTTATCTCGACTCATGTCAAGTTTATAACTCGGTGGGTCTTTAATTACGAAACAAGAACTCAATAAATCGAAGTCAATAAATTTTGTTCTAACTACAACGGCTTTTGCATGAGTATGCTATTGTAGGTTTTGTATTTGTTTTTTTGTTTTTTGTTGTTTGGTGTGTTTGTGTGTGTGTGTGTGCTCATTATGTTTAAAGTAGTGAAACTACAAACTAGGTGATAATGCTCTCGTGCGTAACACGGTCACTGCATATCGACCTAATAATTAGTTCTCATCTAACTATACAGTCATATGGGATTCCTACGATAGAATCAAGGTGTACACACTTATTTAAAGAGCATTGCAAATATATACCAATGAAATTGGAAAGTATGGAATGTCCTTGCCACGAATTTTCTGGTTTGTTTGAATCTGAAACATATTGATATATTTTAGTTCTTACAATTTATAAAAAAAATTGTATATTATTACTATTTTCTGTTTTAATCTAGTACCAGGCAAAAGTGTTTCATGTGCATTATTATTTTAAAGTTCTAGCTATGAAAGGGAAACATTATATACAAATACAAATGGCATCATATAATATTAGCGTCGTAAGACTGTCATTGCTGATTGAAATGAATTATCTAAATTAATAAGATTATTATAAAATTAGTCATTCGCTTTATAATTCATTTTATCAATTTGCTACAAATGATAACAGCTTATAAATTGATAAAATTATTAAAATAAAGGAAAAAACTAAAGCCCTGTAAAATTAAAAATACACTAGATATACGTTTTATAGTATTGCTTGAACGCTATCCAATGTGTTCTTTGATTTTGATCAAAATTTCTATTGCAGGTTCTCGTTTAGTTTGACTTTAAAATCTTCATATTTTACATAACCCAGAAATGGCCAATTGTGCGGTGAAACGTTTGAATAGGACGAAAGTCCGGGCAATTGCAAGCGAGATTATTTTAAGTTTAATCATTTTTTATAACACTGTATAACCAACAGAGGGACGTACCGATAAAGAACTAAGCCCTCTAGCAGGAACATAAATAGGTACACCAAATATATGCAAAGGTACACCAGAAACATAAATAGGTACACCAAATACATCATGTGTGCTTACAATCTGCACGAACAGCTGATCTGTAAAGCTAATAAAAACCCATTATATTTAGAGGACACATATGATCACATACGTTCTCTTACTAATAATCTAACAAATGAACAAAGCCAAATAAACACGGATCTCTAAAGGGAAGATCTAAAACTGATCTCATACATTTTGCTCAAATTAATAGCTCCTAAGATTTAGTTAAAACTACATATTTAGGTGAGATTTTGGTTAAACATTAGAAGATTTACCGGAGCACCGGCCTGTGCAAAGCCCAACAGTAGAGTAAAGCCTACAATATAAATCAATGTTTTATTTTATGAGCGACATTCATTTTGGAGACCTGAATAGTACGATGACCTAGATTACTCGTAAATCTGGCAAGATCCCATATACTAATTTTAGCGTCATTTATACGCTTGTTGCAAACCATTGTCTGTCGGAATTTAATATAATTACAACAATTACCTGCGAAGGCAAGATATATAACTTGAACGATTGTATGTGCTTTTTCTTACTGAAATATAAAATAGGACATTTGTAACAATCCATTTATTCTAGCAATAATGTAAAATGTAGGCCAGTTTTTATTATTATATTATATGTTGAAGCGTTTGGTTTTAACACGAATTGTCGATTGTTTCCGTTTGGGATAACCTATCTACTCGCGTATTCTTCAGTCTCATGACCTTTACTGCCAAACGCAAGTCACCTTGATGAGCACAATGTATAAATATCCTGGCTTAAAAATTCCAAATATTATCTTCTAGCGAAAAGGATGTTGTTGTTGCAAACCAGGAAGTTTCTAGAAGTTAGAAAATAAAAATCATTATTGTCTAGTAGACTACAATTGATGTAAGAATATTGATCCAAAATATGGAAAGAAATCGGCCACAGCAATAATACAAAGAACGACATAGAGAAATCTATATAAATCAGGTATTACTTCTTTGTCATATAAAATTGTTGTATTCTCATAATAAAGACTAATTTCTAGGTGTTGTTCAATTGGCCATGAATTGCTAATAAATCGTGACTGCAAACATGTAAAATTGTTTCCAAGTTAACAAACATTGCAAGTGGCATACTAAACTCCTAGAGAACGTTTCACACATTATTTGTGTTACTCCAATTTATATACATAACAAGTGGTTATTAAAGAAAACCTTGATCGTCTCATGTACCAAGAAAGAAAAAAATCAACAAACAAATATTAACTAATATCAGTAATGTCAAGTTTTCTAATGTTAAGAATCATCTTTAGAAAGTAAATTTGAAAACGAAAAACAGTGCTGTTTAAAAACCAGTTATTGTACCTCACGCAGTCTTTTAAAATATCAATGTTAAAGGACGTCTCCAAGTGTATCAGTATATGGCTATAGTAAGTGTCGAAACACGTGTTTTACAATGTTCGTTACATCATCCTTTTTCTCCTGTTGATGTAGTCTTCGGAAATATATATCAGCGGGTTTGTGCTACTATGTTACCACTCGTCCCATTAAATTCTTATTACAGGTTATATTTTCATTTTAAATGACACAATCAGGAAACTTTTGTCTGGAACCCATCTTACATTCACTTCTAGATTCCTTGCAGAGATTTGTTTTAGGTATTGAGGTGAGGGACTGACTAGTAATATATTTTTTTTACTTTCCAAATGAATGTATTAAGCCTGATATTTAGGGTTTGTTTGAAAAGCAGTATATTAGTATATATTCTTGCTTGGTATATCCTAATATTGAGGAAACCTCTCACAACGTCTTGCATCCGTGTGGTGTTACATGCACGAAATGGCTTTCCATAGTCACAAGAACCGCATCGCTTTTCATGGTACAGTATTGGTGCGGACAGGCTGCGCTCCATCGATGATGTCACAGGGTAAATCAGCGAAGTGATCACAAGACACATCACTGGAGTTCCTAGTTGCACTTGCGTCCCTCATTCACTAGTTGATGTGTTGAATGATTCATTGTCTTTCTAGCGTTGCGACTGCAGTCGTAAGAAAATGTGAGTATTGGCCATCTTCCCTTTCATAATGGAGATTAGAGTATCCAAAGGGTACAGGCTTGTGGTCTAAAGCGCTCTCCGTTACGGATCACTGATATCTCACCTGGGTTCGATTCTACGATTCGGCCAATGTGGGTGTGTGAGAAAGCTTGCCAGTAGCTTCTCAGTGGTCGGTGGTTCTTCCAGGGCTTTCTCCGGGTTCTTCCTCCACCATTGGTACTGGCCACCATGCATAGCCTATCGTGTGCTAAAAAATGGCGTTAAACCCAACAACAATAGCAACAACAAGTTTGTGGTCTAGAAGCTCCACTTGTTTCTGGTACAGAATTTATAGACTTTGTTCAGAAGTGAGTCTAACATTTGTTGGCTTTGTAGCATACAAGTTTGTGCAGATCAAATGAGGTCACGATAATGTCTTGTTCCTCTCCGGACTGTAGATGTTTTCTCAGCACACCAATGTTTACACTCTTGAATCGATTGATAATTCAGTGCCAATCCATTGAATCTGCACTTGTCGTGAATTTCTTCCCTTATGTCTCCGTATTCGGATCCGTAATGTTTAGGACCGCCACTAGTACGACTAAAAATCGCGCCTTCTCTTTGGTCGTCTATTCATGCAACAAAACGGCCCTTTGGACATCTGGGTGAGGGATATTACATCGATGGACGTTGATGTAACTGTTAAAATACAGGTCTTTATCTCCTAAAAGTCTTCATGATTTGAACAGGCATTGGCTGTCAGGAACACAACAATGATTCCATTTCCTAGGGCCTCAGCAGGTGAGAACTCTCACATTTTCACAAACGTCGTCCACGTGTTTCATACTTTATCCTTTCTCGCCCACAAACAAGAAGATCGGCATTGCCAAGTACTCGGTCATGGGAGACCTCGGACGTTTCTCCATGGTTCCCCACAAACGATTTTGCATGACTTTGGGAAACGATCTTCATCCCATATTTTTTAACACACTGTGTAAGGGATTCGCTCGATGAAATTATACCATTTATGAATGAGGTTTTTTTTTCTCTTGGAGAGTGACACCGTGTGGGATAACCACTGGCTTCTTCTAGTTTGTGATTAGTAACTTACGTAGATTCTGTGGTGGGAAAGTTTCAAATTGTATAGACTTTTGACAAGCGGTATCCAAGATTCAGATCATGAAACAAGTCGAAACTGACACATCTTCCTGTCAAAGCGCTCATTTCCTCGATGTGAGCTTCCTCAGTATGATAAAAGACTGTCTTATTTATATATTTCTGCGCACGTGCGGCATAAACGAAACATAAGTTTTCTTTCCTTGGCGATGTTAGGGTTAGACAAGATGGTACAAATTGTTTGGAGGTAAGACATTGCATTTGGTCAGGCTTTCTCATTGAGGAATGTGTTCCACGTCGACGTGTTCTGTGAAACGTTCGGATTGCCCATTATGAACTCGACATTATTTGCACATCAATGGATAAAAAGAAGCCACATCGATGCATTTAATTTCATATCCCTGAGACTCATCCACGCCATATTGCATGTGGCATTCGTCCGTCCTCCATGTTGTTCTTATTATCTCGAATTGACGTGTATAGTCAAACGTGTAACCAACTAAGGTTTACGAACCGGTATTTTCAAGAAAGGGTGTTTCTGCACATATGAAGACGCAATCGTTATTAAATTCGATGACTTGTTGTCTAGTTGTCCTAATTAAGATTCAAAAGGAAACTTAACATTAATTAATTGCACATAGTTATTTCATACCATAAAACGATCTTTGAACATGGTTATATAATCTACGTATATTTAGCATGTTCTCTCTGTGGCACTGTTTGTACTCAGTCTCTAATACGAGCATATAAATATAAATGTAATTTACAGTGTCATTGACTTGTGGAAACTTTTGTCATTTTTAATGGATCGTGCGAGATAGGTAAGTCGTAATTAGGAGATAGTAAGTCGTAATTGCGAGATAGGTAAGTCGTAATTACGAGATAGTATGTCGTAATTACGAGATAAAAAAAAAATGATTTCAATGTGGCACTAACCAGCGTCCGTACATATGTGTGTTTATGACGTGTTAGCCATAACATAAGGAAGATACTGTTAAGCATTATCCTTCATTTACGGAGGCAAGAAAAAACGCACCGATTATTTAGGTGAATAAGAGAAGGCAGAAGTCTCCGAAAGGATTCATAACCAATAATGTGAGTCAATAGTACTAAAACAAATTCAAACTCGTACAGCGTTTGATTGAATCAGCGTTTGTCTTTTACGTGCAGTGGCTCCATGTTGACGCATGATTAGAATATTCATCATTTCTGGTTATGGCTAAAACATTAAAGCCCATCATTATGGGGTCCTATATTGGAAACATAATAACAAAAGACCCGTCATTTAATGTTAGTGAATGGTTTACTGTTAGACCGGTATCTATGAAACATGAAGAAAAAGGAAGCAAAATGTGCATTTATTCTCTAATATTTCCTTAAAACATGTTTGCATGACAAACAGAAATAGATCAATAAACATACATGATAAATTAATTAAGCTACCTCATATTTGTAATATGCAAGAAAAACAAAGATAGGTTAAGTAAACGTCCCTTAATCAATATATTCCATTGAAAGATATTTCACAGTTGGGCAATGCTTTGCATCCATAGTTATTATCGATGTCGACACTTATTTCTTCATTTCTTGAAATTGCTCTTTTGACTTCACATGCGCTTAGATAGTTACAAATATGACTTTTGCGAACAGTGCAATTGCCTTGTGTCATTTGAAATTCATCGCATCAGGACAATTAAAAGCAGCTCTATAACCGTTATCATTTGTCTTCTCCAAATACTTTCTACTATTTTAGTCGGGTCTCTAAATTCAGATAATTAACGTATGAAGCCATGGTACGTCCGACTGTCCCTATTAAGACAAACTTCGTTTTCCTCATGACAATCGTGAGAGAGGCGCCGCTTGGTCAAAATAACCTAAATTTCCGATAACCCGTTGCAGGCCTTTATATTATCTTCCTTAGCCTGATTGTTGAATTCTGCAATTAGACACCGTATCAACGGGTAGAAAAATTGTCCTGACAACGAGTACAATAAGGCAAGAAATGAAGCACATACATGGTCTAATATTTCTCCCTTAATTTAACGTCAATTGATTTCAGGGTTTTAATTACATCATAACATTATGATTTCCACATTAACTTTTTTCACATGGCTGTGATATCAATTCATTTATCTTGATGCAAAAACATTGAAAGCTATGGTATGCTATACCATAAATACCACTCACATCAGCCGCCCATTGCATCTTGTATTCTAATGGTGGAATCATCCAAAACAATTGTTAATTTAAAGCAAGCCATTGTGACAGGAAATACCAAAGGGCATACTATGAAAACATTTCGTTCGGAGGAAATGGGCTAATGTGCAGCGTGAAAATGTTTCCCATCATATTATTACCACCGTTTTAACACATTTAAAATATTAAATGTGCCTTAGTTTCTAATTGTATGATGTATATAGGAAAGGAATCAAGCGCTACAGCAATGAAAAAGACGAAATAAATCATTGTAATATTATTGTGTTTCCCTAATTATGTTTTTAATTGATGTAGTAATTGCTTCTTAACACAACTTTTAATAGCAGATGCATGACATTTTGCTGGAGTGAAAATATACACAGTCAGCGCAATGTGCTATACTGTCTTACACCCAGTATAAAGCCAGCTTGACTAAATGCTATAAATGCAAGTTTACCATAGTTTATTATGTAACAAAGGTTGATTACTGGGTGAATATATTGTAATTTGTCCCAACTTGGATAAAGACGTGTTGTAATTCATTGGATAGACTGGCAAATATAATGGAGAAGAATGTTGCAAGGTACAGGTTGTTGAGTTTATAAATCAGCCTTAAGAATAGTTTGTCACGTGGCAATACATATTTCAGAAATGCCACTAGACATGTAATCTTAAGTTAGTCTGCCCTATACAAAGACCCTATTACACGGTGAATCTCTTTGTTATCAACTCCGGAAGTTTCAGTCGGCCAACTAAACAAACCCACTTATGTAGGGTTGCACCGTCGAGACAGTCGTCACGTCGTACAAATAAGCTGATCATATATATAGCTCTGACTAAAGGTTGCCAAGGAGATTTTTCCAAGTAAGTTAAATATCTTGAATATTTTGACAATAATATGCTTTGAAATCACACATACGAACATTTTTTTTTTAAATTTTGTAAAAGGAATATAACCGTTATTGCAGGGTATGTCTTTGCATTCTTTATCTTCATTATAAACTTTTAAAAATCACCAACCAAAACCGCTATAATAACTTTAATATCTTTAAAAATGGAATATATATATATATATATATATATATATATATATATATATATATATATATATATATATATATATATATATATATATATTTCAGTCTTATATTTGTAATCTTTGATTACGACTAACTTGGGTAGAAAGAGTATATCATGGTTCTAAACTCGATTTAACTAGATATTGTTCCACTTAAATATGCACAATCATTAAATCGTATTTATAAGGCTATGAGCAAGCAATGAAAAATTGGAATTATTTCATGCAATAATCAGCGAAATGCACGGGGTGATGGAAGATCTACATGGGACAAATGCATATATGCATAAGTGAATTTTCCAATTCTGAAAGTATATCTATTGCAGATTATATGAAAGTCGATATAACAGACCATGGCGACTGCTTCCAATTGGATTGAATGCCCGCTTAAGTGGTCAACAATCAATACCTTTTCAAAACGTTCACGCTCTTTGGAAATATTTATAGAAAATAAAACTGTGCATGCGCTGGAACTTGATGAGGATTACCTTGACTCGGGAGAACGGGTTGAATCTACATTTAAGAAAGTCCTTGTTCCTGAGTCAAGTTGGCTTACTCTCGTTGCCAATAAATCCCTTAGCATCGCCCCTGCTGTTGGTGGTGGATTAAAGTATAGATTGGAGGGGAAGGAGCACATTTTGTATCTTGGCTTTAGCAACCCTTTTCGTGGGGACCCTGTGTCCTTTGTAAGCCTTTCTAACGTGGAGCATACAGCCAGATGGGCATATGATGAAGCAAAAGATGGCTCGTTCAAATCTTCGGAATTCGGGGAACGTCGAATAACCGCAGAAATGGTCAATGCTATATATTGTGCATCCAAGAGAATTGTGTTTAGATTCGAATAGAAATACGGCATAATATTTGACTTCAAAATATATTAAATTTATACCCAGTATCTGGTTTTACATAACACTATACGTTCCCTCCTTTTAGAATGTTTGGCTAGCTCTTTTTGTTGTCTAGTGAATAGTCAGTAAGAAGCCCTACACATGATGATATTAGTCTATTTTTGCAGTGAAATGCCTTCTTAATGAATACATCAACACTAAAGCATTGTTGCAAAGTTACTTCGATACTACATTTACATCTCGCTGCAAACAAGGCACTAAGTAATATATTTTTGTAATTGTTATGTGACTCATTTAACAGTTTGGTTTAATTTCAGAGTTAATGTAATTAGCAACAAAACCCACTTCATATGTGTGGGTCTTTAACATTTCGTTCCAGTTGCTATTTTTAATTTTGACTTATTAGTTAAATAAAACCAATTTTTAGTGAAAATGAGATTTATTTTCCGTGTGAAAGGAAATATTAACTACTTCTATTGGGGACTTTCCATATCTTGAAATGCACTGTTTGCACAAGTTCTAGTTATATTGTGTCAGATATGACACAAGTATTACAAGTATATGTATTTAATGTATATACCTTTTATAACTAGAATGTAGGTTTAGTGTCATGTACAATAAGGATTAAGATCGATCATATAGAAACACCTTGTGTCATTTTTAGGCAATTAATATTTTCCATGGAAGAAAAAATTAATCTGAATTTTACGATTTCTTTGAAACCCTATCAGCTAACCTGAATGATCCTGACCTATCGTCATATTTCAGATAAATGCTGTTTTTTGGCTTTCCCATTAATCCCCTGCTGTCGATATTGTTTGTATATGGCTAGGTTCATAGATACATTTATTTGGAGATATCATTGACAGATCATAGTTTAGGCTGTTCATAGTTGTATCATTCAACAGGCCACCTCCGGGTATGTTCGCAACGTATGTAAACTAAATTGTTACCTCAGCATTCTTTCATCAAAAATTCAGAGTACAATACACAGAATTAATCGGGGAAAAAATGCTTTTGATCAGTTAGATTAAACTTAGATGAAATTTCTATGCTTTATTTTTATTTTTACAAATTAAAGTCTGCACGTCATAATTAAGGAACAATATGCATTATAAGTCAAAATGATTAAGCCATCGGTTATGGTCGGTATTTACATTTTGTTAATATTGACCATATCAGCACACAATGAAAATAGAGCGCTTTGAATTGAACACCAACGATGCAAGTTTCAATACCAATTTAAACATGATGTCTCCAGATGCTAAAATATTACGTTGTATGCATTTCAAATACATAGGTACATATCGTGTACTTCATAAATATATTATGGAAATGGACAGTACCAGTGCATACTTTGTCTCTCCACTGCAAAGCGACTTTTCAAAACAGTTTGTATTAGATAGGTGTCGATATGTCCATTTCAAAACACACGACATTGAAACGAAAAATGTAGGTCTGGGACGTGCAATATCGTAAATTATAATAGGTTTTAACAAAGCACCTGACTAAAGGCTTAATATTGACCTGACATGGCTGAAGCGTGTTGTTTAGATGGAACAGTCATGGTCATGCGATAAAACTGTTAATATCAATAATATAAACACAATAAATGCATAAAGGAACCTTTTGTGTGGAATATTAGTTTCACGTATTTTTAACCGTTGCATGACATATATCCATGAATTTGCAAGTCTATTATTGAACAGGTCGCCTGATGTTATGAGCTATTGTGTATTGTCATTCCTAATTTGATCATGTTTAACCTGTCAAATCTATATGATACAATTTAAAAGAAAGTAATACAATTTATTTTTCATCACATCTGGTTTGGTCAAAGTGGGTGCATAAGCGTACATAACAGCTGCATGTCTTTTTATTGGTAGTGAAAGTCTCACAAATTAAACTGCAATTCACCCATATTACACGATTTGTGAGATTTCAAACAAGCTGTGATTTGATGGCAAACCTAGCACCAGCTTCATGTCTCTATTCTTTACTTCCTGAGGAAAGTGTAGCCGGATTATACCTAGACGAGTGTTGCTCCTTGATACGACATTGATACTGAATCTGCTCAGTTCTATACCCACAAGACCTGTTCTCCGCTAATATATCTGCTGATGTAATTCGGATGCTTACATTCCAGGCAACAGTGCTGAGTTGCGTCATCATTCTCTTTTTGCATTGTTTTCTACCTCTAAAATTAGATCGCCGTCAGCGACGGTATGATGACCATGGTCAATGTAAATCATGCAATGTTGGTAGTATCTTTTATAGCCCCTTGATTATGTTGAAATAATGTGATCCTAATATGGGCTACACAGTGAATCGGCGGCTTCTCAAATTACACTGCTGCATTGGTCGAGTGGAAAGAGTCGCTATCCCTTGAGCCGCCTGTGTACAGCTCTGGTACAGAACCGGATGACTCTTCGTACTAATTCAACTCCAGTAGTAAACATATGGAAACACTCTCATAGACAAAATTAAATAACTAAACATTTATGGGTGCTGATGATGAGACCTATATTTATCTATGAACAACTAACCTTGGTGCAAGCTTATGTGTGAAGAACACCATATCAGCCGCGGTATTTTGTTTTTTTTACATATGCATGAAACACGTTAGTGATACTGCACCAAATGAATCATTATTGAGCACTCCTAAGTCAAGTCTGTAAAAATCTAAAATTGCATCAGTATAATTTTGTATATATTTGTTTTAAATTACAGATAGGATAAGCTCTCAAAAGATATTTTTAATAATATTTTACTTTTCATTCTTAACCAATTAAGGACCACTAAACCCGTATATACTCTATTATTTGTTCACCCATTTCTAGACTGGTTCACGGTTCTTCCACATAATCAATACCGTGTTTCCTATAACCAGATTTTTGTCTCGAGAGGCATGTATTTTACTCATTGATATTGGATCATAATTGTAAGAAAGAACTGGCCATGCTTGTACAAAGATAATAGTGTATTTGCATTTTACGTGATACCACTGCATGTGGCTGAGTTGCATCCGCTGTGTATGCGGCTGTGTTGGTTTGTACTTATTAGCGGTTTATTCTTCTCATTAAAATAATTGTTTTCTGCCTTTGTATCTTCATGTTATCTTTCTATGGCATGCATGCTACACGCATGAAACACAAGCATGCTGACATCAGCAGCTATGACATCACAGTGTATCAAATTACTCGACGCATTTCATTTTTATCTCGTACTGGCTATAAGACCAGATTTAAAAGTTTTAAATTTCAAAATTGCATTTCTTTTCTTTCTTTTCTTTTCTCTCACATATATAAGGTAAAGTGCATCCCTCTTCCTATTATTCACTCTAAAACCAATAAGTGTGCCACATGCCAGGTCAAAATGATAAGAGGCCATTGTCCTTCTGTGACTAAGACCAATACAAACACCCATGAAGCATCAAGAGTGCTGCCATTACACAATTATTTAAACTATCAACACATGTGATTCATCAAACCCAAATCTTATTATAAAGATATAAAAGCTAAAGAAAAGTTCAAGAAGTTGAAAAAGATACCCAAAGTTCCTATAATTCTGACAAAGATGGTGGAGAAGGAAAGACCATGTACAAACTGCTGCGGCCCAAGATGGAAACTGGAAGTGGACCACTAAATATATACTCTATTATTTGTGCACCCATTTTTTAGACTGGTTCACAGTTCTTCCGTATAATTAGTACCGTGTGTCCTATAAACAGATTTAATTTTTTTTGAAAATGTTGTATTTTACTCATTGACATTGGAGCATAAATGTAAGAAAGAATTGCCCATGCTTGTGCATGGATACTAGTGCAATAGCATCTTCTGTGATACCAATGTCTATAGCTAAATTGCATCCGCATTACATGTTGCTGTGTTGTATTGTACGTATTAGTGGCTTATTCTTGTTATTAAAATAATTGTTTTCTGCCTTTGTATCTTCATGTTATCTTTATATGGCATGCATGCTACACACAAAAAAAGCATGCTGACATCAGCAAATATGACATCACAGGGTATCAAAATACATGACACATTGTATTTTCATCTCTCACTGGCTATAAGACAAGATTTAAATGGTTTAAATTTCAAAATTGCATTTCGTTTCTTGCTGACTCTCGCAGAAATAAAATGCAGTGCATCCCTCTTCATATCAATCAAACATAACAAATAAGTGTTTCACATGACAGATCAAAATGATAAGAGGCCAGTGCCCTTTTGTGACTGAAACAAATACACACACCGTTGAAGCATCAAGAGATGCTGACATTCCAAACTTATTTCAACTATCACATGCGATTCATCACCCCCAAATCTTAACAAAAAGGTATTAAAGCCAAAGAAAAGTTCAATAAGCTTCATTATACTGAAAAATTAAATAAAAGAGTGCTACCTTTTAGTATACAACTATGGGGAAGGGCGAGGAAGCAAAGACTATACAGAGTAATTTATTCAAGCCTGGTAATGTTCCCCACTACAAGGGGGAAATGTGCATCAACCCAAGAGACACAGCCACTTGAGGTCTGTTACATAAGGACAACAAAAAACAAATTTGAAAAAGCTATCTAAAGTTCCTATAATGCTGACATTGATGTTGGAGACAGAAAGCCTATGTGCAAACTGCTGAGACTCAAGCTAAGAAGTAAACTGGAGGTGGAGAAATATGTGGAAAACTTTACGATGCCAAGACAAGACTATAATATTCAAACATTTATATATTTAATCGCTGCATAAACTACTTGGTAAATTTAAAAAATAGATTTGAATTGCATATTAAAGTTGCATAATACATATTTAAATATTTACATATACCCAAAACTAATAACAAGTTAAGAAAGAGCCTCAAAATCATCATTGTGGCTACCTTCCACTACAAGTAGTGTTACATTCTTTACTTTTCAATATAAAGCTCAACAAAATGCATACATTATTGAAAATGAGAAACAAATGAAGCGTTGTAATCACTCAATTACAGTCAAAGTTGAGGTCATATACCTTGATTTAGCATACCATATATCACGTGATAGTAAGTGCAGAGCAATGTTGCCTTTATAAATAGATTTTGTTTCAAATCTGAAGCTACATTTCCGACATGAAGCTTGTTGTCATCTATTCACATCAACAGATCTGGTGAACAAAACACATATCGCTTAGTGCACACAGAAAAACATGCTGATATGTAGAATACTGTGTTCCGAGAATACCAGTTCCAACACCCTGGCCGTCACAGTTTTCGATCATGGGAATTGGAACATGAAGAGAAAAGAGATCTGCTGTGGTTGGGGAAAGCAATATGTTTGACATGCAGTTATACATCAAGAATGTTTCAACTGTATGAAAAAATGCTGAGGAGAGGTTGTGGAAGAATAATGCCTGCGTAAATAATGCCAAACCAATAGGACTTTCACTGACGTCTATTGGATATGAAGGGTTGAGAATTATCCTTTTAAATGCGAATGTCCCTGCTCCCTCAACAAAAGGGTTGCAGAAAAATTCCAATACTGTCTGCCAAAATATTAAATGTACCATCATGAGAGTCATGGCAGAGCATTGAAAAGATGTCAATGAGTTTAATTCTATGATAGGAAATAAAACATATAACTGATATTCAGTGTGACTCAACATATAATAATGCATATTATAGTGGAGTAGGTAGGACACCCTTTCAACCATCTACAAAGTGAACATATTTCTAGTTGAAGACACTACTCCTGAGAAAAAGGTAATTAATATAACTACAAAGAATAAACTATGCACATTCGGTAAAATGCATACATTTGATGATGAAACCAAATTGTGGCACTGCTCAGCAAATATAAATTTACAAACAAATATTGGAGATGAATACCCGTTTTGTAAGGAAGGGCTTATACATTTGAAGAAAACATACAATCTAGAGGTACGCTACATGACAACTGATTCAGACACTTCTAGTTACCGGGCTAGTCTGGACCTTAAGAGGGAAGGAATAACTAAAACAGTCCCTGTAAATCATATTGATACATGCCATCTGGCTCAAAATCATCCAAAGTTCATTAAAGGTCAGAGCAAATTAATTGAGTGGATGCCAGGAAGAACTAAACAACTGAGAGAAAAGAGCGGAACAACTATGCATTTGATCTGACTAAGAGGTACCAGTCTGAGTTAATAAGTAATCTATCTGATGCAATATATGCAATAGTTAAGTGTTATCAAGGTGATTATAGTCTTTCTCATAATCAGTTTAATGTGTTCTGGGTAGCTGGTACAATCTGGATAGATAGAAATACATTGTTGCCAAGTGATTTCAAACTGAAAATATCAAGTGAGAGAGAGGAATGTAAATCCCGCATGTGTGTTGAGTACCGGCTAGGTAAATCTCCAGTGTTAAAAACAAAATTAAACAAGTGCAATCAGTGCATTGAAAGATAAAGCGCAGCTTAACAAAGAATGTAACGTTTAAGAGCAACTTCCATGGCAGGGTTCATAGTGCTATTCATAACTGAAACATGGACCTTGAGAATCTCTTTTTAAGCTGTGTCAATCTATCTAATGTCCGATTTCAGCTCTGTCACAACATCTGAAAATCAATATACATACATACATACATACATACATACATATATATATATATATATATATATATATATATATATATATATATATATATATATATATATATATATATATATATATGTAAGAGAAACAAATCTGAGAAAAGGGTACTTCTTTAAAAACTCTGTGAGAAACAACATCAAGAAGAAAACAATTATAACAAAGGCAGATTAATGTGTGCTATGGCTAAAGCAATAAAAGCAAAATATGAACATTCTTACCATAAACAACCTCCATTTTGTACATTTCTGCAGGTTGAGGTAATTGGGCATGTGCGGTTTTGTGCATATTCCTTGGTTTTTACAATGCTCTCTGCTTTGATTTGCTGAATGTGTATCTAAAGTTAAATGATCAGTATTGATACATTAGCGATTGTGGCTTACATTTAAAATCTCTCCTCCCATCCTATTTTTGGGAATTGTTGCACATGTGTAATGGTGTTTAAAAATATAGGCCAATTTGTGGACACCAACATATGAAATAATGCCATCGGGCCATACTACTCTCTTTTCCCATAGCCTGAGCTATCTACTGCCCTTGTCCAGTGTATACTACCCTTCCCATCTGTGTTTTGTATAGATTTCTTCTCTAAAATCACATGCGAACCATGCCAATAAGACTCCATTATGATTGTCTACGTAAGAACCACCACAATGATACCCTGAATGTACGTGGAAACCATGGAAACAACAGGCTCCTATTATGGTATTGGTCGCATATAGGACTCTCGGTACTAATTCAGCTTAAAAATTTTCATATTAAGAATTAAATAACTTAAAATATCTTAGTGCAAGCTTCTGTGTGAATAACACCATATGAGCCGCTCCAATTGTTTTATCTACATGTGCATGAAACACGTTATTGATTCTGCACCAAATGAATCAGGTGCTACATTCAGTATTGAGTACTCTTAAGTCAAGTATAAAAAAATGTTAATATTGCATCAATATAATTTTGTCTATGTTTTGTTTTAAATTACAGATATGATAAGCTCAAAGAATATATTTTTACTAAAATATTACTTTTCTTTATTAACCAATTATGGACCACAAAACCCGTATATACTCTATTATTTGTTCAACTATTTCTAGACTGTTCACAGTTCTTCCATATAATTAGCACCGTATGTCCTGAAAAGTATTTTCACAAACCGGAAGATGAGGACATCTACTCAGCCACTTTATCTTCCAGACAGGACGTTGCTGATGGGACTAGGTGTAGCTGTCCATTCTGAGTCAACTGTACCATCTGCTGTTATTTACGGTAGCCTGCTTAGCCCGACCCATATGCTACACATGACGCCACAGTTACCATATTGCTGCTTTCTTCTTTGTTTCAAAAAGAGAAGTCGATGATTTCGTCCCGTACACGACATGAATTTCAACCCTCTAACTTTCTATTGGATAATCTTCACAAAATTAATTACGGACAACTGACAATCCAGAAGTACGAAATCATAACCAGAAACATACACAAGTAGTGAAGGGGGGCACCCTACGGACAATGGGAATTAGCATTACAGACCCCCTTGGGCAAATCTACGGACAATGGAAATTTAACATGGAGAAAAATCGTGGGCAAATCTACGGACAAGGGGAATTAACATGGGAATAAATCGTGGGCCACTTTACGGACAAGGGGAATTTAACATGGCGATAAATCGTGGGTCACTCTACGGACAAGGGGAATTTAACATGGGATTTTTTTAAAAAATTTTTTTAAAAAAAGGAGTAGGCAATTCAAAGACTATCTCTTTTCGAGAAATATGGCTGGCCCTGAAAAGGGCCTTTGGGTTTTCTTCTTCTAATTTCTTCTTTTCCTCCACCAAGTTCTTATTTTATCTCCTACACTCTTCTTCTCTTTCTTTTTTTTCTTCTCCTCCTCCTCTTCTTTCTTCTTCTCTTCCTCCTCTTCTTTCTTCCTCTTTTCATTTTCTTCTTCTTTTTCAATTTTTTCGTTCCAATTGCGTATTCTTATTCTTTCCTCTTCATCCTCCTTCTCCTCCTTGATCTCTTTCATTACACCACTAATCTTGTCCTTTGCTTTCCTTAAGTTATTAATTTCCATCTTCACACGATGGGGACTATAGGAATAATGGTCTTCAACCAGTCTTAATAGCATCTGTTCCATTATTCCTAAGTTGTCTAAAACGTCTTGCAAGGTTTGTATTTTGTCCATTTGGTTTGACGCCATCTTCTTTTTATTCTTTGCAGAATGGTTTGAACGACGAATACTGTGGGTTATTATAGTGAAAGCGCGGACGTGATGGAAAACATCCCCTAAAAACATAAAATTAATCTTACCTAGATCATGACCCATCAACGCGCGTACGTGAAGGAAAACATCCCCCTACTTTTTCATTTTATATAATATAACCCCAACTATACTCTTCACATACTCTAAGAAACCCATAATCTACTATCCACACCAACCTACTTTATCACTTACAAACACAAACACACAATCACACAAACACATACCCTCACATTTTTATAAAAAAGAGTTAGTGTTTATATTCACACTACTCTACCTACATACATTGGCAAATCGATCGTTATTTCTTTTCTAGAGTATTGGGTAGCCCTGAAAAGGGCTGTTTTGTTTGGAACTTCATGGGCACCTGGTTAATGGTGGCACCTTCCAGGCCTGGCGCCACATACGCATCTTATCCCCCAGTTACTTTTTACCTTTTGGGGGGAGAGAGCAGAGGCAGGATATGTCGCTTCAGAATCCCAATTTTCGCTCTCTGGGATTTTGAAATTTCTTCTCTCCTTTTCCTCCTCCTCTTCTTTGTTTCTTCTTTCCTCCTCTCTTATCCTTCCCTCCTCGACAATGGCTTCCGCGGCCAGTTCATTTAATATGCGCCTGGCATATTCCAGATGCACATGAAGCTCCAACAGTTTCTCAAGTCTCGTGTTCATTTTTTGGTGTTGATCAATCAACAAGGGTAGCTGGACTGCCGAACGAGTTTCAATTTATACTGAAAGCGCGGACGTGAAGGAAAACATCCCCTAATAACATAAAATTCATCTTACCTAGATCATGACCAAAAAAAACAATGCGCGGACCTAAAAGAAACACTCACTCACTTTTTTATGCTACCCATCACTATTGTAAAATTTTTATAAATCACTTCAATAGACTATCCGCATAAGCAAAACAATCCAATCTAACTCCAAATATACACCTCAAAAACCCAAAAAACATTATTTTAATCTACTATTCTCACCAACTTACGTGAGCTCTTACAAACACTAACACACTAACACATACCCTTACATTTTTTATAAAAGAGTTAGTGTTTATTTTCACACTACTCTACCTACTCACATTGGCAAATCGATCGTTATTTCTTTTCTAGAGTATTGGGTAGCCCTGAAAAGGGCTGTTTTTTTGTTTGCTATGGCATTCTTTTTTTAGTTTCTAAGAATGCGATGTCCTCTGAGGATAGACTTTCTGGCAATAGGTCTGCTTCTTCGGAAAGAGAAGAAGAACTCTTTGGTGTCGATACGGCAATCGACAAAGCCTCTGTCAGGTTCAGGTTGCTTCTGCTGCTGTTCTTGTTGTTGCTGTTGCTGCTGTTTTTGAAGTCTGTACTTCTCTGTCCATTCTTCTTTTTCCCTGTTCATTTCTTCTCTGAAGAGCTCTTCTATCAGGTCTTCAGTGACTTTTAACATTCTCACATTCTCTATCTCTTCTGGCTTCGGTATCAGACTGTGTCTGACCCTATGCAAATTCACGTAGGCTTCGTTGAGCTTAGCTAGTTTGGAGCACATCTTCTTAGGAGGATGAGTCGACAATGGATGGTTAGACTGGGAACAAACCGGTTCTTAAAGTGAAAGCGCGGACGTGAAGGAAAACATCCCCCACACGGTTTTTTCGAGCCGCAACGTTCATGAGAGGGATAGTAAGAAATGAAAGAGCATCAATCCAACATTCTTCTAGCTAAACAAAAGACAAAGACATTTTTTCAAAACACAACATTTTTTATTCAAAAATCACTTAACACTAAACAACAACTCTAACATTTTTTAACAATAATCCAACACTATAACATCAAACAATCTTTTTAAATACAATCTACTTAGAACAGGGTTGACAACGTTGTGAATGAAATTGTGATTTCCACTGTTGGAAATCATTAGGCCATTGATGGACACTACGTTTCCTAGCTTGAGACAAAAGATAAGCATAATGGTCACAAAACCATCGATCTACTTTCACATCGTTTCTAGCAGAAGAACGAGGATCGAAATGAGTCACTAAATGTTCTAAGGAATAGCCCAGGCTGCGATGATGCAGAAAATACACACAGTACTGTCCACACACCAAGGAATCTGTGCCTTGTAATTTCACGTTATTGAATCGGGTGGTTTGAGCATTTCTTCTCATGAAGTCGATGATATCGTCTTCCAAAGGGGGCAATCCATACGAATCGAAATATTCCACACAGCCTTCTTGAGGAAAGTAGACGGCTACCCAGTGGGTTCCTGGGAGATGACTATTGTCCGTGTTGATCACGTAAGCTTGATGGTCTTTAGGTTTGCGATGAGGGAGTTCATCTTTAGCACAGACGACGGGATTCCAAGAAGACGTATACGAACTGTGGTTCAAAAGGTAATAAAGTTCCCAGGTATCCATTTGTGTTTGTTTTCTTCTTCACAGGTAATAATAAGTCGTCAATTCGATCCTGACTTTTTGCTTGAAAATGTCTGACGAATAAACGGTTATTCGTTCTGTTTCCTCACTCTGATTCAGGAGAGCTTCGATACGATGGATCTCTTGAGTGGTTAATGGTGGACAAGAATGTTCACGCAAGTCTTTATACCACTGGTGCAACACGTCTTTGTTCGAGATGAGACTCCAAGCTTCGTCCAGATACTCGTCCAATTTTTCTTCTTGACTTAACATTAGGCATTTATCGTGTTGAATTTGACTGGGATGATCGTTTTGACATCCATAACAATTTTTCTTGATCAATTCCGTCATTTTGTCGACCAAGTGTTTGGCAAAACAGCAGACTAAATGGGCTTCTTGTTCTGGCCATCTCGACTTCATCATGATATCTTCTTCGTCTTTGTCTTGAGATTCTTCTCCTTCCACGGTCTCCTTACATTCCATCTCCAAAGTTTCTCCACTAGGTAAAGAGGGATAACAGTCTTCCATGGCTTTCTAATAATCTAGAATGACTTCTCTCAAACTGTTGATTTCTACGGTATTATCGAATTCTGCATACAGGATGACGTTCACTGTCTTGTCCAGTTGCTTTGCAAACTGAAGTTCCACACGAATCTGGCCAGATTTTATAGGGTGGAAATGTCCCTCGTCGCTGCCTTGGTCTGGAGTGAAATCGAAAGCCCACAAAGTATAGCCTCCGTCATATTCGTCGTACTCAATGCCGTGACTGGTGTTGGTTCCTAACTGGCCGGTGGCTTCGTACAGGGACAAGTACGATCTCAAGTAATTTTTGTCACCAAATTTAGGTTCGAAAGGTCGGGTACACAAGGTCTTGCCATCGCGACTGACTTCGATCTTGGACACGTCGAAGTGTTGAAAGTTGAAAGGATTTTTAGCGATGGCTCCGTTGAAGGCTTCATTCTCGACCATACCAAGGATTAAACGCTTGGGTAGTTGTCCTTGAAACAGATGATCTTGGGTTATGGATTGAAGGTTAGCGGGAATGGTGAACGTTTTCACTTCCACGCGTCGGATGGGATACTTGGCGGTCGTTCTGCTCAACGTCTGACTGATGTCGTTTCCCACTTTAGGTAACACTTCTACGCGTCGTACGTAGAGTTTGGCTTCTTGGATTATGCTTTTAGGAGCCTTAGTAAGATCAGCAGCCTGCAAATGGAAAGTGGTACTGCTGCGATTCAGTCTCAAGCGAACATTCACCCCGTTCAGCAAATATTTCTCTTGCAACCACATGTCCAAATGCAAACGATCCATCAGTTCTAAACTCTTCTTCTCTAAGATTTTGCTTTCTCTTGCCTCAAAGCCGGAATTGCTTCCATCTGTGTTGTCGAACTTGTCCGCTTCGTCATCTACCCACAGCACACAGGCATTGAGATGACTTGTCTTGGCATCTGTTCCGTACGTCAAGAGATTTTCCAGGTAGGCACGGTAAGGGTATGTATCCATGCTGCTGCTGACCAGTTTGTTATTCAAGTACAAATCCACTGAGCTGAACAAGGAATGCATGAAATCGTTGACGGGAGCTATATTATCATCGTCTTCTACTCCTTTATCATCTTTTTTTAGAACTTGGACTTTCAAGTACAAGTAACTGCTATTCAGATCGATGTAATCTTCGGGCTGTCCTTTGATTTCAAACTCGATGGGAGCGGAATCGGTCAGTGTGGGGATGGGATTTAATTCCACCCATTGGGATTCTTGCATGGTCATCATGGTGGGGGGCATGGCAAACAGATCCAGTTCCGTCTTGGAACAGGCGCAAGACTCTCGGTGCATCATTTTGTTTTGTGTTTCAATAATCGAAAACGTCTAAGTCTCGAACGGTTCTTCTTTTCTTGGCCTTTCTCGCTTGAAGTCTGGTGAAAGGGTGTTTTCTTCTTCGTCGTCTCTTTCTGCCTTGTCCTTGCTGAATGCTTGACTCGGTAGCGTGCAGGGCATTTATAGGTGTGTCTCGTCGGCCCAAAATGTCTTTGCCCGTTTGCAGCAATAAATTTTTACCTGCCCTCATGAAGGGTTCTTTAGGGTTTTGTTTGTCGATGATGACATTTTGGAGAAATTCTTTGCCTTGTGTCAGTGCCGCATCTTTCAAGGCGTGCAATCCGCGTGTCACCATCGGTTTCAACACTGGGGCCACCGAACGAAAGGCCGATTTTAACATGTCTCCTATACCGTGTCCTCGCTGTCGAGCCACCCCTTGGTACACTGGATACATGACTTACTTACGAGTCGTGAGAGAACCGTTTTCGAAAATGGAGTTTCACCGTGACTTTTCCTTTGGTGAATGGAATATTTTGTCCCAAATCTCCTTTTATAGTAATGTTGACCGTGTCCAAATACGACTTGCTGACGGGTAAATAGTGAGGATGGACAAATTCGCGGTGGACGTGGTAAGTGTTTCCACCTTCCTCGTCAGCGTTCGTGGCAGAATCCACTTTGAAAGGAATGACACGCAGTAACGGTACGGAGGTGTGTCCCACCACGTTGTACTCCACTATATCGGAATACACAAAGATCAAATTCAGTCCTTGGTTCAGTTCTACCGGGAAACGAAAATACCTCGCAAAAATATCGTTGTCGGAAATGACTGGCAATTCGGGGCTTTTTTTTTGTTCTCCCATCTTCCTCAGCTCCGTGTCACCGCCCAATATGTCAAACAATTCAGGACAAAATATGAAAGACATGAATTTTTTGGACCCCTCAGAAAATTTCATCAGAAAGCGACGAGCTATTTTGTGGTATTCCAGGGTGACACTTTTTTGGACATTACTCAAAGCTTTATGGAACACGCCATTAAACCTGGAGGCTATGGCGCTGACCAAATGATGACCACTGAAATAATAGCCTGGGAGAATGGACAAGTTGTAGGTCCACGTTTTAAGTTTGTCATCATAGGTTCTATTGGTAGATGTGCCAATTTTATCCAACTCCTCTTGCAATTGTTTGTCATGAACTTCCACCTTAAACCAATTTTGCTGGGCAATGATATTTTGGACTTGGGTTGGGTGAATCATTTCCACTAAAGCCACTTCCCAATGGGCTTCGTGATCTAAGGGGATGGCTTGAGGTAATTTGGCCGTGTAACAGCACAACGTGTTGTTGGGAAACACCTCCATGGAACTGTCACTGGGTAAAGTTAAGCAAAATTGGTTTTGGTGACTCATAATTCCAGAGTTCTGTGGCTGTCTGAGGGGATATTACTGGACGTCAGAGGCGTGTCTCCGCCCAAAATGGGGTTCTGGTTGTGGTTGTTGTTGGAGTGGTGACTGGCACTGGCACTGGACACAACGTTCCCGTTTGAGGAGAATTTCAGGGAGGGATTGGGAAGCAGGTAACCGATGCAACTGCTCAATAAAATGGTCCACAATTGTTTGTCTCCTTGTTGCAAACTCAAATTGGCGATGGCTGCCCCGATGACACAATACACCACGAAGATTTGGCAGAAAAAGACGATTTGCGTTTTAGGCACACGTTCTCCACACCACACCCACAAGGGTTGTTTTTGTAAATCTTGCACAGAAGAACTAGGGGAAGAAGGAGTGGTCGACGTAGCTGCGTCTGATGTGTGAAAGGGCATGATGGTCACTTCTTCTTTTTATAGTCGATGACTTGCGAAGCGTCGATCCAAGAATCGAAACTGGGTGGATATCCTTTCCAACGTACTTTGACTTCTTTGACACGTCGTTTGCCCACTTTACGGGTTCTGCGTTCGAGAATGCTTTCGATGTCGTACACGTCGTCTTCTTTTTTGGTGACACGTTGTAACTCGGGCAAATAAAACGTTCCTTTGAGTACTTCTCCGTTCATGTCTTCCAATTTATAGACGGCAGGATGACGGCCATGTACTCGTCCAGTGACGCGAAACAGTTCGGTCGTCCAGTTAGGTAAGTAACCTTTGTCGAAAGTGCGTTTGGTTTTGCCAATGCGCACCCAATCTCCTACGGTCAACTCTCCACTTTTCTTGGGGACAGCCCTCGTCGGGGACGTACCGAACAGGCGCTCGAACACCAGCACTTCGTTGTCGGGAGTCACTTCTTGCGGGGCACGTCCGATGCTTCGATGGTAAGATTGGTTGTACGCTTGCACCAGGTGCGGTAAGATGTCGATGTACTTCAGAGTGTGGTGATGCGTAGAATATTTCCACATGAGTTCTTTCAAAGTGCGTTGAAAACGTTCCACGATGCTGGCTTTGGTTTCGGGATTCTCGGTGGTAAAAAAATGAATGTCACGTTTCTTTAATTCTTTTTGGAAAGCTTGGTTCAGAAATTCGGTGCCTTTGTCCGTTTGCCATCGAAGAGGGCGACGACCGCTTTGTTTCAACACCCGTTGCAGGGCTCGCACTAACTCGCTGCTGGATTTGGAAGTCAAGGGTACGACCCAGGCAAATTTGGAAAAGACGTCGATGACACAAAACAAATATTTGTAACCACGATTGTAGCTGGCCAAATGAGAGACATCGGCTAAATCGGCTTGCCATTGATGATCGATGCCTTCCACTCGGGTGCGACTTCTGGCAAACTTGCGTCGAATGGGTTTGTGTAAAGTGTAGGTAGCTTGTTCTTGTAACGATCGTTGCACTTGAGGTAAACGGAGACTTTTCAGTCGCGTTTTGGCAGCACGATACAATTTTTGAACTCCTGCGTAACCTGCAGGATGCGAGGGATCGTAGTAAATGCTAGCTAAGACTTTTTCCATTTTTTTGTGTTGATTGGTGTCTTAATAAGGTACCCACTCTTGGAAGAGGCTACTCTTTTTCTCTTGGGGTATTTTCTTGGATTGCAAGGCTTTGCGTGTGCGGCCAGCAATAGGTGTCGAAGAGGAGGAGGAGGATGTCTGAGCGGGGGATATCGGTTCTTGTTTCACTTCTGTCTTCACTTCTGTCTTCACTTTCTTTTTCTCTTGTGAGGAAGAAGGGGTGGCCATCATCTTTTTAATCCATCCAATTCTGGAGGTAGGTGGTGTTGTTAACTTGCGTACTTTTTCTGGTGGAGTTTGAAACCCTTCTTCTTCTTCTTCTTTTCCTTTTATTGTCTTGGTCACGGGTACTGGTACTGGTGATGGTGCTGGACTTTTCATCAAGGTCTTAAAATCTTTCAAAGTGGATAGAGCTGTTTCGTCTAAAGCTTTCTGGTGAAAGAGTTGCAGTCGTTGCAAGAGTTGACCGTACTTTTGCGATTTTTCTGTTTCGGACAAATCTTGGCGATCCAGCAAGGATTGCAATTCGTGTTGTAACTGGGACATCTCGCTCAAATTGGGATTGGGAGGTAAATGCGGGGTGCGTTGTTCTTGCCACCGATGGTATTCCATCCATCGTTTGTAAGGCACTAAAGCTAGTTTTCGTCCTTCCATGGGGTTGTCAGGGGTGAATTCTGAGATCTTGGGACTTCCGAAGGCCTTTTTATCTTGCTCCCATCAGTCCTCCCAACATGGTTCCCAAGACTCCTTTCAGTATGGGGCCTAACAAGAGAGGTAAAATGCCTCCACGTTGGACCAACATCTTCTTTTTTTGACGAATGGGAATTTTCTTTTGAACCATTTTCCGAAGAACGTGACGATGTTTGCCTAAGCATTGTTTCTGGTGTTTGGACAAAGGGATCGTGCCTTTCAAAACGTTCAAACAACATTCGCACACGGTATCGATGACCTCTTTGGAGGCCGTTTGAATGAGTTTTTTTCGTAGGGGTGGAGAAGCTTTGGACAGGACAGATAACAGGTCCCCATGTTTGGCTAAACGTGGTGGTAGTCCTTTTCTTTTCTTTCCTTGGGGTTTTCTGGAGGGTGACATCTTTGAGTCTTTTGGAGCACCTAAAAACACTGATACCCTACTCGGTCACAGGCCTTTTTTATACTGGAACGCGTCGCCACTGATTGTCTTTACGTTTTATCAGTTTGAGGACAGGTATGACACGTCGTGCAGGGGTACGTAACGGACTAAATCGAGCCAGTTCTTGCTTGGACAAATCCAGTAAACTTTGTAACATGCCCGATCTTTCTTGAACTTTGATTTTGGGAGAAGGTACTTTGTGAGCAGCAGCCACTGCCGCTAAATTGGAAGGTCCTGCCACTGGGGAAGTTCTTTTGGGGGTCATCAACGAAGAAGTTCTTGGTGTGATCAACGTCTCCAAGTACTCTTCAGTTCCTGGTGACATCAACGGAGAAGTGGACAAACGTGAGGCTGCCGGAGACGCTGTGGCAGGTCGTGGCTTGCGAGTGTAAGGTTGCGTCCTGGCCGAAGTGCCTCTCTTGCGACTAGTTTTCTTCTTCTGTGGACTTCTCTTTTTCTGAGGACTTTTTCTCTGTTTCTTTTTCTGGGGGCTTCTTTTCTTTTTCCGGGGTGATGGTGGTGGTGTCTGGTAAGAGGAGGGTCCCGCCACTGGAGAAGTTCTTCTTGGGGACTTGGTCTTTTTCTTTTTCTTCTTGGGGCTTCGGTGGACTTTTGTCTTAGGGATAACTTTGGGGGCATTAGGATCCCATCTTAAGAGTGAGCGAATGATGACCCCTCCTAGAGTACCGCTCCCTCCAGGTTTCAAAATGATTTGTTTTTTGGTTTGAGTGTCGATGCGGGGATCGGCCAGTTGGACCAAAGCGACTTTGTTTCGATCGAAAAAGCGTTGGGTTTGATGAGGAATCTGAATGATTCCTTGGAGTAATTGACGTGCCGTCACCGTGAACCATCGTAAGACTTCTTTGAGACTAGCTTCTAAGACACGAGCTCGTGTTTGTGGATCTTTTTCTCGACTGATGCCATACAAGGCACGAATCAATTTGACGGGAAGATGCGACTGAAGGGACGTCATGTTCACACTGTGTGAGACAGACGAAAAAGGGTCTGCGGTTTTTATAGATTTTTTTCATGGGGAGTGAAATGAAGTCGAGGACGGAGACGTGTACAGGACAGGCCCTCCGTCTTGGCACCAGTGGTGAAACAAGTGGGTACGAAATCGCAAATCCTCGGGGGTCGTAGGTTTCAAATCGACGAGCAAATAGGCGTGTGGAGTTTGAGTGGCATCGTCGTACGCCTGAGTCAGCCAAGGCGTTCCTAACTGTTTGGCTAAGACTTGCACTTGCGATTTATCTCGAGGGCTTTTAAACAAGACCACGTAATGCGCATTGAGACTGATGGTGCGATGGGCTTTACTTTGTTGAAACAAATTTTGGGTGATGTAAACGACACTGGCATTACGGTGATGCCCTTTGCGCGTAAACCACAATTTAATTTCTTCTTCGTCTTCTCCTAACATGTCGTCGAAAATGACCAAATGGGTTAGACGGGAGTCAGAGACGATGCCATCGTCTTCTTTAGGAATGCCTTCCACAAACACGATGGCATCGCCTTGACTTTCACGCAAGAGGTTGTACGCCGATTGCCACTCTTTGTAACACCACACGATCCGTTGAGGGGGCCGATCGATCAAATGATGTTTATGTTCGATCAAACGTTTGACGAATTCGGTTTTGCCTGAACCGCTAGGTCCAGCAATGAGCATGTTAAAGGGATGGCGAAGATACAAAGCCTCCCAACTGGCACGATCTAAGTGTTCGTCGATGACTTTGACAGTAGAGGAAGAGGGAGCAGAGACAGCAGAGGTAGCCATGGTATGAGAAATGTCACTTGTGACACGAAAAACAAACAAGACAAGAGTTTATATACTTTTTTGAGAACACGTTTATTGAATGTTTCAAATATGAACACGAAAGACAAAAATACATACAACCCAAATAGTGATGTTCAGGAATATAAAACACAGCAAAGCGATCAAAGTGGAATATAAACAAGTGTCTGTACAACATGTTTTGGGTAACCAAGATGTCCTAGGGACAGTGTGTAATGTTCTTACAGTCTCTACATGAGGTATTGTCACACAAGTGTCCTCCCGGAATGACCTTTCAGGAATGTCCATGACAGTCCTGTCCTGAAGCGAGTGGTTGTTCTCGGTGACAGGTTCTTCTGGCACCGTCACTAACACAGGTTGAAAAGTAACTTTTTTCCTTGAACAACTCTTGTGCATACTGGGCCACTTCTTGGGTCCAAGCCTCAAAACCCCCCTTTTTCCAGTCACGAACATCTGTCCAATGAGGGTGTAAGTCACAAGCTACACACACATCGTCATACACGTCTTGGGTCGCTAAAAGTTGACGAATCTTTTTTTCCTGTTGAGGTCGAGAAGTATCCAGATGAAAACGCAAGGCTTTGAGCAAAAGGAGTTTTTCGTGACCATTTAAGGCCATGGAGGTGGTAAGTACTGATCGTAAAGAGTCCACAAAGAATCGGCTGGTAAACGAAATCCCAGAAAACAAGTCACTAAGACACACACCACTTGTCGTCCCAAATTGAATGGATACAGTTCTTGTAATAATCGATGGTAATGATCCACGGTTTGAATATGGTCATTGAGTTCCTTCCACGGAATCTGTTGGATGACATACGACATAAGTCGTGGCATAGCAGCCTGTTTTTATAGTCTCTTTGTTTCGAAAAGAATACACGTACTTTCTAGCCAGTGATCTTCGTTCTCCAGTTGGGAATGTAAATCTTGCATACTGTAACCGAAACGTCAGAGTTCGATTAGAAGTTTCCTCTTCCGCTAAGTAGATTCCACGTAAAATATGTTGGTAATCCTTTACCTCGTCTTCCTCAATGGGTTGCTCTAGGTGAATCTCGAAGTAACCAAAATGATCAACACGTGAATCATCGGGGGCCTGGAAGTATTGAACAAGGTCTGACCACTGAAACAATTTCTGACGAATCAGTTCTCTTATACCCTTCAGGTACCAGTGGTTAAAGATCTGGTGACGTAACGGATGCAATTGTTCTTTACGTTTCACTTGTATTTTCACCAGCTCTCGGTAAATGCGTTCTCTCAACTCCACAGGCAAGCCCAAAATGTACTCTTGTAAAGTATCCATAAGTATATACACTGTTTTTGGAATCGTTGGGTGGTAGCCAATAGCCTCGTTTAACTATGTGCCTAATGTAATATCCACTCATAATCAGTCTTCTTGTACTTTGGAACAGAGCATAATTTAAAAACGGATGAATCACTTTGAGTTTACGTTTCACTTGTATTTTGACCAGCTCTCGGTAAATGCGTTCTCTCAACTCCACAGGCAAAGCACGAATGTTCTCTTGTAAAGTATCCATGAATAGGTCATACTAAATCCTCTTTGGTCTGACACAAGAAATGTACTCTTTGCACAAACATGGTTTCACTTCAGTGTCGAATTTAAATCGTTGAGTCACTAATCTACACATTACAATTCGTTCAGAAGTTTCCTCTTTCACCAAGTTAACATTGTGTTCAAGATGTTGGTAATTCGTTAACTCTTCCTCTGGAATTCGATGCAGTACGTTTACAATGATGTAACTACAAACGTCCATACCAAACCAATCCTTTTTAAAACTAGAGGATCGTTGATCAATGTCTGTCCAATGGAACACTTTCAATTGAATCAGTCCTTGTATAGCCTTCAGGTACCAGTGGTTCAAACACCGGTGACGTATCGGATGCAATTGTTCTTTACGTTTCACTTGTATTTTGACCAGTTCTCGATAAATGCGTTCTCTCAACTCCACAGGCAAAGCACGAATGTTCTCTTGTAAAGTATCCATGAACAGATTATTATGGTAAGAAGTTACTTCAATGTCTCGGTCCCACTAAAGGTAAGTAATGACAATTCGGTGACCATCGAGCATGTTCTACGTAGGCCGAATCTTGCGGTTCCCAGTGGTGAAGTGACACACCGCAACTGAAGCACTTGACTTTATCTCCTTCGCCCAAGTAGAAAAATCCGGCTCTGGCTAATTCTTCGGGGGTCGGTCCTCCCAGATACTTTGGCCATTTTCCTTTGAACGATTGAAGACGATTTTCAAAGTCGCAGTATTCCGACAAACGCACAGGAAACGAACATTCGTCTTTCACAGGTTCGTTTCGATGAGGGTTGGGTGACATGAACAGGAGTTTGCTCAGGGCTGGATGACATCCGTAGGGAGGTAAACGTGAAGGTCGACAATCCCCTTTAAACCCGGTAAAATGTCTAAGAGGACGAGCGGCATCGCTTTCGCATCCCTCAGGTTTGACACGCACAGCATCACTTTCCATGATAGGGGCAGTGAGAACAAAGTTCCCATGATGCTTTACGGCATCGCTCAGGTCACAAGGTACAGCATCGTATCCATCGCAAGGCTCACAATCGCACTCGTCTGCAAACTCCGTTACGCAATTACAATGGTAACCACATGGACAATCGCAGTTTCCTTCCGGACATTTTCCGTCGCAATGCATGGGTCTTATCCATCCAATATTAGTCACACTAGAGGAAGATACAACTTTTTTACAATCCCCAAACTGGAACGATGCCTCTTTCAAAGTATTCATCTTGTTTGCTCGGTCTTGGTAGTCACAATGAACTATCGATCTTGACCATAGCCCCCTTTTTATACTAGTCTCAATGCAGTCTCCAGCTTGTACATCTTTCCTTTTTTACGTTTTTTATGTCTTGTTCTGGAAGGTACCGTCTTTAAGGTACCGTCAACATTGTACCGTAGTGTGATGGGTGGAAAGGCCATAGAAAGGTAAGGGCAGTGCGGAGACCATCGAGTATGTTCCAGAATAGCTGAATCTTTATAGATACATAGATCCATTCGTAACTTCAGTCCGCAAGCAAAACACTGTACCTCGTATCCCAATCCTGACTCAGGTCCCAAGTAGACAAATCCTGTTCTAGCTAAAACATGCGAAGAAGGTAATCCTTCCCTATCCGTAGGCCATTTCTGAAACGTGTCCAATCGACGGGCACAATCACAATAGTCAGGTAAGAAGACTGGAAAATGGTAGGGCTTGAACTTGGAGTTCTCATCGGGTTTCTCACTCGATTCTTGCTGTGGCGAAGTCATCTTTCTCGTAACTATCCTCTTACAACCAATGTTTTATACCAACATGTCCATACGGTAATGTGAAATGATTGGGAAGTCGAACTCGCTTCTGGTATACAATTTGATAGACTTTTTCCAAGGGTCGACTGACGATGTGGTGAGTAGGTAAACGTACAATCTTGTTCGGTTGATAGGTGGTCACTTTAAAGTTTCCATCCTCTCCCGATTGCAAGGCTTCTTTCAATACCCCAAAGTTGACCACTCGACTGGTACGATAATTCAGAGTCAGTCCTTTCACTTTGCACGTCGTGTGCACTTCTCCTTGTTTGTCCCGGTATTCGTAGCCGTAATTTTTGGGACCGCCACTGACGAAACTTAGAATCTTGTCGTCGGGATGCTCGTCTGTCCAGGCTCCTAAACGGTCTCCTTCGATGTTAGGGTGATGTTGAATCGGGTGATGGATGTAAATGCAACTGTCCGTGTCAAAGTACGGACGCGTTCTTCTAACAGTTCTAAAGCTTCGTACAATTTTAAGCGAGCATGAGCTGTCACGTAAGCCGCAATGATGACATTTCCAAAAGGGTCGTCTTGTACAAAGTCCAGATCTTCTTCGTAATTGACCAAGATCAAATTCTCTCGAACGACGTCCACGTGTTTCATGTATTTGGTTTTGTCGTGAATCATCTGAAAGTAGCGGGAAGGTTCTGTCAAATATTCCGTCTTGGGTAAACACGGTCGTTGTGCCATTTTACCCCACAAGCAATTTAACATCACTTTGGCAAACGATCGCCTGCCTTCGTTTTTTTCGATGTGGTCTAAAGTGATGCCTTCTTGTTCGTAGTATTTCTCTTTGAATTGTATTTGGTCTTCGGGAGTGTGACACCAGGACGGATAGCCGCTGGCTTCTTGCTTCAGTTTCAAAAAGGCATCCACGTAGTCGGCGAAAATGCCTTTCTGAGTAGGGTCACCCTTGTGGTATTGTTGTGTCTTGGGAAAATGGCAAATTTCGTACACTTCTAACAGTTGGTATCCCATGTCCAGAGCTTTGAACAATTCTACGCTGACCCAGGTTCCCGTCAAAGCCCGTTCTTCCTGGCTGTGCTGACAAGGTTGGTCTTGGTTGCACGTTTCGGCACAAGTACGGCACAAGGGAAACATCAGTTTGCCTTGACAATGGTGAGGTAAGACGGGATGGTATAGGTTCGTGGGAGGCAAAACTTTGCACTTGATCAAGCCTTCGTATTGTCAAATGTTTTTCAGGTCGATGTGTTCCGTCAGCAATTGCGGGTGCCCTACAGGAAAGCGACCATATTTGCACACGTAGGGATACAGCGAACACACGTCCAAGTATTTGATTTCTTCTCCTTTCTCTTCGTCGGCTTGGTACAGCAAACAGGTGGCATTGGTCCTTCCTCCGTACAAACTATCCCTCGGGTTCAGCGGGTCCACGAACTGGTAACTTTCCACGAGGCGTTTAAACTCGGGATCGGTTTTCATACGGTGATCGTACTCGTGTTCCCACATTTCCACCACTTGGTATCCTTCCTGTTCTAACTTTAGGCGTCGCTGACAAGTGTCCTGGTACAAGTCTTCCATGGTTCGTTGTAAAAACTGATTTTTAGTGCCACGGTCAGGGTAACAGACGGGACATCCGTGAAATAAGCAACCGTTAAACTCGTACACGATCTTGGGGTTTTCTAAGTCCCAGCCATCGACCGAATACGTTCCGATGGTCTTTTCGCCCCCTCCGTTGCGGGCATGCTGAATCCACTTGTCTTCCTTGTCGCACAAGTAATGTAACCAGCGTAGGGCTTTGACCGAGTATTGACGTTTGACATAGTGGGTCGTTTGAGGGCTGATGACAGCCACGGTGTTTTCAGGCATGAATCGTTGTCGATACACTAAGGAACACGCTTTGGCAATGGTGCAAGCTTCTTTCAAAGGATCGACCCCTCCATGTTCCATGAACAGTTCTCGAAATTTTCCACAGCAACGCCGTAAAATGTCCACGTCGGAACGACAATACTTTAGCATTTCTTCCTGAAAGTCGAAAGGGTCCGAGGCGTGAGCCTGGTACCAAGCGTAGAAAGCTTCTCGTTGTTCGGTACGCATGTTGTCGGGGTCGTAATAGTGAGCCTCAGGCAAATGGGGTAGAACGGCATGTTGATTGGCTTCCGTATTGAAAAAGTGTGGAAAGTACCCTTTAGCCATTTCTGTCATTCCAAACGTTTTAGGCATTCGACTCAAAGGCATGGCCAAATAGCTCATCGAATCTTTAAACTGTACTTGTCCCACTTGCATGAAAATGATTTTGGCTCCGTTCAAAGTCACTTTAGGACGTTCGGTGCCTTGTTCCGTATAGTACCTCAAAAGAAACTGTCCATCGTATCCGGAGAAATTGTGAGCCATCACCGTGGCATGACGATGACAATCTCCGTAACGTTCGATGTCCTCTTGGCTCCACGTCTTGTCGACGGGGTCTAAGACCCATTGGGCAAAATCGGCTAACGTGTTCGGCCCCCGAAAGATTTTTTCACGCCCTCCGGGAATCTTGCTGCAGTGAGGGCAATGACTGAAGATAGGTTCTTGAATGCACTTCTCGCACGCTCGATGAGCCACGCAGAAATTAGGAATGCGAATGCCGCTCTCTTGCATGCATTCGAAATCGAAAAAGATGAAATTGCCTTTCTTCTTGTGACCGTCCTCTTTCTCTTGTGGGGGTTGGTATTTTTGCACGTAGCATTGGTGTTCCAAGTCCACGATGTGGTGACAAATGTGACATTTTTTCTTTCCTGAACATACGTGTGCCTTGGTATTATTGGTACGTATGACTTGTTCACACGTAGAGCACAATCTCAGCAGTTGACAAGCGCATTTCTTCTGTGAACCTTGCGTCTTCAAATGTTGTTGGTAACAGGTAGGGCTGACAAACGTGCGCAGACAAGTTGAACAAGGCACTGGTTCTTCGCTCAGACAGGGTGAAGAGGCCAAACATCCTGTGCATTTCGATCCACAGTGCTTGTGTTGCTCTCGATTGTTATAACCATAGTCACATTTCTCACAGTAATAACTGTATCCCAGGAATCCAGTGATAGTGGTAATCGTATCGAAATGGTCATCGTGATAATAGACATGAATGTATTTTCCGTCCTTAAAGTCTTGCCCTCGAAACAATAGAGGTCCGCGCACTTCTTGAGGGTGCACTTTCAAGGTGTATCGTGGAGCTAGGACATCTTGCAATTTTTGCATCTCAGGAATGCCGCAGGGTGTGTCTTTGGGCAGTCCGGCTTGTTGTAACAGGAGTTCTGCTTCATTTCGTTGTTTGGCTCGGTCGGAACGTTGAATAGTGTCCCAGGTTCTTTTCCATTCTACCGTGTCGTTCTTGTTGGCATAGGTTCGTCCCAATAAGATGGCACGGGCTAAGCACATCTGGTCATGAAGGTTGTCAATTCGGACGAGACTTGTTTTGGTGTTGCGAAGGTCGTCCACCAATAACATCTTTTTGCGTCCTGTCCCTTGAGGAGGAGAGACGTGGGTCATGTCCAGTGTGGCTTTACCATCGGTGATGTCAAACTGATCATTAGATTGTTGTACGTGTTGAATCTTGTCCATGACTTTGGAAGCAGTCAATTCTGCAGGGGTGCTAAACTCGATCCAAACAGGGGATTTCAAACCGTCGTGTTGTATGGAAAGTCTCAAGCGATCGTCTTCTTTGGGTTGACATTGTCGCTTGAGTGCGGTGAGCAAAGAATCCCACACCTCGGTGATGAACACTTCTGCTTTCTCTAACGGTACTTCAGCCTTGAAATCTTTAAACTTCACCGTGTATTTGTAAGCCGTGGTTCTAAATTTTCTAGAGGAGCGCTTTTCCGTCTCTCGAATGGAATAGTACTTTTCAGGGTTGACAAAGGGTGATGGACTTGGTTTAGAGGTTTCAAATTCTGGTTCACTCATGTCCTCTTCAAAATCACTGGCATGAATTTGTGCCAAGATTTCAGCCCTGGTACGAGGCGATAGATCACGTTTCTGCCTCTTACTTCTTTCTTCTTCTTTCTTCTCGAATGAATGGGATCGTTTCATCTTGAAAGCAAAAAGTCAAATGACTCAAGTTCAAACACCATAAGCTACTTTATAGTCATAGCAGACCAGCGTATATAAAAGGGTGTGTGTCTTGTCCTTTCACTATTCATTTCACTCTCAAGCCGAGCACAACGATGGAAGAGACTAACCAGATGGAACGTTTCGTCAGAGCTTTGCGAGGGGTCATTAGAAAATTCTCTTCAGACCAGCCTACGGACTACTCTCCTTCCTTTAGAGATAAAAGTCAAGATACTTGCTATATCTGTCAGAAGAAAGGGCATTGGTCTTCAGAGTGTCCAGACCGTCAAAAACGAACAAAAACAGGGACTAAAAAAGACAAAAGTCAAGATACCTGTTATTATTGTCAAGAAAAAGGACATTGGTCTCCAGATTGCCCAAAAAAGAAACAAGAGGAGTCAGAAGAAAAGAGGGATTCTTCAGAAGAAGAGAGGGATTCTTCAGAGAAAGAAGAGGAAGAAAAAAAGAAGAAGGGAAGAAAATGAGGAAAAGACGGTGAAGAAATTTAAAAAACAGAGAGAGTAAACAAGGAGAAAGAAGAAATGAATGAACTTTTAATTAAAGTGTTGTGTTGTGAATTGTGAATTGGATTGTAAAAAATGGAGAAAAGAATAAATGAATGATATAAGGTAAGAGTCTTTGAGTTCTGATTTTAAAATAAGAACGTACACTCACGCACTCATACACAGACACGTACTATAAGGGTAAAATGGGTGGGGTTTATTTTTTTTTGAGTTATTGGCAAATTGAAATTGTATTTCTTTTCGAGAAATGTGGGTGGCCCTGAAAAGGGCCTTTTTTCTTCATGGTGAAAGGGTGAGTTTAAGCAATCAACGTTAACTGCCTTATGCCTTTGCCACGGCCAAGGCCTACTTCTGGACTGCGTAATGTTGATAATGATTGGGTTGAAATCACTAAGGGTGGTACGGTAGGCTTAGTCACAGGGTTGACGTGTTTAGCTCGGGAAGGTCGTATTCTCTTCGGTCGTGATAAAGAAGTCTGATACATTTGTTTCAGACTTCTTAACTCTGCTAAAATGTCCAACAGTACCGTGACCGTTTGATTTTCACCCTCTTGTTTCTTTGCTGCTACTTCTTCTTGCTGTTGCTGTTGTTGTTTTTTTCTTACCTCTTCTTGTTGCTGTTGCTGTAGGAGAAAAGCCTGTTCCGCTTCCTTTTGTCGTTGTATAAATTTCTCCAATTCTTCTTTCTGTCTCTGTCTAAAATTTTCCACTTGCGGTAATGAAGAAGGTAACGAAGGTTCCGGAACAAATTCTTGCGAGGAGAGAAAATCCACAAAATCCCAATTCACCTCTTCTGAAAGTAAGTCCGAGTTCCCTTGGGCAGTCTCCCCTGCTGGTGCACCCCAATGGATCGTTTTCTGAGTTTCCGTCATGTTGAATCACTGTCGCATAGATTGACTGCACACAAGCGCTAGCGAATCTATATAGACTACGTAACGTCACAGACTGCTCTCTTCGGATTGGATGCGGGCTGACTGAATTCTGTAACGCGTGTTAGGATTGGTGAATGAACTCAATCCGTTTCAATCCTTCCTGTCCCTATAAATAAGCGCCGTTCACTGCATTGATTCACCTATTCTCGGAGCCTCAACATGTGGACAGACGTTGAATCTTCAACCCTTGTGTCAACGATGATGTTCAGGACGGACATGCTCATGTATGTCCGATCCAAGTGGACCGTTGTCCACAGGACCAACAGCAGCCTGTGGATAAGAAGAGTCTATATAGAGAGACAAGGTTGCCTCAAGAGGACTCTGATGTATGGCCCTGCTGTAAGACGAAGTTTGAGGAAAAGAAGATGTCGCAAATGCCCTTTATGTTAAGGGCATATTAACATAAACCAAAGGCCCTTTTCAGGGCCAGCCATATTTCTCGAAAAGAGATAGTCTTTGAATTGCCTACTCCTTTTTTTAAAAAAATTTTAAAAAAAAATCCCATGTTAAATTCCCCTTGTCCGTAGAGTGACCCACGATTTATCGCCATGTTAAATTCCCCTTGTCCGTAAAGTGGCCCACGATTTATTCCCATGTTAATTCCCCTTGTCCGTAGATTTGCCCACGATTTTTCTCCATGTTAAATTTCCATTGTCCGTAGATTTGCCCAAGGGGGTCTGTAATGCTAATTCCCATTGTCCGTAGGGTGCCCCCCTTCACTACTTACACATGATCAGAATCAAAGCGGCTCTAGATCAGGCCATACCATTTGATATAAAAATACATACCCTCGCGAAATCTCATGCTAATGATTGCATGAACAAAAGTAAATCTCATCTAATTGATGGAATTATGAATACAACTGCCACCTAAAGAGATTCACAGCACGTGGATATGGCCGTGATGAAGTATGGAAATAAGTTTTAGAAAGAAATGGAGTTATTATTATAGCACTGGGCACATATTAATGTATAAAGCAGTTTACACTGAAATGTAAATAATACAGTTCGAATATTCAAACAGTTTATCAATATGTGCATACATTATACAATGAGTGAGTTTGTACTCGGGTGGTTTAAATATTTTAGTACAGATTTTGAAAATCCGAAATGTATCATGCGTCGTAATATGATATACTGTCTGTCCAGGAAGGTTTCTCTTCCTATACATAACACAACTGCTAGGAAAAGTCTGTTGAGAGTTGTAATACACAACACATAGTTGAAGCGTGCATTTCGTAAAGATTCATTAAACTTGTTTTTAGTTTAGACCTGAGAACTTACAAGCGAACTTTATTTTACTGATATCAGGATACACACGTACAGTGGCACGATATAACTACTAAACACCAGCACCCAACCGAACTAGGCAATTATCCAAACAAAATGTTCTCATCAAAATCCCTAAATGGGGATGGCGTTCTACTTACAGAAAAGAATTGGACGCATTCTCAAGAAGTCCCTTTCTGTCCTGATTATTTTCATTTTAAGTACTTAGTATTTAAACAATCTCCAATATTTTTGTTAAACATCAAAATACTAAATTGTTAATAAAAATAATTTCTAATACATTGTAATTAACGTGTTCACGGTTCTGGCGTAGAAACGAATCTTTTACATTGTCTGCTTCTTGTCTCTCTAAAAAAGAATTGGGATATTATCGAACGCGACTCAGACTTTGCCAAGATATGCATCATGTTATTTTTTTTTAATCAGATATATTTTTCTCCTAATATTAATTGAATGACAGGCTTTCAAGATGAGATGCATCAAAAGCTGTTCTTAATAGACATTTATCTTATCATGTTTACAATCCTTTATAGTTAAAAGTTAGTGTTAAAACCTTTGACATTCTGAATTAATGTCAAACTGCTGACTGTCTAATTGTTAGGTCAAAGCAATTAAATGGTACTGGTGTAATGTCATAGTGAAAAACTATACATGCCAATAACATGTTGATGGGCCCATCTGAGCCATTTTCAATCAAATCAAATACAAAATGCAAGATATGTTATACATGTAGTTAAATCATAAGATATTTTGTCACCATTAGATCTGCTGGAGTAGGAAGTACAAAATGCAAGATATGTTATGCATGTAGTTAAATCCCAATGTATTTTGTCACCATTAGATCTGCTGAAGTGTGACGAAATGTGTTACATAGCCACTAATGTTGTAATGTTGGGATAAAATCAGCATAATTTGCCTTTATGTAAACAGCATTGTTAAGTTGGTTTCTGAAAACCACATATTGATATGACTCTTTTCAAGAGGAAAAGCTACAAAAAGATACTCGACAGATCCATCTAGACGGTCAAAGTGAAGATTAAGTCGACACGCTTTTAAGTGTCTCGCTCTATATATTTTAAAGCAAAGACTTAAAGCGAGATCACGATGTTTATAGAACCATCCTTTGATGCATTTGGCGGCCATATTTGGAGTGTCCTATCGGCACCATTTGTATAAGGATCAACACTACAGTGTGTTGAAAGAAGAGTTTTAATGAAGCGATGACCGGAATTTAAAAACCACAGTTGCCGAAATAGCACGTTTGTGAGAAGAGATAAACACCATATTGATTTTGTTCACACCATCAAAATGGTTAAACAAAAGAAAAGGATTTTAAAGACGACCACAATGGGTATAAAATGTATCTCTGAGCAACACCATAATAAGTTAAGATAAGTTAAGACCAACTAGATATCATACGTTGTTATTTGATAATCAGCTATATATATATATATATATATATATATATATATATATATATATATATATATATATATATATATATATATATATATATATATATATATATATATATATATGATAATAATACGGGGGTTGTAAAGACCATACGTGTCCGAGGACTATGGATTATCAAATTAAAAAATATACATAAATATTTTATTAAAAATTTAAGCCAACGTTGATACCACTGTCGATGCATAGTGTGATACATGGGTCTTGCTCATTCCATTATCGGGGTGGGGCGTCGTTGGGGCCAAACACTTTTGCTTTAAAACATGACCTATTTATTATTGTGGAATATCTTAATGAATATACAGCTAATCTAATTGAAATGTATGTAGACTTATGGATTGGATTTAACCATGTCCCTGAATGATTCAGAGTTTAAACCTAGTGCTATTTCAGACGGTGTTTCTAATTATGCATAGTGTATTTAATAACAAGCCTGGCTATGTGTATTCACTTGCACATATCTGTGGAGCCTGCAATAATGGTATGAAGGAAACACATATGTGTGGAGCCTGCAATAATGGTATGAAAGAAACACATATATGTGTGGAACCTGCAATGATGGTATGAAAGAAACACATATGTGTGGAGCCTGCAATAATGGTATGAAAGAAACACATATGTGTGGAGCCTGCAATAATGGTATGAAAGAAACACATATATGTGTGGAACCTGCAATGATGGTATGAAAGAAACACATATGTGTGGAGCCTGCAATAATGGTATGAACGAAACGCATATGTGTTAAAATTTTCAGATATTTTCTCCATATTTATTTGCAGATTAAAACTTCCGATTCCAGTGATATAATCCTCCGTCTCTAACATGATTATTGTCAATGGAGGATGAAAAGACTGGAAGCCTTGCGTTATTTTAGCAGCGGGGGGGGGGGGGGGGGCGAATCGGACATTTTGTCCAATCGTTATTTGGTTTAATTAATACTTTCCGCACTCAGCGGATCCGGTGTCGTCAGCGCCTGGTAAAAAAAAAACGACGACGTTATCGTTGTCATCGTCGAGGGGGCCAAATTGACAATTGTTCGGAACGTCATTTGGTTTAATTAATATCTTCTGCGCGCCGATCCTAGCGTCGTCAGCGTCCGGTAAAAAAGCGCGACGACCGCGTCGATGTCATCGCCCCCCCTGCTGCTAAGTGGCTACAATGATCTTACAAACAGAGTGATCACTAACTCCTCCTCTTGTAGATCAATTAGGTTATTTGACTGATCGGTAAGTCTGAAATTAATTCTCGTTAAAAACCGATTATGGCATCGCATATAGACCGGATTAATCGGACTCTCAACGATTAAAAATCCCGGAGGGGCTGTTGGTGAAAACGAATAAAGGATATACCCCTGTTGAGCCTGATTTGATTGCTTGGTATCCACCTGGTAACTTCCTTCGATAGCATCACACACTAGATTAATCGCTATCACCGATGCGATATTTACGTTGTACGGGGCAATATGCCTACCACCCTCTCCGTTATCGTGTCTGAGGATAGTTGATGGACCGAGGGAATCATTAAGAGATTTTCTTAGTTCTGGCGCGTTGTATCCTGGAAACCTGAAATCGGGTAAATCGGCTTCTGTGATATTATACTCGGTTAGGAATTTTTGTTTATTATCATCGCTGTTAGCGGATATTGTCCCGACGATTCGTTCATTAATATATTCCATGTCTGATATAAGTTGATTTAACACCTCAACGTGTTTTCGTGCTTTTGTTTTCCGTAGCTGTTCTAGTTGTGATTGGCAAATACGATTAATCTCGGCAAACGCACCAGTGATATCATTTAAACTAACTGTGACCGCGGCGGACAATTTAGGAGTTTCCTTATACGGAAAATACCATTGCATGGTATTCCTGTCTTGAAATATAAACCTGCTGGGTAATAACGTGTTTTTTATAATAGACAAATCAATTCGATAATTGGGATTAATCTCATGATACGATTGCGCATTTGTGTGCAAGTCCGCGGGGATTTCATGAGGTGGATTCTCAGGCCATCCTAGTATGGTTCTTATTGAACTGTTATAAATATCAACCATATACCCCGGTGTGCTTATTTCAATCGTCGACGATAACGTCGGTTCATGAACCGTAATAGCGATTTTTGATTCTTTTCCTGTGATCGATTTTATCCTGCGTTGAAATTCTTTATTGATTTGTTCTATTTGGTATGACCCAGTTGGTATTGTAACCTCCTTCCAGTCTGGGGTCCCATCGGGTTTATTTGTCCATGCAAAAACCAGCGAGTTATTAGGTTGTTGTCCGTTAAATGAGTCCGCTCGGATATTAGGCCAACTGTGATATATTCGCAATTTTGCCAGCGCTATTTCCTTCACTGGAACCGGTGATGGGAAGTTCACACTGAATTCGGGTTTTGTTGATGTTATTGATATCATACTTGTTTGTACCGGAGTGGTGTTCTCCGCGATCCGTTGAAGTAATTGAAACCCTTCGGGGGTCAGCGACATTATTATTATTCGTTGTTTTTAGTGTTTAATTTTGACACCGAATATTAGCAACCTGCTTGTTTTCAGAGCCCATTGAAGTGGTTTCCGGCTTCCAGTTGAAAATTTTCGATTTTTGACATCGCGGAGCCATACAACTGGACCATCGTGGAGAATTCAACATCGGATATGAACGAATTATCAATCGACAACGAGATCAACCCGGATAATTTCGAGTACGCGTCGGATACTATTTGATGTTTTACTGTATACTCGTTGAGTTTTTTCTGAAAACACGATGATATCTTTCTGGTGATTGCGTTGGCAACTCCAGCAATTGTTGTCATCGCGGAGATAGCGATTGGAACAGCGATCGGGGCTATCGTGGTCACCGTGGATAAAATAACACCGGTACTGGCTACTATACCTGACACCGAGTACACGACCGCGTCGATGGCGGTTATTTTTCGGCGGTATTTTTTTATTTTTGCGCGGTATTGTTCGGAAAGCGTTTTCAAGTTCGCGGAGAATTCTTTTGCGGTATCGAATCGATATTGATGTGACGTCGGTGATACCTCCGATTCAATTACCCTGGTGGTCATTTTTATTTTAAAAGAGCTAGTGTTTTTAATTACTTAGATCCGCTACAAATTCCACATACCATGTAATGTTTGCCCTGGTTAAATTTCTATCAACGGCATAAATTGTAAACGGTTCAGTTGCGTCCTTGTCTATAATTGTTGATATTGTATTGTTAAACCCGGATGAACTCGACGATAATATATTAAACTGCATCATTGAAACCAGTGTCAATCGATAAATGCCCTTAACAGTTGCGGTAGTATTTACTGTATTCTGTGTAGGAGTCCAAGTGAATGATCCATGCCGAATCGTGTATACTGTGTTGATGGTGTTCTCATGAGGGATTTTTATTTTTGTCATTTCCGGTATTCTGTCTTTGATATCTGCAACATCAAGTTTGATTGTTCCTATTTCCTGTGTATGCACGTCTATATTCCCCTTAATCGCTGCAACATTAGTTTTGATTGTTTCTATTTCCCGTGTATTCTCGGTTATACTTTTTTTGTTCGCTGCAACATCAAGTTTTATTGTTCCTATTTCATATGTATACACGTCTATACCTTTTTTGTTCGCTGCAACATCAGTTTTGATTATTCCTATTCCCCGCCAATACGCGTCTACATTTTTTTTGTTCGCTTCAATATCAGTTTTGATTGTTCCTATTTCCTGTGTATGCGCGTCTACACCCCCCTTGTTCGCTTCAACATCAGCTCTGATTGTTATTATGTCCTGTGTATGCGCGTCTACATTATTTATGATCGTTGTAACATCAGTTTTAATTGTTTCTATTTTCCGTCCATGCGAGTCTACATTATTTATGATCGTTGCAACATTAGCGCCGATTATTCCTATTTCCCGTTCATGCACGTCTACACTCCCTTTGTTCGTTGCAACATCAGTTTTGATTGTTTCTATTTCCTGTCTATACGCAGTGATATCATTTATAGTTATTGTAATTTCATCCGGTTTGACATTTTTTCTACCAAAGAATTTATCAACGGCGTTATCAACCCTGTTAAAATTTTTTCGTAACGAGGTAAATTGGCCCGACAGCGTTGTAAACTCCAAAATACTATTTTTTATCCCTACAAGATTTGGTTCGGTCACCGTCGGGGTCCCAAAAAAACTAGCAGTAGTGAGTTGTATATCGGTGACAGACTTTTGTATCCCCTCGAACTGATTTGCTTGCGCGTTAAATTTATCATATAAATTTTTTAACGAATTCGACATGGTTATATAATTGTCGTCTGGTGTATTTATTTTTCCATTTATCGTCAAGATGGATTCACCTGATTTAAGTCGTCCGTCGCCGGTATACAGCGCGATAGTGTTCTCGGCGGCATCACGCTGTCGTGTTAGAACGTCATCCAGCGACACATTACTGGATTTCAATTTACCCTGGCGGTCTTGAAATACAACTATTTCACCTGGGTCAACACTTGTTAGGTTCAACGTCTCAGCGATTTCATCCTCGATTAGTTTTTTTATGTCATCGGTGGCGGGCGTTTCCGTGGATCTTTTCAGCGCCGAAACCGGTCGTCCCCAAATATCAATCATTATTATTGTAAAAAAAACGGTGTTTTTAATTAACCCGCCGGGCCTCTACGACCCCACTAGTGTATTCGTTTACAACCACATGAGGTGGTTTCCGCGATGATGAAATCGCCGCGAGTACGTTCAATACCTCACGGCCGCATATCGGTGGGTTACTTAATTGTTGTGTTGGCAGCGTGGAATAAAAAACCGGGGCTGAACACGCCCGGATATACCGCATGAATTCGTTTGGTGGGGCTAACCCGTATGAATCAAAATAGACGATCGCACGCGGATCAATCGCGTATGCAACCCAATGAGTTCCCGCTCCGGAGGACCCATCGAGGTTAATTATACCGGTTTCAATATTCCTTGGTGCCGCCGGTAATTGATCCCTCATAAAAACACCTCTGAAGTTTTTTATCGCTAGCGCGTTTGCGGCGTCTATTAAATCAAAATTAGACATAGGAGTCGTTAAACGGTTCCCGGTAGTCTTAGACCCTTTCCCGAATACCATGAATACGGGGTTCCCGGTAGTCTTAGACCCTTTCCGGCCACGGATCGTTTTTTTTATAGCCTTTCCCGGTTGCCTTTTTCAGTGCCATCCCCGCCGCGGTACCAACGGCTCCTAACGCCGCCGCCTTAGCCACTGCTGGTGCGGCCGCGGCAATCAACGCTGGAATCGCAGCTAACAGCGGAAATATCCCACCGGTCTTTTCCATGTTTTTAATCGCTGCGGCCGAAAAATCTATTTGAACACCCTTTTTATTCCTCATCGCATCATTGAAATGTTTTATTTGACGCGCCGTCAACGATATCTTATGATTACCACCCGCCATCTGTGACGGCTTCAGCGTTATTGTGGTTCCACATTGTTTAGCGGACTTTGATCGTAATTTCTTGACTTGACCATCGGTCAACTCTACACTGACGACACTATACGACATTTTATTGTAAACGCGTTTGTGTTTTCAATTACATGTTTTCCACAGGCGCATCAACGATTCTCATTCGTCCACCAACACCTTCCAACAGCATTGATTTATCGCTGAGAATGACAGCAACCGCTCTATAATTAACACCACCCGGGGCTATACGAGCTCTAAAGTGTATATCAACGACGGATTGTCTCGTTAAATCAAGATGTTCCAACGAAAAATAATAAATCGGATACCGGTTTTTAAAATCAAATTGTGATATTTGCAAACCAGTGTCGACGTTTTGATCACGACCCATATATGACAGCAATCGATGGTACACACGTGCGACACGGTTGTCGCCGTAATTAAGCTGTATATCCTCGGATGGTTCCTGTTGTCCGTTTATTCTCAGCGAAACATCCCTGACTCCTAATTGATCAAATATCATATGGCTGCGTTCTTGATTACCCAATCGTTCCCTATTCTGTAGCGCTATAAATATATGACGCGGGGCTGAAACGCCTTGTTTTGATGCCAAGTGCCATGTAAACGTATCGGCGACGTTATCCTCTTTAGCATCAGTTGTTACCGCTAGCCAACTCAACAACGATTTCCCTCCCTGTTCCATAAATGATAACAATCGTGCTTCCGTGGTAACTGATGGAGTTAACACCGGCATCCACAATGCTATTTTAGTTAAAACGACTTTACCGTTATCGACGCCAGCAGCATGCCATATTGCATTGTTATCATCGCCCCTTCGCGTTAACGCGATTGTATGCTTAGCCCCATAGATAACTTTTCTGACATTTCTGCAAAATCCGAATATATGATGCAGTGGAATCGCGTATGAAAACTGTCGGCGTTGTCCTTGCAACATCATTATTCGTGTTGCAAATCCTAGATTGAAATCATTGTTGATACTTTTTATAACAGTGAAATTAGCGCCTGGTCTTGCCCTGCGGTCTGGGTTATTTGCTTCAGCCTGTGGGTCAACTGCGGTATCTCTTTCCGCCAGCACGTTAACGTACTGAAGATGATCAGCGTTATCAGTGGTATCCTTCGCAAACATCATAGATGGGCCCGCCGATCTTGTATAATCATCGGAATATCTCGCTAACCCAATTATCGTCGTTGCAACATCAACCTCGCGTTCTATTGATTCAATTTCTCGCCCGTCAATAAGATATCTGGCGCTCTCAAATAACGCCATGATACCGTTGTTGACGAAGCCAACTCGAACACGATCGTCATTTGCGTATGGCGTATTAACGGCAACATTTGTCACGAGTTCTCCCTCAATTTCGATAAACGCTTCACACGGCAAAAAATATTTACTGGTATCTTGGACTTGAAGTTCAATTCGCGATCGTAGGTCGGCTTGTGGTGGTTGATAGGAATAAAATTGATAATCGCGGACAGAATCATCCCTGCGCACTGGGGCGTCCATATCAAACGCGGGATCAGCTGTTCGTGCAAACATTTTTATTATTATTCATGTCGATGTTTTCAATTGAAATCCATCAACGTCGTTTTCGTCGTAGACCACTCCCCGCTATCGCGTTCATGAGCGCGTTGGTGGATGACTGAGCCGCCAACGACTCTAATTTTTCTTCCACGGCGTTATTTATTACTTTACTGACATTTGCAGGCATCACTGTCGTTGATGGCATCACCGGTGGTTTCTGTTTTCTTTTTCTCACCAACGACATTAGTTTGTCCTTTGCTGCAGAAAACGCCTTTCCGGCAACATCTTCAATAGCGCTGATTCCCTTATCACGAATAACATCAATAGCCTTCATTCCTAATTGTTTGGCTAACGGCGCTACTTTTGGAGCCATTCTTGTAAATAACCCCGCAATGGTATTACCGAGACCATCTCCATAGTACGCGCGGTAAACAGGCAATCGCGAGTTTACCACGTAGACGAGTACTGGTTTATCGTGGTTGTAATGTATGATCATCTTTATTATAAAAACACCAGTTTTCCAATTAGTGATTGATCACCCCCCTCCCCCACCACCGAATTATAAATTTTGTCAAAAACATCGATTTTCTCTAAATGATTTCCTGGGGTTTTCATCGGAGTTAAAAATCCGCGTTTTTTGTCAATTTTTGTCAATTTTTGGTCGTTTTTGGTCGGTTTTTGCCGGTTTTTGGTAAAAAACATCGATTTTCTCTAAATGATTTCCTGGGGTTTTCACCCGTAAAAACCAACCAAAAACGACCAAAAACGACCAAAAACGACAATTTTATAATTTTTTTAATCATCCACTAACTCGTCTATGAGCGTTCGATACGCACTAATGTCCATGATACCGCCCGTAAATAACCGCTTGCAAATATTAGCTGCCTCATTGATTATTTTCGGAGAGTTATTTCCGGCTCGGTTTCCTCCGATTAGTACCTCTAGCCGTGATATATCACTGAGAACACTATTAGGACAGGTAACGCCGTAGTATTCTTTACCAACAGAGTATCCTTTTCCTTTTTTTAGTTTTGCCCTTTTTTCAACTTCCTTGTGGAATGAGTCGTAATCGGGATCACCACGATGTGGTAATGCATTCTCATGTTTACTCGCTAAATACACTATTCTTGTCCAATCCTTTAACGTCTTTATATTTTTCTCGTAACCGCTATTGATATGCTCCTTATCTCGTATGCTCTTAGCAAAATTAGAGGCGGTAAAATCAACTAATTCTTCCCTGCTGCTGAAGCCTCTAATTTGATCTATTGTGCTCTTCTTGAGTACATTACGGGGTATATTCCCCCCCTTTCTCTTTTCTGGTTCTCTTGCGGTAGCACCTAGTTCTTCTTCGTCGGCCATTGTAACATAAGGTTCTTGTGGGTCCATTATAGCGAGTGGTGGTGGCCTCCGTGTTGTTTCTAAAGACCTCTTCGTTTGTTCGGTCTGAGCCGCTATCTTTTCAAGTACGCCAAGCAGTGACGCCTTTTTCTTTCTTTCTTCGTCGGGAATATCCCCGTATATCGCTGTTTTCACGTCTTTGGTTGCACTCGGTATCGGAGCAAAGAGTTGTTCGCTTCCAACAGTAAAATCGGTTTGTAGTTGCTGCCGCGTTTGAAGTTGTTCTCGGACCCTGTCTCGTAACGGTATGAACTTTTTAAGTGCCGCTAGCCGCTCTCTGGCTAGCCGAGTAGTAAGTGATTCGCCTACCATTATTGCAAATTGCTCCGCAATTTCTAATTTCCCGCCGAGTGTACCATCGGGGGCTCCACGGAGTTTTCGTCTATAATCCTTCTAATGTTTTTGATCTTACTAGAAATCTCCCGGCGTCGTTCATAAACACGTCCGAGTTTTTTTCGTATTATTTCAACGGCAGTGAATAGTCCAATGAATGCATTTGCGTCATTGTGGTACAAGTTTTCATTAATCGTATGTTGTAATCGTTTTATAAAAAAGTACTCGCGGGCCAGGGTAAAACGCCCCCGTTTCGATTGTTCGTTAATAATCTCATAATCGGATAATATTTTTTCGCTGTCGAGACCATCAGATAATTCAATTCCTTGATTTTTTTATTTTGAAATCTCGGCTAATATATTATTGATGTCTTCGATATTCATATTCTTATAAAACATCTTGTTTTTAAATTAAAAAAAATTGAACCCCCCGCACAGTGTGTTATTTTACAGACAATTCGTCAGCGCCATAGGCGCCGGTGGCCTTGTCACTCGCTGATTTCTGTTATATATGAAAATCGAATTCTGTGCCCAGTCTTTTTTGAGATCGCTGAATTCTGTATTCCTTCTGCAACAAATCGTACTGAGGCTCTACAAATGTCAAAGCATCTACTGGCTTCATTCATCGACTGAAAAGTTTTTTCTTCGTAAGTTGTTGTATCAAATGACTTTACGGGTTTTGCTTTCTTTGAGTATTTACCAGTTTGGCCTTTTTTGACATTCTGACTTTGCGAGATAGCTTGTAGGTTTATAAGAGAATTATCAGTCTTATTATTATTAATATGATCAATCACAAGCCCATTCTCGATTAATCCGTTAAATGCTTCAAATACCATCCTATGAACATAATAATTCTTCTTTCCGGCACCAAATATCAAATAACCCTGATTATTTACGGTACCAACCGGCTTCTTCAGTCTGCGGTTTCTAACAACACCGTCGCGAGATGCCTCGTAATTAACGAGCACAGGATGCGCCTGAAATTCTTGGTCCATTTGTATAATAATACTATTTGTCTAATTCATTATTTGGTTTAATTATAAATCTTTCAACGTAGTCTTGAGGAGTTTTGATAACGAAGTCAGCGGTGGGGTCAATGACAGCGTTTTTAATTCGCTTGTCATAATAGCGTTTTAGTTCCCTGTATCGTTTGCCGCCGCAATTGATACATAATTGTGATTTACCACGCACCCCAACGTGACAAACCAAGCACGGGAGGGGGCCAAGAGAACAATTACGAACGCTTTGTAAATGATACCCGCAGAATTCACCTCTACATGATTTATTGCACGGGGTTATCGACCCAATCATCAACCATTTGCAGTGATTCATTATACTGTATTCTTTTATTTAAATACTTGTTTTAATTATATGGAGGAGTTCGAGAGATTAGCAGCAATTAAGCCCTGGAAAAATATTAAGTTCAATCTCGATAGAGTCCTCAAAGACGCGCCAAAAACGGCAATAAACGATAAAACCCTGTTGAGTAAAATACGCGATTGTATCAATGAATTCAAGCGTGATGGTGCATCTCATAGTTGGTCAACATTTCGAATTGATGGCGTTGTTGATGCTACCATGAACGACAAACGCGCAGCAACGATAATATCACAACTTGGCTCCAGCGAGTATTTCTTCAGAGTAAAATTCATTGTCCGGGTGGAATCAGGTAATTGGATTATACGTGATAAATTTGAACCAGTTCTCAGCGACAGGAAAACAGTCATTGTTAGCCGCGACTCCAAGCCGGGGCTGTTAACCGGAATTGACAGACCATACTATGAACGGGCGTATCCCGAAACAGCAGTTGTTTATGGAATATACCCGTTAAATAAGAAACCTGATATCGGAAAACTAGCGCCGATGAAACAGTCAACGGGGATAAATTGTGTAGCAGAACGAATAATAGAGCATTTTACAAATGCGTGTCGAGGAAACAAATTGACTGATTTACGACGTAGCAAAATCAACCAGTGGGAGGAGACAGTGCGCGAGCGAGGAGCAACCATCAGCGACATAGCGAGATTAGAAACGTCGTTGAGATTTCCAATAACCGTTACAACGATAACCGGTAAAGTATTACACGAATCAAAGTATAAATCAAAGGGAGCCCCAATCAAAATTATTGATCATAACGAACACGCGTGGACGCCCGCGATCACAGTGTTTCCACGGGATAGAACGGTAAAGTATATCCCGGGGGAATTTATACAAGATGGTTTTCTCGCGGAGAGGAAACTATTTGATGCTATTGCTTATTTGTGTAAAAACGACCCTGTATCAGTGTGGTTACTTCGCAGCGCTGAAAACGATACGGATACCTTTGATCAGTTTGTAAGACCAAACGGTGAATTATACCGCACTGAAGCGTTTCACAACAAGATGAAAAAAACCGCCATGGAATTTGAAGAGCATGATGAACAACTGCTAACAAATTGTTTTACGATTCCATCGGTTGCGGTTCATGTTGCAGCAAAGAAAAATGCGTGGAGCCCAACGCGCAAGGAATTTCTACCAGATGTACAATCCAGTTGTTTGGAATATTATCACGGTGGACTATGGAACACTGAATACAGCCGCGATGCTATAATTTCCGTTGATATGGTTGCCTGTTATCCAGCGAGTTTTCTCGGGTATGGATCCGCCGCTGAGTATTTCAAACGATTTGGACACCCCAGACATGAAATGACTCGTGTTGCTATTAATGGACCACTGCCTGATTTTGATTTAACCGGATTCGCTCGCGTAGTATCATTTGAGTTCGCGGCAGGACTTCATCGCTGTTGCTATATTTGGATCGGTAGACACATGTCTGAAAAAAGTGGTTGCCAATAGCGCTGCTACGGTATATGATTGATTGTAAAATACTAATTTCGTTGATTGTCAGTGACGCGATTATATCATACCGAGCGCAGACTGAAGTCTGGTTACCAGAACCGGAGCGTCTAGATAGCATAATTGACGAGTCCAGAAAACACATTGATGCCGACGAGGAATATATCGTCGAATGGTCCAGGAGGATATTCAACCAACGAAAACGCGAGGCAAAAGATCTCGGTAGAAGAATAATTGGTAAGTTCACACAAGGTGGAAAAAACTGCGACTACAAACGATATTGCTCACGGCTGATTATAGATGACGCAGAATATGATTTCGTAATCAAGGACGCAGTGGCGAAAAATAGATACGTGAACTGCGAAACAGCTTTCTTGTCCAATGGAACAAGGTTGGGTACAGTTGTTACCTACAGCGATCGAGACAGCCCAGCATACCCGCATTTGAGGGCGTCTATGCTGGGTTATGCTTGCATAAATTTATTCTCGATGATAAATAAATTTCCCGACACCGCGGTTAGAGTAGCCGTTGATTCGTTTTATGTTGACGTAAAGTACAAGGAAAACGTAGCCGGGTTTACTAGTCCGGACGAGAGTTGGGGTACATGGAGAATTAAAAATGAAATACGACGCGATTATTCCCCGTCAGCAGATGTCACCGTTGAAAACAATTACCTACGCGGTGATAAATTGTCAGAATGGTCTAATGCACCACCGTGTTCTGATCCAATTTGTAGACACAAAACAGTTTATTTAAGCGGCTGTGGCGGGTCAGGAAAGACGACTCGGGCAATTGAATTATTTCGAACGCGGGCAAGTATAATCGTGCTTACACCGACCCATAGACTAGCGCGAGAGATAAAACAACGAAATGTTGACGCCGTTACTTATCACAGCTTTTTTCGATACAGCGGCGGTGAGTGGACTCCTGATCGAATGGGCGAAAAATTTATTCCTGAGGTTATCATCTGGGATGAAATATGTACTGTTTCGTTAGATGTTTTACAAATGTTTCTTGATTGGTTGCTGCTCGCGAATACAGCGGTGATCATGTGTGGCGACCATGGCCAACCACCACCATTTGTCGGCGAGGGCCCACATGATTGGTTAAAGGGTTTTGTGGACTATTATGAAGAAACCGATACTGATTACCGGGCACTTGATGAACAACTGCGCGAGGTTAAAAAATTAATCAGATTACAGCCGGATAGAGTTCAGTGTGAAATAATCCGCGAGGTAATTCCGGAAACGCCGTTAAATGAATTCTGGGAAACATGGAGACCAAACGATTTGATTGTAGCGAGTAGAAAGATAGTCAGAGACACACTTCAGCGGAAGTTGTTTGCGTTGCATAAGGAAAAGTTTCCAACGCGCCCAGTGCCGTTATGTTATAGACCCGCGGACACACGGCGGCAGAACATTGAAGTTGAAATCCCGGCCCCGACAGCGTCAGGGACAAAAAACAAATTCTCGTGCTGAATGATATCGTGCTCGTTGATATCAGCGTCGTCGAGGACGCGCTACGTGCTGATAAATCCCCGTGGACGCTAGGATACGCAACGACAATACATTCCTCGCAGGGACTAACCATCACGGACACAATTGTTTGGATAATTGATAATCGCATCGAATGGTCAAATCTAGTCTATCTTGCGGTGTCCCGAGTACGGAGGATAAATCAGCTTCGAAGAATCGTTATTGACGAAGCCACCGACGAAGTCACCAACGACATCATCGATGCAAGCGTCATTGATAGAAAACTCTCGGGTTACCGCCAACAGGATAAAAAAAACAACGGCGTTTTGATATTGATGCCGAATTAATAATTGCGTTACGACAACAACAGAATAATCACTGCGCGAGTTGCAATTGTATAATGAGTTGGCGTTATTCGGATAAAGACGCTCGCCAATTCACCGTGGACAGGATCGATAACAGTCTCGGTCATGTCAAAAACAATGTGAGATTGACCTGTCTTGAGTGCAATAGACGCAACGGCGCTAGTTAAGACCACGCGGGGGTAATTGAGTATCGTCAGGTATCACTTGTAGTTGCTCGCGTGTAAACCCCCGCTGTGGGGCAGTTGGATCCAGTCTATAGATCGGTGGTCTACCAGTTGATCGTGTTATCGTTGATATGTTATGTGTGGTAACACTCCAGATAGGATCAGTAGCTCTTTTTTTACCGCCTTCAAGCTCTCCTGGTTCATACAGATATCTAACAGTGACATCGCCGAGAATCGGCTTGGAAACGCTATCTATTTTTGATCTTCCGGGTATATACTTTTCTTTAATCGCGTCGCTGGGCTTCATGTTGATTGCTCGGGTAATCTCGTTATTTAACGCGGCAATTACGCCTGGCAACCTTTTGACCCATTCACGAGATCGTTTTTCTTGGATGAATTCCTTCGCGTATTGATATCCAAATAACCGTTCAGCAACAGTCCGATTGAATCGTTCAACAATTGCCTGATCACGATGTAGCGCAGTATGACCTCGTCGTATCGCGACGCTATGATGTTTCAGCGTTGATAAAACAGCGCCGCGAAATTCACTACCAGGATCAACTTGTAATAGATTTGGCCAGCGCAGAGGACCTCTTCGATAAATCCGCTCAAACGCATCGGCTACTTCAGTTGCTGACTTTGTTTTTAACGGTTCCGCTTGTTTGTATCGACTCGCAACATCAACTACGGTTAGCGCGTATTCGTAACCGTTGTCATGCGGCAGAAATAGTATATCAGCCTGATGAACTTCATTAGGTACGCTGACATCAAAGCGCGAGAAGTTGATTTGTTTAGGCGGTGGTAGATAGATTTGCCATATAGCCTGTTTGGATAACCAATTAGCCGCAGTGGCCCTCGTTACTTTTGCAGCGCTTGCAAGCTTACCAATTGCGGCCTTCCCCTTCCAGTATCCTCTTGGAGAATAATAGATGGATTCCATGTTGTTATTATAAACGCTAGCGTTTTCAATTACCAGCGCGAGAAGCTCCGCTTCCAATCATTAATTTACCTTTCATAGCCGATTTTACCAACCATGAGGCCAATTTTTCTTTGAATGATTTATCAGGAATAGCATTTAGCGCGTGAATTAATTTTACGTCCGCGATATGACGCTGTTGCAGATCGCTACTTTTGTAAGCAACATCATGAGCATGACACGCCTTATCGATAGCGTTTATTGGATACTCACCGGGCCGGGGTTGATTTTGATCATCGAGTCTGATATCTAATCGCGTTCCGGGGCCACAGTAGCTATATCCTGGGAGGTGTTTTTGTCCTGGATACTTTGCCCACGGGGTTCCGGGGAGTTTTGATAACTTGGCTGCAATATCACCTCCTCGCTTTTTTTTAAAACATTTCCGGGTCTAATAGAAATAAATCTAAATTTCTTTATACCGCATTGTACACACTTGCCAGTAAGCGCCGATCTGTTATTTCTTGTTGTAACGGTTGTCATATCATTTGTGCCAGTACGCACTCTACACTTTACACAATATAGATCCATAATTTATGTATAGAGACATGAATATAATTGACTTTTCAGCGACTAAAACAAGAGAACCAGTTAAGCATGTTGCAGCGTTACCAAACTCGATCCGGATGATTATCATCGGACCATCTGGATCCGGCAAGACGCAATTGTTACTCAATTTAATAATGAGATGGATGAAATGGGATAAATTGTATTTAATCGCCCCTAGCGTAGATGATCAACGATGCTACGAGGTGTTGAAAGATTTCAACGAGAATGCATCAGCGATCGCTGAAAAAAATGTTATTGAGTTTATTACAGATATCAATGATGCACCGGGTATTGATGATATTGATGGCGACGTTAACAATCTAGTCGTGTACGATGATGTTATGTTAGACAATCAAAAAAACCCAGCTAGGATATTTTCCAGAGGCAGGCATAAAAACGCTGACGTGATATATGTCACTCAACGATACACTCAGATTCGAAAAGTAATTAGAGACAACTGTAATATTCTTGCTGTATTCAACGGCGTTGATACACACACGCTACGAAATATTTGGCAGACATGGTGCGGCGGTGACATGGACTTTAATGTTTTTCGAAACTTTTTTAGTCATGCTCAGTCGACCCCACATGGATTCGTAACGATAAATTTACATGATCCTCGGACACGATATCGTATCGGACTTGACCAAATATTCGGTTAAATTGTAAGCAGCAGGGGGGGCGATGACATCGACGCGGTCGTCGCGCTTTTTTACCGGACGCTGACGACGCTAGGATCGGCGCGCAGAAGATATTAATTAAACCAAATGACGTTCCGAACAATTGTCAATTTGGCCCCCTCGACGATGACAACGATAACGTCGTCGTTTTTTTTTTACCAGGCGCTGACGACACCGGATCCGCTGAGTGCGGAAAGTATTAATTAAACCAAATAACGATTGGACAAAATGTCCGATTCGCCCCCCCTGCTGCTATTTTTAGACTCTGAAATTAAGGTTATTTGGCTAAAATCAGGACACACATATTTTTTTATGATTAAATCTAGAAACTAAATGCATGTCATGTTTGAAATAATCAACAAATATAAAATATAAAATGCGTGATGAAAAAATTATTTTAGATGGTTCTTCCAAAATATCATAATAGTCATTCATAGAATGAGGACCCATCTGATGCGTTGTATCTTAATTACGTGTATTATCCGTTACTGCATAACTCGTATGGGTTTTCTTCCATTAACGCAGAATGACACAAACATATACATATTTCAAAGGTTACAGTTCCAGTCAGTTTTAATTATTTTTCATGATTGAATTTGTTTGTGTTATTCTGATGTCAAAAAGTAAACTATCGGTTTCCGCAAATCCTATCTTCGTTTTGCATTCAAGCATTGCCTGCTACATTTTATTTTTCACTAGCAACGATCAGTTCCAGTTTGCCATAGGAAATGACGCAGATCAATATTTTGGGGAAAAGGTGTTCTTACAGAGTCTGTTTTAAAAATATCCAATTATTTCTTCATCTCTGTGTTTTTTTATCAGTTATATAATCCTCACTATTGAAAACATCAAAACTTTTGTTGATGTTGGTGGTGAAAATATTAATGAGTATGAACGTCCTAAAGATACAAAGAGATACAACTGAAAAAACATTCAAAATATTTAATCAGAATTGGATGAAAAGAACTAATCAAATTAAACTGTACATGTCAAACAACGTACCAAACCGAAACTCTCTTTAAGTACAAATTATACAGCATAGCTGCTTTAGCAATTACTTGTTGGTATATGTTTTGCTTTTCTCTTAGACTTGAAGAGAACAGTTTACATTCATATGACACATATCAAAACACGCTTAGAATTTCTCAAACATAGGACCTAAACAAAAAGAAAGAAAAGGAATGAAGATTGAGACGTATATAACGATGGAGATTTGTAACGCGTTACAAGAGCTGTCACATAAATGCCATACGCGTTACAAGAGCTGTCACATAAATGCCATATTCGTGACAAGAGCTGTCACATAAATGCCATGTTCGTGACAAGAGCTGTCACATAAATGCCATATTCGTAACAAGAGCTGTCACATAAATGCCATATTCGTGACAAGAGCTGTCACATAAATGCCATATTCGTGACTCTAAAGCAGTGTTTCTCAAACAATTTAGTTCTGCGGCGCACCAGAAAGATCTAAAAATTTCACGGCAGACCTGAAAAGATTTAACAGTTTTTGTGGTGAAGAACTTATTTGTTTTACATATATATTTAATTTTAAATTTAATGTGAAGGATGTGCCTGCTTTCGAGAGCAAATCAGATTGAAGCGAGGCTCTAAAGACAAGCGCATTTCATCGTCGATTTTAAGAAGTCTGTCTCTATCTCTTTCGATTTGATTTTAGTCAATGTTGAAAATCCAAACTCACAAAACCACGAAGACACAAATGGCAGAATTACTTTGATTGCTGTTGAACTGATTGCAGGGTATGACTTCTTGATTGGAAATGTTGACTGAAAAAATATATCGTTTTTTAAATAAATGAGCTGTTCTTCTTCTTCGGTTGTAATATTTGTAGTTTCGTTGTTTCCGAAAGGATTGATCACCCATCCATATTCATCACTTGCATGTGATGGGAAGTAATGCTGCGGTGCCGATTATAGGTCTCTCAGTGTGTCCAGAATTTTGGGGATGAGATCTCGCACAAGTCTCGCGTTACGAAAGGAACCAATAAATGACAGACTGACAGAGATTGCGTTATTATGTTACGTTTTTTAACTTTTGCAAAATTGATTTACCATTTAATTTTTCGAGATGTTCAAGGTTTCAAAACGCTAGCAATTTTTAATATTTGTTTTATAAAAAAAAAAACACGGCACACCTGCAAATCTCTCGCGGCACTCTAGTTTGTCACCTTTAGATCTGCGATTCAAATCAAATGTGAAAGATCCCTATGAAACATAGTATACAAAATGAGATTGCACTCCATTCTAACTAGCACACCATCCCTTATCTATAATATCTTCCTATCTGGTTGTTGCGTGATATTCATGTTCCAAGGAGTCCGTTCCAAACGTCCTGGTTTGTAGTAAACGTATCCATGCAGCCAAACAAAGAGTATCAGGAATTTTATTAGTAATGCATATCATAACACTATATATACGCTAGATATAATCAGACCTCCACTGCAAATAGGATAATAAAAAATAATCACACTCTGAAAACAAACAGTCTGTAATATGGGCATTTTGAAGATATGAGTAAGGCATTTAATATGGAGAAATTGTCTGTGGCACACCGTAAACATATACACGGTGTTCAGTAACAAATATGGTAAACTGTTCTTTGACTCCTCAAAATATTTTTACAAAGGAAATAACCATATAAACAAATGTAAGCGTTCACTGTCGTGCGTGCGCGCGCGCACACACACACACACACACACAGGCAACGCAACTAATTATAATCATATATCACCTAATACACTTATTTTATTATCCATCCATTTACGGTCTGTCATGTACTAAATTGTGGTTAGAAAATTAAAAAAATGTTTACAGTGTAGTTTCCTTTTTCACCTTATTCTTGTCAGATCTATGTGTGTGTATGTCTGTGTGTCTGTGTCTGTGTGTGTGTGTGTGTGTGTGTGTGTGTGGAGAGATGGAGAGAGAGAGAGAGGGGGAGAGAGAAAGACAGATGATACGTCGCTTCGAGAGGCGACACTAAAATTTGCTTCTTTTCTCATATAGGCTTGAAATACACACATGATATGTGGTGTTATGAATTATGATGGTGGCATCAGTGTCATATCTTACAATTAAATCGAAAGTTGTTGTTGTTTTGGGTTTAACGCCATTTCTCAGCACACGATAGGCTATACATGGCTGCCAGTATTATTGGTGGAGGAAGAACCAGAGATAACCTCGGAAAGAACCACCGACCCACGAGAAGCTACTGGCAAGCTTTCTCACATACCCACATTGGCCAAATCCTAGACTCGAACCCACGCAGAAAGAGGTGAGATGGCAGTGATCCGTAACGGAGAGCGCTTTAGACCACTCGGCCACTCAGGGCCCCAAATCGAAAGTACTATAGGATTAAATTATCATGGCCAGGTTTTTCTCGTTGTGCAAATTTTGACTAATCATTCACAAAGTAAATAATGCTCGGAGGACGGTATGCTTACATTGCGAATGACTATATAACAATTTATACTGCGATAAATATCCAGTCATGATTCTTTAATTCTTATAATTTGAAATTATAACATTATATCAGAGGATTTAATCAACCATTTTCTTATGTAGGATCAAATATGTATACTGCATTGGAAGATGTGTTCTAGTGAAGATCCAAAATAAGTAACGGCTAGGTATTCGGGACATTAATATTTAAACATTCTAAAAGAAATGAATTACTTGTTATGATCATGATACCACCGTAATCATTTTGGACGCATAACACATCAGCAAAATTATTTAAAAGGACAATTATATATTCAGGAGATGTAATTATTGCTATATTTGAAAGACAAGGCGACTGCCTTTCTGTCATTATGGGATGCCAAATCGGAACTGGTGTTCAAAATGACTATCTCATTACGTTAGTATGTGATTCAGCACATAACATAATGTCAATACAGCAGACGTAGAAGAAAATGCAGCATTGGAATGGAACCATTTTCGTTTGCCACCTACTACAATGATATAAAAATATTTTATGCAAACAAAGTTGATATCATGCATACTTAGTGATCACCTGTATTTGTTGTCAAATAAACTGTATATATATATATATATATATATATATATATATATATATATATATATATATATATATATATATATATATATATATATATATATATATTGTATGGCATAGCGCGTATTATTAATTCATTACGGTCGCATAAAGGAATTAATCATTTCGATGCATGTGATATCAGATGTTCTGAATTCTTCTCTTCATTTCATTAACATACATCTTCCGTTGTATGAATAAAATATGGCTTTAAGTCTTGTACAAATTGCTCCAGGACAGATATATTAAAATATATTTTGTTTAGCGGTCAACCACACAGTAGGGGATGAACTTTTTCAAATGACCAGTTAAATGACCAGTCATTCACGTGGAATAGCAATAACAATACTACAAGATGGTCAGCCATTTTATGTTAGATCTATACTAACCCTAACCCTAAACCTAACCCTAAACTATAGTAGGCGTTATTTTCATTAAGAACCGGTTGATATTCTACATGCTGCATTCACAATGAATACCGGCATTTGCATTGTACATACATGCTAAGCAAAAACCTCAAGGTGACACTCGCATTTGCTGTCTTTTTCAAATGGGCGTGCTAGATAGATATGTAGATTTATATATATATATATATATATATATATATATATATATATATATATATATATATATATATAGTTTTGTCGTGATAGATAGATAGATAGATAGATAGATAGATAGATAGATAGATAGATAGATAGATTCTTTCATATCTGTTTTCAGGTGTAATTCAATTATCGAGGTTTCTTAGGAGTCATATCATTTATGCGATATTAGTAATTGTTGATTTGGATACATGTTATATGATACGGAGCGAATACAGCTTAGTTTTCATTATTTCAAAAATATCATTGTTCCGTTGTATGACTAAAATGTGGTTTGAAGACTTGTAGTTTATCGATTGCTCCGGAATAGATCTTTCTGTCTAATTAAAAGCTTGAATGGTGGTTTCCTAGGTAGTGAAATAACTCTTGCAACAGACACGGAACCTCCTTTTATAGTTGCAAAACAAGTAATTTTATAAATTTCAGACTCATTATGTTACATGATAAAGATGAAGGTCATTGAACGTCTTGTTTGCATTCAGCCTATCTAGCTTTCTTTATATACGCATAATACTCCAGTATTTGGTTTAATAACATCATATTTTGAAACAACTTGGCGGTATTCCGTAATGATCGATCGTCGTTGTGTCTTTGATAATCAAGTTGTAGACATCAGTATTTAATAATTTACATAATAGACATTTTTGTTTCTAAGGAGCAAATATATATATATATAATATATTAACAGATTTAACCCCAGGTTATATACGCGTCATGCATTTAACGTACCAAAAGATTTGGACTGTATACATTATCGCTAAACAAGATGGATACAATCAAAGCCTTTTTTCACACATGTATATGATTTTCACTAGGCTTTGCAATTTTATATTCAATCAATGAGATTATTGATGGTAGGAATTGGAATGGTAAAATTTTGGTGATGATTGAATGATTCTTCCCACTGAATGGATTCACACGTGTTTTTCTTACCTGCTCTATATCAAGATATATGTAGGTATGACATACAAAAACATGGTTATAAAATTAATAACTACAAAATGAAAGTAGACAAAGTTTTGTTATAAGTACTAAATATGTTAACCCAACTCAAAAAGCAGATTTTGTTTTTATTTTACATTTGATAGAAAAAATTAACTAGCACAAAATTTTCAAGATACACATACAGTAAATATCATTTTTAAACAAACCTTACCTTTTTGAAAACAAAACTAAATTATGAAAAATGTTCATCGCATGGCATAACAAGTCAATGATGATCACAGTTTATTGCATTGTGTGCTGACTGCACAAAGTCACAAAGTACGTATCTAAACAAATTCAATTACAATTGATTTTAGATGACGTATCCTCTTCACTGCAAAAGTATTCTTAGTTAAGTATACTAATTTGTTAATACATAATATTTTTTATTACTGCTACACTATTACATACACATTTTATACAGATGACGTAATTATCATAGTAAGAAATCCGAATTGTGTCTTGAGAATGAATATACCAACAGCATAAGAAGACATGAATATCAAACTATTCGTATCATATATCGAAGATAGGGTGGAGGTCTTATTCTACCTAAGCACTCTCCTCTACCCTAAACACAATCCTCTTGGATGAACAATATGTAGCATCTACGATTTCCACACTCGCACGCAATTTCTCAAACGAGGAGGATCTGAAATGTTCGCCCTTTGCTTCGTCAAATGACCATTTTGCAGGATGTTCCACATTGGAAAGATCTACAAACGCCAGGTGGTTTCCCAGAAAAGGATTCCTAAAACCAATGTATAGAATACAATTCATTTCCTTGAATCTATACTTCAATCCACCACCTACAGAAAGCTGGAAGCTGGGTGATTTATTGGCAACTAGTGTGAGCCAATCTGACTGAGGACCAATGGAATCCTTAAATATTGATCTAACCCGTTCTCCAGTATCTAGGAAATCTTCCTCTAGTTTCAGCTCATACTTAGTTTTATTTTGTATAAAGATTTCCAATGAACGTCCACGCCCTGCAAATGTGCTGATTGTTTTCCACATAATGGGGGGTTCTGTCCAATTGGGATGATTCTCCATATTCTTGGATGTCGCCATATTGTGTGTTGTTATTTCCGTAAAGTTCTGCAATATAAACATACATATACCTTTATAACTTATATGTAGTGTTAGCTGTATAACCTGTACCTTATTGGTTATTGTTGTTTTCAATGATATCGACCAAACATAAAAATAAACACTGGCCATCTCCTAGTGATACCTGGCCTTAAATATGTATCTCCCATAGTTACTGTTTCTTTCGTTTCACCGATATGTCATTATCAATCCAGATCATTTTCCTGAATTTAAGCAGACGGAACCCAAACCAGACTTCACAAACAGATATATCACTAAATATTTTTTTACCATTTATTTCTTCTATAATATATAACAAAGAAAGCAGTGACTCTGATTTCAAAGAATGGTGTATATGAAACATTTAGGACTTATCTCTTACCTTTGGTAATGTTCAGGACGAGCTCTAAATTTGGCTAAATAGGCTGTACCTTCTAACACTACTATCGATAGTGTTCCATTATGAGTTTCTTTGCAGCCGGTAGACTGCAAATACGTAGGTAGAAAGTCATATCACAACTTTATAACCCAGTAATCGTATTTCTTTACAACTACCGTACATTTACTATTATCGCGGCATTTGTATTTAAATTTGTCAATAAGTATTATACATTTGTGCATGCAGACCTTACATTCTCAAACCGTTTATTTTCTGTCTTACTGATTATGTATAAGTGTGCCAAATGACATATCATATAAAAAGAATGGTATAGTAGATAACCATAAATATTTATCCCTTCTTTGCAGTAGCTCATAATAAAATATATATAAAAATATGAGTAAGCGGTTAATTCTCGAAACCACATGTGTCTTGCACATAAAATATTGGCAGGAAAATATTCAAACCAGACTAAAGAAATATGATACAGTAAAAATACCTTTACACATAATCATATTATTGATTTGTCTGTTCTACATGAGATGCATGCCGTATTTACTTAAAACTTTCATGAGATGAAAATAGTGAGTCGTGTGCTTATTTCTATATTTGACTAACTCTTCCATAGTAAGACCATTGTTATCTGCCAGCGACTACAAGTAATGCCTCTATGACAAGCTATGTTAGATTTGTGTTGTATGACAATCAGCTTCAGGTACCCTTAGATACAGTGTAATAGGAACATGTACAACAAAGCAATTCGTCAGGGAGAACACAGAAAAATAATGTGCTGAAACAAGTGCGAAACAGTTAATAACACATCACATAAATCATATGACCATAAATGAGCAGTATTTTATTATTTGGCTGATATATGAACAGAAAACCAATATCCGGCTCATTGTGATATAATATGTATGAGCCTACTTCTGTTTCTTTGTGCATGATATCGAATTCCTAAAAGTGTTATTTAATTCCTACCTGATAATGTGTGTTATTGTCATTTCGTTTGATTTTAGTTTATCCGATAAAGTAAGTAAGTATTGATGAAACATATATTCATCGTATATCGTGTTAAAGACAATTACTTATTATAATACAGATTGCTGATTGTCATGCATGGTGACCAGTAAATTCATTGTATTCATTTTAAAGTATCATTATCACTCAAGAGTGGAATATTGAACAAAATATAAATAAATTTGTGATCTATAATGTGGATTTTTGGGTGTTTCTTGTCACGGAATAGTATAACTTTTTAATATTAAATACACGTTTCTAGTGTACAGCGATAGCCTAGGTTGATTTATGTATAATGTGTTCTATTTTGAAATAGAGAGTTCGCCTCATCCTATGCCGCACGTGCGAAGTGCTTCCGATGCGAAGAACTGAACGCACTCAGTGCACAGGAAATATCTCTATATAAATACATCGCTCTTTACATTACGGATAGTCTTGTCAGTCAGCGGTCTACTATAAGGACTTGCATATCTTCAGCTGTAAGTTTATTAATTTCTTGTGTATAAGATATAACTAATGTTGTTGCTGTTGTGTAGCTTAACGCCATTTTTCAGCAGACGATAGGCTATGAACGGCGGCTAGTCTTAATAGTGGAGGATGAACCCGGGGAAACCCCGAGAAGATCCACCGACCCACGAGAAGCTACTGGCAAGCTTGCTCACATACCTACATAGGCCGAATCATAGACTCGAACTCACGCAGAGGTGAGATGGCAGTGATCTGTAACAAAGGGTGCTTTAGACCACTCCGTCACTCGGGGCCCCATATAACTATTGTACGACCACGTTTATTTGTGTATGTTTGCTATGTAGCTTTGATTCATGCAGAATAATGCACGTATTTATATCCTTGTTTGCGATTTACCCAGTGATTTACATTAGTAATTTTAAGCTACATTTTTAAGAAATGTTTAGTACAGTAGGATTCTTATCAAGCAGAGTCAAGTTTACTTCTGAACCTGTTTTTGTGTTATTATTGTACCGGTAGTGTAATCCGTATAACTAACCGTGTATCACGTTATTACGTTTTTATGCCCGTGTCATGTATAGTACACGGTATTGGATATGGTTTCAGCTGTTTCGAGTGTCCGGAGTCTGTAGAGCTGTGTAGAGCTGTCTGGAGTGTCCAGATTATCTAGGGTGTCTAGAGTGAGCAGAGTAACCCGGGCCCTCATTTATCAGTGATCGGGGTTAATATGGTGAAAGCTGTAACGCCAACCACAGGAATTAAACGTTGCAGCTGCGTAGCTGAACTGTAGCAGCAGTGGAGCTGAAATAAAGTGTGCTGATGACGGAGTGTACCTCCTTACATATAATCAGTTAGCCGTTGGCTAATGTTAGGGTTCCTAAAACCCATTGTGTCTTTCGGGACTGTAAAGATAAGTAGATACATGTCCCTTTTTATCACCAAAATTTCACTACCTGAGTGAATTCATTGTACTACATGAGTAAAATTCTACGCTGTTTACTAGCTGAGAAAACTATATCCCTGTTTTCATTGTGAAATCACCCCAGGTATTTTTATTATATAAAGTAATTTATTTGTGTATTTTTATTATTAAGTCTATGCATTTTTATGTTAATTAAATCAAATATTTGGATTATATATACACGTATGTGTTCATAATTAATTGCTCATTCAAATCATTCATTATTAGGCATTGTGTTATTATCATTGTCAAAAGTGTTATGTTGTGAATCCGGAAACTCCACCCGGTTATCTTGTTCAAATGGTCTCAGAAGTGGGATTATTTCGGATTTAACGGAACACTAATTTTGTTTCATTATACTTGTATGCTCTTTTGTGTGTTTCAGACGCTCTTGACAAGACATTGAGGTTGAGGAGACACATAACATTCTTTACTTTTTGTATATGTTTCATGTTTGTATTGCCTTTCGAGAACGCAAATACGGTTTGTTGTAATAATTACGCATTTTGCATAATACTGCACTTTAGGTTGGGCGCATCAAATTTTTGAAATGTCATTAATGAAAGAACTTGTAGAACTGGGGAAACAGTTTGGCTATGAGGGGGAGTCCCTTAGAAATTTTGTTCGTGAAGAACAGGCTAGGATCAAAGGTTAAAGGAAAGGAAAATACGCATTTTGCATAATACTGCACTTTAGGTTGGGCGCATCAAATTTTTGAAATGTCATTAATGAAAGAACTTGTAGAACTGGGGAAACAGTTTGGCTATGAGGGGGAGTCCCTTAGAAATTTTGTTCGTGAAGAACAGGCTAGGATCAAAGGTTAAAGGAAATGAAAATAGAAAGGGAGAAAGGGAAGCCAAGAAGGTTTTGATAGAATTAGAAAAACAGACCGAAAAGGAAAGGATAAAATGGGAAAGGGAAGCAGAGAGGGAGAAGATAGGATTAGAAAAGTGGAAGACAGAGTTATAAAAAACATGCAGAGTGGGAGACGATAGAACTGTTTAAAGAAGTAGAAAATCGGAAGTTAGAAAGGGAAAAACAAGTAAAGTTAGAACCTTTAAAGACAGAAGATAGAAATAGGGAGAGGGATTATCAAAGAAATTCTGAGCTATTACAATCTAAAAAAGAGGGGGATCAAGATGTTAAACCGAGAGGTCCAAAATTTGAAGACGATAAATATAACATGGATATTTATCTGAACATATTCGAAAAGTACGCCACGGTACAAAAATGAAAGAAAGAAGATTGGTCGCTTCATCTTAGCGAGTTGTTGAAAGGTAAAGCATTCGACGTGTATTCGTGTATTACCTTGCGTTGAAAGATGCACTTCTGACTAAATACGAGCAAACCAAACAAGGGTTTCGAAAGAAGTATAAGTATAGCAAACCAGAGAGAGGCGAGACATTCACCCAGTTCGTCAGTAGGACGTGCAATTACTTGCAGCGATGGGTGGAATGTGGTAAAGTCGTTAAGACATTTCAGGGTCTTCTTATCGATTTCTTGCTTCGACACCAACTATTGACAACTTGTGGCAAGGAGTTATATTTGTTCTTGACGGAAAATTCATTCACAGGTATATATGACATGGCCACACAGGCGGATTTATCGCTGAAGCTCGGGGAGGTTCACATAACGCCATCTCGCGAGACAACAAAGGTGGAAATCAGGTCAAGGACCAGAAACCCAGGGAGCCGGGAAAACCTGATAAGCATAACCAGGGAAGGCATAAGGACAAGCAATGTTTCACTTGTAAGTAGTGCGGTCATATATCGCCCTATTGTCCTAAGCGGAAGGGACCAATCCAGAAAGTCGTGGTAGCTATTGAAGGCAGAGGTCGGTAGATAGAAAACTCGATGTTTCCCAGGAAGCGAAGCGGCAACGCGGTGTACGAGCCAGTGTTGCGTGCAGATATTGGTCGTGATGCGATCCAATCGATCGGCACATGTATTTTACCCGAGACACGGGTACCAAAGACAAATGGCACTGTTAACAGACAAGAAGTGACCGTTTTATGAGACACAGTGTGCACTACTGTAGTCGTGAAATGGAACCTAGTCCGCGGTGATCAATTGCTTGGGTTTAAATTGCTTTGTATGCTACTAGACCAAAACATCGATCACGTTCCTGTCGCAAGGATAGTTATGGGAACATCTTTCTTGACCGGAAACGTGGAAGCTTTGTACAAAGCCAACCCAATCTATGAACCTACCACTGGCAATGTACAAGGATTTAGACTCCCAAACATGTCTGACTTCAGATTCCCGATCATCCAAACAGTTCAAACTACGGCTCTGGTAAGGGAAGATAACAGACCTTTACATAGAATAAATGTACTGGAAGCCATTATTGATACCTTACGCGAGGAATTTCAGAATGAACAAGAACGCGACCCGTATCTTCAAGCAACTGCAGAGAAAACATTATCGGGTACCGTGAGGAAGTGTAAGAACGGTGGTTCCTCTAAATACCTTACTCGGAAAGGTTTAATGTATAGGGAATACTCTACACTTGATAGGAAGTTCCTGAAACTAGTGGTCCCCCAGAAAGTCAGGTCGCATGTACTCACGGTCGTGCTTGATTCGAGTACGGCGCGTCATTTAGCTATGAAGAAAACAACAGATAGGGTATTAAGAGAATCTATTGGCCTAGCGTTAATAGCGACGTACCGCAGTTTTCATCGCCCCGCCATGTCTGCCAGAGGACTGTTTCTACAGGCAGGATAACTGGAGAAAACGTTAGGTCAGATGCCCTTGATAGATCCTCCGTTTAGAAGAGTGGCCGTCGACATTGTAGGACCTAACGTTCCGCATACAGATCGGAAAAACCGATACATCTTGACGCTGGTAGATTCCACTACTAGATACCACGAAGCCATAGCTTTGCCATCGATTTAAACTAAATTGTAGCCGAAGCGCTCGTAGACATGTTCAACAGGGTCGGAGTGCCCAAAACGGTTCTTACGGATTGTGGAGCGCAATTCATCTCAGATCTCATGGCAGAAATTAATAAGCTGTTGTCCCTTAAACAGTTGCGCACAACACCCTACCACCCTATGTGCAATGGGTTGGTTTAGAAATTCAACAGAAAATTGAAGCAAATGTTGCGACGGATGTGTGTGGAAAGGCTTAAGGATTTGGATAGGTATGTTAACGCAATTTTGTTCGCGTATCGTGAGGTTCCTCATAAAGGTTAGTCTTCTCCCCATTTGAACTATTGTACGGTAGGTCAGTTCGTGGTCCTTTGCGTATTCTAAGCGAACTGTGTTCAGACGAGGACACAGATCAACAAGTTAAGACCACTTACCAATACCTGGTAGATGTGCACGAAACAGTAGAGAGTACATGTCAAATGGAGCAAGACGAACTCGCGAAATCTAGTCGTATGTACGCGAAGGCCATACGAAGTCAATTAGGTGAAAGGAGAAATCGACTATATAATTGACGTGGAGGGTAAGTCCAAGACATTTCAAGGCCAACATGCTTAAACTCTACGTAGAAATACATAGACAAACAATTGATAAAGGGGTCTTGAATGTATTACGTGTAGCGGTGATAGAGGATAGGTCGTATGACGAATCGGAATTCGTTTCCAGTACAGAAATGCCCCTTGAATACCCCATTGACGTTGGGAAACAATGTATTGACCAGATCAATGTATGCCCAGATTTATCAGTGGGTCAGCGTGCACATATCTTGGAGGTGTTGGTCTAAGACCATGACGTGTTTGCGGACAAACCAGGCCGTACACGATTGATTCAACACGAGATCAAGTTGAATACCTCTGAGCAGATCAGGGTTAAATGATATCCAATACCTTTAATGCGTGGGAGACAATCAACGAAGAAGTGGGGAAAATGTTAGACCAGGATGTTATCGAACCTTCCAGTTCCCCGTAGTCGTCCCCCGTTTTGTTCGTCAGAAAGAAATACGGGACTAACCGTTTTTGCATTGACTTTCGGCAATTGAACACAATCACCGTGTTCGACGCAGAACCAATGCCAGACATGGAAAGTATATTTTCAAAGTCGGCAGGTCATAAAAACATTTCGAAACTAGACCTTGCGAAGGAAGATACCAATCGCTGATATGTCCGTGGCAATCGCGACTCCCAAAGATCTTTATCAATTTAAAGCTATGCCTTCCGGTTTAGTCAACACCGGTGCGTCGTGCGTTCGTCTCATGCGCAAACTGTTCAACGGTATGGAAAACGTCGACAGTTGCGTAGATGTTTCCTAGGTTTGATTGGCTTTTACAGGAACTTTGTCCCCTATTTTGCGACTATTGCCAGCCCATTAACAGACTTGATTAGGAAAGGGCAACCGAATAAAATTCCCTGGAGGTATGTGCCAGGAAAAAGCTTTTGGCGCTTTAAAACACAAACTGGTAAGTGCACCAATATTAAAGCTGCCAGAATTGAACAAAGGTTTTGTGCTGAGGACTAATGCGTCCGATACGGGTCGTCGGGCTGTTTTGCTACAGGATCAAGAGGGGATGAAATTGCCCATTGTTTATGCAGGTAGGAAATTGTTATCTAGGGAGCAAAACTACTCCGTAGATCGTTTTATCTTAACAAGACCAATATTTTATTTCGAATGAAATAAAACCAATAACCCTGTCAGCTTCTTTCAAAAGACCAAGATATCAAACACGGTAGTTGTGCTTTAGTTTATGTATTATATGTATTTTAATAATATCTCTCTCTCTCTCTCTCCCTCTGTCTCTCTCTTTCTCTTTTTCTCTCTCTATCTCTCTCTCTCATATATATCGGATAGTAATGCGAGAAAAGAGTGGCTTTCTTACTTTGTATTTATTAATCAGTAAGATCCTTTCTAATAAAATGGACATTTATATTTATGTGATTAAAGCAAGCAAAAAACTTTAAAAATTATCTCGTAGATGAAGAGAAAATAAAATGTTAAGAGGCAACATCTCGGTTTATGGCTCTTTCAATTCAATATATTGTCAATTTGTCTTAAAATGTTACAATAAAAACAAAACGTAAACATTCATATCACATTATCTGCTTTACGAACTATGTTTAGGTGATTTTGAAACAATATACCTAAGATAATAATGTATGCGGGATGAACAAATTATATATATTATGTTCGAAAATTCGGAGACAGGTGGCATTGAACCAATTCTATTGTAATATTTAAAACTCAAGCGCCCTTTACCAGGTCAGTTTACAACTATGTGACAAACTAGATGAAATTCAGCTGAAACAAAGACATTTATTCACCAAATCAACTGATGGAACTACTCTGCATTACAACATAATCCAAAACCAAGAAAAGGTACAATTGGCATACGTATTTTTTCAATGAAAGTTAATGTTCGTATATAATTACTCTATCATACAGTATCAAACTATTTATATTCAATTGGATTAAATGCGAATGGAATACATCCTATTGTTAAATGACCCTCTATGAAAGAAGTGTATCGTACTCTGCCTTGAAATGTTCAGACCTCTGGTCTAGTATGATATATCAAGCAACGGAAGTACAACAATATTTTACCCGGCATAAGACAAGGTTTTTCTCCAAGACTGAAAACTCAATAAACTATTGGACGCTTGGGAATGCTGTCGATGCATGCGCATAGCTTTTATCACTTTTGATAGTAAATTCAACTTCGAGACAGGATTCTCTACGGATGGTTGTAACTTGACTCACAACATAGATTTACTTCTAACACATTGTAAGCTTAACAAGAACAGATAGAAAACACTGAACAGCAGGCACCATATGGTGGATAAAAGTTCCATATCTATCTCTATATATTTAGGTTAGTTTTGTTAAATATTCAGACAAGAAACTAATTTAGCTACATCGTATTCTAAAAGATAATCCATTAAAATGGGAACTCGAGTCAAGGATATATGACTTTTCGCAGAACATTGCGGAAGTGAATCGCTGAATTGAATAACTAAAATAAATTTGCTGAGCAGTACTTGAACGATTATAACGTCAAAAGTTATTATCAATAACATATGATGGACGATTCAATATAATATAATGTCTGAGTTGCTTGAAACTCGTCGCAACGAACTGTAATGAAAACATACAAATGCCTCTACTTCCAGTGCAATATTTCGTACAATTTGTAGTTGGTAATAGTCATTTAGCTCACATTTCCTGTCTTTGGATTTACGATTCATTCATATACCTGCATGCAATATTTGAAATAGGTGCTTCATTACGTTGCGGAATTAAATTATCTTTAAATATTCAGTAAAAAGAGCAATGAAAGAACACACACAGATATACATATATATATATATATATATATATATATATATATATATATATATATATATATATATATATGCATATAAATACATATCATATGGCCAATAACAATTCTTTCAAGTGCATTGGATCCAGCAAGGGATCACGTGTGTCACGGATTGATTAAGATAAGCGCAATAAACTGACAACGAACAGTGCGAAACTAGTATCAACTAGCATGGGCGCTTTTAACTCTTTTAATGAGTCGTTTTCAAAGGTAAATACAAAATAAAGACATGACAAATAAATAAAACAGAAAAACGGTTATATTTGCACAAATTATACATGGCTGTTTCTAAAGGAATTAGGCATTTAAGCTTTTTATGTTTCAACTAGTTTGTTTCAACTTGTTGCTGGAAAATAGTTTTATTGACCTAGAAATCGATGAGACATTTTATGTAAATTTCTGTTTAGAGCAAATTATATGCCGGATATTTCATTATTATAGCAGTCTTTATAAACTATGAATCAAATTTAGAGACTTATGTAGAAGAAAATGTGTCTGCTGAAAAAGATAATTGTATTTGTGGTTTCAATGTTCTAAGGCGGCGTATCCAGTAAGATTATTTTTCTTTCCTGGTGTGGGGACTCCAGTTGGGGTTGTGAGCAATTACAATATGTGTTATAACACTGAACGTGTGGTCATGGGATGATAAATGTTTTGCGACCGGGCTTCTGTATAGCTCCTTTGTCATCCAATCAGATCTATAAAGGTTTATCCTTCTTTATAGCTTTTCAGTTTCTCAGACACACTGAAGACTGCAAATCTGATGTTTAGTTTTTCTCTAGTTACTGTGCTAGAAAATGTATTGGTCTCCATCATATGTTGACAGGTGCTGCACCTTTTATAGTCACAGGGACCACATTGACTAGGGTGGTTTTGATTAGTGATTGGCGTTAGTTTGGCCCTGACTAGATTGTCGTTGAGGTTGTTTGGTCACCGGTAGGCTACTACAGGTGTCCTAGCGAGGATTAACCTTAGTGCGTCCGACGGTTCCACGATTGGCAGAGTTTCCCCGATGTTCTTTTGCGGCTGTCTTGATGGTAGGTCAGGATAAATGGTATCCTTTCAGCCTTTTCCTTCTTTCCACATTTTAGTAGGTCATTGCGGTTTGTGTTTAGCCATATGAGTTGCCTCCGTAGTCAGTTATTTGTCGAAGCCCGGGTAAATTAAATGTTTAGATAAGCCTTCTGACCGTATCCTCAGTGCCTGGCTATATGGATGTTCCTAGCGCAGTGTTTTGGATGACATGTTTATGAGGAGATAATGGTGTATGTCGGTTGGTGTCGAGTAGACGTCGTGAATTTTATTGAGGGATGGTAGATGGTTACCATTGATACGAAATCATCCACACTTTCTCTTCCATGTTTCCACTTCATTTCTATATCATCGATAAAGCGTACCTACTGATATTGTATAAGTTCAACCGATACTAAATGTTGACCCGCCAGTGTTGCTATAACAATATTAGCATAAGGGACAATGTTTGTACCCTATGCGAGTAGTATATGGGGCCACCATAGTGACAATGGGAATTAGCATTACAAAACCCCTTGGGCCACTCTAGCGACAAGGGAAATTTAACATGGAGAAAAACCTTGGGTCACTCTAGCGAAAAGGGGAATTGAACATGGAAATTGAACATGGGAATGTCACCTGGGGATCAGTGGGAATTAAACATTGGTAACGTCATAGGTTTATAGGGTCAAAACCTTTTATAGGGTGAAATGTATTTGTAGGGACAAAGGGTTGATAGGGACAAACATAGACATACAGAAACAAACAAATACACATTGAAACACACAGAAAAGAGGACAGAAATATTCTAAAGAAAGACTCACAGATAGAATAGAGACTCGATAAAGAAAAGTCTGTTGTATGGGTTCAAAACATTTATTCAAGTACATATATACATGGGCTCTCTGGCCTGTGCTTTGGTCTAAGCACTATCCATTAAATACATAAACATTTGAACATAAAAGAAACATATTTACGAGTTGTTTAGTTATTGACTCTAGTAAACTAATGTTTAAAATTAAAGTTCACTCCTTTCTAAAATCACTTCATATGCAACGAATTTACATTAAATGTTCGTTTATAAGAAAAAGTTAAAACAAAACAAGTAACAAACAATCAAATAAGAGAAAGTTCGTGTTTGTCTCTCTATCCGTTACACACGTTGTTTAAAATCTGGTCAGCTACCACTTGTGTCCCAGCATAGATGTTTCCGATCTCGTATTCCCTGTCAGTCGTAAATCTGCTGTTACGTCCATCGTGCTAGGTACACTTACCGGTAAGCAGATCAAGAACAGTGATCGTCTTCTTCCCATTGGAGGTACAACATATGCCATATGAATAGTCACTTTTCCATCGGTGATGTCAAATTTTTCTCTCACCGACTGCACGTCTTCAATAGCCCTCAAAAGTTTGGAAGAAGTTATTTCTACAGGTGTGCTAAATCCGAGACATACAGGCGAGTTCAAACTGTCGTGATACATAGATAGGCTCAAACGACCTTCATCTTTGACTTGGCAATGACATTTGAGTTCCTCTAACAGTGAGTCAAGTAGATCCGCAATGAAACCTGATACTTCCTCGGCTGGAACGTCAGACGCGAAGTCTTTAAATTTCACCGTGTAGGTGTAAGTTGTCGTTCTAAATTTTCTCGAGGTCGCTGTCTGGGTAATTTGGATGCTAAAATACTCCTTTAGGTCTATTGAATCCTTTCCCTTCTTGAACGCACTTCGCTGTGACGGTATGGTGGGGAAAGAGGTCAATGATGTTTGTTCCTTCTCTTTTCTCTTCTGAGTAGAGTTATTCATCTTTCTCGTCGCTTGTCCTCGCAATGAAGTGTCGTTCTTGGAAATCGTCCCTTTTTATACTGGGTGATATCAGCATGTCCATAAGGTAAAGTTTTATGGTCTGGAAGTTTCACTGGTTGCACGTAGTTTGTCATGGCATTAGTACATAACAACTAAGATGTGGTATTGCATTGGTGATGTGATCGTGAGGCATAGAATCACACCCGAGTTTCTAGTTGGACTTGCGTCTTGCGCTCTATACTTGCTGTTTGAAAGGATTCATTTTTGTCGATTGGTCTTGGTAGTGACAATGAACTATTGGTCTTGGACGTTGTCCCTTTTTATATGCTGACCAATATCGATGTGACCGTACGGCAACGTAAAGTGATTGGGAAGTCTCACTCGCTTCTGGTACACGATTTGATAGATTTTTTCCAGGGGTCGACTGACGATGTGGTGAATGGGTAAAGGTACAATCTTGTTCGGTTGGTGAGTGGTCACTTTAAAGTTTCCATCCTCTCCCGATTGCAAGGCTTCTTTCAATACCCCAAAGTTGACCACTCGACTGGTACGATAATTCAGAGTCAGTCCTTTCACTTTGCACGTCGTGTGCACTTCTCCTTGTTTGTCCCGGTATTCGTAGCCGTAAATTTTAGGACCACCACTCGCGAAACTTAGAATCTTGTCGTCGGGGTGTTCGTCTGTCCAGGCTCCTAAACGGTTTACTTCGATGTTAGGGTGTTGCTGACCCGGTCGATAGATGTAGATGCAACTGTCCGTGTCAAAGTACAGGACGCGTTCCCCTAACAGTTCTAAAGCTTCGTACAATTTTAAGCGAGCATGAGCTGTCACGTAAGCCGCAATGATGACATTTCCAAAAGGGTCGTCTTGTACAAAGTCCAGATCTTCTTCGTAATTGACCAAGATCAAATTCTCTCGAACGACGTCCACGTGTTTCATGTATTTGGTTTTGTCGTGAATCATCTGGAAGTAGCGGGAAGGTTCTGTCAAATATTCCGTCTTGGGTAAACACGGTCGTTGTGCCATTTTACCCCACAAGCAATTTAACATCACTTTGGCAAACGATCGCCTGCCTTCGTTTTTCTCGATGTGGTCTAAAGAGATGCCTTCTTGTTCATAGTATTTCTCTTTGAATTGTATTTGGTCTTCGGGAGTGTGACAAGGAAGGATAGCTGCTGGCTTCTTGTTTCAGTTTCAAAAAGGCATCCACGTAGTCAACGAAAATGCCTTTGTGACTGGGATCACCCTTGTGGTATTGTTGTGTCTTGGGAAAGTGGCAAATTTCGTACACTTCTAACAGTTGGTATCCCATGTCCAGAGCTTTGAACAATTCTACGCTGACCCAGGTTCCCGTCAAGGCACGTTCTTCCTGGGTGTGCTGACAAGGTTGGTCTTGGTTGCACGTTTCGGCACAAGTACGACACAATGGAAACATCAGTTTGCCCTGACAATGGTGAGGTAAGACGGGATGGTATACGTTCGTGGGAGGCAAAACTTTACACTTGATCAAGCCTTCGTATTGTCGAATGTTTTTCAGGTCGATGTGTTCCGTTAACAATTGCGGGTGCCCTACAGGAAAGCGACAATATTTGCACACGTAGGGATACAGCGAACACACGTCCAAGTATTTGATTTCTTCTCCTTTCTCTTCGTCGGCTTGGTACAGCAAACAGGTGGCATTGGTCCTTCCTCCGTATAAACTATCCCTCGGGTTCAGCGGGTCCATGAACTGGTAACTTTCCACGAGGCGTTTAAACTCGGGATCGGTTTTCATACGGTGATCGTACTCGTGTTCCCACATTTCCACCACTTGGTATCCTTCCTGTTCCAACTTTAGCCGCCGCTGACAAGTGTCCTGGTACAAGTCTTCCATGGTTCGTTGTAAAAACTGATTTTTAGTGCTACGATCAGGGTAACAGACCGGACATCCGTGAAATAAGCAACCGTTAAACTCGTACACGATCTTGGGGTTTTCTAAGTCCCAGCCATCTACCGAATACGTTCCGATGGTCTTTTCACCCCCTCCGTTGCGGGCATGCTGAATCCATTTGTTTTCCTTGTCGCACAAGTAATGTAACCAACGTAGGGCTTTGACCGAGTATTGACGTTTGACAAAGTTGGTCGTTTGAGGGCTGATGACAGCCACGGTGTTTTCAGGCATGAATCGTTGTCGATACACTAAGGAACACGCTTTGGCAATGGTGCAAGCTTCTTTCAAAGGATCGACCCCTCCGTGTTCCATGAACAGTTCTCGAAATTTTCCACAGCAACGCCGTAAAATGTCCACGTCGGAACGACAATACTTTAGCATTTCTTCCTGAAAGTCGAAAGGGTCCGAGGCGTGAGCCTGGTACCAAGCATAGAAAGCTTCTCGTTGTTCGGTACGCATGTTGTCGGGGTCGTAATAGTGAGCCTCAGGTAAATGGGGTAGAACGGCGTGTTGATTGGCTTCCGTATTGAAAAAGTGTGGAAAGTACCCTTTAGCCATTTCTGTCATTCCAAACGTTTTAGGCATTCGACTCAAAGGCATGGCCAAATAGCTCATCGAATCTTTAAACTGTACTTGTCCCACTTGCATGAAAATGATTTTGGCTCCGTTCAAAGTCACTTTAGGACGTTCGGTGCCATGTTCCGTATAGTATCTGAGAAGAAACTATCCATCGTATCCGGAGAAATTGTGAGCCATCACCGTGGCATGACGATGACAATCTCCGTAACGTTCGATGTCCTCTTGGTTCCACGTCTTGTCGATGGGGTCTAAGACCCATCGAGCGAAATCGGCTAGCGTGTTCGGTCCCCGAAAGATTTTTTCACGTCCTCCAGGAATCTTGCTGCAGTGAGGGCAATGACTGAAGATAGGTTCTTGAATGCACTTCTCGCACGCTCGATGAGCCACGCAGAAATTAGGAATGTGAATGCCAGTCTCTTGCATACATTCGAAATCGAAAAAGATGAAATTGCTTTTCTTCTTGTGACCATCCTCTTTCTCTGGTTGGGGTTGGTATTTTTGCACGTAGCATTGGTGTGTCAAGTCCACGATGTGATGACAAATGTGACATTTTTTTCCCTCAACATACGTGTGCCTTGGTACTATTGGTACGTATGCCTTGTCCATACGTAGAGCACAATCTCAGGAGTTGACAAGCACATCTCTGCTGTGAACCTTGCGTCTTCAGATGTTGTTGGTAACAGGCAGGGCTGACAAACGTGCGCAGACAAGCAGGACAATGCAATGGTTTTTGCCCTTCGCTCAGACAGGGTGGAGAGGCCAAACATCCTCGGCATTTCGATCCACAATGTTTGTGTTGCTCTCGATTATTATAACCACGGTCACATTTCTCACAGTAATATCTGTATCCGAGGAATCCGGGGATGGCGGTAATGGTATCGAAATGTTCATCGTGATAATAGACATGAATGTATTTTCCGTCCTTAAAGTCTTGGCCTCGAAACAACAGAGGTCCGCGCACTTCTTGAGGGTGCACTTTCAAGGTGTATCGTGGAGCTAGGGCATCTTGCAATTTTTGCATCTCAGGAATGCCACAGGGTGTGTCTTTGGACAGTCCGGCTTGTTGTAACAGGAGTTCTGCTTCATTTCGTTGTTTGGCTCGATCGGATCGTTGAATAGTTTTCCAGGTTCTTTTCCATTCTACCGTGTCGTTCTTGTTGGCATAGGTTCGTCCCACCACGATGGTACGGGCTAAACACATCTGGTCTTGAGGGTTGTTAATTCGGACGAGAATTGTTTTCGTGTTGCGAAGGTCGTCCACCAATAAGACCTTTCTGCGTCCAGTCCCTTGAGGAGGAGAGACGTGGGCCATTTTCAGTGTGGCTTTACCATCGGTGATGTCAAACTGGTCATTAGATTGTTGTACGTGTTGAATCTTGTCTATGACTTTGGAAGGGGTTAGTTCTGCGGGTCTGCTAAACTCGATCCAAACAGGGGATTTCAAGCTGTCGTGATCTATGGATAGTGTCAAGAAATCGTCTTCTTTGGGTTGACATTGTCGCTTTAGTGTGGTGAGCAAAGAATCCCACATCTCGGTGATAAACCCTTCTGCTTTCTCCAATGGTACGTCGGACTTGAAATCTTTAAACTTCACCGTGTAGGTGTAAGTCGTGGTTCTAAATTTTCTAGAGGGTCGCTTTTCCGTCTCTCGAATGTGATAGTACTTTTCAGGGTTAACTGGTGGACTTTGGTTTGGAGTGGGCTCTCTATGTCTGGTCGCAGACGTGGAAGGTGTTGGTTCAGGTTTGCTCATGTCTTCGTTTTGAGCGAACACTTCTTTTCGTGTGTGAGGCGATACGTCACTTCGCTGCCTCTTACGTTCTTCTTCTCTCTCACTGAAATCGTGCGATCGTTTCATCTCGATTGCTGATTCAGAAATGATTTAACCAAGTTCATTCTCTCCATATATACCCTCTCTACCTCTTGTTGTCATAATGACTTGGTATATTTCACAAGGGCAAGTGAAAGCCAAGCATATAGGAGCCCAACGACAGCGGTGCGTCTTAAACACCTCATGCATCTTGATGACCCTTCGATTCAAACCCTACCACGAAAGAAAAAAGTTGCAAGAAAAAAACCCAGACAGTTGGTGTCTTCAAGAGAGCTAGAGACGCCGGCACTGTGTCGCTGGGACACGTACGTACTCCAGAAAACTACGCCACTCGACAACGTTGTCTCCTTCTCTCAGTCACTTCTACTTTGTCACTGAATACATTCTACCAACCCTGTTTTAACACACGTCTCTTCATCTGATATTTTTAAAAAATATACTAAACGCATTTTTAAAAGAACTACCCTTTTTCGACAGCAGTGACGGCGTCTCCTCCTGCTGTTACCACTGTTGCTGCACAAAGATGATCTTTCCTTAAGATCAAAATATGAGACAGAACAAGTAAGTTGTGAAGTTGAGCGGAGGTGTCTAAACAACAACTGTCAAGCCCCTATGTTCCATTTCTGTTTGTGATAATAACTTGTGATACTTCACATTTTCTAAAGTGGAAATCGTTACAAACCGTACAAAAGTTATATGACTTTGGCTTCTGACAGTTGTACAGACTCTTCACTTTATAAGTGTCACGAGAAAACAGTGTATCCAAGTTTTACCATTTTCCAAAACACCCACACACTTGCAACGTGACCAGAATATGTACTTCTTTATTTGTGGATATCCAACAGACCCGTCCCAGCATATATAGCTGGTTAAGAACTGTAGGAATATCACCTCATTTTTTTCAGAAATATCAAAGCTTTTATGTGTATCTTCCCTGTTCCACCCTTTATTAGTGCTTAGGTAAATTCCCTAAAAAACACAAACAATTTGGAACAAAATTAAATTTTGAATTAAGGTTTCTCTCTGTTTATACATTTTTTTTTCAAGTTGTTGGTACATGGCATATGACATCCAAATACTTTCTCAAACTGAGAGGCATTTCTACACATGTCATTGCCTTTGTTAAGATCGGTTTTGTTGGTTAGTCATCGTTAATCTTTAATTCTATTTTTATGATGTATTTCTTTTTTGCTAGAAGATTTAATTTATTTATGTTGTTTAGTCTGCTGCTGCAAAAATGAAAATGCATGTATCTATAGCAAAGTGTTTAAGTTTGTTCAGTTTTTTATTTCAAGCTCTACAAAAGGTACCAAGTTTGTCTTGCAAAGGGATTTAAACTTTAAGTTACGCGGACGTGAAGGAAAACATACCTTTGTTACTACAATTTGCTGTCTTTGTGTTCGTTCTAATCATGCTTGCCTTATATCTTTTTGTTTTAGGATCATATTTCTTCTGATGTAAATACATACATCAATGGATAGACAGCTTGGGTTATCATCTTTGAGGTTCACTGTACTTTTAGTTTCTTTACTTCATACAAACCCCAAAATCACTAGCTTGAAGGGAAAAAAATAACAAAAAACTGACACCTGGTACTGTAACACATCTGTCTATGTTGATGTGAGTGTGCTTGACAAAATGTTTGAGTAAGATTAAAAATGTTTGTCAGTTTCAAAACTCGAACCAGTACTGTGGCCGTTTAATATTTTCATGTGGCAAGAAGAAATGGTACAATACGCAACAAAGGGATTGTACATTTACACTCCAATCTGTCTGCACTGCAATGGTAACAACGCTCTTGCGTTGACATTATTTTGCCACACTACCTAAGAAAAAACAATTCATCACTCATCATAAACGATTTCATTGGCTATAAATATTTTCTTACCGCTTTCGCTTCGAATTGACTTCAGTACCTTTTCGCACAGTGATAAGATCGGACGTGTTTTTTGCTTTTTTTTATTCTGCGACTGGTCGCTACACTACTTGCTCTGAATTTACAACCAAACATTGTGTTACGCATTGTAAGTGACTTCATTGGGCCAACCGATATTTTACACTTCTGTTTCTATTCATGTGAGTGTGCTTGTCAAAATGTTTGAGTAAGATTAAAAATGTTTGTCAGTTTCAAAACGCGAACCAGTACTGTGGCCGTTTAGTATTTGATCTGGCAAGAAGAAATGGTACAATACGCAACAAAGGGTTTGTACGTTTACACTCTCCAATCTGTCTGCCCTGCAATGGTAACAACGCTCTTGCGTTGGCATTATTTTGCCACACTACCTAAAAAAAACAAACAATGCATCACTCATCATAAACGATTTCATTGGCTATACTTATTTTCTTACCGCTTTCGCTTCGAATTGACTTCAGTACCGTTTCGCACAGTGACAAGATCGGACGTGTTTTTTTTTATTTTTTATTCTGCGGCTGGTCGCTACTCTACTTGCCCTGAATTTACAACCAAACAATGTGTTGCACATTGTAAGTGACTTCATTGGTCAGTCGATATTTTCCACCGCCTTAGCTTCAAATTGGTTTCACTTGTTATTCGCACCGCGAGATGATCAGACGCGTTTTTCTGTACGTGACCATTAGTCACTTCACAAACAATAAAACTAACATACAAATGATCACGCCATGGGCGACTCATGGAAATTATGTTAGTCATGTTAGGAAATATATCACGACTTGTTTGGATGTACTTTTCTGTGATCACTCTTTAATCGCATGCCTCTTCAGTTCACTCTTGTGATATTTTTTAAAGGGTGTATTTTTTCTATGGATGTGATTGTTATGTTCTATATGTTCTTTTATGTTTTCAGTGATTTTACTTTATATCTGTATTTTAATTTAGATGTATAGACTATGTAGTCTGAAATAAAGAATTATTATCTTATCTTATGTAAGTGGAATGAGTGTTTCTTTGAAACTTTCATAAGGAAAATATACCGTAAAAAAACAAACGTACGTGTCGTGATATTTTTAAAGTAGGAATACATGCTTTCTCTCTCTCTCTCCTCTTAGGAGGATAGGACGAACATTGTTACATTTTTTCCTGAACCCATGTTTTGACTTTAGAATTCAGAGTTAACCATAGGCAGGGTTATACAGTGCAATGTCGCTTGCTTCATTCTTGAAAAAGCCGTGTGATTGTCTTTTTTTCTGAAAAACTGTAAATCTAATGTTAGAAGAAAAAAAATTCCGTGACATGTTGCAGTTCCAAAATAGGATAAAGTTAAGATACCAGAATTGTGCAAACTCAAGCTTTTATTTTATCCAAAGATTTACTGATGGAAGAAAAAAAATCGTTCTACAATTTTTTTAGAGTGTAAACTTTTGAAAAAAATAAGATGACAAACGGAACAGTTCGCGTAATTATGGTGACCACTGATCACAATTTTGGAGAGGTATCTTCAAACGGGAACATATTTCATTAGGGTATAAATCAAAACCACAGAGAGAGAGAGAGAGAGAGAGAGAGAGAGAGAAAGCATGTATTCCTACTTTAAAAATATCACGACACGTACGTTTGTTTTCTTACGGTATATTTTCCTTATGAAAGTTTCAAAGAAACACTCATTCCACTTACATAAGATAAGATAATAATTCTTTATTTCAGACTACATAGTCTATACATCTAAATTAAAATACAGATATAAAGTAAAATCACTGAAAACATAAAAGAACATATAGAACATAACAATCACATCCATAGAAAAAATACACCCTTTAAAAAATATCACAAGAGTGAACTGAAGAGGCATTCGATTAAAGAGTGATCACAGAAAAGTACATCCAAACAAGTCGTGATATATTTCCTAACATGACTAACATAATTTCCATGAGTCGCCCATGGCGTGATCATTTGTATGTTAGTTTTATTGTTTGTGAAGTGACTAATGGTCACGTACAGAAAAACGCGTCTGATCATCTCGCGGTGCGAATAACAAGTGAAACCAATTTGAAGCTAAGGCGGTGGAAAATATCGACTGACCAATGAAGTCACTTACAATGTGCAACACATTGTTTGGTTGTAAATTCAGGGCAAGTAGAGTAGCGACCAGCCGCAGAATAAAAAAAAAAAAGAAAACACGTCCGATCTTGTCACTGTGCGAAACGGTACTGAAGTCAATTCGAAGCGAAAGCGGTAAGAAAATAAGTATAGCCAATGAAATCGTTTATGATGAGTGATGCATTGTTTTTTTCTTAGGTAGTGTGGCAAAATAATGCCAACGCAAGAGCGTTGTTACCATTGCAGTGCAGACAGATTGGAGAGTGTAAACGTACAAACCCTTTGTTGCGTATTGTACCATTTCTTCTTGCCAGATCAAATACTAAACGGCCACAGTACTGGTTCGCGTTTTGAAACTGACAAACATTTTTAATCTTACTCAAACATTTTGACAAGCACACTCACATGAATAGAAACAGAAGTGTAAAATATCGGTTGGCCCAATGAAGTCACTTACAATGCGTAACACAATGTTTGGTTGTAAATTCAGAGCAAGTAGTGTAGCGACCAGTCGCAGAATAAAAAAAAAGCAAAAAACACGTCCGATCTTATCACTGTGCGGAAAGGTACTGAAGTCAATTCGAAGCGAAAGCGGTAAGAAAATATTTATAGCCAATGAAATCGTTTATGATGAGTGATGAATTGTTTTTTCTTAGGTAGTGTGGCAAAATAATGTCAACGCAAGAGCGTTGTTACCATTGCAGTGCAGACAGATTGGAGTGTAAATGTACAATCCCTTTGTTGCGTATTGTACCATTTCTTCTTGCCACATGAAAATATTAAACGGCCACAGTACTGGTTCGAGTTTTGAAACTGTCAAACATTTTTAATCTTACTCAAACATTTTGTCAAGCACACTCACATCAACAGAGACAGATGTGTTACAGTACCAGGTGTCAGCTTTTTGTTATTTTTTTCCCTTCAAGCTAGTGATTTTGGGGTTTGTATGAAGTAAAGAAACTAAAAGTACAGTGAACCTCAAAGATGATAACCCAAGCTGTCTATCCATTGATGTATGTATTTACATCAGAAGAAATATGATCCTAAAACAAAAAGATATAAGGCAAGCATGATTAGAACGAACACAAAGACAGCAAATTGTAGTAACAAAGGTATGTTTTCCTTCACGTCCGCGTAACTTAAAGTTTCAATCCCCTTGCAAGACAAACTTGGTACCTTTTGTAGAGCTTGAAATAAAAAACTGAACAAACTTAAACACTTTGCTATAGATACATGCATTTTCATTTTTGCAGCAGCAGACTAAACAACATAAATAAATTAAATCTTCTAGCAAAAACGAAATACATCATAAAAATAGAATTAAAGATTAACGATGACTAACCAACAAAACCGAATTTAACAAAGGCAATGACACGTGTAGAAATGCCTCTCAGTTTGAGAAAGTATTTGGATGTCATATGCCATGTACCAACAACTTGAAAAAAAAAATGTATAAACAGAGAGAAACTTTGATTCAAAATTTAATTTTGTTCCAAATTGTTTGTGTTTTTTAGGGAATATACCTAAGCACTAATAAAGGGTGGAACAGGGAAGATACACATAAAAGCTTTGATATTACTGAAAAAAATGAGGTGATATTCCTACAGTTCTTAACCAGCTATATATGCTGGGACGGGTCTGTTGGATATCCACAAATAAAGAAGTACATATTCTGGTCACGTTGCAAGTGTGTGGGTGTTTTGGAAAATGGTAAAACTTGGATACACTGTTTTCTCGTGACACTTATAAAGTGAAGAGTCTGTACAACTGTCAGAAGCCAAAGTCATATAACTTTTGTACGGTTTGTAACGATTTCCACTTCAGAAAATGTGAAGTATCACAAGTTATTATCACAAACAGAAATGGAACATAGGGGCTTGACAGTTGTTGTTTAGACACCTCCGCTCAACTTCACAACTTACTTGTTCTGTCTCATATTTTGATCTTAAGGAAAGATCATCTTTGTGCAGCAACAGTGGTAACAGCAGGAGGAGACGCCGTCACTGCTGTCGAAAAAGGGTAGTTCTTTTAAAAATGCGTTTAGTATATTTTTTAAAAATATCAGATGAAGAGACGTGTGTTAAAACAGGGTTGGTAGAATGTATTCAGTGACAAAGTAGAAGTGACTGAGAGAAGGAGACAACGTTGTCGAGTGGCGTAGTTTTCTGGAGTACGTACGTGTCCCAGCGACACAGTGCCGGCGTCTCTAGCTCTCTTGAAGACACCAACTGTCTGGGTTTTTTTCTTGCAACTTTTTTCTTTCGTGGTAGGGTTTGAATCGAAGGGTCATCAAGATGCATGAGGTGTTTAAGACGCACCGCTGTCGTTGGGCTCCTATATGCTTGGCTTTCACTTGCCCTTGTGAAATATACCAAGTCATTATGACAACAAGAGGTAGAGAGGGTATATATGGAGAGAATGAACTTGGTTAAATCATTTCTGAATCAGCAATCGAGATGAAACGATCGCACGATTTCAGTGAGAGAGAAGAAGAACGTAAGAGGCAGCGAAGTGACGTATCGCCTCACACACGAAAAGAAGTGTTCGCTCAAAACGAAGACATGAGCAAACCTGAACCAACACCTTCCACGTCTGCGACCAGACATAGAGAGCCCACTCCAAACCAAAGTCCACCAGTTAACCCTGAAAAGTACTATCACATTCGAGAGACGGAAAAGCGACCCTCTAGAAAATTTAGAACCACGACTTACACCTACACGGTGAAGTTTAAAGATTTCAAGTCCGACGTACCATTGGAGAAAGCAGAAGGGTTTATCACCGAGATGTGGGATTCTTTGCTCACCACACTAAAGCGACAATGTCAACCCAAAGAAGACGATTTCTTGACACTATCCATAGATCACGACAGCTTGAAATCCCCTGTTTGGATCGAGTTTAGCAGACCCGCAGAACTAACCCCTTCCAAAGTCATAGACAAGATTCAACACGTACAACAATCTAATGACCAGTTTGACATCACCGATGGTAAAGCCACACTGAAAATGGCCCACGTCTCTCCTCCTCAAGGGACTGGACGCAAAAAGGTCTTATTGGTGGACGACCTTCGCAACACGAAAACAATTCTCGTCCGAATTAACAACCCTCAAGACCAGATGTGTTTAGCCCGTGCCATCGTGGTGGGACGAACCTATGCCAACAAGAACGACACGGTAGAATGGAAAAGAACCTGGAAAACTATTCAACGAGCCAAACAACGAAATGAAGCAGAACTCCTGTTACAACAAGCCGGACTGTCCAAAGACACACCCTGTGGCATTCCTGAGATGCAAAAATTGCAAGATGCCCTAGCTCCACGATACACCTTGAAAGTGCACCCTCAAGAAGTGCGCGGACCTCTGTTGTTTCGAGGCCAAGACTTTAAGGACGGAAAATACATTCATGTCTATTATCACGATGAACATTTCGATACCATTACCGCCATCCCCGGATTCCTCGGATACAGATATTACTGTGAGAAATGTGACCGTGGTTATAATAATCGAGAGCAACACAAACATTGTGGATCGAAATGCCGAGGATGTTTGGCCTCTCCACCCTGTCTGAGCGAAGGGCAAAAACCATTGCATTGTCCTGCTTGTCTGCGCACGTTTGTCAGCCCTGCCTGTTACCAACAACATCTGAAGACGCAAGGTTCACAGCAGAGATGTGCTTGTCAACTCCTGAGATTGTGCTCTACGTATGGACAAGGCATACGTACCAATAGTACCAAGGCACACGTATGTTGAGGGAAAAAAATGTCACATTTGTCATCACATCGTGGACTTGAAACACCAATGCTACGTGCAAAAATACCAACCCCAACCAGAGAAAGAGGATGGTCACAAGAAGAAAAGCAATTTCATCTTTTTCGATTTCGAATGTATGCAAGAGACTGGCATTCACATTCCTAATTTCTGCGTGGCTCATCGAGCGTGCGAGAAGTGCATTCAAGAACCTATCTTCAGTCATTGCCCTCACTGCAGCAAGATTCCTGGAGGACGTGAAAAAATCTTTCGGGGACCGAACACGCTAGCCGATTTCGCTCGATGGGTCTTAGACCCCATCGACAAGACGTGGAACCAAGAGGACATCGAACGTTACGGAGATTGTCATCGTCATGCCACGGTGATGGCTCACAATTTCTCCGGATACGATGGATAGTTTCTTCTCAGATACTATACGGAACATGGCACCGAACGTCCTAAAGTGACTTTGAACGGAGCCAAAATCATTTTCATGCAAGTGGGACAAGTACAGTTTAAAGATTCGATGAGCTATTTGGCCATGCCTTTGAGTCGAATGCCTAAAACGTTTGGAATGACAGAAATGGCTAAAGGGTACTTTCCACACTTTTTCAATACGGAAGCCAATCAACACGCCGTTCTACCCCATTTACCTGAGGCTCACTATTACGACCCCGACAACATGCGTACCGAACAACGAGAAGCTTTCTACGCTTGGTACCAGGCTCACGCCTCGGACCCTTTCGACTTTCAGGAAGAAATGCTAAAGTATTGTCGTTCCGACGTGGACATTTTACGGCGTTGCTGTGGAAAATTTCGAGAACTGTTCATGGAACACGGAGGGGTCGATCCTTTGAAAGAAGCTTGCACCATTGCCAAAGCGTGTTCCTTAGTGTATCGACAACGATTCATGCCTGAAAACACCGTGGCTGTCATCAGCCCTCAAACGACCAACTTTGTCAAACGTCAATACTCGGTCAAAGCCCTACGTTGGTTACATTACTTGCGCAACAAGGAAAACAAATGGATTCAGCATGCCCGCAACGGAGGTGGTGAAAAGACCATCGGAACGTATTCGGTAGATGGCTGGGACTTAGAAAACCCCAAGATCGTGTACGAGTTTAACGGTTGCTTATTTCACGGATGTCCCGTCTGTTACCCTGATCGTAGCACTAAAAATCAGTTTTTACAACGAACCATGGAAGACTTGTACCAGGACACTTGTCAGCGGCGCTTAAAGTTGGAACAGGAAGGATACCAAGTGATGGAAATGTGGGAACACGAGTACGATCACCGTATGAAAACCGATCCCGAGTTTAAACGCCTCGTGGAAAGTTACCAGTTCATGGACCCGCTGAACCCGAGGGATAGTTTGTACGGAGGAAGTACCAATGCCACCTGTTTGCTGTACCAAGCCGACGAAGAGAAAGGAGAAGAAATCAAATACTTGGACGTGTGTTCGCTGTATCCCTACGTGTGCAAATATTGTCGCTTTCCTGTAGGGCACCCGCAATTGTTAACGGAACACATCGACCTGAAAAACATTCGTCAATACGAAGGCTTAATCAAGTGTAAAGTTTTGCCTCCCACGAACGTATACCATCCCGTCTTACCTCACCATAGTCAAGGCAAACTGATGTTTCCATTGTGCCGTACTTGTGCCGAAACGTGCAACCAAGACCAACCTTGTCAGCACACCCAGGAAGAACGTGCCTTGACGGGAACCTGGGTCAGCGTAGAATTGTTCAAAGCTCTGGACATGGGATACCAACTGTTAGAAGTGTACGAAATTTGCCACTTTCCCAAGACACAACAATACCACAAGGGTGATCCCAGTCACAAAGGCATTTTCGTTGACTACGTGGATGCCTTTTTGAAACTGAAACAAGAAGCCAGCGGCTATCCTTCCTGGTGTCACACTCCCGAAGACCAAATACAATTCAAAGAGAAATACTATGAACAAGAAAGCATCTCTTTAGACCACATCGAGAAAAACGAAGGCAGGCGATCGTTTGCCAAAGTGATGTTAAATTGCTTGTGGGGTAAAATGGCACAACGACCGTGTTTACCCAAGACGGAATATTTGACAGAACCTTCCCGCTACTTCCAGATGATTCACGACAAAACCAAATACATGAAACACGTGGACGTCGTTCGAGAGAATTTGATCTTGGTCAATTACGAAGAAGATCTGGACTTTGTACAAGACGACCCTTTTGGAAATGTCATCATTGCGGCTTACGTGACAGCTCATGCTCGCTTAAAATTGTACGAAGCTTTAGAACTGTTAGGGGAACGCGTCCTGTACTTTGACACGGACAGTTGCATCTACATCTATCGACCGGGTCAGCAACACCCTAACATCGAAGTAAACCGTTTAGGAGCCTGGACAGACGAACACCCCGACGACAAGATTCTAAGTTTCGCGAGTGGTGGTCCTAAAATTTACGGCTACGAATACCGGGACAAACAAGGAGAAGTGCACACGACGTGCAAAGTGAAAGGACTGACTCTGAATTATCGTACCAGTCGAGTGGTCAACTTTGGGGTATTGAAAGAAGCCTTGCAATCGGGAGAGGATGGAAACTTTAAAGTGACCACTCACCAACCGAACAAGATTGTACCTTTACCCATTCACCACATCGTCAGTCGACCCCTGGAAAAAATCTATCAAATCGTGTACCAGAAGCGAGTGAGACTTCCCAATCACTTTACGTTGCCGTACGGTCACATCGATATTGGTCAGCATATAAAAAGGGACAACGTCCAAGACCAATAGTTCATTGTCACTACCAAGACCAATCGACAAAAATGAATCCTTTCAAACAGCAAGTATAGAGCGCAAGACGCAAGTCCAACTAGAAACTCGGGTGTGATTCTATGCCTCACGATCACATCACCAATGCAATACCACATCTTAGTTGTTATGTACTAATGCCATGACAAACTACGTGCAACCAGTGAAACTTCCAGACCATAAAACTTTACCTTATGGACATGCTGATATCACCCAGTATAAAAAGGGACGATTTCCAAGAACGACACTTCATTGCGAGGACAAGCGACGAGAAAGATGAATAACTCTACTCAGAAGAAAAAAGAGAAGGAACAAACATCATTGACCTCTTTCCCCACCATACCGTCACAGCGAAGTGCGTTCAAGAAGGGAAAGGATTCAGTAGACCTAAAGGAGTATTTTAGCATCCAAATGACCCAGACAGCGACCTCGAGAAAATTTAGAACGACAACTTACACCTACACGGTGAAATTTAAAGACTTCGCGTCTGACGTTCCAGCCGAGGAAGTATCAGGTTTCATTGCGGATCTACTTGACTCACTGTTAGAGGAACTCAAATGTCATTGCCAAGTCAAAGATGAAGGTCGTTTGAGCCTATCTATGTATCACGACAGTTTGAACTCGCCTGTATGTCTCGGATTTAGCACACCTGCAGAAATAACTTCTTCCAAACTTTTGAGGGCTATTGAAGACGTGCAGTCGGTGAGAGAAAAATTTGACATCACCGATGGAAAAGTGACTATTCATATGGCATATGTTGTACCTCCAATGGGAAGAAGACGATCACTGTTCTTGATCTGCTTACCGATAAGTGTACCTAGCACGATGGACGTAACAGCAGATTTACGACTGACAGGGAATACGAGATCGGAAACATCTATGCTGGGACACAAGTGGTAGCTGACCAGATTTTAAACAACGTGTGTAACGGATAGAGAGACAAACACGAACTTTCTCTTATTTGATTGTTTGTTGCTTGTTTTGTTTTAACTTTTTCTTATAAACGAACATTTAATGTAAATTCGTTGCATATGAAGTGATTTTAGAAAGGAGTGAACGTTAATTTTAAACATTAGTTTACTAGAGTCAATAACTAAACAACTCGTAAATATGTTTCTTTTATGTTCAAATGTTTATGTATTTAATGGATAGTGCTTAGACCAAAGGACAGGCCAGAGAGTCCATGTATATATGTACTTGAATAAATGTTTTGAACCCATACAACAGACTTTTCTTTATCGAGTCTCTATTCTATCTGTGAGTCTTTCTTTAGAATATTTCTGTCCTCTTTTCTGTGTGTTTCAATGTGTATTTGTTTGTTTCTGTATGTCTATGTTTGTCCCTATCAACCCTTTGTCCCTACAAATACATTTCACCCTATAAAAGGTTTTGACCCTATAACCCTATGACGTTACCAATGTTTAATTCCCACTGATCCCCAGGTGACATTCCCATGTTCAATTTCCATGTTCAATTCCCCTTGTCGCTAGAGTGACCCAAGGTTTTTCTCCATGTTAAATTTCCCTTGTCGCTAGAGTGGCCCAAGGGGTTTTGTAATGCTAATTCCCATTGTCGCTAGGGTGGCCCTATATACTACTTATGCGGTTCCACTGATTTGGAGATAGTTTTCTTCACAAAATTCAAATGTATATGGTACACCTACGACTCTATTAAACAGTACGCGGTCTTTATAACAACACCGACATGCCTGCCAGCAGTCAAACTATGTTGTAGTGAACGATAATACTACTTGAACTGCACATAGAACAGACTCAATAACTACAGTAGGTTTCTTGCCATATATGTAGAAATAATAACAATAATTCAGCTACCATTCTTCCCACTTACTGTACTAGGGCTTTGCAGGTTTTGTTTCAGAACGTACATTATAGATTTATACAAGTGTTAATTTGTTCAGTATGCATTTAGTTTTTGAAATGTTATGCTTACGTATGCATTCAATGATGGTGCAGATATACCTAGATCATCGTCACCTACCACACAGGCTGCTTCGGCCATTTTCCGATACTCTTTATGGTTGCATGGATACAATTAAAGCAAACAAGGAAGATTTAATTTTTACCCCCGAACTTGAGCATTAAGGCGACAGCCACGTACGACAGAAATGTTAAATAAGGTTCGAAGTGTTAGTGACAATGTGAAATCAATAAATCTCTTTCCTTTGGCATATACTGGGAGAGGTCAGACAGGGCTACATATTTAATCTTACATAATGCAAAAATAATCAGTTAATCAAAACAGTCCGCTTTGACATAATAACCTTTGTCTAGGTCGACGAATAAAGAATCTTAAACGCATCACAAGGACATAAATCTTTAGAGAGAAAGTATAATAGATAATATCAAGAAGAAATAGGTCGAAAGTACAGCACTTTCTAAACATTTTTCCCCGCATCATACTTAATAATCGAAACTCAATGTTGCATGTCTGTAAAAATATAACAGTCTGTACATAATTTGTAATTATAATGTAATTTTTGAAAATAATCTTAATTCATTTCTTGTTTCTAATGTATCCTTGGCCAATATGTACCGATGTTAAATCATAGTATTGCTTTGTTGCCGTGTGTCATTGGTTCAAATGTCGAAACGCGAGTGACATAATTGATAATTTATGATCCTTACTTCTCATTTTTTCACCAAGTATTGTAGTCTTCCAAAGTATTTGTTTGCAGGCGAGTAGTATAATGACCTACCCAATACTGAACAATCATACATTTGCCAAGTATTTTAGTTGCAGTTTAAACACCATAACCAGGAAGTTCTAGTTCTAACCATTGCTACGGAGTGCTATAACAGGTCAGTTCACCTATAAATACGAGCGACGTGATGAAACGAGCTCGGGATTTAAGATCAATACTGGAAGAGAGTTTAAAATAAAACAGCCGTGAATTGAATGTGAAATAAGTTTTAAATATATTGCTTTTTGTATCAAACCAGCAGTGTATATGAGATTATCACAACACTATGTTCTCTCAGTCTGCTATATTTGTTTTTTTTTTAATTTTTCACATTGACTTTACCTTTATGGCAAAACTATGTATTCTAATAACATTTCTTTTGTACTGATTGTTTTAAGAAATTAACAATTGATGAAAAAGTAGGATGATCATATGTGTGTGTGTGTGTGTGCTTTGGATTTTTACCGTAGCTTTAACAATGTTCCAGTCAGATTGATACGATGCCTGTGGTATGACATTTGTTAGTGGTGTCTATCACTGGGGCATCATGCCGCAGACGTGTCCAATCCAGTCGCATTATCCTGACACCAGCATGTCCAGTTCTAGCACTAACCTCTTAATGCTGAGTTCCAAGCGAGGCACCTCCTGGTATTATTTTTATAAGTTTTGGGTATGACTCGGCTGGGGTTCGAACCCGCGACCTCCCGCATCCGAGGTAGACACCTACCACTTAGGCCACGGAAGCGGAACTAATTAAATACCTTTTTAAATTATTATCAGTACTGATAAGCCTGAACAATCCCACGATACAATTCCACAACTGCTACTAGTTCTCACTAAAACAATGGCAGTCAGAATACTTTGTTTTCGTCATGTTATCTTTCACGCACTGCAAGCAAATGACGCACGCAAGAGTGCATACGTTAGACCTTAGCCCTTAATGAAACTAACATGCGTTTTAATATAAGTAATTATAGCTGCTGAGACAGACCATTATATGATGTACATTAAAAGCACATCAAAATATAAAGCAAATAGCACTGCAAGGTGTATACTCATACTATTGTATTGATTTTAAGAACGGATGATAATTGTATCCATGGAATAAAATTAAGTGTCAAGGGTGCAGGGTGAGGGTTCAGGTCACCTTACTTCTTAAGATGCCCCAAAACGGAGCAGCAATCCTCATGTCATCCGGAGTCCGTCGACGGATTTATTTTCTGGTTGCTGTCAACATCAAGGCAAAACTGTTCTTACCTGGTATGATAGAGCTTATGGTGCCTACTTTACGCTATGAAAATCGACTACCTCCCCAACGTCGACAGAAGCTCCACTTGAAATCTTTTTAAGCATTTCTGAAGACGAATTTATGGGATTTGTGGGTGTGGTCGTATCTGCTATAGAGAACATTTAGATATTCCAACGGACCATTACGAGCCGCATATATGTAATACCACAACCAATGATAAATACGGCTCATAGGCAGGCAGAGATGTCTGAATGACACCAGGGAAGACGGGCTGATAGAAACATAGGCAGTTCTGTCCGACGCTTTCATATTGGTAATTGTTGTCGTACAAATAACCCGATCTTCTAAATTAAGACTAAACTCATCCTCGGACAGGAAAACATTCCTTTGCAAACAATAGACGAAGCTTTAGATGAAGTTCAGCATACAATATATATAGATTGTAGCGACACTATTACGGTCTCTAAACATATCTTCACGTGTAATAATGTACCTAACTTCTTAATAGTTTTTAAGTGACAACAATAGGTTTTGCATGCAATCAAGGTTTACAAAATATTTGTCTACTATCAGAATATCGGAAACTGTTTTTGCGTCATTTGTCCAATGATATGTCCGCTTGACATTGACATAAGTGCGCATATTATATTTGTCCATTTTGGTTAATTTATGAGAGAATGCATGCAGTCGTGCACAACTACGAAACATGGAATCCTAGCGCACCGGTGCCAACAATGTTTATTATGAACATCTTGAAGACTAATGTGCCAGTCTTACTCTAAGACACAGTGCCAATTCCATGCATACGAACAAACAAGAAGCTAAGTGTTCTGTTTCTAACTAAGAAAGAAATGTTCTTTTAACCATATCATTAGCTTTTTTCTATAATTCCAAAAAGGAACATAATAAGTATTGAAATACAGCTAACATTATCCTGACTGTAATAACCTGTTCCGGATGTCTTGAACAACGCGATTTTCGGTGATAAAAACTAACATTATCCTGACTGTAATAACCTGTTCCGGATGTCTTGAAACGCGATTTTCGGTGATAAAAACTAACATTATCCTGACTGTAATAACCTGTTCCGGATGTCTTGAAACGCGATTTTCGGTGATAAAAACTAACATTATCCTGACTGTAATAACCTGTTCCGGATGTCTTGAAACGCGATTTTCGGTGATAAAAACTAACATTATCCTGACTGTAATAACCTGTTCCGGATGTCTTGAACAACGCGATTTTCGGTGATAAAAACTAACATTATCCTGACTGTAATAACCTGTTCCGGATGTCTTGAAACGCGATTTTCGGTGATAAAAACTAACATTATCCTGACTGTAATAACCTGTTCCGGATGTCTTGAAACGCGATTTTCGGTGATAAAAACTAACATTATCCTGACTGTAATAACCTGTTCCGGATGTCTCGAAACGCGATTTTCGGTGATAAAAACTAACATTATCCTGACTGTAATAACCTGTTCCGGATGTCTTGAAACGCGATTTTCGGTGATAAAAACTAACATTATCCTGACTGTAATAACCTGTTCCGGATGTCTTGAACAACGCGATTTTCGGTGATAAAAACTAACATTATCCTGACTGTAATAACCTGTTCCGGATGTCTTGAACAACGCGATTTTCGGTGATAAAAACTAACATTATCCTGACTGTAATAACCTGTTCCGGATGTCTTGAACAACGCGATTTTCGGTGATAAAAACTAACATTATCCTGACTGTAATAACCTGTTCCGTACGTCTTGAAACGCGATTTTCGGTGATAAAAACTAACATTATCCTGACTGTAATAACCTGTTCCGTACGTCTTGAAACGCGATTTTCGGTGATAAAAATATAGATGTTTTTTGTTTGGTTGTTGCTTTCATGAGGAAACCTTTAATGATGAATAATTCAGAAAACATGTAATAAATATGTAGTTGTCTAACCTGTAAAAACATTATTCCATTCATTCCTTAAGAGATCGTTTGGTTGTGTGAGAAATAGGCTTAGAATCTATGAAAAGATACCATTCGTAACACGAGAGGAAGACGATTGTCCTTTACTTTGTATGACTTTGTTCATGTTTTAGTATGCAGTGTTGTTTTCCAACGGTTAACTACGTCTTGCTCTTTACCTACATTAGACAAGAAGCACTCAGCCATCTCGCTGCATAGGTTTTCGTCTGAAAACCCTTATTGAATTACTTTTGTGTCATACTAAATTACTTTAGTGTCATATGAAAGTGCATTTGCTGTAAAGGATTCGTTAGAGAAAAGGCAAAAAATTGATTTGCGCCGAAACACTCACTAATGCTTGTGTAAGATACAAATGAATCAATAACCAAGTAAGTAGCATAAATTAATCAGCAAACTTTGTACAAGGCTCTTGCAACCACAATATAAATAAATTAACTTGATCGCCCGATATTAGATGCATAAATTAGTATATAAACTACAAAGTGGAAAAATTGCATTTGCAGTGAAAATAATATCCAATGCACGAGAGAAAACATTATGCACATGATGAATATATTGACTATTTAAAAGTATTATTACATTTGATAATGAATTAAAGTAATATGTCTCCAGATATGGACACAATCCAGCAACATAACAACTGTGTTGCAAAGAAAGTTGGAAAACACTGAGTGTAGAAGGATACAATTAGGTCGAGAAGAAACATAAAGGCTGAGAACATTTATAAAAGACAGTCAAGTAAATTTATAAGACGAATAATAAAAATACATCATTAAGTAAAGATCTAAAACAACTGTTTAAGGAAAAGCACATAAAACAGAGGATACATCCTTTTGCAATATGCAGGAAATTAACTACAATTGTTCTTTCTACTACTTACACTATTAAAGGTACTACAATAGGACATGTGAATGTAGTGTCTGAGCAAACTTTAATTCATACATTGATAACATTAAACACTGCCTAATAAATATTGGTAGCTGTTTGCTTGAATTTGCCATTACAAGCCTCATCCATTTTACCTGGTGTTACTGACAGTGTGATGAGTCGGTTAATAAGAGTAATGACTAGAGTGTGCTTTTTCTAGCTGACAGTGTTCGTGTGCTACATTGTTTATCAGATGCAGTCCAAACTGTTGCAGCTCCTACAATCATTAGTGTCAACATAAATTGTTGTTGGGGATGTTATTTATTATATATTATTGTATTATCTGCTCTTTTTGTTCTCAGTTAACCTTACATTATCAGAATCGTTCATTATTTTACGATAGTGCACACCTCTATGTTCCATTCATGTGCATAAAGGAACTACGTTCGATTGTAAACAAACAATGGACGCAGACGCCAGCCCTTTTGATTTGTAAACGAATCTTGTACAATCGCGTAGTAGGCGTTTTACCTTGTGATTGTTTAAATTTATTGATTAAGTAAAGCGATTGTTTCATGGACTGCCGCATACCAGTTTCTTTTGCACATTTCGCGTTAACGTTTTGATACAATGTTTCGGATTTAGGGTAGCTATACAATAGACGCAAGAAAAGGTCCTTACAAATAACATAGAAATGTCAAGACATAAACTGTCTTATTTAGCTGGTGATAAGAATGGCAAACAATACACTTACAGTTTTACATCCTGAATGTCTTCAAAATGGGATTTCTTAGTTCTGCAAATCCGAATTACATTAGCCGTATCATGGGTTATCAAAGTTGATTAAACATTTCGAAATTGTACTGTAATTTCGAATATAAGTGCAATTACATCCTCCTTACTGCACTCAAATTGAAATAAGCATTAAATTCTATAGGGTTTTATGATACTTGCAATGATACTTGCAATTGAAAGTCTTCATATTTTTCCCACATTCTGATTTCAAACATTCAGTAACAGGAACAGAAACACATTTGAGATTGTGAACACGCTTCTCCGTGCTTCTTCAATGCGATGTATTTCATGTGCCATTGTCACGTATAAATCCAGTCCATAATCACGAAATTTCGTAGAGTAGAAAAAATAACACAATCTATTCATTCCAGATCAAATGGAAAAGTTGTTGCATTCATTCAAAATATGACTCCAAATTTCAATTCTAACTAGACATTCGAAAGTTATGTTGAGCGCGCGACTAGGTCAAAATTTATCTGGGCGGAGTTATGTACGTATTAATAATGTTGTTATTGTGCAATGATGACTCTGCACTCGTGTATTTAGTTTGGAATACGGAATACATTCAGTTATTGTGCTTCTTGTTGTGTATTTTGTTATTAAAATTAGGTATTCGGTATAATTTAATAAAATTAGCATATAATAAATAGGTTACTGCATTTGCATGGGAAAATATGAACTCATTTTGTCGATGAATATACAGCATTCCCAAGGTCGTGCAGCATTTACTTTCGACAAACCTTGTTCATATTTTCCCATACAAATGCAGTAACCTAAAAATATATCATGGTCAATGTTTCTAAATGTTTTAAAGACGAACTTTGTGTCCACTTTCTCTCATGAGCGTCTGAATATTGAATCGCTATTAGCAATCTTACTGGAGAGACAAGCAACCCTTTTTATATATGAAGGATTTGTATTCTGGTAATAAAAAACAACTCCCTATTATCAAGTTTTTCTTTAGTCCATAACATACATGTACAATCTGAGTATTTGAACGGTATTTGTCTTGCATAACAAGTCTTGACTTAGTTGGTAACAATTAGTCACAGAATTAGGCAAAGAAATAACTTGGTTTTGTCTTGAAACTATTCGACTATTTCTCGTTGTACATGCGTACAACGTTATCTAGGGTGAATGTGTTTATCCAGGTAAGCGACTATATTATCATGTACCTAGCCAGAGATTACTTGTGACGAGGTAACATGACTAACATGATATGCACGGGTATTCTACCCTGACTTGTACTCACTCTCCTCTGCATTTAAGTAAGACCAATTTCTAAAACCACACTGGTCATTTTTGGATCACATCAAGGAGTGTACACTCTCCATTGTTCTCCAGTCATAGGAGTAAGTGTTCAATTTACATTTTCATTTGATATGCGAAGCTTATTCGGTTTGCAATGTCTTATCGAGTAATAATGCATTTATTACAACGCAGATTTAAAGTACTGAATTACAAGTCAGTTAGAGGTTAAATTATTATCATATATCTAGAGATTATACAGAAACTATTATTATGACCGATTTGGTTTTATTGTAGCTGACTGTATTTGTAGCTGACTGTTTTTAGCTGATTCTGACTGTTATGGTTGTTGACTGTTGTTGTAGCCAACTGTTATTGTAGCTGATTGCGACTGTCGCTGTGATTGTGTCTGTCGCAATGAAGTGTGATTGTCAATGTGACTGTGAATATGACTACAGCGGTCTGAAGCTGTCCGAAGCCGTCTAAAGTTGCTTAGATCTATCTGGAGTGTCCAGAATATTTTATGCTGCATGATGTCGATACGTATGTATGTATGTACGTATGTCTGTACCACGGACGTAGACGTAGCAAATTAAAACAAGTGGTGTATGCTGTCTGTACGTGTAACGTATGACTGTACATGTGGTGGATCCATAAAGGGTGCGAGCGGTCAATAAGAGTGTGGGCCAACCCAAGGAATCGCGCGACTGTACAAGGGGTCTAGAAGCATACGTTTGGATCAATTATTGTTCCATTGCATTTTATTATATTCATAAGATTATTCTGAATCTTCGTTATGTTCATAAGATTATTTGGAATCTTAGTTGTGTTCTTAAGATTATTTTGAATCTTAATATAATTCATATTCGAGATTATGTGAATCTCTTATTGTGTAAAATACTGTTTGAAGCGTATCTGCAGTCCATGAGGTTTCTTGGATCTGTACTTCATATAGATTTAATATTTTTGGTTTATTTTCGATGTATGAATGTTTTGTAGAGTGATTTGAGTAAATAGTATGTTGAGAGCGTGAGAGAATCATTGCATTTTTACATCATATATTTATCTTTATTAATTCATTCATAAATTTCGATCTTTCTCATATTGTGTTTGTCTTATTCATTTAATCCAAAAACCCACTCGTTTTCTATTCTGCGACACAATTAATTAGTCGTTGACAATAATTTTTGCGTAATCCTTACTACCATCACTCAACGATACACAACTATTCCGGACCCTTCGCTGAGGTAAGTATATTGCAGTAACAAAATGTATTGTTGAAGGTGTGCATACAGATTCTCAAGTGTCGCTGAAGGTTTGGATATCAGATCGAATTAGCAATCTAACAGGGGAACATATGTTGCAAAATCATGATTAGAATAATTCTTTTCTTCACAATCATTATCCAGTTGTCTTCTTATTTAGTCTTTGTTGTGTCCTTCTATATATTTATAATGTTGTCACACAATGCTCAACAACATTCAAAACGGTCTTTGTTGCTACGAAGGTATTATTGTTTAGCTGAGTTTGGATTTATGTAAACAGTTGTTTATGTAAAGCTTCTACCAACTTACATAACTCTGTCAGGGGTTAAAAGTAAAGCAAGCTCAGTTTACTTTTAAAACTTCATATAATTTTGACAACTTGTGATATTTCGTCTGATGCCAAAAACATTGACATATAAACAGTAACACTATTACCAATTGTGCTGTTCCTACATTAAGGATTGATTGAGCTAAAAATACCACCATTATGGTAAATGTTTAAACTTGACATACCTCCGCGACGGCCCATACTTCTTGTTTACCAGTAAATTATGTAATTAAATTGAAAAGTCGTATTGGTCTCAATTTTTCAATATCATATGCCACCATATATAACTTGTTATATATTCCTTTGATATAACTTTAATCCTAAATCAGCGGAATGTAAAGATAACTGTGACTGACAGAATAAAAGGTATTTACCTTTTTCGGGAAAATTTGCCTAATTTCATGGAGTATGTGAATTAACTAATTCTGAAATTCATTTATTTTGTCAAATGCCATATCAGGTTTGGGCACTTTGTTACTGTAAATGTCCTTCAAAGTCGCATTGATGAGGTATTTATCTTCTTTCCTTTCATGTTTCCTGTTACATATCACCCTACGACGACGTTTTGGAGGCAAGATTTGCCTTTTTGACGTTGATAGTTTTTAACATTTTGTTATATTTCGGATTTTAAATGTACTTAATACAGCATTGCACCTTTAAATTAATATATATGGCAGGTTTTCTTTTGTTCTAAATTAATGCTTTAAACGTTCATGGTTGTATTGTGCGTCCTACAAATTAATAAATGTCATAATGCTTCAGCCGATTCCCATTCGTTGACCAATTCAGAATAATTAACAGCAAACAGAATTATCAGGCTCTATGATTGGCCTGGTCCGTTTGAATCTTTGGGGTTCATACATGTATATTTTAACAAGTTTTCGTTCTTTAAAAAAATCCTTGAAAGCATCCTGCATGTCATGTTTCTTTAGTCACGTTATCATCTCAAATAGATTTCGAAAATGTGACTGCCGTTGACAAATTGTACATTTATTTATTAATTTCTTTTCACATCATTGTATCTCCAAAACACAGACAATCATTAGAGCGATTAACATTAGTCCCATCTTTATGTAAAGATGTAATTCTTTCCTTGTGAAATGTATAAATGTATTTTCGTGTTTAATGTATGGGGGGGGGGGGCCCTGAGTGGCCGAGTGGTCTAAAGCGCTCACCGTTCCGGATCACTGCCATCTCACCTCTGTCTGCGTGGGCTCGAGTCTAAGGATCGGCAAGCGTGGGTACGTGGAAAAGCCTGTCAGTAGCTTCTCGTGGGTCGGTGGTTCTTCCCAGGGTTTTCCACGGTTCTTCCTCCACCAGTTATACTGGCCGCCATGTATAGCCTATACTGTGCTGAAAATGGCGTTAAACACTAGAACAACAACAATCAAGGTATTGGTTTTTAATCTTTATCCCACAATACCTCGATTCGTATCAAAAGAATAAAGTTATTCTAAATTATGTTCCTTGTAAGCTCAAACAACGACAACAACAAAATAAAACTTTCGTATAATGTTGCATGTATTATAAACTGCCTTAGGTGTTATCAACGACAGCGATCTAAAACGTCTAAATGTATTTTCAACACTTCTGCAAAGTTTCTTCAATCCATGACACAATATACAAGCTTTCACGTGTATGTCAAAAGCGTTCATCCCTGTGTTTGCCTCTAAAGCATTTATTAGATAAATTAAAGTATGATGTCCTGACGAAGTTTGCTTATTGTTAATTCTTGTTCTGCTTTGCCATATTGCTGTTCCCAGAAGTGATAATATCTTCAGGATCTCCTTCACCTTCGCCCGACTATCACTATCAGTGTTGAATCAAGTCAAAATATGCAATATATTCATTAGGCAAACATAACCTTTGAAACCTTTATATTATCAACATTGTCAATGTTCATTTCAGCGGTATCATACACAAAGTCATTTGAAAATGTAATTTTTGTTATCAATTTACCGCCACAAAAGTAAACAGCGTTTACATAGCTTCATTGAAAGTAGAAGTTATTGTGCTCATATATATATATATATATATATATATATATATATATATATATATATATATATATATACATATGCGGATGTCTGTCTGTCTGTGTCTGTGTGTGTCTGTGTGTTTGTATGTGTGTGTGTGTTTCTTAAAAGAAACATCCATTTTTCAATTTGAATTATCACATTGCAAGCAGACTGCGCTTCAAATAGTATCACGTATTGTGTATCACGCTGGCACACTTTTTGATCTATAATGAGAGCCCTGATACTTTTCGGCAAAATGTTATATCATGCTTTGTTTTGTGTTCTTTTTTCCGTTTTTCTGTTATTTCTTTCTGAGGATGCGGGTGGTAAGTTTTATTAAACACTGAAGGCTCTATGGCAAAACTCCATATACATGAAGACAGTGAGGTAGATACATGGTAAATAATAATATAATTATATTGCTTATATCACATGCACACAATGACGAAATACACATATTATTTACTTGTCGTGCGTATGTGGAATTGATGATTATTCACGTTCGCGATACAACTGAGCATTATTCATTTCGTTCTACACTGAATGAGTTTTAGTAGGATTGTGTGTAATTAATGGCTTTAGTTTTATGCATAATCATATGCAGATTGCCTCTCTCTCTCTATGTATGTATGTATGTGTTTATATATATATATATATATATATATATATATATATATATATATATATATATATATATATATATATATATATATATATATATATATTAGTTTGGTGGGACAAACATATTTTGGGGTTTTGATATATGGGCGATATCGAGTCTCCAGTTTGAATCATTTTGACGCTTTGTTTTACGGGACGGGTAAAAATAGGCAGAGTTGAGGGTTGTTTGGGTTTTTGTTTTGTAGCTGGTGTTTATGTTGTTAGGTTTACTGGGTTGTTTTCCTTGTTTACGTTTGGTTTTATTTTTAGATGTTGAGCTTGTGATGGGCGACATAAATAAGCTGCTTAGAATTATGGGGTTTAGTTGCTATTGTTGTAAGCGTTGTTTTGACGCTTAGTGGTTGTTTATGAGGTAATGTCAAAGGTAATTGAAATGTAAGGTCGTGTTGGGACTCGATTTACCGGTGGCTCTGGCGGTGCGACTACCTTCCCGAGTACGCATATATTCCGTGTTGTTTGTGACTACAAACAAAAGTCTAGGTACTACTAATACAGTTCTCTCGTTTGCAATCAAGGATGAAAGTGTCAATGCGGGTGATTTTGAGATTATAATGGTGCAAATAAAAAGGCAAAAATAAGAAACCGTTCGGATTTGCAAAAGGTCAAAGTCCGATTAAAATCAGTCTTCATATGGACTGTATATTAATCGTTGTCATATGCTTGCCTGCCTGAATAGTGCAGATAACAGTAAGTAGTGTTAAAGGCTGGTCTCTCCCCCAGTGACCCACTTTGCCAGCATTTCAATCCGGACGGGACTCTGCTCACCATGACTGAATCACGAGACTGCTTGCGTGTGTACGGTCGAAATTAAAATTGAACAACATAACAACTTTCACATGAGGGATACATTGGCATAGTAGGTGGAGGCGAGGAAGGTTGGAAAGGCCGGCACGAAGTGGTCCATTAGGGCAAATGCCCCAGTTTCATACCACTAAATGTAACGATTGTAAGTTGACGAAGGTATAGTCAGAATAGTCTCGTTCAAGCACTAGCACCTCACCACCTTTCAAGCAGAAAATATCGTTGTATGCTGATATATATAGGAATGAATAAATTACTCATGCATTGAGAGAGAATAAAGAAAACTGCTTGGACCTGTTATCGGAGCCTATTATTCTTTTTTCACTTTTAGAATTAAGGTCTTATTGCATTTTAAGGCCATTATTTTGCTGTCCATCCATATGCCTAGAACTACGATACAAACTGAAGCTTCAAAATCACACTTTGCGTTGTTTAGTGCGACACAGCTTTTTACTTTGGTTAATTTTATTTATATTTTATTTATTTCTTTCATTTTATCGTCGACTGACATAGCAATGCCCACCCATTTGCATTATTTAACGACACATATTCTAGTACATCCAGACAACTTGTATCATAAAGCCTGACCGATGTAACTCTTACAAAATTTGGGAAGCACGACATAAAACAAACAACGTTTCAAAAACAATAAAAAGGCATGTTAGAACTTTGCTCACATATTGATAAATCAAACGTTCCATTAGTTTCGCACTATCCGTCTCTTTTTGTAAATTAATGGCAGCCAAAGTATTATAATTGCCTCTTTAGATATGTTCTCATGGGCAACTTTGCTTAAAACGGATTGATTGTCATCATTTTCAGTCATACACGCAAACACACGCATACACAAACATTCACTGGTAAATATTAGTGAGAACTAAAGTAAACGATATAGTTTTTCCATGTGTTATTATATACGATTTTACTTTTCTACTCCTTATCACGGAAGATGTGCTATTGGTTATGGATATTCAGGAAGTTCAGTTCTTCACAATGTCTTCAACTAATTAGGCGAACATATAGATGGTTTTTAGAAACGACAATATCACAGATTTCTGCCACGCACATAAAAATACATTCCCACAATACTAATTTTGAACTTAATATACATTATATTTTATTTGAACAGACCGAAATACTACGATTAGTTTGGGACCACATGCGGTTTCTAATTATACCGTTTTACGTACCAAAATATACACAGTGGGTGTGTGCATATTAATTTACTCCATTTAATCTCTGTAGATTTAGGCTGTCCTACAGCTATCCTATAATGTATACCATGATCCTGAAACTAACGATAACATCCTCAGTTTTCAAATGCTGTACAGTGTTGTGACGTCATTTGTAAGGCATTCAGAATATTGAATGACCAGGATATTAATATCATAACATTCGCTCTACAGGTCATATGCAAAACCATCAAATAAATGTGGCCTTTCCGCAAATAATAAGCATTATTAGTTTCACTAACATATTAACTTTCCTTCGTTAAGGATGTGAATTAACAAAGATCAAATAACACGAAGTTCTCTGTTATGAACAAACAGGAAGTAATAAGTCTAGAGAAGATTTCCTTTCGTAAAATGGGCTATGATTTACAAGTACTCTGCATAGCAAAACGAATAAATGATGTTCATTTTTATTGTCTTCTGGGTTGATTGCATATATTTAGAAATAAAATTGATGAAGCGATGCATCGTTTTAGAGGAGACCTAAGAATGAATATTTAGTTAACCTGAGTATGTGATATTCTATGAATATATTGCAATGTAAGTACGAATAGCCCATTTTTAAAACTGTACTTCATATTTTGAGGTCAGTTATATGCCCTAGTTGCTTTCCACCCTAAACACAATCCTCTTGGAAGGACAATATTTACCATCGACTATTTCAGCAGTTGCTCGACATCCCCCAAATTCAGAGGATCTAAAGGCTCCATGCTGTGCTTCCATGTAGGCCCATTTTGCCGTATGTTCCACCTTTGAAAGGCATGCGAAAGACACGTGCTGTCCAATAAATGGTCTTTTAAAACCAAGATACAGGATACAGTCTTCCTTCAATTTATATTTTAATCCACCACCAACAAAATGACGTAAGCTAGGAGATTTATTGGCAACGAGAGTGAGCCAACCCGAACCAGGATCAATTTCCTTTTTAAAAACCGACTCAATCTTTTCACCTGATTCAATGAAATCTTCTTCGAGTTTCAGTACATAGCCAGTTTTATTTTCAATATATATTTCCAAAGGACGGACACGTTTTGAAAATGTATCAATTGCTAGCCACCTGAGCGGCGGATCACTCCAGTTGCGAAGACTCTGCATTTGTTGTATTGATCTTTAGATAAAAATCTGCAAAAAAGGACAAACTAGATAATATATGCATGATATATTAATTGTTTAAGTTGCTTAGTGTTCATCAATATCGAAGCAACATGGGACCAAATAGCATTGTACTTCTTGTGATCTCCAAATCAGACGGAATAATAAACCGCAAATATTATTCAATATATATGTTTTCAGGTGGATTAAATTTACCCAGGTTCGCCTTGATGTCTTTTAACATACTGTCTGAACGAATGACAACAATCAGAGACAAAACAAAAATATATGTTATGTTTCCTCTGAAAGGTAGTATGAGTGATTGTAAAGCAGATTATTACTAAACTATGCTAAATTTATCACCTACCTACTAACTACGCGATGTTCAGTCTGAGCTCTAAACTCAGTCAAGTTGGGTGTGCCCTCCTCCACGTTGTTCGACGACTTTGCGCTTTATATTCATCAAGTTGTTTCTACATTTCTCCCAGCTACTGTTGATTTTACCGTGCAGACACGACCGGTAGAGTACAGTACTTTCATCCAGTAAAACGTTTACACTAATGGAAAAAGTTACTGTATACCTATTGTTATGGCTGTTTTTCTGTTTGGAATTTTGCCACATGTCAAGATAATATTTTTGCGGACCTATCGATGCTTTTCTGTCTAAAACTTTATACTGCCACCAGTATAATTCGCCACAGTATGTGAGAAAGGCATGTAGGTACCTTATATTTCTCACCCATGCGACAGAGAAATCTACTTATTTTGATAACCTTACTTTTGTTGTCTCTGTTTAGTCACCTCAGACCAGTTGTCTCAGTCAAGGTGTCCATGCGCTCAGAACTACTTTGAAAAAAAGAAACCCTTGTTTTCTGCTGTGCCTGACGTAGTTGTACTAAAACCAGAAGGAATAATTTTTCCGCTAGCACATTAATCCATAAGCACATTTCACTGTAGCACTTGCCATATTTCCAGAACAGAAAAAGAAATGTTCAAAGAATCCGTGAACTTGAAAGTTTAGCACATGGTTATCCGCTAAATAATGATATCATAGGGATTGTTCTGCCATATATGGTATGTGCATTATTATCCTTCATGAAAACAGTAAGTATTCTACTTCACCAAAGACGATACTAATTAAATGATTCAAAATGATCCAACTATCAATCCATAATGTAGTTTCGTTGCACGTTTTCGTTGAAACCTTTACAAAATGTGTTAAAAATACATTCAACGTTAAATTCATAAAGCCGACTTTCGACTTAATTACTCAGATATATTGCAGACATAAACCTGTTGAATAATCCCAGTCTTTTAGTTCATAGCATGACATAAATTAATAACTCAATTCATATATTTGAACGTTCCTATTTGATATCTGAGGCCAATTTTTAAATGCTCCTGTTGTGTTTCATTCATCGCTTAAATCAAGGACCCAATGTACTCAAGCAGTTCGACTATGGAACCAATTTATGCAAGCAGTTCAACTATGCAACCAATGTATTCAAGCAGTTCGACTATGGAACCAATATATTCAAGCTGTTCGACTATGGAACCAATGTATTCAAGCTGTTCGACTATGGAACCAATGTATTCAAGCTGTTCGACTATGGAACCAATGTATTCAAGCAGTTTGACTATGGAACTAATGTATTCAAGCAGTTCGACTATCTATCCAGAGACAATAGTTTAGCAGTTTCTAAAATATACCGTTATGATCTATCGCGCTGGACATAGCTATAATGTCAATCTGAGTTTTTAATCCTCAGATCTGGTGTTGTATATCCATAACAGTTTTTATTTTGCCAAATAAATATAGACGATAGTTTCTTTTCTGGCGTTATTGCCGGATATGTAATAAATGCAGGAATAAATGTTATTTTTATCTCATGCCAACTCGCTCATCAAAAGACCACCACACCCATTTTGAGCAATTGCACATCACATTCATTGGCTGATCATATAAATGACTGTATGCACATCACATTCATTGGCTGATCATATAAATGACTGTGTGCACATCACATTCATTGGCTGATCATATACATGACTGTGACTTTCAGAGAATATTAACAATGAGGATATCCAGTTTCTTACAGAAAACCTCATTTTTGGCGTTTAGTTTACTCTCTCTCTCTCTCTCTCTGAGCAAATGGTATGCACGATTCGCAGTTGAGTTATCACCATAGTAACTAACTTCGTTCAGACGGTGTATAATAAAAGTTCTTCAAAATGCAGTCGCCATTTTTTGTTCTTTGTTACAGGCTGATAATTGTTCTTACTGCAAGTCTTTCTCTTGTGGAAAGTGTCGCATGGCATGATGGTAAATCTGACATTTTTCACGTCAGAATATAGGAGTGTCAATATCAAAATTATTTAACCAATACATTTTTATTTCTCATTGAAGTACATAATTACTTACCGGTATCTCATCAATTAATCATATTTTATGCAATTGACACTGATTAATCATTTGCATACCAAAACCTTAATAATAAAAGCATTTGCTTGATTAATTGAACAAATAACTTAGCATCATTGATTGAAAGGTCTAAACTTAAAATTACAATAGTCATACAGAGGTAACAATAAAAACACTCCCAAATTTATTGAAGTCTAATTGTTAAATGGTCCACTGAGAACACCATTAAACTGTATTTCATTCGCACTTCATACTAGATCAGCTTTTCTCAGTTTACTTTTTACTGATTTCGATCATATATTAAAATTGGAAACAAATCATGCCACATGAAAATGTTCATTCACATATATTGGAAAGTAAAAAAAGTAAAATACAAAATGAAAACAAGGTTATCAAAAACCTGAAAATATATCTTCATTTAATGTAAAGGATCATTGAAGAGTTAAAATTCGGCATTACCAAATCTAAAATCTAAATATTTAAAGAAACAAGAGAACCAGTATAGTTTTGTGGTGGTATGAGCTATAGTAAGCATCATGGCTTTTTGGCTAAAAACTATTTGTGTGCTTGTTTGTTTGCTTCTTTGTTTGTTTGTCTTTCTTTTTTTTTTTCTTTTTTCTTTTTGTTTTTGCAAACTCGTCAGCATCGTGTTGTAAAGGATATTTGATTCACTATGAACGTTAAAGAAAAGCACACATGAAAATAAATCCATGCTTTATTAGGGTGAAGTAAAGTAAAGGATAGAACAGTCAAGCTCTGTACGAAAACCTGATGCACCACTCTAAAACCCAATCCAAGACATGCCTTAACTTAAATGGGCATTCAAACCTAAACAGAGTATGTATTTCCAGGATCAGATCAACAATCCAAACATAGTTAACCTAATCTCTGCTTATTGTATTCAGTAGAGTTGCTACATATAAAGAGGTATATTTCGTCGTCATTCATTTGTATTATGTTGATAGTCATAACAAGAAATTACGTTGAGATACCAAAACTACTTTAAATATCATCTTAAAGCATAACAATATAAAAATATTTGTTTTGATACCATGCCTGTAATATATTCATTTATTCTTAAGTAAATGTGCAAAATAATGTTAAGTTAAGTCCCGCTGGCTAATGGCGTTTGTTATATAGTAATCCATGAGTCTTGCATTTTAAGGAATGGACGACTCCTGTATAAATTAGTTACAACTGAGGATCTGCGAGAGGGCATACTGTTTATCCCAGGTTAGAGACTGATCGTCGAAAATAAAATGGAATAACTACATGTAACAGACTGCGCAGAAAAAGCGTAGGTCGACAGAAGGGTGAGTTCGTTATACCAACGTTTTACAACTGAATAGATGTACAACATACGTATACGCAACGTCTTTGATTTTTTCAATTTTCTAGATGTATGAATTTCATAAGTTGCATACAAAATGAAAACAACAGCGTGAGTGTCATTAACCAAATGCTACATGGTCTACATATAAAATGCTTCCGAAATAAATGTAGTCATATTTTACTAATTCTAGGTCACTGAGAAAGAAAATGTTGCTTAAAATTGTTGATTTACTCTAGGTTTAAATAGTTGAAACTGGGTCACATTATAAGACCATTGAGATAGGAATGGTGGAGAATAAGTGAGTTTAAGATTAATAACTCTAAATAGTCATAAAGTCATATTTCATCATCTGTTACCAGAGACCACTGTTAAAACGCATACAAACCAACAACAACGGATAATGTAGTAACAGGTGCCTGATACAAGGTCAGTGTTGAAATAAAGTAACAGCCCGATAAAAATCAACATCACACCCAGTGACATTAAGTTCTTCAAAATACTGTAATAGCCTGTTAAAACTCTAACCGACCTGTAAGTCTACATGGACTTAATGTTCACTTCTGACTATGTATTGTGACTTTACCTTGTGAGTGATTAACTGAAATGTATATATCGATATATAACCAGCCATAATCATTTAAACCTATACTAATAATAGACCTTTGACACCCGTCACAAGACCCTAAGAAAGCAGTTCGACAACAATTCCCCTGCCTGACATTACAATCATTTGGGCTCCCTATTTATGAATTTCGTGGAATCCCAACTGTGCGGCATCTGAAGCTAAATTTACGGATATGGTGGTAGACGTACGGACGATGGATCTCGTGCTCAGTGCTCAGTCACTTGAATATATAAGCTGAAGTTTGTTGCAGTGCTCTTTTGCAAGTCATTAACCTCATATAATATTGTCACCCCAGACTGAAGATTTGTATTATCAGCAGCATCCACCCTGTACAATGACAGATGAAGAGGAAAGTGTGAGACATATTTTCCTACCAGTTGCTTCCCAGCGTTAATTGCAAAAGCAAAAGTGATATGTTGTACAAGTTTTAAAAATATCAGACAAAGTTACCGGCCACATCCAAATCGTCATAGTATTTATTACAAATGCAAGCAAGAAATCTTGTAACATGACTAAGTGATATCGGAACTGGACAAACATCAGGCGTGAACAGATGGCACACTCCAAACTTCCAAACCCATCTGACCACGTTGAAGCAGGTAATCGATTGGACTGCCCGGCCCTTTTCAATGATTTTTCAAGCATCTTTGTGTTAAACATTGGTCGAAATTAGTAGACCTGGATACCTTACATTAAACGTATGACATCCGTACATTAACTATTGCAATACAAATTATCAAGTCAAAAAGTTTCAAAATATAAGAATATGTTGTTTCTTTTTGTTTGTTTTGTATGTTCTGTTTAGTTTTGGATTGTTTTTCATTAGTTGATGCATTTAATTATTTTAATTCTACATTTCTCATGCGGTTGATCAAGAAGGGATCACGTGTCGAAAGATAAGCATACAACTAAAAATTAAACCCTCTTAGCCAAATACTCCCGCAACTGCTACTGTATCCGAAATTGTAAATGTTATTTTCACTCCTGTCATTCATATCATATTTTGTCTCTCTTCATCTGTTAAAATAATTACAATCCGCACGCAAATACATACATACATATATACATACATAAACACAACACATCCATCCATTCATCCATCCAGGAATACACATACATACATACATATATACATACATACATACATGCACACATACATACATACATACACATAAAAACACACACACGCACACATATATACATACATACATGCATACATGCATACATACACACATACATATCTGAAGCAGGTCGAAGGGAATGGATAACCGCCGTCAAATATCGAATCCAGTATTTACCTACTTCCAGGAAGGCAAGAATAAATGATCGGGACCATGCCATCTTATTAGTGAAAACGTTGAGCACCTCTCAAAATGAAACACTATTAGAAAAAAACTCCCCCACTGATTACAAAATTGTATATGCTGTTATTTACATCCAGCTTAGTAAATAGGCCGTAAAGAAATACTTTCATTTTGCAAATTACTTTTAACGGATATTCAAAATTTCTGAAAAACTTAATCAAATGTATTATTATTTCGGGAAGTAGGATTTTTATGTTAGTAATATATGAAAAATTAATTTTCCTTTCACAATTTTCACAAATGAGACTGAAGCTCAAATAATACATCAGACGTTTATAGAGAAGTTATAATACAACTGATTGGAAGCTATGGTATGAATCATATCCATGGACAATGCCGGAAGTTCATCCGGAAGTTTGAATGTATTTATTGGCATTATATTCAGTTAGCAAAGTGTTCTGCACTAGTATATTTAAAGGTATCTCATTTACTTAGCCAGAATGAAAATAATGGCTTTTGAACTCGCTGTTTCAGTTGATAATTTGCAAGAAAGAAAACTTGCAAAGATGTGTTATAACTCTTCGATACATACAAATTTAACTATTTATCCTCTCCGTTCCAGTTTGTATAACTCTACGTATCGTACAACATTTAACTGCTTCTTATTTAGGATGAGATTGTTTTCATTGAATACTGTTAACTACGTCATTTCCTGCAAAGAGGGTCAAAATAGAAGGAATCTGATCAGTATAAAATAGCTTTGAACTTTTAATTGATTACTTAGAAAAGGTCTCTACCCACAAAGAAGCGTTTCCGATATTGAAAAGAGGGAGGAAAATATCAGAGAAACTACGGACTACGCTCTTCCGTGACTTTTTGGCCCAGTAATGTCTCCAAGAGCGGAGAATCGTGTCGAATCTGCATCCATCGTGCATATATATCACTTGTATGATATGGGTTAATAAAACAGAAGTTTATTTACATACATACGCTGTATTTGTTTGTCTACGTTGTGTAATATTGAGAATAAATTCCGATTGATTTAACTGCATCTCGGCTAATCACTTATTTGCTGTGTTATGTAGAGATGTAGCGATTGGAACAGTTCAAATTTGTCTAGAATATATCACTGTGCGATCTTACGTGGTCAGCTTGACACGCAACCATTAGGACTGATGTATTGATTAGACTCGCTATGGCTTCGCAGCTAGTATTAATTAACCTCTATGTATGGAAGCATGAGCTAATTTTGAATTGGACTTGCTCGGTTAACGATTAGAATAGATAAGAGTGCAATGTTAACGCAAGGTCAATAGTTGTAAATGTCTGAAGTTGACACGAACACAGAGAAAGTTTTAGACAGGTGTAATAAAAGGATATTTTCCATAGTAGTTAATAACACAGGCAGGCTAGAGATGATTATTCTGAATAATTTCTCTCTTTTAATAAATCATCCAAGGGACAATGGGGTCTGGAACTTTTAGACCCAGATCCAGAAAAGAAACAGAAGGAATTCCCTGATGACATTCGATTGAATGCTCGAAATTAATCACAATAGTAGTCTCGTTTACATGAAATATGTTCATTGACGTACGTTTGTAATTATTTGTTGAATTGAATCGCTTTAAATGCATACTTCAACTTTTCCTTCAGCTCAGTAACTAATCGTGCATGCTGTGTGATTCCTGTACTGTAAGAAAGTCGGACTATATTTCGTTGATATGAATGAGTAAGGATAAAGTATTTTTGTATGTAATAGATATCATGTATCATAACGTTTTCATTATTTGTAGAAGGTCTGTTAAGAACTGATCTTCCCATGTCTGGAAATGTATATCAATGAATTGGTAATTACCAATGTAAAATAGGTAATATAAAGTTCATTAATTCGTGCGTAATTATTTGTGAACTCTCTTCAAGAGCGAATTAATGAACGTGTGAGTAGTTAAGTGGGCCACTTTACCGTCAATGGGAATTAGCATTACAAGACCCCTTGGGCAACTCTAGCGTCAAGGGAAATTTAACATGGAGAAAAATCGTGGGCAACTCTAGGGACAATGGGAATTTAACATAGAGTTTGGGTCTGTCTAGCGACAAGGGGAAATTAACATGGGAATAGAGTTTGGGTCTGTCTAGGGACAAGGGGAATTGAACATATGGAAATTGAACATGGTGGGTCTGTATAGCGTCAAGGGGAATTGAACATGGTGGGATTGTCTAGGGACAATGATGGTAGAGGGTCAAACACAACAGAGACAGAAACATACATACACTAGTACAAGCGTGAGATTTATATATAAAGCATTACCAAGACCTGAAATCTTGCTGGGGTGTTCAAAAATTTGCATAATTGTAATGATGCTATAAATAGCTATAACCAAGGAAATGCTCAACGACAAAATGGATGTGACTAAAAGTAACGCTAAAATGACGAAATTGTCCCAGAATTTAAAGGAAAATAAACATATCCCCGAAAATTAAGTTACAATGGTTTAGACTAAAATGGATAAAATTAGTAACTCCTTACAATATCAACTTCTGTGACGATCGTGAATAAATACCTATGTATCTATAATTAGCTGAAATTCCTATGAAATCCCACTATCTATTTATAGCTCCAACTTGTGGGTTTTTCCTTTGGAAAATCCCACTATCTTTTTATAGCCTCAGCTTGAGTGACGTTCCTGTTTATGAATTCTAGTATATATGTATAGCTACAAAATGTGGAAATCCCCAAGTCGATATTTATAGTCTCAAAATTTCCAGCGTCAGTGACGTCACTGTACTGAACACTAAGGGATAAATGTCAACAGTGTTGCAAGTGGCTGACCTGAATACACGCTACTGCAGGTAGGTAGGTAGAGTGTCTCTGATAGGGATAAAGTGAGTTTTTATAGGGACAAACAGAGACCAATACACACACACACACACACACACACACACACACACACACAACGTACGCGCGCCGACATACGCACACACACACACACACACACACACACACACACAGGGAAGAGGAAAAAACAAACCCCAAATATACTATCAATACAGAAGGGAGATAACACAAACCCCAAATAAACTATCAACACAAACGTACGCGAACGCATACAAACCCCAAATATACTATTCACACAACGTCGCTAACGCATACAAACCCCAAATATGCTATCCACACTCGGGAGGAAGAACAAAAAACAACCAAATATACGATCTACACAACGTACGCGAACACACACACACACACACACACACACACTCACACACAGAGGGAAGAGGAAAAAACAAACCCCAAATATGCTATCAACACAGAAGGGAGATAATACAAACCCCAAATAAACTATCCACACAAACGTACGCGAACGCATACAAACCCCAAATATACTATCAACACAGAAGGGAGATAATACAAACCCCAAATAAACTATCCACACAAACGTACGCGAACGCATACAAACCCCAAATGTACTATTCACACAACGTCGCTAACGCATACAAACCCCAAATATGCTATCCACACTCGGGAGGAAGAAGAAAAAAAACAACCAAATATACGATCTACACAACGTACGCGAACAAACACACACACACACACACATACAAACACACACAGAGGGAAGAGGCAAAAACAAACCCCAAATATACTATCAACACAGAAGGGAGATAATACAAACCCCAAATAAACTATCCACACAAACGTACGCGAACGCATACAAACCCCAAATATATTATCAACACAGAGTGAAGAAGAAAAAGTTTTTTGAAAGCACCTAAGCCCTCACCTGCAATGACCAACTCTGCCAAACACCTACACCCCACCCCCACTCCCAACACTACAAAACCCATTTAACCCGTTATTTTATGGCATCAGTGTGTGATTTAGGAAACATCAAGACACAAAATGATGGATGAATAGACTGACTATTGTTTACCGATTTGCATGCCTAAAGAGCGTGCGTGAAGGAAAACATCCTTCCATTTCAATTCTAACTAAAACATGATCCAGAGGGATAGAGAGAGGTGAAAGAGCACAATTTCATAAAGTGTGAGTAAAAACAAAACACGCCATCCTTATTATACAATGTCAAGACCAAGAGACACTTACGTTTTCTTTCTGGTCTATTCTCTTTTAGAAGGTAGTATGAAATTTCACATCAGGGCCAACGCATCTGCTCACATTGTCAATTTTTCCATTTCCATGTCTTTACTGGTACAAATTCTTCATCATCTTCAATTTCTTCTTCTTCTGAATCCCTCTTCTCTGTTTCGTCTTGTTTTTGTTTCTTCTCTTTTCTCGTAGGGCACTCAGAATTCCAGTGTCCTTTCTCCTGACAACGATATTAGGTATCTTGACTTTTGTCTCTCTTTCTTAGACGAAGCAGGTATTCTGGAGACAAATACCCATTTACCTTTTTAGATATAGCAAACTTCATTAGCACTTACACACTTTCGTATGACTCTCATCAAATCAACGATCAAAAGAGTAAGTTTTTTTGCCACTTTCGCATGTGAATTATGCTTTCGTATGACTTTTAGCAAATATTTGACCAGCAGGTCGATCTGTGCTGACTCTTCCATCTTCTTGATCGTTTGAGAGCGGAATGAATACTCTGACGCTAAGATACTCTCCTTATATACAGGGACCTGCTGCGTATGAAACCTAGTCAAATGTAATTTTGCAATAAGATGAAACGATTTCATTGAGGAAGTAAAAAGCAATGATGTACCGTATCACCTCACACAAAACCTGAAGTGTTAGTTCAAATCCGTGTCAGCGATTTCGAAGACGACATAACTGAGCTTTAATCAATGCTCTCCAATTATGCCACAAAACCACGAGTCCTGATTCACGCCAAAAGAAATTTCGTTCGGTCCATAAAAAATAGTATCATATCTGAGAAACGCAAAAAGGAACTTCCAGAAAACTGAGAAAGACGGCTTACACCTACAACGTAAATGTATGAGTTCAAGTAGTGCGTAAAACTTAGTCAAATTAAATTTTTATAGTCAAGACGAAACGATCTCTTTTCGAACAAGAAAGCAGACACCAAGCGACAATGGCGATCCGTGTCACACAACACTTTTCAAAATGTATATTATCAGAGGTTTGTTCTAGCGATCTGCACGGTTAAATTAAATGTTGATGTATTTTGCAATAAGACGGACACAATTTCCATGGGATCGCCCATGGTACGAATGTTCGTGCATTAGTTTAATTTTTAAAAATATTTTTTTTATATAAATCGCCTATAGGATAGACCCAGTAAAGCATGGCCATTCTCGTCACTGTCTGAATAGCTACTCAAGTCAATTCGAAGCGAACGCGGTAAGAAAATAAGTATAGCCAATGAAATGGCTTACAACGGGTGATGCATTGTTTTGTTCTAGGACTGTGTGGCATAATAATCCCTATGTTCTTGCGTTGTTACCATTACAGTGCAGACAGATTGAAATGTGAACTTACAAGCCCTCTTTGTGTGTGTTGTACCATTTCCTCTTACCACCTCAAAATACTGAGCGTCACAGTATTGGTTCGCGTTTTCAAACTGACCATTTTTTTTATATCTCACTTAAACATTTCGACATAAACACTCACACTCACATCGGTAGAGTCAGAACAGACGTGTTACAGTATTGAGGGGCATGTTATCTTTTCGTTTTCAAACTAATAAATTTGGGGCTTGTATGAAGTAAAGAACCGAAAGTACAGTGAAACTCAAGGATGATGACCCAATCTGTCTGTCTATTGATGCGTATATTTACTTAAGAAGAAATATGACCTCTAAAACACAAAGAGATACGGCAAGCATGATTAGATCAAACACAACGATGTTTTCCTTCACGCCCGTGTAATTTAGAGTTTCAATCGTCTTTGAAGACAAACTTGGTCTCCTTTTGTAGGGCTTGAAATAATAAAAGAAACTGAAAAATCTTAAGCACTTTGCTATAGATAATTTCATCAACAGACTAAACAACATAAATACCGTTACAACAATAGAAAGCCTTAAATCTTCTATCAAAAAGAAATGCATGAAAAAAATTAAAGATTAACGATAACTAACCAATGAAACCGAATTTAACAAAGGCAATGACATGTGAAGAAATGCCTCTCACTTTGGAAAGGTAGGCGAATGTACTCTGTCATGCACCATCAACTTGAAAAAAATTATAAACAGAGAGAAACCTGAATTCAAAATTCAGTTGTTTCTTTTTCTTCAAAATTGTTTCGTTTCTTTTTTCTTTTTTTTCGGGACAAATCTAAGCACTAATATAGAGTGGAAAAGGGAAAATGCACATACAAGCTTTGATATTTCTGAAAAAATGAGGGGATATTCCTAACGTTCATAACCACCTATATATGCTTGGACTTGTCTGTGACTTATCCACAAAACAAGATGTACATATTTCTGGTCAAGCTGCAAGTGTGTGCGTGTTTTTGAAAATGGTAAAAATGGGATATACAATTTTCTCGTGACACTTATAAAGTGAAGAGTCTGTGCAAGTGTCAAAAGCCAAAGTCATATAAGTTTTGTATTTTGTACGGCTTGTAAAGATTTCCACTTTAGAAAATGTGAAGTATCACAAGTTATTATCACAAACAGAAGTGGAACATAGGGGCTTGCAAGAAAGAAAATAACCCAGACAGTTGGTGTCATCAAGAGTGCTAGAGACGTTACCCGAACTTGCTTGCTTGCTTACTTGAATTAAAGTGATATTCGCTCTAATGGAGCATGTATCACTGGTTTAATAACGCTTCAAGTTCCCCAAAAAAATTTCAGGGCTACCCCATACTCTCGAAAAGAAATAACATTCCATTGCCTATGATATGTTAGTCAGTTAGAAGAAAAAATACAGAAGTGAGTCTATCAGCACATGATTTCTTTATCTTGGTTAGAAAGTGTGACTCTAAGTTGTTCGTTTCCGTCGCTTGTCAAAATTTTAAAAATAGTAATGTTCTGTAAAAAGTGAGTGAGTGTTTCTTTTAGGTCTGTGCGTTTTTTTTCTTTTTTTTTTTTTTTTTTTTTGTTGGTGATAATATGGATAATGTAAGTTCGGGTACAACGAAATTTAAAGAATTAGGCCCAGAACTCGGTGTGGAGGGAAGAAATATACGCAACAGCAGCGGGAGTAAGAAATGCAGACTTAGCCAGTTAGCACTGAGGCATTCTGCGTTTGACAATGCCTTTGATGTCGTACACGTCGTCTTTTTTGGTGACACGACTTGATTTGAAATAAGTACGGGCTAGCGTTTTGGTGAGTACTTAACATCCATGGCTGTCTTGCTGAGCACCTTTTTCCTCCTTTACCACGCTCGGACAGAAAAATGAGTGTGTGGTGAGACAATTCCCACTCATGTTTAAAGCCTTTCAGTCAGGTTGTTCAGGACTAGTTAGTCCTACACCTGATTGGCTAAATTTAAAAGTAGTCTGTGAGTACATAAAAGCCTGGGGGGATGAGGCTCTCTTTCCTTCCCCAGGAGTAATTAAAAATCACGCGGTGCGTTATTAAACCAGTGATACATGCTCCATTAGAGCGAAAATCACTTTAATTCAAGTAAGCAAGCAAGCAAGTTCGGGTAACGTCTCTAGCACTCTTGATGACACCAACTGTCTGGGTTATTTTCTTTCTGGCAAGCCCCTATGTTCCACTTCTGTTTGTGATAATAACTTGTGATACTTCACATTTTCTAAAGTGGAAATCTTTACAAGCCGTACAAAATACAAAACTTATATGACTTTGGCTTTTGACACTTGCACAGACTCTTCACTTTATAAGTGTCACGAGAAAATTGTATATCCCATTTTTACCATTTTCAAAAACACGCACACACTTGCAGCTTGACCAGAAATATGTACATCTTGTTTTGTGGATAAGTCACAGACAAGTCCAAGCATATATAGGTGGTTATGAACGTTAGGAATATCCCCTCATTTTTTCAGAAATATCAAAGCTTGTATGTGCATTTTCCCTTTTCCACTCTATATTAGTGCTTAGATTTGTTCCAAAAAAAAAAAGAAAAAAGAAACGAAACAATTTTGAAGAAAAAGAAACAACTGAATTTTGAATTCAGGTTTCTCTCTGTTTATAATTTTTTTCAAGTTGATGGTGCATGACAGAGTACATTCGCCTACCTTTCCAAAGTGAGAGGCATTTCTTCACATGTCATTGCCTTTGTTAAATTCGGTTTCATTGGTTAGTTATCGTTAATCTTTAATTTTTTTCATGCATTTCTTTTTGATAGAAGATTTAAGGCTTTCTATTGTTGTAACGGTATTTATGTTGTTTAGTCTGTTGATGAAATTATCTATAGCAAAGTGCTTAAGATTTTTCAGTTTCTTTTATTATTTCAAGCCCTACAAAAGGAGACCAAGTTTGTCTTCAAAGACGATTGAAACTCTAAATTACACGGGCGTGAAGGAAAACATCGTTGTGTTTGATCTAATCATGCTTGCCGTATCTCTTTGTGTTTTAGAGGTCATATTTCTTCTTAAGTAAATACACGCATCAATAGACAGACAGATTGGGTCATCATCCTTGAGTTTCACTGTACTTTCGGTTCTTTACTTCATACAAGCCCCAAATTTATTAGTTTGAAAACGAAAAGATAACATGCCCCTCAATACTGTAACACGTCTGTTCTGACTCTACCGATGTGAGTGTGAGTGTTTATGTCGAAATGTTTAAGTGAGATATAAAAAAAAATGGTCAGTTTGAAAACGCGAACCAATACTGTGACGCTCAGTATTTTGATGTGGTAAGAGGAAATGGTACAACACACACAAAGAGGGCTTGTAAGTTCACATTTCAGTCTGTCTGCACTGTAATGGTAACAACGCAAGAACATAGGGATTATTATGCCACACAGTCCTAGAACAAAACAATGCATCACCCGTTGTAAGCCATTTCATTGGCTATACTTATTTTCTTACCGCGTTCGCTTCGAATTGACTTGAGTAGCTATTCAGACAGTGACGAGAATGGCCATGCTTTACTGGGTCTATCCTATAGGCGATTTATATAAAAAAAATATTTTTAAAAATTAAACTAATGCACGAACATTCGTACCATGGGCGATCCCATGGAAATTGTGTCCGTCTTATTGCAAAATACATCAACATTTAATTTAACAGTGCAGATCGCTAGAATAGACCTCTGATAATATACATTTTGAAAAGTGTTGTGTGACACGGATCGCCATTGTCGCTTGGTGTCTGCTTTCTTGTTCAAAAAGAGATCGTTTCGTCTTGACTATAAAAATTTAATTTGACTAAGTTTTACGCACTACTTGAACTCATACATTTACGTTGTAGGTGTAAGCCGTCTTTCTCAGTTTTCTGGAAGTTCCTTTTTGCGTTTCTCAGATATGATACTATTTTTTATGGACCGAACGAAATTTCTTTTGGCGTGAATCAGGACTCGTGGTTTTGTGGCATAATTGGAGAGCATTGATTAAAGCTCAGTTATGTCGTCTTCGAAATCGCTGACACGGATTTGAACTAACACTTCAGGTTTTGTGTGAGGTGATACGGTACATCATTGCTTTTTACTTCCTCAATGAAATCGTTTCATCTTATTGCAAAATTACATTTGACTAGGTTTCATACGCAGCAGGTCCCTGTATATAAGGAGAGTATCTTAGCGTCAGAGTATTCATTCCGCTCTCAAACGATCAAGAAGATGGAAGAGTCAGCACAGATCGACCTGCTGGTCAAATATTTGCTAAAAGTCATACGAAAGCATAATTCACATGCGAAAGTGGCAACAAAACTTACTCTTTTGATCGTTGATTTGATGAGAGTCATACGAAAGTGTGTAAGTGCTAATGAAGTTTGCTATATCTGCAAAGGTAAATGGGTATTTGTCTCCAGAATACCTGCTTCGTCTAAGAAAGAGAGACAAAAGTCAAGATACCTAATATCGTTGTCAGGAGAAAGGACACTGGAATTCAGAGTGCCCTACGAGAAAAGAGAAGAAACAAAAACAAGACGAAACAGAGAAGAGGGATTCAGAAGAAGAAGAAATTGAAGATGATGAAGAACTTGTGCCAGTAAAGACATGGAAATGGAAAAATTGATAATGTGAGCAGATGCGTTGGCCCTGATGTGAAATTTCATACTACCTTCTAAAAGAGAATAGACCAGAAAGAAAACGTAAGTGTCTCTTGGTCTTGACATTGTATAATAAGGATGGCGTGTTTTGTTTTTACTCACACTTTATGAAATTGTGCTCTTTCACCTCTCTCTATCCCTCTGGATCATGTTTTAGTTAGAATTGAAATGGAAGGATGTTTTCCTTCACGCACGCTCTTTAGGCATGCAAATCGGTAAACAATAGTCAGTCTATTCATCCATCATTTTGTGTCTTGATGTTTCCTAAATCACACACTGATGCCATAAAATAACGGGTTAAATGGGTTTTGTAGTGTTGGGAGTGGGGGTGGGGTGTAGGTGTTTGGCAGAGTTGGTCATTGCAGGTGAGGGCTTAGGTGCTTTCAAAAAACTTTTTCTTCTTCACTCTGTGTTGATAGTATATTTGGGGTTTGTATGCGTTCGCGTACGTTTGTGTGGATAGTTTATTTGGGGTTTGTATTATCTCCCTTCTGTGTTGATAGTATATTTGGGGTTTGTTTTTGCCTCTTCCCTCTGTGTGTGTGTATGTGTGTGTGTGTGTGTTTGTTCGCGTACGTTGTGTAGATCGTATATTTGGTTGATTTTTTCTTCTTCCTCCCGAGTGTGGATAGCATATTTGGGGTTTGTATGCGTTAGCGACGTTGTGTGAATAGTATATTTGGGGTTTGTATGCGTTCGCGTACGTTTGTGTGGATAGTTTATTTGGGGTTTGTATTATCTCCCTTCTGTGTTGATAGTATATTTGGGGTTTGTATGCGTTCGCGTACGTTTGTGTGGATAGTTTATTTGGGGTTTGTATTATCTCCCTTCTGTGTTGATAGTATATTTGGGGTTTGTATGCGCTCGCGTACGTTTGTATGGATAGTTTATTTGGGGTTTGTATTATCTCCCTTCTAAGTTGATAGTATATTTGTGGTTTGTATGCGTTCGCGTACGTTTGTGTGGATAGTTTATTTGGGGTTTGTATTATCTCCCTTCTGTGTTGATAGCATATTTGGGGTTTGTTTTTGACTCTTCCCTCTGTGTGTGTGTGTGTGTGTGTGTGTGTGTGTGTGTGTGTTTGTTCGCGTACGGTGTGTAGATCGTATATTTGGTTGTTTTTTTCTTCTTCCTCCCAAGTGTGGATAGCATATTTGGGGTTTGTATGCGTTCGCGTACGTTTGTGTGGATAGTTTATTTGGGGTTTGTATTATCTCCCTTCTGTGTTGATAGTATATTTGTGGTTTGTATGCGTTCGCGTACGTTTGTGTGGATAGTTTATTTGGGGTTTGTTTTATCTCCCTTCTGTGTTGATAGTATATTTGGGGTTTGTTTTTTCCTCTTCCCTCTGTGTGTGAGTGTGTGTGTGTGTGTGTGTGTGTGTGTGTGTGTGTATGTGTTCGCGTACGTTGTGTAGATCGTATATTTGGTTGTTTTTTCTTCTTCCTCCCGAGTGTGGATAGCATATTTGGGGTTTGTATGCGTTAGCGACGTTGTGTGAATAGTATATTTGGGGTTTGTATGCGTTCGCGTACGTTTGTGTTGATAGTTTATTTGGGGTTTGTGTTATCTCCCTTCTGTATTGATAGTATATTTGGGGTTTGTTTTTTCCTCTTCCCTGTGTGTGTGTGTGTGTGTGTGTGTGTGTGTGTGTGCGTATGTCGGCGCGCGTACGTTGTGTGTGTGTGTGTGTGTGTGTGTGTGTGTGTGTGTGTGTGTATTGGTCTCTGTTTGTCCCTATAAAAACTCACTTTATCCCTATCAGAGACACTCTACCTACCTACCTGCAGTAGCGTGTATTCAGGTCAGCCACTTGCAACACTGTTGACATTTATCCCTTAGTGTTCAGTACAGTGACGTCACTGACGCTGGAAATTTTGAGACTATAAATATCGACTTGGGGATTTCCACATTTTGTAGCTATACATATATACTAGAATTCATAAACAGGAACGTCACTCAAGCTGAGGCTATAAAAAGATAGTGGGATTTTCCAAAGGAAAAACCCACAAGTTGGAGCTATAAATAGATAGTGGGATTTCATAGGAATTTCAGCTAATTATAGATACATAGGTATTTATTCACGATCGTCACAGAAGTTGATATTGTAAGTAGTTACTAATTTTATCCATTTTAGTCTAAACCATTGTAACTTAATTTTCGGGGATATGTTTATTTTCCTTTAAATTCTGGGACAATTTCGTCATTTTAGCGTTACTTTTAGTCACATCCATTTTGTCGTTGAGCATTTCCTTGGTTATAGCTATTTATAGCATCATTACAATTATGCAAATTTTTGAACACCCCAGCAAGATTTCAGGTCTTGGTAATGCTTTATATATAAATCTCACGCTTGTACTAGTGTATGTATGTTTCTGTCTCTGTTGTGTTTGACCCTCTACCATCATTGTCCCTAGACAATCCCACCATGTTCAATTCCCCTTGACGCTATACAGACCCACCATGTTCAATTTCCATATGTTCAATTCCCCTTGTCCCTAGACAGACCCAAACTCTATTCCCATGTTAATTTCCCCTTGTCGCTAGACAGACCCAAACTCTTTGTTAAATTCCCATTGTCCCTAGAGTTGCCCACGATTTTTCTCCATGTTAAATTTCCCTTGACGCTAGAGTTGCCCAAGGGGTCTTGTAATGCTAATTCCCATTGACGGTAAAGTGGCCCACTTAACTACTCGTGTGCCGACTGGGATTGCTCATCTGGTAATGTTTAGCAAGAATGGTGCGTTAATAATTTCTGAGTATTTTAATTATGTCATGTTCGAGTAACCGTATGACAAGTAAAACATTAGAAAGTAAACTGAGTTGTAAGTGTGCATTAGGTAGCGAAATGACATAGCTAGAGGGGAAAGAGTACATTCGGCAAACAAGAGTTTGATTATTTGAACAGAAAGAGATAGGAAAGGAACGGAAATAGAGAAAAGCCGGCTTATCACCTACAGTGATTTGGGAACGACTGGAATCACCAGGTGATGCTGATCCTAGATAACGATAACCAAAATCAATAAAGAGTTGGGGAGATCACGGATCACCATCACCTCCCGACAGAACCGATGTTTGAAAGCACTATCTGAAGGAATGAACCAATCACTGACAACATCACGAACTGGTGATCATATACCCTTTGAGATTTTCATTAGAAAATGCGTACCCAAAACGAACAAACAATAATTTGTATGCGGTAAGTACCAACTCGTCTCAAGAGTGACATTACAAGAACAAAGGAAAACAATCATCAAATATTATTTATGCTGCGTGTCTAAAATCATTCATAAAAGCTTGAATAATCAACTACACTTCTGCACGCAAGGGGTCTCTCTACCGAGCGAATCTAACACTTGCGTGAATTTGGTTGGAAGTCTATTGTTTTCCCTATTTCCAAATACTTCAAGACAACGGTTGTGGTCAAATGGAAGTTCCCATAACGCGCAGACTACAATTTTTCTCTAATCTATCAATGATCACAAATATATAAATATAATTTCACATTTGTATGGCTTTTCCCTGTTTCTCATTTGCCTTGATTTTCCACTAAGCGAAAAGCTAAAGAATAATACTTCCGGTTCCATCACAATCAGTCAAAAATACAGCTTCAAACCGCAATACTCAAACACCCCGCATGTGTCCTTCCACCAACCGCTTTCAAAACCACAATGAAAGGCATCATGAAGAAAGGGTTGACTCACTCTTTATCATTCCATTAAAAATATATTCCTGTCATGAATAACTCACGATAAAAGGTACACCAGAAAAACACGTGAATGCCCCCTGGAAATATAGTATACTGCTCTAACCCCATCTAAAGCTACTAAACACACATACCACGCTATATTAAGGTCTCATAAATACTGCAAAATATGACGTATCTATAAATTGGCTAATTACACAGGTTGAGAAATATCTCCCCAGCACCGACTTGCAGTAATGAATAATGTTTCAATCTAACAAATACAAGCTAACAAACGGCAGTACATACACCAGTAATACCCGTAAGTTCTCAGCAGTGATTTGACTGATAGTATATTCTTACATTTTTCACTCAATATTCCGTACATTAGCCGCAATACAACTCAAGCAGTCAAATCGTTTTAGATCCAGAGAGGTGAGCGGCCTTTATACGTTTCGAAACATGGGAACGTATGTACGAAACCCTTGCATGACATTCTAAACATTTTTTACAACATGTACAACAAATGTAACATTCTGCACAAGGAAAAATATATAGCTTTGAAATAATATTTTCCTATAGATGAAATAAAACGTTTAAGACAAATATTAATATCGGACATTGTGTAAGTTGCTTGTTAATGCCAAAATTATAGAAAGTTTGTAATCAAAAGACAATATACATTGGAGACAGACAGACAGACAAAAGAAACAAATATAACTCTGTGGAACATGACTGTACAGGGTACTGATTAGAGTTTAGTCTATATTAGTTGAAATCTGCCCGAAAGGTATACGTAACCCAAAAATGTGCAAATAATAACATTAATTTCAGATGATGTACACAAAATGTTAAATAGTAATACCTACTACTCCGAATGGCAAATTTCATGGACAGCATTACTTTTATTTCCCGCTACTTTCTACAATGATAGCATAGTCTTCATATTACCTGGCTTTAATTTAAAAAGTTTCCTTACAATGCAAATGGTAATAAACCTTCCTTCTTTTGACGCGGCTACAATGTGCCAATGCCCAAAGCAACAATCTGGTATGTATGTCTGTATGTATTACACAAATATTATTAAAAATGAATATAGCTTTAAATATTGCCGACAAAATGTGTATATTTAGAAACAGTTGTCATGATGGATACTTAGCTTAATCCTTACCACACGCACGAGGACCATCTAGAAAGATTATTATATGCAAATACCACACACATACACGATGACAGTCTGCACGGATTCTGATATGCAAAAAGTCAAACACACAAGATCAAGGTCAATAACTCTTTTGATATGCAAATTTCATACGAAGAGGAATATCGCATAGAAAATATCTGACATGCTAATATGACACGAAACGATGCCCGTCTAGAAAGCTTCTTATATGCACATATGTAGTTTATAAAATGTTTGGCTTGGTAATGCAGCAAACACAATAGACTGATACACCAGTACTTACAAATACAGATGACCAGGATACGCCTACTAAAGTTATTTCCCTACTTAGAACTGTTCAGGACAAGCTTTATCTATATAGCGAGAGCAATTTGATACATTACAAGATACATATTGGAACCCCAACACACACGCACACACACAAATTGCATTCCAACTACAGTGGGTTGTAAATGTTCGTTTTATTCCTAAGATCACCAACAATCCCACCTTAGTGCTGCATTCATCAAACTAAGGAAACTAGTATTATCGTAGGAAATGTTGCTTCAAACATAAACAAGAGAATGATGACATAGCCATAACAATATTGAAATAAACAAGGCAATGATGAAGTACAAATTAATGACTATATTTCAACATATATTTTCTTTTTGATAGAACCTCGGTGCATATGGATTGTATATCTGACATACATAATAATCTGGAACCTATATATATATATATATATATATATATATATATATATATATATATATATATATATATATATATATTACTACATTTCTTATACTCAATACCTACTTGTTTTCTGTCAATTCTGACTCCGAATAGACAAAGGTTGCCTGCTCCACTAAAAAGTTATTGTTATTACATACATCAATGTCATACTAAACCTGTATGAATTTGGATTGTTCTTCCTGATGTTCTGTTCTTACATGAACTCTAGTTTTGTTCATAAATGTTCTGTAATCGTTGTCACGGCACAAACATATTTAATACCAAATCAATACACGTATTACAAATAATTTACTTTCCGCTGTCAACTTTGACAAGTATATTATTAGCACGTGCATGGATCTACATTATGTACCCAGGATAATACTGCTGGTACCAACATTCAGATTCCAAACAAATGTGCAATTTGTCATGTTACTCAAGTGCATATCCGCGGATTAAACTATACAACGAACCACTGACCAAAGATTACCCATATAATGAATGTGGATCGCAAGAGACAGTTACTAAGAATCCTTTCTGTCAAAACATTAGAGGAAGCCAGAATAAGAATAGTCCTGTACACTTTGCGTAAAGAATCTTTCAAATGACTGGGCCATATTTTCAGTTTTACAAACAGAAAGTAGAATGAAAAGACTGGGCTAGTATCATACCAATTAACATACTAATTTATGGATAGGAACTATTAGCGGTTGGCTGCGTCATATATAGCATTAAAAACTCTTATCAATCTCTGTCATTCACATGTTGAACAAAGCCCGTTTTGGACAAAATACTAGATGTTGCAGTTTAAATGTTTATAACTGGTTACAAGTGATGTCTGGACATAATTTTAAGGGAAAGAAGAGTCTATATTTTTATTTTCTGGATTTCGCTGTATGGCCGTTTATTGGGGATTTACTGTTTACTTCATAATGTGAACGTATAGAATATTACATAGTGGGATTATACTCTGTACTTCATAGTGGGGACATACTCCGTACTTCATATTGGGAACATAATCTGTACTTCACCGTGGGGACACGCTCTTTACTTCATAGTGGGGACATACAGTGTACTTCATAGTTGGGTATACTCTGCACTTCATAGTGCAATTGGTACATAGTTGAACAGGAACAAATCTACATAGATAGTCCCTGCTATGACACCTAATACAGTTAGTTTTAGTCAGTTCCGGAAACAATATAAACTTCGATGTTTTTTTAGGAATGTATGGGTCCACACAGGTAATATAGTGCACCTGGTAATGAACACAGACTACGAGACACTCGTGGAATCTAACCGAGTAGACTGTGTGCCTTACGATGTGCCAAATTCATGCCTGTGAAAACGCATATGCCACTTATGAACTAGTGATGATCTGAAAAACTACTACTAGATTCAAATTAGATTCAAATTAGCCTCGTCAGACAATGTTGTATTCTGACTTTGCAACAGAGACATGCTAGAATTCTTTAAACATTAGCAATATAAGATCTGATATAGACATGTACATAACTAAAGAGCTAAAGAATTACATGAGCAAATCCATAATCAAATAAATATTATAAAAATGTGTCTTAATTACCTCTTATGCAAATACGAACATGCGTGCGTCATTTCGGCACATTTTTAATGGACGACTTCATAAATATCAAGGAATCATTTTGAACTTTTGACATTTGTTTGAGCTATAGGATTTTCAGAAGAAACATTATATAAAGACATAATGCATAGTATATAAAAACAATAAACATTATCTAAAACGTAATAACTATATTGGATTAATATCGATGTGCTCCTTTCAAAAGAAAAATCTATGCTAGCAGAAATCAATCCTAAATGTGTTCTGTTTTAAAGAAGAAAGATCCAAAAAGGAGACAATATATAGCAAACGCCAAACTATCAGTTTAAAGCTCAAAGGATGATACTAATTACGTCTCTCTTATTATAATTTCAACATGTTTAGACTGTTTAACTGAATATATATTAATACCATAAAATGAGATGAATGTTGGAATCAGTAGCAAGAAAAAGATCTGTTTGTGAATAAAATACATATGACGTTTTCGTCCAAAATATATTAGCAGTCATTCGAAAAGTGTGGACGTTGGCAATTTTACCTACAAGTGGTAATGCAGGTGACTTTCAATTAGATATTTTGTCGCCTGGTGCAACGTAAATGTTAAGGGACAGGCATAGAATATAAATATAACCCTATTCATCCATTAAACGTTTTTACTCAAGGAAACAATGACACAGAGAGGAACGCGAAGGCAGACAGAAGTTACAGTTGACATTATACACACAAATTATTTTATTTACTTAGAGTACTCTCTATCAGCGTGAGCTGACAGGTGAACTGTATCATTACGGTAAGTTATTTTATTTACTTAGATTGCTTTCTATCAGCTGACAAGTTAGCTGTAGCATTACGGTAAGTTGATTTTATTTACTTAGATTACTCTCTATCAGCTGACAGGTGAACTGTTGCATCAGGATAAGTTGATCTCATTTACTTAGATTACTCTCTATCAGCTGAAAGGTGAACTGTTGCATTACGGTAAGTTGATTTTATTGACTTAGATTACTCTCTATCAGCGTGAGCTGACAAGTGAACTGTTGCATTATGATAAGTTGATTTTATTTACTTAGATTACTCTCTATCAGCTGACAGGTGAACTGTTGCATTACGGTAAGTTGATTTTATTGACTTAGATTACTCTCTGTCAACGTCAGCTGACAAGTGAACTGTTATATTACGGTAAGTTGATTTTATTTACTTAGATTACTCTCTATCAACGTCAGCTGACAAGTGAACTGTTGCATTACAGTAAGTTGATTTTATTTACTTAGATTACTCTCTATCAGCTGACAAATAAACTGTTGCATTACGGTAAGTTGATTTTATTTACTTAGATTACTCTCTATCAACGTCAGCTGACAAGTGAACTGTTGCATTACGGTAAGTTGATTTTATTTACTTAGATTACTCTCTATCAGCGTCAGCTGACAGGTGAACTGTTACATTACGGTAAGTTTATTTTATTTACTTAGATTACTCTCTATCAGCTGACAGCTGAACTGTTACATTACGGTAAGTTGATTTTATTGACTTAGATTACTCTCTATCAGTGTGAGCTGACAGGTGAACTGTTACATTACGGTAAGTTGATTTTATTTACTTAGATTACTCTCTATCAGCGTCAGCTGACAGGTGAACTGTTACATTACGGTAAGTTTATTTTATTTACTTAGATTACTCTCTATCAGCTGACAGGTGAACTGTTACATTACGGTAAGTTGATTTTATTGACTTAGATTACTCTCTATCAGTGTGAGCTGACAGGTGAACTGTTACATTACGGTAAGTTGATTTTATTTACTTAGATTACTCTCTATCAACGTCAGCTGACAAGTGAACTGTTGCATCAGGGTAAGTTGATTTTATTTACTTAGATTACTCTCTATCAGCTGACAAGTAACCTGTTGCATTACGGTGAGTTGATTTTATTTACTTAGAGTACTGTCTATCAACATCAGCTAACAAGTAAACTGTTGCATTACGGTAAGTTGATTTTATTTACTTAGATTACTCTGTATCAGCTGACAAGTAAACTGTTGCGTTACGGTAAGTTGATTTTATTTACTTAGATTACTCTCTATCAGCGTCAGCTGACAAGTAAACTGTTGCATTACGGTAAGTTGATTTTATTTACTTAGAATACTCTCTATCAACTGACAGGTGAACTGTATCATTACGGTAAGATGATTTTATTTACTTAGATTACTCTCTAACAACATCAGCTGACAAGTAAACTGTTGCATTACGGTAAGTTGATTTTATTGACTTAGATTACTCTCTATCAGCGTGAGCTGACAAGTACATTGTTGCATTAAGCAGCGGGGGGGGGGGGCGAATCCGACATTTTGTCCAAACGTCATTTGGCTTAATTGATACCTTCTGCACTCAGCGGATCCGGTGTCGTCAGCGCCTGGTAAAAAAAAAACGACGTCGTCGTCGTTGTCATCGTCGAGGGGCCAAATCGACAATTGTCCGGACGTCATTTGGTTTAATTAACACCTTCTGCGCGCCGATCCCAGCGTTGTCAGCGTCCGGTAAATACAGCGACGACCGCGTCGATGTAATCGCCCCCCCCCCCCCCGCTGCTATGATCTTACAAACAGAGTGATCACTAACTCCTCCTCTTGTAGGTCAATTAGGTTATTAGACTGATCGGTAAGTCTGAAATTAATTCTCGTTAAAAACCGATTATGGCATCGCATATAGACCGGATTAATCGGACTCTCAACGATTAAAAATCCCGGAGGGGCTGTTGGTGAAAACGAATAAAGGATATATCCCTGTTGAGCCTGATTTGATTGCTTGGTATCCACCTGGTAACTCCCTTCGATAACATCACACACTAGATTAATCGCTATCACCGATGCAATATTTACGTTGTATGGAGCAATATGCCTACCACCATCTCCGTTATCGTGTCTGAGGATAGTTGATGGGGGGGTGTCCGCGGGTGGATTCTTAGGCCATCCTAGTATGGTTCTTATTGAACTGTTATAAATATCAACCATATACCCCGGTGTGCTTATTTCAATCGTCGACAATAACGTCGGTTCATGAACCGTAATAGCGATTTTTGATTCTTTTCCTGTGATCGATTTTATCCTGCGTTGAAATTCTTTATTGATTTGTTCTATTTGGTATGACCCAGTTGGTATTGTAACCTCATTCCAGTCTGGGGTCCCATCGGGCTTATTTGTCCATGCAAAAACCAGCGAGTTATTAGGTTGTTGTCCGTTAAATGCGTCCGCTCGGATATTAGGCCAACTGTGATATACTCGCAATTTTGCCAGCGCTATTTCCTTCACTGGAACCGGCGACGGGAAGTTCACACTGAATTCTGGCTTCGTTGACGTTATCGATATCATATTTGTTTGTACCGGAGTGGTGTTCTCCGCGATCCGCTGAAGTAATTGAGACCCTTCGGGGTTCAGCGACATTATTATTATTCGTTGTTTTTAGTGTCTAATTTCAACAACCAGGTGGTTCCGGCTTCCAGTTGAAAATCCTCGATTTTTGACATCGCGGAGCTATACAACTGGACCATCGTGGAGAATTCAACATCGGATACGAACAAATTATCAATCGATAACGAGATCAACCCGGATAATTTCGAGTACGCGTCGGATACTATTTGATGTTTTACTGTATACTCGTCGAGTTTTTTCTGAAAACACGATGATATCTTTTTAGTGATTGCGTTGGCGACTCCAGCAATTGTTGTCATCGCGGAGATAGCGATTGGAACAGCGATCGGGGCTATCGTGGTCACCGTGGATAAAATAACACCGGTACCGGCTACTATACCCGACACCGAGTACACGACCGCGTCGATGGTGGTTATTTTTCTGCGGTATTTTTTTATTTTTGCACAGTATTGTTCGGAAAGCGTTTTCAAGTTCGCGGAGAATTCTTTTGCGGTATCGAATCGATATTGATGTGACGTCGGTGATACCTCTGATTCAATTACCCTGGTGGTCATTTTTATTTTAAAAGAGCTAGTGTTTTTAATTACTTAGATTCGCTACAAATTCCACATACCATGTAATGTTTGCCCGGGCTAAATTTCCATCAACGGCATAAATTGTAAACTGTTCAGTTGCGTTCTTGTCTATAATTGTTGATATTGTATTGTTAAACCCGGATGAACTCGACGATAATATATTAAACTGCATCATTGAAACCAGTGTCAATCGATAAATGCCCTTAACAGTTGCGGTAGTATTTACTGTATTCTGTGTAGGAGTCCAATCGAATGATCCATGCCGAATTGTGTATACTGTGTTGATGATGTTCTCATGAGGGACTTTTATTTTTTCGAATTGCTCTGCTACTCTCGGTAGTCCGTCTTTAATCGCTTCAACATCAGTTCCGATTATTTCTATTCTCCGCAAATTCGCGTCTATATTATTCTTGTTCGCTGCAACCCTAGTAATGAGTATATCTATTTCCTGTATATGCGCGTCCACATTTTTTTTGTTCGCTGCAACCTTAGTAATGAGTGTATCTATTTCCCGTGTATGCGCGTCCACATCTTTTTTGTTCGCTGCAACCTTAGTAATGAGTGTATCTATTTCCCGTGTATGCGCGTCCACATCTTTTTTGTTCGCTGCAACCTTAGTAATGAGTGTATCTATTTCCCGTGTATGCGCGTCCACATCTTTTTTGTTCGCTGCAACATCAGTTTTGACTGTTTCTATTCTCCATTCATGCGCGTCTATATTATTCTTGTTCGCCACAATATCAGTTTTGATCTTTCCTATTCTCTGTTCATGCACGTCTATACCTTTTTTATTCGCTACAATATCAGTTTTGATCGTTTCTATTTCCCCTGTATGCGCGTCTATATTTCTTTTGTTCGCTGCAACATCAAGTTCGATTGTTTCTATTTCCCCTGTATGCGCGTCTATATTCCTTTTGTTCGCTGCAACATCAGTTTTGATTGTTTTTATTTCCTGTCCATACACGTCTATATTTCTTTTGCTCGTTGCAACATCAGTTTTGATCGTTCCTATTTCCCCTCTATACACGTCTACACCCTTTTTGTTCGCTTCAATATCAGCTCTGATTGTCATTATGTCCTGTGTATGCGCGTCTATATTCCTTTTGTTCGCTACAATATCAGTTTTGATCGTTCCTATTTCCCCTGTATGCGAGTCTACATTATTTATGATCGTTGCAACATTAGCGCCGATTATTTCTATTTCCCGTTCATGCACGTCTACACTCCCTTTGTTCGCTGCAACATCAGTTTTGATTGTTTTTATTTCCTGTCCATACGCAGTGATATCATTTATAGTTGTTGTGATTTCATCCAGCTTGGTATTTTTTTACCAAAGAATTTATCAAAGTTGTCATCGATCCTGTTAACATTTTTTTCGTAACGTGTAAAATTGGCCCGACAGCGTTGTAAACTCCGAAATAGTATTTTTTATTGTTGCAAGATTCGGTTCGGTTACCGTCGGGGTCCCGAAAAAACTAGCGGTAGTGAGTTGTATATCGGTGACAGATTTTTTCACCTCGGTGACAGATTTTTTCACCTGCGCGTCAAGTTCGGTCACCGATCTATTCAACCTTATAAAACCGTCTTTGACTAATGTTATCGTCGACAGATGTTCACCCGGCTTGAGTCGTCCGTCGCTGGTATACAGCGCGATAGTGTCCTCGGCGGCATCACGCCGTCGTGTTAAAACGTCATCCAGCGACACATTACTGGATTTCAATTTACCCTGGCGGTCTTGAAATACAACTATTTCACCTGGGTCAACACTTGTTAAATTCAACGTATCAGCGATTTCATCCTCGATTAGTTTTTTTATGTCATCGGTGGCGGGCGTTTCCGTGGATCCTTCAGCGCCGAAATAGGTCGTCCCCAAATATCAATCATCGTTATTGTAAAAAAAAACAGCGTTTCTAATTAACCCGCCGAGCCTCTACGACCCCACTAGTGTATTCGTTTACAACCACATGAGGTGGTTTTCGCGATGATGAAATCGCCACGAGTACGTTCAATACTTCACGGCCGCATATCGGCGGGTCGCTTAATCGCTGTGTTGGCAGAGTGGAATAAAAAACCCGGGCTGAACACGTCCGGATATACCGCATAAACTCGTTCGGCGGGGCTAACCCGTATGAATCAAAATAGACGATCGCACGCGGATCAATCGCGTATGCAACCCAATGAGTTCCCGCTCCGGAGGACCCATCGAGGTTAATTATGCCGGTTTCAATATTCCTTGGTGCCGCCGGTAGTTGATCCCTCATAAAAACACCTCTGAAGTTTTTTATCGCTAGCGCGTCTGCGGCGTCTATTAAATCAAAATTAGACATGGGGGTCATAGACTCCTGAGTCAATAAACGGTTCCCGGTAGTCTTAGACCCTTTCCCGAGTACCATGAATACGGGGTTCCCGGTAGTCTTAGACCCTTTCCGGCTACGGGTCGTTTTTTTTATAGCCTTTCCCGGTTGCCTTTTTCAATGCCATTCCCGCCGCGGTACCAACGGCTCCTAACGCCGCCGCCTTAGCCACTGCTGGGGCCGCCGCGGCAATCAATGCCGGAATCGCGGCTAACAGCGGAAATATCCCACCGGTCTTTTCCATGTCTTTGATCGCTGCGGCCGAGAAATCTATTTGAACGCCCTTTTTATTCTTCATCGCATTATTGAAATGTTTTATTTGACGCGCCGTCAACGATATCTTATGATTACCACCCGCCATCTGTGACGGCTTCAGCATTATTGTGGTCCCGCATTGTTTAGCCGACTTTGATCGTAATTTCTTGACTTGACCATCAGTCAACTCTACACTGACGACACTATACGACATTTTATTGTAAACGTGTTTGTGCTTTCAATTACATGTTTTCCACTGGTGCATCAACGATTCTCATTCGTCCACCAACACCTTCCAACAGCATTGATTTATCGCTGAGAATGACAGCAACCGCTCTATAATTAACACCAGCCGGGGCTATACGAGCTCGGAAGTGTATATCAACGACGGATTGTCTCGTTAAATCAAGATGTTCCAACGAAAAATAATAAATCGGATACAGCTTTTTAAAATCATGTTGTGATATTTGCAAACCAGTGTCGACGTTTTGATCACGACCCATATATGACAGCAATCGATGGTACACACGTGCGACATGGTTGTCGCCGTAATTAAGCTGTATATCCTCGGATGGTTCCTGTTGTCCGTTTATTCTCAGCGAAACATCCATGACTCCTAATTGATCAAATATCATATGGCTGTGTTCTTGATTACCCAATCGTTCCCTATTCTGTAGTGCTATAAATATATGACGCGGGGCTGAAACACCCTGTTTTGATGCCAGGTGCCATGTAAACGTATCGGCGACGTTATCCTCTTTAGCATCAGTTGTTACCGCTAGCCAACTCAACAACGATTTTCCTCCCTGTTCCATAAATGCTAACAATCGTGCTTCCGTGGTAACTGATGGAGTCAGCACCGGCATCCACAATGCCATTTTAGTTAAAACGACTTTACCGGCAGCGACGCCAGCAGCATGTCATATTGCATTGTTATCATCGCCCCTTCGCGTTAGCGCGATTGTATGCTTGGCCCCATATATAACCCTCCTGACATTTCTGCAGAATCCAAATATGTGATGGAGTGGAATCACGCATGAAAACTGCCGGCGTGGTCTTTTTAGCATCGACATTCGTGCTGCGAATCCCATATTGTAATTATCGTTAAGACTTTTCATAACAGTGAAATTAGTGTCTGGTTTTGCTCTGCGATCTGGATTGGTTGCTTCAACCTGGTCAACTGTGGTATTTTCTTTTATCAGCACGTTAACGTACTGAAAATGATCAGCGTTATCGGCGGAGTCCTTCGCAAACATCATAGATGGGCCCGCCGATCTCGTATAATCGTCCGAATATCTCGCTAACCCAATTATCGTCGTTGCAACATCAACCTCGCGTTCTATTGATTCAATTTCTCGCCCGTCAATAAGATATCTGGCGCTCTCAAATAACGCCATGATACCGTTGTTGACGAAACCAACTCGAACATGATCGTCATCTGCGTATGGTGCATTATCGGCAGCATTTGTCACGAGTTCTCCCTCAATTTCGATAAACGCTTCACATGGCAGAAAGTATCTACTGGTATCTTGGACTTGAAGTTCAATTCGCGATCGTAGGTCAGGTTGCGCTGCATAATAAGAATAATATTGATAATCGCGGACAGAATCATCCCTGTGCACTGGGGCATCCATATCAAACGCGGGATCAGCGGTTCGCGCAAACATTTTATTATTTATCATGTTGATGATTTCAATTGCGATTTTTTCGTCGTAAATTCTTTGAATTCTGTTTAAGACCACTCTCCCGCTATTGTGTTCATGGGCGCGTTGGTGGATGACTGAGCCGCCAACGACTCTAGTTTTTCTTCCACGGCGTTATTTATTACTTTACTGACATTTGCGGGCATCACCGTCGTTGATGGCATCACCGGTGGTTTCTGTTTTTTTCTCCTCACCAACGACATTAGTTTGTCCTTTGCTGCAGAAAGCGCCTTTCCGGCAACGTCTCCAATAGCACTAATACCCTTATCACGAATAACATCAATAGCCTTCATTCCTAATTGTTTGGCTAACGGCGCTACTTTTGGAGCCATTCTTGTAAATAACCCTGCAATGGTGCTACCGAGACCATCTCCATAGTACGCGCGGTAAACAGGCAATCGCGAGTTTACCACGTAGACGAGTACTGGTTTATCGTGGTTGTAGTGTATGATCATCTTTATTATAAAAACACCGGTTTTTCAATTAGTGATTGTGATCACCAGTGATTGATCACCCCTCCCCCCCCCCCCCCCGCCGTGTGGAAAACCGGAATAAATTTTATCAAAATTTCCTGGGGTTTTTTTCCGGTTTTTTCTTGATTTTTAGTCATTTTTGGTCATTTTTTGTTGCCTATAGTCGTTTTTTTTCGATTTTTCAGCAAAAACATCGATTTTCTCTAAATGATTTCCTGGGGTTTTTGCCCTCGAAAAACGACCAAAAACGGTCAAAATTAACAAAACGATAATTTTTTTAATCATCCACGAGTTCGTCTATGAGCGTTCGATACGCACTAACGTCCATGATACCGCCCGTAAATAACCGCTTGCAAATATCAGCGGCCTCATTGATTATTTCCGGAGAGTTATTTCCGGCTCGTTTTCCTCCGATTAGTACCTCTAGCCGTGATATATCACTGAGAACACTGTTAGGACAGGTAACGTCGTAGGATTCTTTACCAACAGAGTATCCTTTTCCTTTTTTTGGTATTCTACTTTTTACTTTATTGTGGAATGCGTCGTAATCGGGGCCATCACCACGTAGTAATGCATTCTTGTGTTTACTCGCTAAATACACCATTCTTGTCCAATCCCTTAACGACTTTATATTTTTCTCGTAGCCGCTATTGATATGCCTATCTCGTAAATTCTTAGCAAACTTGTTGGCGGCAAAATCAATTAATTCTTCATCGCTGAAGGGCCTGATTTGATCTATTGTGCTCTTCTTGAGTACATTACTGGGTATATTCCTCTCTCTCTCTTTTTCTTCTTCTGGTATTTCTTCTTCTGGTATTTCTTCTTCCGGTATTTCTTCTTCTGGTTCTCTTGCGGTAGCACCTAGTTCTTCTTCGTCGGCCATTGTAACATAAGGTTCTTGTGGTTCGGTTAAAGCGAGTGGTGGTGGCCTCCGTGTTGTAGCAGCCGCTATTTTTGCAGGGAGTGTTTCTAAAGACCTTTTTGTTTGTTCGGTCTGAGCCGCTATCTTTTCAAGCGCATCGAGGACGGGCACAGTTGCCGCCGTAACATCTTTGGTCGCTTTAGTTACCGGGGCAAAGAGTTGTTCGCTTCCAACAGTAAAATCGGTTTGTAGTTGCTGCCGCGTTTGAAGTTGTTCTCGGACCCTGTCTCGTAACGGTATGAACTTTTTAAGCGCTGCTAGCCGCTCTCTGGCTAGCCGAGTAGTAAGTGATTCGCCTACCATTATTGCAATTGCGAAGCAATTTCTAATTTCTCGCCGGAGTTTTCGTCTATAATCCTTCTAATGTTTTTGATCTTACTAGAAATCTCCCGGCGTCGTTCATAAACACGTCCGAGTTTTTTTCGTATTATTTCAACGGCAGTGAATAGTCCAATGAATGCATTTGCGTCATTGTGGTACAAGTTTTCATTGATCGTATGTTGTAATCGTTTTATAAAAAAGTACTCGCGGGCCAGGGTAAAACGCCCCCGTTTCGATTGTTCGTTAATAATCTCATAATCGGATAATATTTTTTCGCTGTCGAGACTATCAGATAATTCAATTCCTTGATTTTTTAATTTTGAAATCTCGGCTAATATATTATTGATGTCTTCGATATTCATTATTCTTATAGAACATCTTGTTTTTAAATAAAAAAAATGAAACCCCGTGTATCAATCCCGAGGTGTTCAACAATACTGAATACTTTGTTTTCTTCCGGAATGGACAATTTATTGTCATGGCGACTTCGTCAGCGCCATAGGCGCCGGTGACTTCGTCACTCGCTGATATTTACATATGAAAATCGAATTCTATGCCCGGTCTTTTTTGAGATTGCTGTTTGATATACTCGTTCTGCTACTTTTCGTATTGAGGCGATACAAATGTCAAAGTATCTACTGGCTTCATTCATCGACTGAAATATTTTTTCCTCGTGAGTTGTTGTATCAAATGACTTTACGGGTTTTGCTTTCTTTGGGTATTTACCGGTTTGGCCTTTTTTGGTATTTTGACTCTGCGAGACAGCTTGCAAGTTTATAAGAGAATTATCAGTCTTATTATTATTAATATGATCAATCACAAGTCCATTTTCGATTAATCCGTTGAATACCTCAAATACCGCCCTATGAACATGGTACTTCTTCTTTCCGGCACCAAACATCAGATACCCCTGATTACTTACGGTACCAACCGGCTTCTTCAGTTTGCGGTTTCTAACAATGCCGTCGCGAGATGCCTCGTAATTGACGAGCACAGGATGCGGCTGAAATTCTTGGTCCATTTGTATAATAATACTATTTGTCTAATTTATTATTTGGTTTAATTATAAATCTTTCAACGTAGTCTTGGGGGGTTTTGATGACGAAGTCGGCGGTGGGGTCAATGACGGCGTTTTTAATTCGCTTGTCATAATAGCGTTTTAGTTCCCTGTATCGCTTTGCGCCACAATTGATACACAACTGCGATTTTCCTCTTACACCGACGTGACAAACCAAGCACGGGAGGGGGCCAAGAGAACCATTACGAACGCTTTGTAAATGATACCCGCAGAATTCGCCTCTACATGATTTATTGCACGGGGTTGTCGACCCAATCATCAACCATTTGCAGTGATTCATTATACTATATACTTTCATTTAAATACTTGTTTTAATTATATGGATGAGTTCGAGAGATTAGCAGCAATTAAGCCCTGGAAAAATATTAAGTTCAATCTCGATAGAGTCCTCAAGGACGCACCAAAAGCGTTAATAAACGATAGAACCCTGTTGAGTAAAATACGCGATTGTATCGATGAATTCAAGCGTGATGGCGCATCTCATAGCTGGTCAACATTTCGAATTGATGGCATTGTTGATGCTACCATGAACGACAACCGCGCAGCAACGATAATATCACAACTTGACGGTAAAAAGTATTTCTTCAGAGTAAAATTCATTGTCCGGGTGGAATCAGGTAATTGGATCATACGTGATAAATTTGAACCAGTTCTCAGCGACAAGAAAACAGTCATTGTTAGCCGCGACTCCAAGCCCGGGCTGTTAACCGGAATTGACAGACCATACTATGAACGAGCGTATCCTGAAACAGCAGTTGTTTATGGAATATACCCGTTAAATAAGAAACCTGATATCGGAAAACTGAAACCAATGAAACAGTTAACGGGGATAAATTGTGTAGCAGAACGAGTAACAGAGCATTTTACAAATGCATGTCGAGGAAACAAATTGACTGATTTACGACGTAGCAAAATCAACCAGTGGGAGGAGACAGTGCGCGAGCGTGGAGCAACCATCAGCGACATAGCGAGATTAGAAACATCGCTGAGATTTCCAATAACCGTTACAACGATAACCGGTGAAGTATTATACGAATCAAAGTACAAATCAAATGGGGCCCCAATCAAAATTATTGATCATAACGAACACGCATGGACGCCCGCGATCACAGTGTTTCCACGGGATAGAACAGTAAAGTATATTCCCGGGGAATTTATACAGGATGGTTTTCTCGCGGAGAGGAAACTATTTGATGCTATCGCTTATTTGTGTAAAAACGACCCTGTATCAGTGTGGTTACTTCGCAGCGCTGATACCTTTGATCAGTTTGTAAGACCAAACGGTGAATTATACCGCACTGAAGCATTTCACAACAGGATGAAAAAAACCGCCATAGAATTTGAAGAGCATGATGAACAACTGCTAACAAATTGTTTTACGATTCCATCGGTTGCGGCTCATGTTGCAGCGAGGAAAAATGCGTGGAGTCCAACACGCAAGGAATTTCTACCGGATGTACAATCCAGTTGTTTGGAATACTATCACGGTGGACTATGGAACACTGAATACAACCGCGACGCTATGATTTCCGTTGATATGGTTGCCTGTTATCCAGCGAGTTTTCTCGGGTATGGATCCGCCGCTGAGTACTTTAGACGATTTGGACACCCCAGACATGAAATGACTCGTGTTGCTATTAATGGACCACTGCCCGATTTTGATTTAACCGGATTCGCTCGCGTAGTATCATTTGAGTTCGCGGCAGGACTTCATCGCTGTTGCTATATTTGGATCGGTAGACACATGGCTGAAAAGAAGTGGCTGCCAATAGCGCTGCTACGGTACATGATTGATTGTAGCATGCTTGTATCGTTGATTGTCAGTGACGCGATTATATCATACCGAGCGCAGACTGAAGTCTGGTTACCAGAACCGGAGCGTCTAGATAGCATAATTGACGAATCCAGAAAACACATCGATGCCGACGAGGAATATATCGTCGAATGGTCCAGGAGGATATTCAACCAACGAAACCGCGAGGCAAAAGATCTCGGTAGAAGAATAATTGGTAAGTTCACACAAGGTGGAAAAAACTGCAACTACAAACGATATTGCTCACGGCTGATTATAGATGACGCAGAATATGATTTCGTAATCAAGGACGCAGTGGCGAAAAATAGATACGTGAACTGCGAAACAGCTTTCTTGTCCAATGGAACAAGGTTGGGTACAGTTGTTACCTACAGCGATGGAGACAGCCCGGCATACCCGCATTTGAGGGCGTCTATGCTGGGTTACGCCGCTATCAATTTATTCTCGATGATAAATAGATTCCCCGGCACCGCGGTTAGAGTAGCCGTTGATTCGTTTTATGTTGACGTAGCGTATAAGGAAAACGTAGCCGAGTTTACTAGTCCAGACGAGAGTTGGGGTACATGGAGAATTAAAAATGAAATACGACGCGATTATTCCCCGTCAGCAGATGTCACCGTTGAAAACAATTACTTACGCGGTGATAAATTATCAGAATGGTCTAATGCACCACCGTGTTCTGATCCAATTTGTAGACACAAGACGGTTTATTTAAGCGGCTGTGGCGGGTCAGGAAAGACGACTCGGGCAATTGAATTATTTCGAACGCGGGCAAGTATAATCGTGCTTACACCGACCCATAGACTAGCGCGAGAGATAAAACAACGAAATGTTGACGCCGTTACTTATCACAGCTTTTCTCGATACAGCGGCGGTGAGTGGACTCCTGATCGAATGGGTGAAAAATTTATTCCTGGGGTTATCATTTGGGATCAGATATGTACTGTTTCGTTAGATGTTTTACGAATGTTTCTTGATTGGTTGCTGCTCGCGAATACAGCGGTAATCATGTGTGGGGATCATGGCCAACCACCACCATTTGTCGGCGAGGGTCCACATGATTGGTTAAGGGGTTTTGTGGACTATTATGAAGAAACCGATACTGATTACCGGGCACTTGATGAACAACTGCGCGGGTTAAAAAATTAATCAGATTACAGCCGGATAGAATTCAGTGTGAAATAATCCGCGAGGTGATTCCGGAAACGCCGTTAAATGAATTCTGGGAAACATGGAGACCAAACGATTTAATTGTAGCGAGTAGAAAGATAGTCAGGGACACACTTCAGCGGAAGTTGTTTACGTTGCATAAGGAAAAGTTTCCAACGCGTCCAGTGCCGTTATGTTATAGACCCGCGGATACACGGCGGCAGAACATTGAAGTTGAGATTCCAGGCCGGACAGAAAAACAAATTCTCGTGCTGAATGATATTGTGCTCGTTGATATCAGCGTCGTCGAGGACGCGCTACGTGCTGATAAATCCCCGTGGACGCTAGGATACGCAACGACAATACATTCCTCGCAGGGACTAACTATCACGGACACAATTGTTTGGATAGTTGATAATCGCATCGAATGGTCGAATCTAGTCTATCTTGCAGTGTCCCGAGTACGGAGGATAAATCAGCTTCGAAGAATTGTTGTTGACGGAGTCAGTGACGGAGTCACTGACGGAGTCATCGATGCAAGCGTCATTAATAGAAAACTCTCGGGTTACCGCCAACAGGATAAAAAAAAAACAGCGGTGTTTTGATATTGATGTCGAATTAATAATTGCGTTACGACAACAACAGAATAATCACTGCGCGAGTTGTAATTGTGTAATGCGCTGGCGTTATTCGGATAAAGACGCTCGCCAATTTACCGTGGATAGGATCGATAACAGTCTCGGTCATGTCAAAAACAATGTGAGGTTGACCTGTCTTGAGTGCAATAGACGCAACGGCGCTAGTTAAGACCACGCGGGGGTAATTGAGTATCGTCAGGTATCACTTGTAGTTGCTCGCGTGTAAACCCCCGCTGTGGGGCAGTTGAATCCAGTCTATAGATCGGTGGTCTATCAGTTGATCGTGTTATCGTTGATATGTTATGTGTGGTAACACTCCAGATAGGATCAGTAGCTCTTTTTTTACCGCCTTCAAGCTCTCCTGGTTCATACAGATATCTAACAGTGACATCGCCGAGAATCGGCTTGGAAACGCTATCTATTTTTGATCTTCCGGGTATATACTTTTCTTTAATCGCGTCGCCGGGCTTCATGTTGATTGCTCGGGTAATCTCGTTATTTAACGCGGAAATTACACCTGGCAACCTTTTGACCCATTCACGAGATCGTTTTTCTTGGATGAATTCCTTCGCGTATTGATATCCAAATAACCGTTCAGCAACAGTCCGATTGAATCGTTCAACAATTGCCTGATCACGATGTAGCGCAGTATGACCTCGTCGTACCGCGACGCTATGATGTTTCAGCGTTGATAAAACAGCGCCGCGAAATTCACTACCAGGATCAACTTGTAATAGATTTGGCCAGCGCAGAGGACCTCTTCGATAAATTCTTTCAAACGCAGCGGCTACTTCAGTTGCTGACTTTGTTTTTAACGGCTCCGCTTGTTTGTATCGACTCGCAACATCAACTACGGTTAGCGCGTATTTGTAACCGTTGTCATGCGGCAGAAATAGTATATCAGCCTGATGAACTTCATTAGGTACGCTGACATCAAAGCGCGAGAAGTTGATTTGTTTAGGCGGTGGTAGATAGATTTGCCATATAGCCTGTTTGGATAACCAATTAGCCGCAGTGGCCTTTGTTACCTTTGCAGCGCTTGCAAGCTTACCAATTGCGGCCTTCCCCTTCCAGTATCCACTCGGAGAATAATAGATGGATTCCATGTTGTTATTAATTACCAGCGCCCATCATTAATTTACCTTTCATAGCCGATTTTACCAACCATGAGGCCAATTTTTCTTTGACGGATTTATCAGGAATAGCATTTAACGCGTGAATTAATTTTACGTCCGCGATATGACGCTGTTGCAGATCGCTACTTTTGTAAGCAACATCATGAGCATGACACGCCTTATCGATAGCATTTATTGGGTACTCACCGGGTCTGGGTTGATTTTGATCATCGAGTCTGATATCTAATCGTGTTCCGGGGCCACAGTAGTTATATCCTGGGAGGTGCTTTTCTCCTGGATACTTTGCCCACGGGGTTCCGGGGAGTTTTGATAATTTGGCTGCAATATCACCTCCTCGCTTTTTTTTAAAACATCTCCGGGTCTAATAGAAATAAATCTAAATTTCTTTGTACCGCATTGTACACACTTGCCAGTAAGCGCCGATCTGTTATTTCTTGTTGTAACGGTTGTCATATCATTTGTGCCAGTACGCACTCTACACTTTACACAATATAGATCCATAATTTATGTATAGAGACATGAATATAATTGACTTTTCAGCGACTAAAACAAGAGAACCAGTTAAGCATGTTGCAGCGTTACCAAACTCGATCCGGATGATTATCATCGGACCATCTGGATCCGGCAAGACGCAATTGTTACTCAGTTTAATAATGAGATGGATGAAGTGGGATAAGTTGTATTTGGTTGCTCCTAGCGTAGATGATCAACGATGCTACGAGGTGTTGAAAGATTTCAACGAGAATGCATCAGCGATCGCTAAAAAAAATGTTATTGAGTTTATTACAGATATCAATGATGCACCAGGTATTGATGATATTGATGGCGACGTTAACAATCTAGTCGTGTATGATGATGTTATGTTAGACAATCAAAAAAACCCAGCTAGGATATTTTCCAGAGGCAGGCATAAAAACACTGACGTGATATATGTCACTCAACGGTATACTCAGATTCCAAAAGTAATCAGAGACAACTGTAATATTCTTGCTGTATTCAACGGCGTTGATACACACACGCTACGAAATATTTGGCAGACATGGTGCGGCGGTGACATGGACTTTAATGTTTTTCGAAACTTTTTTAGTCATGCTCAGTCGACCCCACATGGATTTGTAACGATAAATTTACATGATCCTCGGACACGATATCGTATCGGACTTGACCAAATATTCGGTTAAATTGTAAGCAGCGGGGGGGGGGGGGCGATGACATCGACGCGGTCGTCGCTGTGTTTACCGGACGCTGACGACGCTGGGATCGGCGCGCAGAAGGTGTTAATTAAACCAAATGACGTCCGGACAATTGTCGTTTTGGCCCCTCGACGATGACAACGACGACGACGTCGTTTTTTTTTTACCAGGCGCTGACGACACTGGATCCGCTGAGTGCAGAAGGTATCAATTAAGCCAAATGACGTTTGGACAAAATGTCGGATTCGCCCCCCCTGCTGCTCATTATGGTAAGTTGATTTTATTTACTTAGATTAATCTCTATCAGCTGACAGGTGAACTGTTGCATTACGGTAAGTTGATTTTATTTACTTAGATTACTTTCTATCAGCTGACAGGTGAACTGTTGCATTACCGTAAGTTGATCACTGAATTTGATAGCTTTATATCATCTCCTAATGCAACATGCATTGTTGTAACTTTAGCGGAGAGCTCGAGCAACACCTAATAATACCATCCAATCGCACGGTTTGCAGTTCCATGCCTATGATTTCCCACATTCGGATTTTGCTGATCGAGTTTCTCTTACAAATTGAAGAGTGACGCAAATAAATGAGAATCTGAAAGGTTTGCATCTCTAGTAAGTTTTAAGAATCGTTTGAGTATTCATTTTGTGCGTTTAGTTCTGCAATTATATTTGTTTATTGAAGTGAAAGAACAAAGATAAATGAATAAATACATGACAACAGTTTCTGCATCAATTACCTTAAAATATTTCTATGACATCAGTTTGCCAGAATGATTTCTACCTTTGTTAGTGTCTTCCTATATTTAATTTCCACCATTAATTGTAAGTCTTAAGAAAACTCGATGCCAAAAAGTGCTGTGCTGTTAGAAGAAAACTAGTTTAGTCCCATATCCGGACATATTCTTTCAGTGCAAAATGTCTTTTGTCCAACCCCAATAGCCTTTGATTCTGTTATGTTACATTTAAGTCCGGATAATAAAAAAATAAAACAAGATATTCATATTTGTCTTGAGAGAATGTTGCGATCCATGAAGAAGAATAAAAGCGTATTTGGTATACCATTTTATACTCTTTGACATAAAAGACGAGTCCCCATACATCCTCATTTTGTTTTAAATATATGGCTACAATTAACAGACAAATATGGCGCAATATGATCCCATTAACGATATCCTCCTTCAAGTCGAAATAAATGTGGCATATTTCCATTATTTATTACACAAACTGATCAAGAACTTTTTAAATCTTAGCTGCAAAAGCTCGGGAAGCTATCTGATAGTTAATATTTAGGCATGATATAGGCCCCCCATTATCGAAATATATTCTGTCATTGTCTTTCTTTGGTAGACATGTGATGACTCATTGAGTCTCAAAATCGGAACGTTTTCATATAGTATGTCCACAACTGATAGATCTGTATATAAATTCCCCGATAGTCTTCCAGGGGAATTTACATAACTCTTCAGTAAATCCGACATAGCCGGGACTTTGCCCATATTCCATCCATTTTAGAAACATGCTGTACTCATTAATAATATGTAGACCCTCACATGATTCTCTTTCCATTTGACTACGTTTAATAATTTGATTAGAAATATATTTTGAATTTCTTGAATAACTATAAAATCAATCTGAGCAATAGAAATTTTGCATAAGTCCACATAAAACTGTTTTGGAATTTCTAAGATATTTATCTGGTTTGATAAATTTGTTCAATTAACTAATATTTCCTTTTTTTGGTCGTTAATCGAACATATTAACATAAAACAAAAATGACTTCCTTTCCCTCAAACGTCAGTGATTAAAGTTTGGTTGATGTAAAAGAGCAAACTTGAAACAATACGGTTTTACTTGCATACGTTCATACATATTTAACGAAACAAGAATGAATGACATCAGATGTTGTTGATATTGTACCTTATTAATGTATTTCGTCGCTTTCCTTAATTGACATATAAAGAGGAGGTATCATGTTGATAGTTTGTTGCAAATGACAGAACCAGGCGGATGGAGCTGTATTGTTCTTACACTAAAAACACAAGGACACAACATCTGTGAAACAAACTCTGGATTCGTATCCTACATGTTTGGAATCACTAACGACGATTTACGATGACAATATATAATTGTTTGAAAATAATAGGCAAGCAGGTCCTGGTATCTATAGTAGAACGCACCAGTATGTTTGAAACTAATTATAAGAGATGAACAAAGGAAGGGGACAGAGTATGCTCAGAGCACGACGCCAGAATTTTTGTATCTGTACAGTTAAGCAAAGGAAGACATTCATAATAATAATAATAATAACAAAATCATTTAAAGATGTAATTACTTGCATAGATATTAGAGCACAATTTGCGTTGGGGGCATCAGTGATGACTGGCTGCAATTTTGACACGGTTGAAAGAGAGAGAGAGAGAGAGAGAGAGAGAGAGAGAGAGAGATACTGTACAACTCCGACTGTATTAAACAGTAAGTTATCATAATAACAATACCGCGCATGCATGCCAACAGTCAGACAATGCTGTCGTGAAAAGCAGTACTACTTGAAAATGCACAAAGAACAAAATCAATACATAAAATATGTTCCTTGCCATACGTGTGGAAATAATGACATTAGGTAGCTTTCATTCTTCCCATCTGAGCACTTGTCTTAACTGAACTGTGTAAGTGTTGTTTAAAAATGAACATTATAGGTTAATACAAGTGTTAATTCTGTTTAGTATGCTGTTTAGTCTTTGATATTTTGTACTTAAACGGGCATTCATTCTCTTGATACAGATATACTTAAAGCATATAGACCTACCACACAGGCCGTTTTGGCAAATAACCAATAGTCTTTATAGTTGCATGGATACGATATACTTAGAGCATATAGACCTACCACACAGGCCGTTTTGGCAAATAACCAATAGTCTTTATAGTTGCGTGGATACGATTGAAGCAAACAAGGAAGATTTAATTTCTGACCCTCCAACGTGAGCATGAAGACCACTGCCACGTGCAACAGAAATGTTAAATAAGATTCGAAATATTAGTGATAATGTAAAATCAATACATCTCTTTCTCTTGACCTATACTGGTGTCACAGAATTGTAACCGAGTGGGTTTTTGGACTAAATGAACAAGACAAACACAATGTGGGAAAGATGGAAATTTATGAATGAATTAATAATGATAAATATATGATGTAAAAATGCAATCGAAAATAAACAAAACAAATATTAAATAAAATGAAGTGCAGATCCAAGAACCCTCATGGACTGCACATACCCCTCAAACAGTATTTTGTTCAACAAGATATTCACAAAATCTCGAACAAAATTATATTGAGATTCAAAAATAATCTTAACACAAGATTCAAAATAATCTTTGACACACCTTAAGATTCACAATAATCTTTGAAACAACTTAAGATTCACAATAATCTTATCACGACTAAGATTCACAATAATCTTATCACTACTAAGATTCACAATAATCTTATGACAACTAAGATTCACAATAATCTTATGACAACTAACAGACAGCGTTGTTCTGGAAGCTCCAGATGACTCCAAGAAACTTTAGACGGCTTCGTACAGCTTCGGACCGCTCTAGTCATATTCACAATCACTTTTCATAGACAATCACGGCTACAAACACGGTCAGCTACCATAACAGTCAGCTACTATAACAGTCAGCAACAAACAGTCAGCTACGAACACAGTCAGAATCATCTTCAAACACAGTCAGAAAGATCTTCAAACACAGTCAGAAACAGCTACAATAAAACCAAATTGGACATAATAGTTTCTGTATAATCTCTAGATATATGATAATACTTTAAGTCTGCGTTGTAATAAAAACATTATTACGCGATAACACAGTACAAACCGAATGAGCTTCACCTATCAAATAAAAGAATGTAAATTTAACACTTACTCCTATGGCTGGAGAATAAAGGAGAGTGTATACTCCTTGACGTGATCCGAAAACGACCAGTATGGTTTTTAGAGATTCGTCTTACTTAAATCCATAGGAGAGTGAGTACAAGTCGGGGTAGAATACCCGTGCATATCATGTTAGTAATGATACCTGACACAAGTAATCTGTGGCTAGGTACGTGTTAATACAGTCGCTTACCTGGAAAAACACATTCACCCTATATAACGTTGTACGCATGTACAACGAGAAATAGTCTAATTGTTTTTAAGACAAAACCAAGTTATTTCTTTGCCTAATTCTGTGACAACTGGGAGAGGTCAGGCAAGGCTACATATTAAACAATGTTACATAATGCACCAATAATCAATACACTCCGTTTCGTCATAATAATGTTTGTCTGGCACGATGACTAAAGGACGTTACATGCATCCCAAGCACAAAAATTTGTAGAGGAAGAGAGAGAAATATTAAATAATGTCAAGATGAAAGAGGTCGAAAGTACTTTCAGAACATTTTCCCCACATGATACTTATTAATCGAAACTCAGTGATGTTATGTTTGTCAATCCTAAGAGTCTGTACATAATTTTCAATTATAATGTAGATTTTGAAATGAATTTAAAACCATTTAGTGTTTCTATCACATCCCTTGCCAGTATATATCGATGTTGAATCATACTATTGCTTCGTAGCCTCGTGCCAGTCGTTCAAATGCGAGTGACAGATGTGGTATTTTATTATCCTTACTTCTCTTTTTCTCACCGAGCATTGTAGTCTTCCAAGAGATGTGTTTGCAGGCGAGTAGTGTAATGACCTACCCGATACTGAACGTTCATAAATGTCCCCAGTATTTTATTTGCAGTTTAAATAATATAACCAGGAACTTTTTTGATCTATTCAATGATACAGAGTGTCATTATGGGTCAGTTCACCTAAACATACGAGTGTCATTATGGGTCAGTTCACCAAAACATACGAGTGTCATTATGGGTCAATTCACCTAAACATACGAGTGACTTGATGAAATGAGCTGGGGATTTAAGATCAATGCTGGAAGACAGTTAAAAATAAAATCGGCACGGAGGGAATGTGAAATAAAAGCTTTAATTTATTGCTGCATGATTCAAATGCCTTGTATATGGTCGTTTTGAACAATTAACAAGTTATGAGAAGGAATTACAAAATGTGTGTGTGTGTGGGTGTGTGTCCATTAGAATTTAGCGTTGCTTTAAATATTTTCCAGTCAGATCGCTACGATGTCTCCACTATGGCAGTTTTGTAGTGTTGGCTATCATTGAGGCATCATGCGACATACCTGTGGCATCATGTCTTATCAAGTCACATAATCCTGACACCAGGATGACCAGTTCAAACACTAACCTCTTAATGATGAGCTCCAAGCGATGTAGCTCGTAGTATTATATTTTAAGTCTTGGGTATGGCTCAACCTGGGTTCGAACCCGCGACCTCCCGTATCCAGGTCGGACACTCTAACCACTTAGGCCACCAAGTATCAGCATAAAAGATCTGACGAATATGACAGTTCATTATCAGAGAGTGCTAAATCTGATTTCCATAACGTCAAATCAAGAGTGAAAATGTTTTATTCATGTTATCTTTCACGCTCTGCAAGCCTATGACGCACGATAGAGTGCATACGTTACACTTTAGCACTTAATGAATCTAACATGCGTATTTATATAAGTAATTATAGCTGCTGAGAAGGACCATTATATGATGTATACTAAACGCAACTCAAAATATAAAGCTAATAGCACTGCAAAGTGTATACCCATAATATTTAATTGATTTTAAGTACGTGTAGTACTTTTATCCATCTAATAAAAATTTCTGTATATGGTACGGGGAGGGAGGCGGCCCACCTTACTTCTCAATATGATAAATACTGGTGCTGCAATCCTATGTGCTTTTGTTAGGCGGCAGCAGGTGGGACGATCGGTCAAGGTATAGAAGGAGCAGGAGGGTGACTACCAACACACAAGGATGTATGAGAATGGGATAGCGACTACGCATAATATCCAGTTTCCTTCGACGACCTGTTAAAAGTTGTTGTCAACATCAAGGCGAGACGAATCGTACTATGTATTACAGAGCTCATGGTCCTTACTTTACGCTGTGAAGACCGACTACCTCCACACTACCTCCCCAACGTCGACAAAGCTTCACCTGAACTCTTTTTCAGCATTTCTGAAGGAGAAAGTATTCAATATGTGGTACGGTCGTACAAAACTCGTCTGCCATAGCGAACCATACGGACCATTATCAGCTGAATATCTGTAGTACCACAACACACTGATATCATAGGCAGACAGACATCTCGGAATGACATGATGGAGGACGGGCTGACAGAAACAGTTCTGGCAGACGCTCTCATTTTGCATTTTTAGGTCATTCAAATATTCATCTCTTCCAAAACAAGACTAAACTTGTCATCGGACAGGAACACATTACTTTGTGCACGATATACAAATTTTTAGATGGAGTTTAGCATATAATCTGGGACGATACGAACACATTTATCGTGATTTTGAGCCGGATATTAAATTTCCGTTGACATTGTTGGCAGCCCGACCATACATTCTGCGTCATTCTTTGAGCATTGGAGAAGGAGACCTTCCTGGCTATACAAGAAGCCAAGAAAACATCAGATTATGGGTCATTACACAAACAAATAATGCCATTCCATGTGGCGTCTTAGAAAAGACATCGATGATGGCTCTCGTTAGACGGTCCAAAAGGTTTTGAAGAGTTAAGGATATCGTATGACCATACTGCCAATGGATCTAAATATGACGTATTTGATTATCAAAGCTAGACACTAATGTGGTGGCCTCACCTGTTTTTTCTATCTTGTCATACATGGCGTAGCAGATAATTAATATAATACAGAAAGCGACCAATCTCGTACTTAACCTTGTTCAGATAGAAGACAAGTATCCAGATAGCGCTACGGCTTATCCCATATTCTCCCCATACTTCTTCAATGGTTGCTAGTAGTGCTGGTCGCTGTATACTATGGCGCTTGTACATTGAGCTTTCAATAGATACAACAAATTACTGGGCACGCAACAGTGGTTGAAAATGCATTCTAAGATATTTCACAATTAATGATGCGAAACGATTACTTTGTCGTCTAAGCGGCTATTTTTTTATAACTCTTCACTATTTGTCTTCGTGTTGATTATTCCCACACATACTGATGTTCAACATGCAAATCAAGTAATGTTAAGACTGTCTTTCATCAACAACGTGGCTATGCGACTGGCAGAAGAACAATTCATATAAATATTCCCATATGTGTGTAAATGAGAGCTTGTCTGTCGCATGCGTATAAAAAGTACCTTGTACTAAAGAAACTTGAGATTTGGTTCGATCATCATACGTTTGTGCTTAAAGCTCAGATGACAATTCTTACTTCCATTGTTAACAACTTTGATTGACAATTCGAAAATAGCGATTAGTATTTTATCGAATTTTTGTGTCGGTTTCAATCGGATTATATATTCACATCGTTTTGCTTTGCAATTCTGTATTCGGGATTTCAGTACCGTGACATTCTTGTCTTTCGCTAAGTTGAGATTCGTACTCGAATATTATATGCTCATTGATTCATGCTCTGCATTTTCGATCTATTCGGACCTTCCGTACTCGGGGTATCGGAGCACCCAAATATTGCATGCAAGAATTGCTACTACAGCATCACGTCAAGAAAGCCTTTGTGTATATGGAAAATAAATATCATCATGTAACAATATTTTTCTTCCTGGGTAGTAAGTGTTATTTCATAATTATGCCTCAAAAGTACTGAAAGTGGCTATTATTCCCCGCACACTCTGTTTTTTGTGACAAGGAGATTAATATTTTGAAATAACCTATTTTAAAAACATTCCAGATAGATTAAGTGCCGAACAACTTTGGAGTAACTTCTAGAACGTTCTTGAACTTTCCAATAATATAAATATTTGTATAAATACAGAGGTCTTAATCCAGCCAGTTTAGTTTAGTTCCAGCTGCCAAAGTGAAAACATATCTGCATTTTTCTATGAAGACATGAAGAGGCTGCAAGCATCCGGCATACGCATGTCTGTGGCCAATGTGCAGTTTGACGTAGAGTGAAATCTCAGTGATTTTTCTGAAGATCATTATATATGTCTTGTTAATATTTCAAAAACATTTTATACATACTCCATGGATTAACAAAGCTTAACATGACCCTTAGACTACTGTAACTAACATTTAACTAATTGAAGAGCTGATGACTTGCTTGCATCCTCCATTAATTGGGAAAAACGCTATGAAGATAGTAATGATTAAATTTTTCAATTCTTTTGAGAACTGCGTTATAGAAGTGGAACAGATTCGGTGCATAAAAATACACTATGTAACACAATTTTTTTTTCCTGGCTAGTAAGTGTTATTTCCTAATTGATTATGCCTAAAATTATAGAAAATGGCTATTATGCCCCACAAACGTGCTTTTGTGACCAGGATAGTACTATGCTGAAATGTACCTGGTTCCATTAAGAAAATGAGCGAATGTTTGTCTTTTCGTTCAAATAAAGTCAGATTAAAACATTTGAATCAACGTTAACATTTGTTAATACTAAAGTAATACAAAAATGACCGCAAGGAATTTAGAAGTGAGTAGCTCTTTGAGATATATGATTATACTGTAAATCACCTTCACGCATCAGCCCCCAAATATAGTCTTCCATCATATAATCAATATAGCGGCAGTGGTAGCGACGTTCAAAGTCCAGTATATCCTGCTGAAAGCGCTCGCCTTACTCCTCCTAGTATGATCCAATGTTCTCGTTGAAGTTATTAAGATGGGCCCCAAAAGCATGAATTGTAAGGAATATCCTGCATCCATTTGTGCCGTAGTTCTTGAACAGAGTCAATTAGTGTACAATTGGTTACAATTACTGTTTCTTTCTCTTTTCTGGTCTTCACATAGATGCGATTGCTATGGAAATTACCACATAAATATACACGATGTCCTGAAGCTCAAAACAGTTTGTTAAGTTAATTTTGTAAACATGCTTTACCTTAGATGCAGAGAATTGCTAATGGAGGAACGTATTGATCCAACGACGTACAATTATATAAATGTGCATAAACGGACCAGACGAACCGATACTGGTATGTACAATTTATATGATGCATGATTTTAGCTAAGCGGAGTGTACACCGTTGAAATAGCTTAGGAACCACAAATAGTTTCAGTTTGAGCGTTATGAAACTGGTTTAGTTTTAGAATTATTGTGGTTGTTGTTGTGGGGCTTAACGCCATTTTCAGCACACGAAAGGCTATACATGGCGGCCAGTATTAATGGTGGAGGAAGAACCCGGGAAAACCCCTTAAAGAACCACCGACCCACGAGACGCTTCTGGCAAGTTTTCTCACATACCCACTCTGGCTGAATCCGAGACTCGAATCGCCGCAGACAGAGATGAGATGGCTGCAATCCGTAACGGAGAGCGATTTAGACCACTCGGCCACTTGGGGCCCCAGTTTTAGAATTATGTGACTTTGATGATGCTAGATGAACGAAATAAAGATCAGGTTTCAATCAATAGTAATAATTAAGACAATACGTAGTTGATACAAAACAATGTTGTAAATTTGTTCAAGTAAAGTTTGCTATATATATATATATATATATATATATATGTTGATACAAAACAATGTTGTAAATTTGTTCGAGTATATATATATATATATATATATATATATATATATATATATATAGTTGCTGTATATGTACCTAGCACATACAGCAATTCCTTGCTGAGATCAGCTTATTAGTACGTTGACTACAGGATAATTAATAGGTCTTTTTACTCGTATTTCACCTGCATGTTATATAATACACCGAGAAAGAAGCACATCTTGCAGTAGTATCAACGCGATCGTTTTGTGTACATACCGCTTTCTATATACCTTCTAAATACACGACTACTGACTACAATTATCGTCCAATTAAATTTGCATGGTCGATTCACGTCCATAATAAAGCATTTATCAAACTTTTTTCCTCGGATTGTCGTTGTTTTGCTCGTTAACATATCCAAAAATGTATTATCAGTCCAGGCAATTAGACAACAATTCAAAAACATATTATCAGACCAGACATTTAGACAATAATTTAAAAACATATTATCAGACAATAATCAGACAATAATTACTAAACGTAGTATCAACCTTCAATATCACTTATACTATGAACATATAACTAATAATGTTCAACATACAGAGCTTTAATGAATTACAACAAAAGGAAACAAACGTACTATTTATGGCTTTCTAAACATCTCTGTCGTTTGCATACAGCTTTCTATGTAATAATTTGTACGCTGATTAAGAGTATTTGTTATATCCGTAACATGAAAATAAAATCTGAGTAATTGAATGGTCTCAGTCTTGTATGACAAGAAGTGGATTGGCATTCTGTCAAAGGTTACTAGCCGTTGACAAATCGGAAACCTGACATTATTTTTATATAATCCTTATTAAAATCGGTTGGATGATATACATCAATTTCAGACCCTTATCATCGATTAGAGACACAAAAGTATTTTTGAAGGTGTGCCAACAGACTTGGAATCTAGACTGGCAGAGATTTGTCGAACTCAAATAAGTTATTACAAAATTATAACATATTACTCCCATATTTATACACAATTGACTTGAATATCTGTTTGAAATCTATTTTAGTTTTTAAAAATATACATAATCAGCAATTAACACATTATTTCAATATTCAAACCAAAGAAGTCCTCCTTGATAACAATGTAATATAAATTTTGCATCTATCCTCACCATAATATTTGTTATTTTTTCTCATATTAATTAGTGGGCATGTTACTGACACTTCTTCGATATACCCGATTAAACTAGAACACTATACTTCCAATATATATATATATATATATATATATATATATATATATATATATATATATATACATGCATACATACATACATACCAATTGTACCTTGATTGTTAGAGATTGGTCGTCCTGAACCAAAAGTATTGCTAAATCGTAACATAATGCTACTCCCATGCTTATTTATACAAAATTGACTTGTTTACCTGCTTGACATCTATTTCTCGAAGAATATACATAACAAGCAACTAATATTCTTTCAGTATTCAAACCAGTGCCGTCCTTCTTTATAAAACTGTAATATAACAATTTTATCTTTGCTGACCATTATATTTCTAATATTTTCTACTAATTAATAGTTGGAATGTTACTGATACTATTTCGAAATACTTGATTAAATTAGACCACTATTCTACTAAGATTATATATATATATATATATATATATATATATATATATATATATATATATATATATATATATATATATGAAGTTGACGTCTACAAAGTCTTTATCTATTCGCCAAGTATCGAAACATGTATGTTTGCATAATTTGTCCTCTGATATGTCCGCTTGCCATTAATAACTGGTGCCAATATATTATTTGTTGAACGAGTATTACGATGACCTTGAAGACTAATACGAAGGCATATATAATAGGGAAAAACTATTATTGAAAAGGAAAAACTATTATTGAAAATATACAATTTTACTTTAAGATATTTACACCGTGTTCTATCAATTTTATGTATGTACCGTGAAGATTATCTTTACCTTCCGGTGCAGTTTTACATAACGTGATGTGTTTCACTAAATATACATGTTTGTCGCTCGCTGTACCCTGCACTAGCACTTACGTTATTCCTTCCCAACAAATGTACACATGTATTTGTGTAAGATACCATCAATCTCTCAAGAACGTTTCATAAGCGTATATGAGCATATTATTTTGTCCTAAGTGTCATATGAAGAACGTAGCATGTCTCAGGTCACAACGGTTGTTTTGTTTATGCGTAACCCATAAAGTTATGTCACCTATTGTGACATTAAATTTTGTCACTTTTTATTAGTATGTTTAAAGTCGTAAACATTTATTCACCTCGCTACCCACGTTAATGCTATTTAATTTGGAAATATTATATTAACCGTAACATCATAACTGCGCTAGCAAAGTAAAAATACATCACATGTTGCTCCTGGTTGGGGTATGCCTTGCTAAACCAAGGCGTTGCAGAAGAAAAACAATAGTTTGCACTGTTTTTGAAAGGTAATTAAGGTTTCGGCTTTTCAAAATTGGCAAAGTGATATTAAATATTCACACAGTTATGTACAATGTAGCATGTCCCAAACGGAATTGAAATTTGAAGTAACACATATCGTCAGGGTTATCATATTTTTAAAAAAGATATTCCTTAAATTCAGATACTAAGCGCATATAGTGAAAATAGAGATACTTAACTATAGTATGATTATTAGTGCTAATAAATACAGTGACTTATGCCGGAAAATAAAATTTATTCCGTTGAAGATTCATTTTGTTAGTGTTTGCCATCCTGTGACATTTTAAGACAGAAACACTTTAATAAGGTTATTATCATTTATCCTTATGTAACAAAATGTGCATCTCTAATGAGCCATAATAGATTAATTCATACTTTATCTATTCGGCTTTTTGTCTGTGAGAATCGTCTATAACTCATACGAATGATGAATGATACACTGAGTGGTAGTGAAACTGTTATATCATTCACCGATTGTTTATAGGAAATTTACTTTTATTGTACTTTGAAATATGAGCTGGAGGAAGAATTACTGGATGAAGCATTATTATTATTATTATTATTATTATTATTTAAGTCTCGAAGTCCATGAAATGCTCTGTAGCAAATACTGTTTTATAGGAAAAACTAATATCGCGAGCACACGATCATAAAATAATAGCTTCAGTTGATAAGTAACAACGTACTGTATACTTTTAGGTATTTGATAGCGCGAATTCCTCAAGGCTTTCACCAAGTATATTGTTATGCATATTAAACATTTCTATTTCAACAATATCGGAAATATGTTTGTTGAGAAACATTCTTGTGTAAAACAAATATAGATTAATGCACACATCATATTGGATTGCATAACACTTGAATGATAATCACATATTGCATTGCATTGTTTGTAGATTTGAAACTGGTATGACATATGTCTCATCAAAAAGACATCGATCGTAATTTGTTTTATGTGGTGTATCTTTTCTTAATTAAATATCCTTATAATGTAAAATATCTTTATAAGCGACATAATTGTCAGAACAGAGAATGCGAATTATCCACTGAACATAAAAATCACAAAAGGTTCCAAATGAAAGATATATAAAATTTCCATATTATATTTTGAGGCTTGGTGGATGTCATCGCTTTATTCTACACTAAATACAATCCTCTTGGAGGCACAGTATTTAGCATCAATCACTTCCACAAGAGCACGAAATTCTCCGAAAGATGAGGACTTGAAGGTCCCGTCCTTTGCTTTGTCAAAGGCCCATTTTACAGGATGTTCCACGTTGGTAAGGCATACAAATGACACGTGGTTTCCAGACAAAGGATTGCCGAAACCAATATAAAGAATGCAACCATTACAATCATTACAATCATTCTCCTTGCAATAAGTACAAACCAATCTATATTTCAGTCCACCGCCAACAGAAAGGCTAATGCTCGGGACCTTATTGGCAACTAAAGTCAGCCAACTTGACACAGGACCAATATAATCCTTAAATGTAGTTCTAATCCGTTCTCCACTGTTAAGGAAATCTTCTTCCAGCTTAAACACATACCCAGTTTTGTTTTCTATAAATATTTCCAAAGAGCGTCTACGACTTGCGAATTCCTCGATTGTGTGCCACGGGAGCGGGGACTCAACCCATCCTTTAACATCCTCCATGTTGCGTTTGGTTGGGTTCTGTAAAGATCTGCAATAAATGATATATTTGTATGCATTTGTTATCCGTTATTTGTATCTCTCTCTCTCTATCTATCTATCTATCTCTCTCTCCCTCCCTCTCTCTATCTCTCTCTCTTATATATATATATATATATATATATATATATATATATATATATATATATATATATATATATATATATAATCAATAAACTTATGTATCGAACATTTCAAAGTACATTATTCTCTTTCACGTACCTGTCAGTAACACTTAGACCACCTTTATGGTGAGATCTAAATTTCGACAACTTGGCTGACACTGTCGTCTACAACTCTCTTCTGTATAAATGTTTTGCGATCGATCGATTGTTACTAGTAGGTATGACAGATTAAATACACCACTGTCACCCAGTAATAATGTCCAGTTGCAGGAAACTACAATACACTTACATGTATCGCGGCCTTTCTACTTCGAGTATTGTAAAGTGTCAAATATTTCTGATTGGTGACCATATATTTACAAAATCATCATTGTGTAATCAAATTTTCCATCATATGGTGTTATTATGTAGCTTCTCTTTCCAAACATCTGTTTCTTCTCTGCAGCCAGGTCTAAAACATTATAAATCCCAATATTAAGGATTTGATTATTACACAAGAAATGCCTCTATGAATTTATGAATTGATAAGACAGAGAACAAACTACACACGTAAGGCCGTATAAACAATTTGATATGCAACTTAATTAGGACCATTCCATTAGGACCTTTCCATTAGGACCATTCCATTAGGATCATTCCATTGTATTATCCCTCTTTTCTGTATGCGTCATACAACACAATTTTAAGGCACCATTAATATTCCCAATATTTTCTAGGAGACGAAAAGACGATTCTTGAAACATTAATGTAGAACACGTGCTCAAAGGTCTGTACGTTGATGTTACGCAGACATCATTGTCTTTGCAATTCTTTCGTGATCAGAGAGATGGTATTTTCCAGTAATGCTATCTAAGTCTAGAATTATTTATATTGGATCTATGCGGTATGATGACTAAAATTGACTTATATTTTCAAACAAAGATTTATCGAAACATAATCGGGAAGAATTTGGAACAATACTGCGCCGCAAAGTGTTTATAACAGTTTATGTCGAATCAAAAATACAAATGAAAGCAAAAGTGGTATATGTCCAGATTTGACAGGAATCTGATTGTAATACCAATATTATGATGTCCAGATTTGACAGGAATCTGATTGTAATACCAATATTATGATGTCCAGATTTGACAGGAAACTGATTGTAATACCAATATTATGATGTCCAGATTTGACTGGAATCTGATTGTAATACCAATATTATGATGTCCAGATTTGACAGAAATCTGATTGTAATACCAATATTATGATAATAAGATTTGACAGGAATCTGATTGTAATACCAGTATTATGATAATGCTCTTCTATATGTCCAGATTTGACAGGAATCTGATTGTAATACCAATATTATGATAATACTCTTCTATATGTCCAGATTTGACAGAAATCTGATTGTAATACCAATATTATGATAATACTCTTCTATATGTCCAGATTTGACAGGAATCTGATTGTAATACCAATATTATGATAATACTCTTCTATATGTCCAGATTTGACAGAAATCTGATTGTAATACCAATATTATGATAATACTCTTCTATATGTCCAGATTTGACAGGAATCTGATTGTAATACCAATATTATGATAATACTCTTCTATATGTCCAGATTTGACAGGAATCTGATTTTAATACCAATATTTTGATAATACTCTTCTATATGTCCAGATTTGACAGGAATCTGATTGTAATACCAATATTATGATAATACTCTTCTATATGTCCAGATTTGACAGGAATCTGATTGTAATACCAATATTATGATAATACTCTTCTATATGTCCAGATTTGACAGGAATCTGATTGTAATACCAATATTATGATAATACTCTTCAACGAGACACATTCATCATATTATTTTCAATGTACTTTCTCTAGTTGTTTGTGCACGATATAGACTAAATTCACAATGTGATTTTTAATACTCGAATTTTTTGTTTTGGTGCATAATTGTTGGTGTCGTTTAGTTCATATTTCCTTTTGGGAACAGGAATTTTTCCAAAGGAGCCTTATGATATAACAGTCAATATTTCTTGATAGCATTTGTTAAAGATATATTTACAAATTAATCGGTTATTTAACATCAAAAATTTCAACCGAATATTTAGAATTTTCATTGACATTCTAACACTTGCAGCACCATGATCTTGTCATGCAACTGACTGTAACTTTCGAAAATACGCTTAGGATGTATCACTATTGTAGAAAATACAATATTTACTATAAGGAATCGAACTTGTGCATATGACCAATAGTTATTTAGGTCAATTAAATTATTTAACTGAATATCTTTTTTAAATGGAACATGCTATCGGTGTGACGTGAGATTTTGGCAATTAAAATATCAAAGTGTTTAAGGTTTAAACAATCTGTACACAAATTACACGATTAATCTCATTTACGAAAACTTGTCAAAACTTTTCATTCTTTTACGCAATGAACATGCTTAAAGTGCAAACATTAGGATCAGTTTGATATGGTATACAGCAGACTAAATGCTTAAAGATAGATACGTATCAAACATAACATTAAAACAAATTTAGTGGTTGAGACTTCACGTTTGTTGTTGAGTTTAATTATAGTGGCGTGCGCACAATTGTGCATGTGCTACTTTTCTTCTGACTGCACCGCAGCCTGCTAGTTGTTCATGGGGAAGGGAATGGTGCCACCTCCCCCAGGCTTTTATGGATTCAAGGAACCCTGATAGTTTGGCCTCAATCTGTGGGTCCATAAAGGTGTCTTACAGTTGAATGGTTGGCTGTCATTAGTGGGAAGGAGAGCTCGGGAACGGTCCTGCTTGCTTTACATCGCTGGTTTCTTTTTGCATTTGCCTGGTGTTTCTTTCGATTTTTTCAAAATGTTCTAAAGGGGGGGGGGATGTTCTATGCTGTTTATAGAGGTTCTTAGAAGAAATCATGTATGAAGAGAGATTTTCAAGGTTATTATGGTATTACTAGTCGAGGTGCTTATGGTGTGTTTCCTACGTTATGCTATTTATAAGTTTTTAGATATTAACTCTTTAAGTTATTTATTAATTAATGTTTTTAGAGATTGAATGTTATTTATAATTTATTTAGCAAGAGACAGGAGTCCTAACCGATTACACGGTTCGTTAAGGACATCTAGGACCGGAATCCTAGCTGTTTACTCGGTTCGTTAAGGACATCTAGGACATCCGATTTTGCGGTTTCCTTAGTTTTGTTTTATAGGTGCTTCGTAAGTTAATTATTTATTAATACTTTTATAAAATTGAATGATATGTTATGGGTTTTTATGTGGTGGCTTCTAAATTTATTTAGCTAGTTACTGGGTCTTTTGGTTTTGTGGGGATAGTAATTATATTTTGTTCCTAAGTCCTGCTGAGTCTATGAATTGAGTTATATTTTTACATACTGATATGCTGATTGTTTATTTATATTAGAGTCCATAAGTAACTCTGGGTATGTGTGTGGTGATTCAATCTCTTTTTGGGTTTTGATAAATATTTTCCGAGCGGGTTGATATTTTGGGCATATATTGAATACGTGGTGTAGATCTTCAGTGGTGTGGCAGTTAAAGCAGTTAATGGTTGCTGATTTGGGTCCTATAAACCTTCCAAAACTGCTTGCTAGTTTAGTTTTTCCAGTTATTATCCTGTTTATGGTTTTCTGTTCTAAATAGGTATCCTTAGGTAGCTGTATGTTCCTATCTACGTTTTCTGGGGTTTCATGGTGCTTTTTACCTTTTGTAGAGCAGTTCCAAAAATTTTGCCATATTTGGTCTATATATGTTTGTGCGAAGCTTAGTGCTTCTGTAGAGCTATAGTTAAGCTTGATAGAGTTTTGATCTCCTAGTTTGGTTTTTGCACCTTTGTCTGCTGTTTCGTTGCCAGAGATTCCAATGTGCGACGGTATCCACATGAGCTCGACTAATTGATGTGCTGTGGTGATATCGTCGATTAATTGGCATGCTCTGTCGAGGAATTGTTCCCTAGAGTGTGTATTGCGATTTTTGATCGATTTGATAACGCTTAGGGAATCGCTTATAATGACTGCTTTAGGTATTTGGTTGTCTTTGATCCATTGTAGTGATTCAAGTATAGCCCAGAATTCAGTGGTGTAAATCGAGCAACAGTCAGGTAATCTGGATCCCGTTTGTATATTGAATTCAGGGATGACTATTGCTGCTGCTGTTCTTGGTGGGTTGTTTGTTTTTGATCCATCGGTATATATTTTAACATAGTCTGAATATTTTTGATTGATTTCGTTTACCAGTATAGGTTTTAGTAAGTTTTCTTGTCCTTCTTTATTGCCTAATTTGGTAGCTTCAATGTTAATCCTTGGTGGTTTTTGTAACCATGGTGATTTGTTCTGGTCTGTATTGTTTGTTACCTGTTTTTTAGTAGAGGTATCTTTTCTCTTAGTTCAAGGATTACTTTGCCACTTGGTGTGATGGGTATGATTTTGGGTTTGACGACAACTTTACACTTATTTATAGCTATTTTGGTGGGATGGTTGTCTGGGTGGGTATCTAATCGAATGGAGTATTGGGGGAACAGTTCTTGCCTACGTAATCTTAAGGGTAGTTCTCCTGTTAATGTTTGTAGTTCTTCTAATGATGTTGAGGGAAGTGTTCCTGTGTATAATAGTAAGGCTTTTCTCTGGATAGTGTCAAGTTTTTGTAGTACAGGCTGCTTAGCCGAGTTATATGCTTGGCAACTGTAATCCAGTTGTGATCTAATTAGGGTTTTATATATCGTGAGGAGGGTTTCCTGGTTGGATCCCCAGTCAGTCCCTGTAATGTTCCTGAGTAAATTGAGATCTTTATTACAATTCTGGGTGAGTTGTTCAGTGTGCTGTTTCCATGTGAGGTGGTTGTCAAAGAACATTCCTAGGAATTTTACTACTGTTACGTATTTGATTAATTGATTTTGTATATATAAGTTTGGATAGACTAGGTTGTTATTTCGTTTGGGGGTGAATATGATTGCCACAGTTTTTTCATGAGATATTTTGAAACCCCATTTGTCCGCGCATCTCCCTATGTTATCTAGGCTCTGCTGGATTTCTTTAACTACTGTGTTATTGGCAGGATTTCCATTCCTCCATATGCCACTATCATCTGCAAATTGTGACAAGTTTATTTTTGAGGAGGCTGCATTTAGGTCGTTTACCATTAGGTTAAATAGTAAGGGACTTATTACACTGCCTTACGGTGTTCCATTTTCAAGTGAAAATTCTTCCGAATGGGTGTTGCCTATTCTTGTGGTAATTTTCCTGCCTGTGAGGAAATCGCCAATCCAGTTGAACAAGCGTCCAGTTATTCCAAATTGGTTTAATATGGCCATTAGTCCATTGGTCCATACTAGGTCGAACGCTTTTTCTAGGTCTAAAAAAAAACCGCTATGAGGTTGCGATCGGTTTTCAATGTGAGTTAAAAGCGAGTATGATGTCTGTTTCCAATCTGAGAAGTTGGTCAGTGGTGGACCATTGTTCCGAAAGCCACATTGATTTATGGAGAGTAGGTTATTGGTTTCTAGGTGGTGTTTTAACCTATTTTCGATTATTGTCTCCATTATTTTGCAAATATTGTTTGTAAGGGAGATGGGTCGGTACGAATTTATGTTGTTGGGATCTTTACCTAGCTTGGGGATTGGTATTACTATGGCCTGTTTCCATTTGGTGGGTAGTTGGCCTTTATCCCATATCCTATTAAAGAGTTTGGTTATGGCTCTTGTTATATTGATAGGTAGATTTTTTGCAGATAATGTAACCCAAATGATCCTTACCAGGGGATGTTTCGTTTTCGGATCGTAGGGGTATCTTCCATTCATGTACTGTGATGTCGCTATTTAGGTGAGATTCTTTTGTTCCTTGGTCTTGAAACATTTGAGGTTGGGTTCCCTCCATTACTCTTTTGTGTTCTTGAAAGTTTCTGGTGTGATTATTGTTGCTACTCATGTTCGAAAAATGCTTTGCTAGGAGGTCTGCCTTATCTTTATTTGTTATGGCATTTTTAATTTTTGGGGCTGAGGTAGTTGCTTTCCCTTTTATGGCTTTTATCTTGTCCCATATTTGTTTTGAGCTTGATTTTAGACTTAGTTTAGAGCAAAAGGTTTGCCATAGATTAATTTTAGCAGTTTTTATAGTTTGTTTTAGTGCTTTTTCTTTATCTTTATATTGCTGGAAGTAGATAGAATTTAGGGTTATATCAGATGCTTATTGCTGTAAACGTAGACTGTTCAACATGTATTAGCTTATATACATGTAGTGAATGCCGTGATTCAAACGTTTATAAGCAATAGTTTTAGTATAAAATTAGCCGATCCAATTATGTTTCAAATAACACAATGCAATCACAATGTGCGTAGAATCTGATTTAGAAATGTTATAATACAATGTTGACGGTTGATTACTTGAAAAATCGAATGCCATGTGATATGCAACACATTATGATGAAATAAGCTATCACTGAAATTGATGATGATAATGATGGATGAAGAAGCTGCTTTACTGATTCTTTTATAGCGTGCGAGTCCGCATTTGTCTCGTGTGTAGATTGGCTATGTTAGGTAGAGTGTTTAGCACTTTGGTTTATATCTAAGTGATACATATATAAAATGTATACACTTTACCATATATATAATAATTACAGTAATTGATATATTTCCTGGTTGTGTTTTGAAACATATGATTTCCATATGATCACCGAGTTCTTTTCCACCATGCTTAATGGTGAACACCTATCATGACTTTGCTTCCTCTAATTTCTTTCACTGAATGTTTTGAAAGTTCGTATTTTGCATTGTAATGGACTTATGATCTTGATTTATATGCTGAACAAGTTGTAAATTATTTTGATAATTGCATTTTACTTGAATGGCTCTTATTCTGTCACTTGGACAGTATACACTTATCGGAGAGAATAGAAACAATGCGTAGTTATGCACCTGTACCCTCTAACAACATACACTTATCTGAGAGAATTGAAACAATACATATGTTTGATTTGGGATGGCGCCAGGATTGTCGCTAAGAAAGGACGGGCCAACTTTTGATTTGGGATGGCACCAGGATTGTCGCTAAGAATGGACGGGCCAACTTTTGATTTGGGATGGCACCAGGATTGTCGCTAAGAATGGACGGGCCAACTTTTGATTTGGGATGGCACCAGGATTGTCGCTAAGCATGGGCAGACCAAATTTTGATTTGGGATGGCGCCAGGATTGTCGCTAAGAATGGACGGGCCAACTTTTGATTTGGGATGGCACCAGGATTGTCGCTAAGAATGGACGGGCCAACTTTTGATTTGGGATGGCACCAGGATTGTCGCTAAGCATGGGCAGACCAAATTTTGATTTGGGATGGCGCCAGGATTGTCGCTAAGAATGGTACACCAACTTTTGATTTGGGATGGCGTCAGGATTGTCGCTAAGAATCGGTATACCAACTTTTGATTTAGGATGGCGTCAACCCCAGATTGTTTCAAACAAAACCAGTTGTTACAATTAAAAGTACTACATCATCTACAGCAAACTATATGACTCCACAACTGTCAATTGCGAAAGCCACCAGAAAAAAAAAAAGACATGTATGTATGTATGTATGTATGTATATAGCATGTGTTCACTTTTTTATACCATCGATTTATCTCTTGATTCTAAACAAATATGATAAACATGTAATCTGACTCTTGCATAATATCATTGGATATATTTAGACTTGATTACATAACATCATTGGATATATTTAGACTTGATTACAGATTCTGTACAATGATATTGAATGTAATAAGATAAAGATTATATCTGAGAGCATGAGGCACGGCAAAGTTTTGAAAAAAGGGAAATTTGTTGGTGCAGTTTTAAAATAGTTTACTCTCCAAATTATATAAATGTAAGTTATGAAAAAGTGAAATGCATTGGTGAAGCTTTAAAACATTGTACTCTCCAGCAGTTCCGACAGTTTCCTTAAATAAAACAGGTGCTGCCGAACAAGTAATGTATGGTCATCCAGACCATATATGATAAGCACACAATAAGTGCCAATAAGCAGAAAATTACCGAAACCACAAATACCACGAAACCAAAATATAGATGATATGGAAAGAAGGCACCATCATTGGCTGACAGCGAAAAATACGTTACAATGTCACTTTGCTAATTTAAATAATTTAATCAGAGTAATATATGCTGCATTTCATTTTAGAAAGCTACTCAATTTCGGAAATACAAGTTCTTGCAATGGTTGGAAGGTTCTATTTAGCCTAACAAACTATTAGACACAGCCAAAGTTCAAGAAAAACAAACGAACAAGCAGCTAAGTGTCTGGATTAGGACAAACGAATATATGATTTCCTATTAGCTATTTTCTATAAATATATGTAATAAGATAATAAGTACCAAAATATATCAAGCATTAGCTTGTCTGTAACAGTCGGTTTGTTGCAGCTTACTTTTACGCATTATTTTCTTTAACAAAGTATGCATACTAAAGACATTTTGACTTCGAATGCTCATACACGTACGCACACACACACACACACACACACACACACACACACACACACATATATATATATATATATATATATATATATATATATATATATATATATATATATATGACAAAACATAATTGGTTAAAATTAAAGAGTCGGTTATAGTTATCTGAGTCGCCCTATTATGTAATACCATATTCAAGAATGAGCCTACTGTTAATATGATTGGTGAGGTGGATTTTTAAGAGAATATCCATGCAACCTGTTAGGAGCAAAGTTAACCCACATATCGTATGCGCGCACTGCAAAAAGTATAGATATCCAGTCGTAGATCGACCATTACCCTGGTTTGTTTCCACGTTGTAAAATCGCTGCATCAATGATTCAATGCTTCAGGCAAACTATAAAAGTGGGTATGTTTATCATAGCAAGCTCTAAATTCTAAACATAAATATGTAAATATGTAAATATGATAAATACTGAGAGTTATGGTCGGGATCCCATGAATATCCTATCAATATTAGTCGTCACATCTGTATATATTTAGATTGCAAAATTTCATATTTCTACGTTTAAAATGTATTATATAATATTAGATAGGTTCGTCTATAATAAAATAGGTTTATATCAATAACGTATATTAGTTTCTCCTATTTTAACATTTAAGTTGTTAGGTAAAGTTTGTCCTTTTTGTTATCCAGTGAAGAATAATAAACAAACATAAATAAATCAAACGAAAGGCAGAACCTTTACGTACTGAATCACATTTGAATGTATTCGTTTATTATCAGCTAAACAGAAATTAGAAGTTGTTAGTGACCCGCAGGCTTGCACACATATGTTGAGGATTTCTCTTGGGATTCCATTAGTTCTTGGCATACAAGACTATTCTTATATTTTGTGTGAAATGACTACGATATGGATCAACTTAGCTAATTTTTAAAATCTGATTTCGGAGCTCCTCTGGACCAGGTAGTAATAACAGCTACAAAATAAGTTTTCTATTCCTGGTCGTATCATTTCCTCCTTTTGTCATTTTATATGCATTTTTATGTGACTTTTTCCCACAATTTGTTTATGTTGAGTAATGTGACTTTTGGAGATTAACACATTGATATAAATTGTTTGTGTGTTTGCTTCCATGACAAAACCTGTAACGAAGAATGGTTCCGAAAACATATATTAAGTTTATAGTTGTCGAAATTGTATAGCCTTGATGAATTTATTTTTATTAGATCGTGTGGTTGTGTAAAATAATTGCTTAGATGCAAATATAGTTATTGATACACTGGAAGACACACGATTATCATTTACTTTGTCTAATTCTGTTCATGTTTCAGTATGTATTGCTGTATTTAATGTTCTAACGGGTAACTCCGTCTCTATATTTTCATACAGGAGTGTCATCGTTCTAGTAACTTATATTGGTGACATAATCCTCTGAACAGGAACACTCATCCATGTCTTGGTGGAGGTATTTTTCTGAATTACCTTTGTGTCAGATGAATTTGAATTTGCAATCCGAGGGTCATTTTCGAATTACGTTAAGGCAACACATAGATGTATGGAGACATTACGTGTTTCTGAGCGGTACAAATGAATCAACAAAAACGAAGTCAGCACAATAAGTAAATATTATAAAAGTCCTTTGTGTCCACAATATACATAATTTAACGTATTGATCTTCTGGTATTAGATGTATAATTGTTTATATACACTGCAAAGTGGATACACGAAATTTGCAGTGTACATATTACTCACTGCTCCAGAGGGAATATAATCAGGCTGTTATGTAAATGATTCAGAAATTGACAATTAAAAGGCCACGCTATTACATTTGATCCTGGATTAAGGCAAGTTGGCTCCAACAGCGAAGGAAACACAAAGACATAAAAACTCGGTGTTGCAAATATAGTTCGAATGCATTCAGTGTATAAGGGCACAATTAGCTCGATACGAAACACGGGTGCAAATAATGCTTAAAATGACATCACAAAACAAATCAGTTAATAAGAAAAATAATAAAACATTTTCATTACATGAAGAGCTAAACCAACTGTTTTATGGCAAAGTACCTAATAGCAGATGTCACATCAGCTGCAACATGTCGGGAATTAACTACAGTTGTGGTTTTCTACTACACAGACTATTAAAGATACTCAATTGGCATTGGGGATGTAGTTTCGGATCAAAATATAATTCATGTTTTGCCGACAATAAATACGGCCTCATACATATTGGTCAGTATTTGCTTGAATTTGCCAACAAAAGCTGTATCACTTTTAGCTGGTATTATGGACAGTGTGATGAGTCGGATGATAAGAATGTTAGCTAGATTATGTCCCGTCTAGCCGACTGCTTGGTTTAAGTTAGAGGGTTTGTCGTTTCCATTTTTGATTACATGTAAACAATACAATCTAATGCAGCTCCTGCAAATCATCAGTGTTAATAGAAATTATTTTTTTTATTTCATTGTCGAAATTACTAAAAGTATCTAAGCAGACATTGTCCACTTTCTGTGTTGTGTCACTGAATTTCTGAATATCGGATCGTTATTAGCAATCTTTCAGGAAATACATGTATCCCGTTTTCTTTTTGAGGGATTTATATGAAACAAAAAGCACTATACACTATAAAAGAGTATGTGTTTAGTCTGTAGCATAAATATAAACATTGTACACTTGAATGGTCTTACTTTTGCACCATAGTGGCTTAGTGGTGTGTCATTGTTAATTGGCCGTTGACAATTCATCTCATTTACAGTACTGTGTTTATAGTCCTCACAAGGTTCAATTGAACTATATACGACTATTCCTGGCCCTTACTTGGCGTTTATTTATTGGAGTCACAACTAAGTATTATTGATAGTGTGCAGTCTCATATGTCTCTGAACGTCTCGATATCAGATTCCATTAGCGATCTTACAGTAGGACCGTCTGTTGCAAAATCATTAGTAGAATCATTAAGTTCTACACAATAGTTGTCCCTTCATCTTCTTATTTAGTCTTTGTTATGTACTTACATATGTGGTATCATGTTGTCAGCAACCTTCAGAACAGAGTTCGCTGCTACTTTAGTGTTTCTATTTAGTTGACTGTACCTAAGTCTTTGGATTTACGTAAAAAGCTTCTGAACACAAAGGTAATATTCACTTTGTATGCAGTTTTTGTTTATTTTCCTTCGTATGGACGTAAGAAAGAAGGCATCACCAAATAAAACAGAACACGTTTTAGGATGTTGAGGTGACTGATAATCGTCACATGTTACACTACGTCTTTACGGACTGTGTTGCATGGTTATTACATTATTAGATATATCATGATTTGGATAATGCATGATCCGGAAAGTTTCTGCACACGTTATGATATAAATACAACTTCGTAAAATATTTAAAATAGAATAGGAGTATTATGCTAATTATGACAACATAGATACATATACCAATTTATACGGCAATTCTCTCTCTCTCTCTCTCTCTCTCTGATGCTTCTTATACTGAATGTATAAATGTGGAACTGAATGTGAAACGGTAGGTCTCTGTTGATGAAGTTATGTTTGTACCATCTTGTACTGTTCTGTGTGTCATATGAAGGTTGCTTGCCAAGTATTTTCCAGAAATGTAACCGTAGTTAACATATACTCATAAATATGATGTGAACCAAAACGAAAACATAGAGAAGAATTTATCACAGGCTTTGATTCATGCTTATTTTTAAAGTCCAAACTAAATCATTCATAAGCTCATAGGCTTAAATGAACGCTTATAAAATGAGTAATAATACTTTACAAGGTAAAAGTCAATGCTGAAATTGTATTCTGAATACAATATGTGGCCATAAAGAATTGCTAAATATTTAAATCAATCTCATTTTGTGACTTTCAAGATATATGATTGCAATTGTTGCGAACTGAGTTTTCTGCATTGTGATTAGACATAACAAATCATGATTTAGAATGTTTTACATGCCGGAACCTTCAAGGAACCACATTCGGTTCTCTCTAGCAAAATGAATTTCTGTTTCTTCCAAATTCTTAGAACACAATAACAAACCAATCCATCCGCACCCAGAGGACACTTGAAATTGCGCCTCCAGATTTCCGATTAGAAATTGAAGCAATGTACGTGCACAGACGTTCCGGTACTCCAATACTGGCCACCGTAGTCACACAAAGAATATGTCAGGTTTTAAAGTCATAAAGTTATAGTCATAGAGCCCTATTTATACTTTCAACACCATATTTAATTAGCTGTTATTGGAGATAACGGTTAAAATGCATACAAACCAAGAACAACGAATACTGGAGTTGCAGGTGCCGGATGCAGTGTCAATGTTGAATAATGTGATAGCCCGATAAAAATCAATATCATACCGTGTGATATTAACTTCTTCAGAACACTGTAATTGCCAATTAAGACACTAACCGATATATAACGCTATATGGACTTAATGTTAACTTCTGACTTTACTTTGTGAGTGATTATTTAAATGTATACATCGTTATATACCCCTATCTTAAGCATTTAATCTTATAATTATATTTGACCTTTCACTCCCCTTACAAGGACACAAAGAAAGTCTAAAAACTCTTGCTCTGCCGTGCATTATAATCGAGTGGGGTTGCTATTTATGAATTTCGTGTAATTTCCGCAGTTTAATTTGTGAAGGAGATAAAGTTTCGGGTATGCTTTTAGACGGACAAACAAAAGGGTATAATGATGTTCCGTGCTCCATCATTTAATTATGGATGTGGATGTTTGTTGCAGTGCTCTTTCGTAGGTCACTTAAACTCATCTAATGCTGTCACTCCAGGCTGAATATTTTTTTTTATCAGCAGCATCCTCTCTGTATAGTGACATCAGCAGCATCCTCTCTGTATAGTGACATCAGCATCATCCTCTCTGTATAGTGACATCAGCATCATCCTCTCTGTATAGTGACATCAGCATCATCCTCTCTGTATAGTGACATCAGCATCATCCTCTCTGTAAAGTGACATCAGCATCATCCTCTCTGTATAGTGACATCAGCATCATCCTCTCTGTATAGTGACATCAGCAGCATTCTCTCTGTATAGTGACATCAGCATCATCCTCTCTGTATAGTGACAGCTGAAGAGAGACTCAAACTTACTGCAGTGTTAATTACAAAAACAAAAGGCATTAAGCTGTGCAAATTAAGAAATGAACAAGGTTACCGGTCAGAATATGACTTCAAACCTCCATATTGTCATAGCATTTATTACAAATGCAGCAAAAAAAAGTCTTGAAACATGAAAAGTGACATCAAAACAAAAGACACATCATGCATGAACAGATGGCAGAGCCAAAAATGCCAAAATCACCTGACCACGTTGAAACAGATGATAAGGCAGACTGCGCGCCATGATTTCCTCAGCATCGTAGTGTGAAACATTTGTTCGATTGAAACGAAATTATAAGACCTGGATACCTTTCCTTACACATACCACGTACATACACTGAATATTGTTATAAAGTTAACATGTTTGTCTATTGTTAAAAATGTTTCAAAATGTAAGCATCATTTGTTTCGTTTTGTTTATTTTTGTTATGTTCTGTTTAGAGCTTAATTGTTTTCCATTTATTGACGTTGTGCCTTATTTTATTTCAACAGGTGTAGACCCAGGAGGGATCCAGTAGACAAAGATGAACCAAATATCTCAAAACCAAACCCATCTTAAAAAATAACACACCAGCAGCTGCTATTGATTATGAAGTTGTATATACCATTAGTTTGGTAAAACGTACCAAAGAGGCCGTCTAACAATAACTGGACATACGAATTGCTTTTGATGGAGATTCTCCAAGTCAGCAATAATTCATCAAATGTAAAATTAATTTAGGAAGTAAGCTTTTAATCTTAGTAGTATATGAACATTTATTTGCCTTTCACTGCTTTCACAACTGAGACTGAAACAAAATAAATGATATCAAAGATAGTTTTAAAAATAAGTTGTACTAAAATAGAATCATAGTTATGGTCCAAATTATGTCCATGGAAATTGCCCGAAATGGGAATGAATTTATTGGAATTATATTCAGTTATCGCGTTGTTTTTCGATATTATATTTTAAAAGGTATCTCATTTCCTTTGCATAAATTAAAATAATTGATTTTGATTTATTTGATTCCCCTGATAACATAAAACAAAGACAGCACGGAAAAGGAGTCAACTGTTAGATCCTTACAAATTTGACCTTTCTTTCTCATTTCTTAGACTACTCTTCGTTTCATACAATAATTCCACTATTGAAAACTTTACTTGCCATTTATTTATGTTTTAGCTTGCAATACAACAAAATGTAGAAACGCAAATAACTCTTGAAATCTTACAAATCTGATAATTTATTTTCTGACTTCTTTATAGTACACAGCTCCAGTGGCCTAGTGGTTAGAGCGTCCGCCTCGGATGCGGGAGGTCGTGGGTTCGATCCCCGACCTAGTAAAACCAGAGACTTAAAAAAATGGTACTAACAGCTGCCTCGCTTGGCGTTCAGCATTAAGAGGTTAGCGTTAGGACTGGTCGGCCTGGTGTCAGGAAAATGGTACTAACAGCTGCCTCGCTTGGCGCTCAGCATTAAGAGGTTAGCGTTAGGACTGGTCGGCCTGGTGTCAGGATAATGTGACTGGGTGGGACATCATGCTACATGTCTGCGGCATGATGCTCCAGTGCTAGACATCACTATAAACTACCACATTGCAGACATCGTAGCGATATGACTGAAAAAATTGTTAAAGCTACGTTAAAAATCAAAATCGCATCACATCCTTATAGTACCCTACTTTCCCTACAATTTGTGAAATATGCAAAACCTCTCTTGCAATTTGTTTTCTTTCTATGTTACGTTATGTATCGTATTTTCTGATTGAACATTAATTACGTCATTTCATGCAAAGAAGAATAATTAATACTTTATCAAATTATAACAGTGTTAAGTGGCTATATATAAATGTAACTACCCACAGCAAAAAAATTCCAATATCAAACAGGAGATTGACCCAAGAGTTTCACTGAAGGGGTTATCGCGTCAGAACTACGCTCATCATTCGTGTATATCACTTGAAAGAAATGAAAGAAAAGTTTATTTACAACATTTACATTTCTTTGTCTACGTTTTGCAGTTTAGGAAACAAAACGTCTCAAACAAACAACAGCTCAAAGTAACTTTAGGCTGTGATTCTCACCTTGTTAATGTACGCTTTCTGCGCGAAGTAACGTAACATATTCTGTTATTATCCGTCTGCTCATCTCCATTTTTCCAAGTTCATCTGCCAGCAATAACTCATAGCCTCCAATATCTTCTGTCATTATGACACTTCGGAAGTAAACTGAAGTCAGTACAAGGAAGAAACTTCTGGATATCAGGGTCATAGGTCAGGTTCACATAGACTGATGAAAGGAAAACTGTTTCAGTATGGGTCAGAGTTATTCTGTGAAATACAACACCGTTTTCCGATCTATATCTTGAGTTCTTTTTCATCCGTTTTACCAAGATTTATGGATGGCATACATTCAGGTTTAGATCTCAACTGTCAAGATTAAGCATGACAAAAGTTTCCGCAAAACATCTCGAATTCCCTGCCACAGAACATGACCAAACGTCGTGGACAGATAAAAGTTTGGAACACTAACGTGTCATATCGATTTGGGGGTAATACGTCAGAGCTGAAGTTTACCGAGGCTGCAAATTAGTTTTCTTTAAAATGAGTTGAATTGCGGGTACCTGATGTAACGTTCAGTTTGATTTGGGTATGAGGTTTTCGTGTTTTTGCACATGACAGTCTGCACAAGGCAGCCAGTACATTTGGTGGAGAATGAACTCGTCATAAATCACACAACCACGGGAAGCTGCTAACAAAAGTTCTCACATACCCAAGCTAACCCAGCTGAGACTGGAGCAGTTACGCCATTTAAAGTACTTTTGTTTTCGTAGGTTGCATATACTTCTACGATTACACCCGTCAAAGATGCACTAACACCACCACTCAAGTTACGCTGACATTCCCTAAAAGTGAGAGTTTAAATAACTAACGATGATCAAATCAACAAACTCGGAGACATTTCACGGATAAAAAGGGAGGGTAGCACTTCAGTCTAAGGTATTGATTTAGTGAAATGTAAACTGGAATCCGAATTGGCCGTTTCTCATTCCACCGTTAAATATAACAATTTGTGTAAATACATACAAACAAACTTGCGGCTTATACACATTATAAGCGAAGATTTGATGTAGAACTTGATTATTACAAATGTGTTATTCCATTCTAATCGTCCAATTTTCTTACAACATGGACTCAAGCATTCGTGACAAAATTTAAGCAACGAGGGACAAACATAACGATAATGTATGAAGTTCTATTCAATGTTTTTGTTGATATAGGGTTTAATGCCATTTTCAGCACAAGATAGGCTATAGATGGTAGCCATTATTAATGGTAGAGGAAGAACCCATGAAAACCCCGGAAAGAACCACCGACCCATGAGTAGCAACTAGCTAGCTTTCTCACGTATCCACATTGGCCAATCCTGAGGTTCGAATGCACGCAGACAGAGGTGAGATGGCAGTGATCCGTAACGTTGAGCGTTTTAGCTCATTCGGTCACTTGCGGCCTCCTTGATTTAATAAAACATTAAACCCTTAGTTTATCATACGAAACAACCGTACTCTGTGCATATGCTTTTTTGTGTTATTATTATTATTATTATTATTATTATTATTATTATGTTTGCAGTTTTAATGTGAAACAAATACATTAACTAATGTGATTTTGCAAAGCATACATTCTTAACTCAGTATTATTTAGCTTTATTAGTTGGCAATTCTTAGCAGTCTTTTTGTACGTGATATTATTAGATTGTACTCTAGATATCATTGAAAAGAAAGAAAGAGAATGACGGGGGCATAACACTGTTCTCAGTTTTCATTCATGCTACTCGTAAAGATGAAACATTCTCCATCTTAGCACAGGGTCAACAACTTAAGAAACGTGGAGCGGCTTTCTTTAAAGTATTAACGTTAGTTGTGCCTTTTGTCATACAGTATATGGCTATCATGGTTTGGTCATCAACTTTTTTCATATTGTGACTCATTTACTCCCTCCATTCCAACAACATTTTTGTGTGTGCTGAAGTGGTGGCTTTATTTATCATCTATCAGTATACAATAATCGAGTGATGACTTGTTATACATTTCAAGGGTTTAAAGTATACTGAAAGAAAAGAACGAAAAGTAAGTGGAATGTGCAGAAGAGAAACATCACTCATAACTTAAACCAACACATAAAAGACTATCCAAACCTATACGATTTATTAACCATGCCGATTTTGAAATGACCAATTTCCTTGACTTTTCTACATTCAACAGTGTGTGAAGGTCTCAACGTCCGGTCTACATTCAACAGTGTGTGAAGGTCTCAACGTCCGGTCTACATTCAACAGTGTGTGAAGGTCTCAACGTCCGGTCTACTTCTACATATAAACATTTCGTAGATCTAATACCTACTGGTCTTTTCTGTGTTTCTGTCAATTCTGACTCCGACTAGACAAAATTATCTTCTCCCCTAAAGAGTGATCGTTATCACATACATCATTCTAAAACTAAACCGTCGTACGAATTGTTTATTGTTTTTGCTGCTGTTCTCGTTCACACAAAAGTTTAAAATCCTCTGTAATCTTTGTCACAACACGGATCTATTTAATACCAAACCAATACACGTATACCAAGGTATCTACTTCCTGCTGTCCATTTTGACACGTATATGAACCACACGTGCAATCGATCTATAATTCTGTACGCAAGATAATACATCTGGGACTGAAAACAATTGTAATTTGTCATGTCCCTCAATTGGATATCCGACGATTAAAATATACCATGAAACACTGACCAAAGATCACATATATAGTGAATGTGGATCGCATAGCACGGTTACTGAAGACTTCTTTCCTTCAAAACATTTGAAGAAACCAGAGTATGCATAGTCGTTAGAGTGCATATTCCTGTACACTTTGTGTAAAGAATCTTTCAAATGACTGGGCCATATTTTCAGCTTTACAAACATAAAGTAGAATCACAAGACTGGCCTAGTATCATAAAAATTAACATACTAATTTATGGATAGGAACTATTAGCGGTTGGCTTCGTCATATATAACACTGAAGACTCCTATCAACATTGAAGACTGCTATTAACTTATGTCCTTCACATGTTCAACAAAGCCCGTTTTAGACAGAACATATACTGCTACAGTTTAACTGTTTAAAACTGATTACATGTTATGCCAGGATACAATAAAAGGGACATATTTTTATTTTATGGCTTTTGATGCATAACCATTTAATGGGGACATACTGTGTACTTCATAATAGGAAAATATTGTGTATTACATAGTGGAACATGCTCTGTACTTCATAGTGGGGACATACTCTGTACTTCACTGTAGGGGCATACTCTTTACTTCATAATGTGGATATAATGTGTACTTCATAGAGGGGACATGCTCTGTACATCCTATTTGGAACATACTCTGTACTTCCTAGTGGAGACATACTCTTTACGTCATAGTGGGTATACACTCCATACTTAATAGTGCATTGGTACGCAGTTGAACAAGAACGAGGGTACATATATATAACCTACTATAAACTATGACGCGTAATACGTTTAGTTTCGGAAACAATATATACTTTACAGGAGACTAAATGCTTCATTATGAATGTACAGGTCCACACAGGTAATATACTGTATCTGTTGATGAATAAAGACCACGAGACACTCAGGGAATATAACCGGGTAGACCGTGTGCCTTCCTATGTGCCAAGCTCATGCTTGTGAAAATGCACATGCCATTATGAACAATTGATGGCCAACATAATAATGTTAGATTCAAATTTTCCTTGTCAGACAATATTGTATTCCGACTGTGCAGCAGAGACATGCTAGAATTCCTTAAACATTAGCAGTAGAATATATGAGATGGAGATATAGATAAACACCGATCTTGAGAAATACACGAGAAAACCCGATCCATAACAAACCGTCAAAACACTCTCTGAAAGCAATCTAAAGGGACTTTTTCCAAACAAACTAGCTAGTCAAAACAAATGATTCATCACGTTACAGTAAGGGCATCCTTTGAATCAAAATGTCATTAAGGAGAGATTTCCATGTCACTATAAGGGCAGCCTTAGAATCAACTGTCATTAACGAAATATTTTGAGACAGCCGTCAGAAATATTTTCGAACTTCTCACATTTGTTTTATCAAGTCGATTTGCACAATAAACAGTATATAAAGTATACATAGTAAATAAAAACTAATAAACATTATCTAATACGTAATAACTATTGTTCATTAATATGGATGTGCTCCTTTCGAAAATATAGAATGTTCCTCCTTCCTTTTTTTTAAACTTTCATACATACAAGATCTGCTTTCACAAATGAAATTCAGATGTGTTCTTATTTAAAACATAAAGACCCAAAAAGGAGATAACATATAGTACACACCAAACTATCAGTTTAAAGTTCAAAGTTAGCCATGATACTTATTAAGATTCAGCTATTAAAATTTCAAAGAGATGCGGCTGCTTAACTGAACATATATTAATACCATAATATGACGATGAATGTTGAAATCAGTAGCAAGGAAAAGAACTATCTGTGACTAATGTAGTGTTTCGTCCCAAATATATTGGTAGTCATTCGAAAAGCGAGGACGTGAACGAAACAGGTCCATTATAAAGTTGTTATTTTGCATAGTTACATTCTCGTCTTTGTCAATACGTTTTAATCGCAAATAAAATTACAGAATGGAGAAACTGTAACAGATATATAAATACATAAAGACATTTCAATATATACCCATGCTGCATTAAAAGTTCATGCTGCTTTAACAGTTCATTACACATCCTTCTATTAACTATGGCTGCGCAAATTAAATAGTTGGAATCGTTTATAATCTAGCCTGGAGATGATCATTGTGACCTCAACTATTGGCAAATTTACCTAAAAGAGGTAATATAAGTGAATTTCCTTTAGATAATTTGTAGCCTGGTGCAATGTAAATGTTAAGGGACTAGCATATAACCCTGTTCATCCATCAAATGTTTTACTCATGAAAAAAGTGACACAGAGAGGAACGCAAAGCCAGATGAAAAGTATACAGTTGAAATTATACACACGAATTATTTTGTTTACTTAGATGACTCTCTATTTTGGTGCGCTTACAAGTTAAGTATTGCATTATGCATAGTTGATCATTCAATTTGATAGCTGCATACCATATCGTAATGCAACATGCATGTTTTGTAACTTTAGCGAATAGCTCGTGTAGCACCTAATAATACGATTTGCAGTTGCATACCTGGTGATGCAGCGGACTATGAGTTCACATATTTAGTTGCTGTTGATCTAGCTTCTTTAAAAAAATTGAAGAGTCACGCATACATATGGGTGTCTGGAAGGTTTGCATCTCTACTAAGTTTTAAGAATTGTTTGAGTATTTATTTTGTGCGTTCAATTCTGCTATTAGAATGTAAGCTTTGTGGCATTCCTGTTATTATCTAGGGTGGTCACGTGGGTATCTTCAATACGCTGAGCAATATATAACTGAGAGCTATATGCTCTTACTTTTCTCTGTCCATTGCTGATACATAATCGCACGAAAATGATGCACACCCAAGGAACGGTTTTCAGGATCGTTGACCCTGAATATCAAAGTCGGCATTTCGAGTGAAGTAGCGTTTATTTAAACGAAACACGCTAGGAATTCATGGTAAAGCCATATTACTGTTGACGTTCGCATACCTCAGATATTATGTACTGATTCACATTTCAAATGTGTTGATATATATATATATATATATATATATATATATATATATATATATATATATATATATATATATATATATTAGCAATCTTGTTTTGTGTGCAAGCTGTACGTCGCATCTTTGTGGCTGTTTGTGATACTAAAAAGTAACCGACACACTTATATATTTAGAGTTACACACACGCACCAATAATGAAAGATTACTTCAATATTCATACTTTTTTGTGAAGATGATTAATATTAATTAATAATATGAAGAGAATATGCTTCTTGCTATATCACAGATAGGTTTTAAACAAATGCAATGCTGAAATTTAATTACAAGCATATCAATAAATGTTTCTACCATTCGAAATTTTGGTTTATCGACTTTCTTTTCATGCAGAAACTACGTATGCTTGTAAAGAGCAATGCAGGTACGTTTGCAATCCCAAACAGAAATTCACAGCCTGTTTATGCAATGCGAGTGCGATGCAAGTTCTTTGTTCCAATTGTAATGTTACATACTGTATCTCACTCCATTTAGTATACATCGAACTTTTGCAGATGAAATTGCACTTTCAAATTTTTCTGGTTGTAATTTTGTCCCGTGACAATCATTCCTACACGTTACATCTCTAATTCGAGGAGGAATGAAGACGATTAAGTGAACTTCTGTCTGGCATATTTTTGCGAACCTATGTATTTGCAAAACCTATTTGTCAGGAAATGCATTCTGATATAAACGAAGAAAGAGGACAAACAATGTAATGAATGTGTGTTCTTGTGTTAAAATGCTAATATTATTATCTTGAGGAGCTTTTTTGAAATTAGTGCGAGTTTCTGTAGATTTGTAAGGACTGCCGAATTAAAGTAAGCTTGCCAAGGTATGTATTTATAGTTGATTAAAATTGTAAATTAATTCCTTATTCACTTCGTTTTATTGAGAAATTGAAATTAGTTATTCTTTAAGAAATAATTATGTTTTTGTTTAATTTTATATATGGAAAACAAAATGTGTAACAGGTTGTTTTTTTGTTTGCAAACAAATTTATTTTCTCTTTTGGAAGTTAGCATGCTAATGCGGAAATATATTTGATTCTGATCCAGTAAAACAATAAATTTAAAGAAACTCGTATCCGCTATGGTTATGGCTTTTGAAAAGTAAAAATAAAATAGTTTTGACTAATCTGTGCTGGCTATGAGGTTGACGTTTCAAATATTAAAATAAGTATGTGTGTTGCCTGTCCTACTAAATCTATGTTATACATTAATGTGATTGTTATGCTCGTATTGTTTATTAGTTTCATTTTTATTTTGGTGTTTAATATATTTGCCCTTCTACTGATTATGACTCCAAGAATGCCGCAATTTTAACAAGATAACGTTCGACATCATTTATTTTACAATCTGACCGTAAAATGTTAAATGTCTAAAATGTATTATACTTTCAGAACAGACAATTTTAAATAAATACCAAACAAACAGGTTTCTTTCGACTTCTAACTGATGTTGAAATACACAAGTATACGTTCAAATGATTTGTATTATTTGCTTGTTATACTTGCACGCAGTCAGTGAAAATACATTGGATATTATCCTAGTATCCTACAATTTATATAACTTTTAGTATTCTTTTGCCCCTCTATCAAAGCTTGCATGATAGTGGCTTTTTAACTTCAATACGTAGACACAATAGTACAAAACGTGATAACACACAATTTTGTTAAGTACACGTTTTGGTGATATGTTTCTATAACCCCTTATATAAGACCACGTTGTTCATTAGTTGACAATTATGCTTATTATAGATTGAAATATGGAGGGATTATACGTGATCAAGTATGAAACTCGCTAGGTACAACGTACAGTATAAGAATATAAAACTTACTGCTGCCAATATAGGTGCGCACGTGAAGATATCTTCGAAGAGGTTATCAAATACAAATTGTCTCATGATTTACGTTATGCAACACTCCCATATTGCAACTTAAAATCCCTTATATTATTCACGCGATCCTTTTATTTGCTTACTTAAACACTCATCTTACCTTTCTCTGTACTGATGTCAAGCTTATAAATCGAGGTGCCTTCAATTCCGAAACAAGAACTCAATAAATCAAAGTTCATAATCATTGTTCTAACTACCAATTCATCTGCCTGTGTATGCTAATGAATTTTTATTTTGGTATGCAGATTATCTGAATATTGCACTTATATATATATATATATATATATATATATATATATATATATATATATATATATATATATATATATATATATATATATATAATGATGAAAATAAATAAAGAAAATAAAACCCGGGAAGATGTTATGCAATCACACTCGATATACGTTTTATATTTGTATGTTCTTTACATTTTGATACAGATTTGTATTGCGTGTATTTGTTTGCTTTGGCATTGAAATCTTCGTGTTTTAAATAACCGATAAATGGCCAGTGGTGTGGTGAAAGGTTTAAACTGGACGAACGTACCGGGAATTGCAACCGCGATTATTTATGTTTTTTAAAAGGAGGGTCCTACAGATCCTCAGCAAAACCTTAGAACAGAAACATAAATAGGTACAGCAAAATACTTCATCATGTGTGCTTACCATTTTGCAAGAACAGTTGATTTATAATCCTAAGACAACACTGTATACTTACAGGGCACTTATGAACATATACTTACTCAGACTAAAAACCTAACAAATGAACAAAACCATGTAAACTTGGATTTGTAAAGAAAGAAGCTAAAACTGATCTCATACATTTTGCTCCAATTAATAATTCCTAAGATTTATGTAAAACTACATATTTAGGTGAGATTTTGTTTCAACATTAGAGGACTCAGAGGAACATCAGACTGTGCAAAGCACAACAGAGGAGAACATATAAATGAGAGTTTTCTTTAATGAGCAGCCTGAATACTCTCATGACCAAACTTACTCGTACATCTGGCAAGATACGAAATACTATCTTTCAGAGTCATGGATACCTTATCTGAAAACCAGGAAGTTTCCGTCCGTGTCTGTCGGAATTTAACATAGCTATAACAGACACCTGTGAAGACAGGATATATGACTTAAAACGATTTTATGTGATATTGCTTACTACAATATATAATAGGACTTTAAAAACAATCCGTTTTTCAAGCAATAATATAAAATATAGACAAGTGTTTTCTAATGTATTGCATGTTGAAGCTTTTGATTTAATGTGAATACTTTATCAATTGTTACCATTTGACTTAAGCTATCTACTCGCCTATTGAAACGTTCTTGCTCATTCTCATAACCATTCTGGCCAGAAGCTTCTCACTTTGAAGAACACAAGGTAGAAATATCATGGCTTAAAAAATCCATCTTTAAGCGTTAATGATACGCATGTTGCAAACCAGGAAGTTTCTACAGATGTCCTGACTTAGACATTTAAAATTATTATTATCTAGTAAACTACAATTGATGTAAGAAAATTTAACCAAAAAATTGAAACAAAAATAAATCTCAGCAAGAATCTAAAGATTGAAAGATTAATATCGGTATGTACTAGTACAGACTACCGACATATAGATGTGTCTATGAATTGCTAATACATCGTGACTGAAATAGTTAAACAATTTCCAAGTTAATAAACATTGCGAGTTATATGCTAAACTCCTAGTGAACCTGATTTGTGTTACTTCAGTTTATATACATTACAAGTGGTTATTAAAGGCAAAGATGAACGTCCTCTCTACCAATAAAAAACAAACAAAAAGAGAACAAATATTAACAAAGCTCAGTGATACCAAGTTTTGAAAGTTAAGAATCATCGATCAGTCTGTACTTAGAATGTATACTTGATAAAGAAAAGCAGTACTGTTCGAAAAACGGTTATTGCACCTCACGCAGTCTTTTAAAATATGTATCGATGTTGAAAGACGTCTTCAAGTGCATTAGCATACATCTATATTAAGTGTCGAAACGCGTCCTATAGAATGTGTATTACTATTTTCATTACTTAATGCTTTTGATCTGATTGCATGTTTGTGCTTCTATATTTTGCCTCCCCTTACATTTTGATTATATATTATATTTAATTTTGAATTTTATAGTCATGAAGTTGTTTTCAGCAAACCAGCTTAAATGTCACTTAGAAAGTAATGTAATTAAATTGCTATGTATGGTGCTGTGGAGCTGACAAGAGATGGAATTGTTAACTTTCCAAAGGTGTGCATTATAACTAACATTTATAACTATAACATTATACTACTATAACTTTAACATTTATGAATATAATATTATAGCCACCATTTATAATTAACATTTAGGTGGGTTTTGTTTAAAGAATTGGGTATTATAAATATATAGTTTAAGTTTGCAATGAAGGCAAAATGTGAAATGAGCAAATATATGGGTATTTGTTCTTGTTTATTATATAACATTATTGTGGAAACCTCTCACAACACATGTCAGCACATAACGTTCAAGGTTTACACTGAGTGTCAAGATGGATGGCCCACGGCAGGACACGTCGCACCCATTGCTTAGTTCATTATTTCTTATGCGAGTCTCGGCAAACAGATGTCCAGGAGCCGTAGTTGAATGGTCGGTAGCCGTTATAAGCGCTTCTCTCTGTATCTCGTTACGTTTACTGTCCATGTTCCGTCTAGTCTCACCCTCACCGCTCAGTCCAAGTCTATTCTGGTAGTCAGCTGTTCACCTTGTGTCTCAGGACCAATCCCTTAGATTGAGCCTTACTTAGGGTCCTGATGGACATTGTGCTGGCTTGGGATTCACTACGTTGGATGGCAGCCTAGATGGCGACGCACTGGTAGTGTTTACTTTCATCGCTACGTGCTTGCTGGCTTTAATATATGCTTTACTTACTTACTTACTTACTTACTTACTTACTTAGTTGGATTAAAGTCATTTTCGCTCCAATGGAACATGTATCACTGTTTAATGCACGCACAGCGTATATATGCCTGACTGATGGCGGCATTATATTCCTAATGCACGGACGTGAAGGAAAACACCCCTTACATAAATCACAATGCACATCACATAGAAGACCAATGCATCTAAAATTAATATTGCTCCAACGTAAAAGAAGCTATCTCACAGTTTTATTATAAACACACTATAAACAACGCAAACATATATTTGATTAGGGAGAGAGTTTTGTGGGGAAAGATTAAGACAAACTCTTACAAACACCACATATAATATCACAAGCAAGGGTAGAACATGTTTACTGGCACAGTGCCATACCGTTGCATTAAAACGCACAACTGTATAGGGACGTTGTTGTTGGTAAAGACAATTGCATGCATATACTCAAAATAAAAATAAATTGTTTGGTAAAATGACTGTTATCTCAATTTGCTAGAGATTGGGTGGCCCTAACAAGAGCCTTTTTGTTTTGGTGCATTGCACTGGACGTTTAAATTTATGGTAAGACACGTTAAATTCACTGGACGGGCGAGAAAACGTAATCGACAAGAGTGTCAGAAGGTAGCGATTGATCGAATTTATAAATCAGCCTTAAGACTAGCTTGTCACGTGGTAAAACATATCTCAGAAACACAACTACACGTGTAATCTTAAGGTAGCCTCCCCTATAAAGAAACCAGATTACACGGTGAATCTATTTTACTCCACTGGTGGGACCCGCACGTTGCTATCGATCAACTGAAACAAGCACACTTACACAGGGTTGAAAGGTAGAGAAAATTATTAGATGGCACTAGCAAAATTGACGGAATATAGAGCTCCGACTAAACATTGCTGAGGACCTTTCTTCAAGTAAGTTAAACATATTGAATAGTTTGACCATGATATACTGTTAAATCACGTGCACTATTTTTGATGAATTTTGTAAAATAAAATCAAGATACTATTGCATTCCTTGTCTTCATCATAAAGTTTTTAAAGTCACTAAAGTGAACTTGTTTCAAAACTATGATATAATTGAAAGTATATATATATATATATATATATATATATATATATATATATATATATATATATATATATATATATATATATATATATATATTTGTGAGTGTGTGTTTATGTGTGTGTATTGTTGAGCTTAAATATGCAAAATGACTACCTTGTACATATAAGGTTGTGACAGTATATGCAAACCAATGAATAGTTTTAATAGTCTGATGAAGCAGCCAGTGAAATACAAGGTTGATGGGTGATCTATGTACATGCATTCACAGATTCTGATAGAACGTCTTTTATTTCAGATATTCTCAAAGACGATATAAAAGGAAATGAGGTCTGTTCGCACTTGGACTGATTGCCCGCTCAAGTGGACAACAATCAATACATTTTCAAAGCGTTCACGCTCTTTAGAAATATTTATTGACAATAAGACAGCGTTTAAGTTGAAACTCGAAGAGGATTACATGGACTCGGGAGAAAGGATTGAATCTACATTTAAGAACGTCCTCGATCCAGGGTCAAGCTGGCTTACTCTCGTTGCCAATAAATCCCCTAGCATCGCCCCTGCTGTTGGTGGTGGATTAAAGTATAGATTAGATGGAACGAACCACATTCTGTATATTGGTTTCAGCAACCCTTTTCGTGGGGCCCCTGTGTCCTTTGTGTTCTTTTCTAATGTGGAGCATACCGCAAAGTGGGCCTATGATGAAGCAAAAGATAGTTCGTTCAAATCTGCGCAATCCGGAGAACGTCGAGTAACAGCAGAAATGGTCGATGGTACATATTGTGCATCCAAGAGAATTGTGTTTAGATTAGAATAGAACTTTGATCTGGCACTCTACTGCTCCTCAAAATATAATAGAAGTATATCATATATCTGATTTTTCATAAACACTTTATGTTCATAGCTTTTACCATACTCATTTCGCTGTTTGTGTAATATAGCGTATCGTCACTACGAAGCAATACACCTAATCAGATTAGTGTAGTTCCCTAAAGAATACTGCAGTGAAACGTCTTTTTTAATGTATAAATCATATATAAAACAAGCTATTTTGATAATATGTTTCTAACTTCCAGGTAACACGACACTATGTATTAAACCTTCTAATTGTCACTCTACCTGTTTCTCCTTTTGCTTTTATTAGAAAGTTAAGGTGACTCGCAAGATATTTTGTGCCAGTTGATACTTTAATTTCAGATTTGAAATAAAAATAAAATAATTTTTTTGAGTATAGTTAAGAGTGCATTTTACTGTTTAATGGAAATATTAATCACTATTATTGGTGACTTTGCCCGTTCTTGAAATCTATTGTTTGCACTTCTGCGTTTGTTATTTTGTGTCATTATATGATACAAGCATATATCTCTCCATCTCGTTCTATCTCTGTATATATGACACATACATGTTGTCATGGAATTGTATAAATCATTTTATTTACTAAATATGTACTCGGGGGTTTGTGTTTTGTGTACAAAGGCGATTTCTTTATATTGTACATAGATTTCAGTTCATCTTATGCCGCATACCCAAAGCGCACAGCCGATGTATTTTGGCATCGTCTGTGCATATATTCCTCACCGTAGGTCAAAATCTTTCTTTACACTTTGGAACGTCTTGTCAGTGAGCTCTCTACCTGAAGGACTTGCACATCTTCAGCTGTAGAGGTATATGAGTTATTCATGTATCGTGTATAAGTTATAACTATTGTAGTAACAAGTTTATTTTTGTATATTTTATGTGTAGCTTCGGCTTACGTAGCATCATGCAAATATTTTCTATTCTTGTGTGTGACTTAGCAAGAGATTTATGTTAGCAATATATGCAGTTGCATATTTAAGAAACATCTAGTACTGTAGGATTCTTATCGGGCAGGGCTAGGTTCATTTCTGAAATTGCGTATTACTTTGTAATTATTGTGCCGATAATGTAATCTGTGTAGCTTACCGTAAGTCATTACGTTTTATCTTATAAGCCCGAGCCATGCATAGTACACGGTGTTAGATGTATTTGCAGCTGACCAGAGTGATCGGAGTTACAACTGTATAGCTGATCAGAGTGACCAGAGTGATCAGAGTCGACGTGGTACCACCTTCAGAGCTAACCATAAAAGTTAACCATAGCAGCTGTTACGCTGAACTATAACAGCCGTATAGCTGAGTAAATAATGTTGCCTGTCGAGTAGCAAGTGATCGGGCGTTGCTAACCGCTGATTGTTTGATTGGCCAACCTGGAACACTGACTGTTTTAGTGACCAGTGTGACTGGTAGCCAGGTGAGCTGGTGACGGAGTGTGTAACTCCATAGATGTAATCATTTAGCCGTGGGCTTGTCTTTAGGGTTTGAAATACCCAGTGTGTTTTAGGACTAAAAATATCTAGTAAATCTGTCACTTTGTTTTGTTATTTTCACTATTTGAGTAAATACATCTTTACCATATGAGTAAAATACGTTTCGATGAGAAAACAATGTGAATTATTCACCCTTTGTCCTTGTACTGTGTAAGGTCATTTATTTGTATTTGCAATATTTTGTTCGTGCGGATTATGCTAATTGATCCAATATTTGGATATTGTTCGCACGTATTAATCATAATTATTTTATCATTCAAGTCATTAGTAATTAAACATTGTATTTGTATCACCATCAAAAGTGTTCTGTTGTAAATCCGAAATCCCACCGGCTATCTTGCTACTCATGTTGTCTAGTAAGGTATATTTTCATATAAAGCTCCAAGTGAAAAAACTGCAGTTCTTTAAGTTTTTAAGATTAGAATTGTAGAGTGTAATCATTGACATGAAATATTAAGCCAAACATTTATCTTGCATGTCCGGTATAATTTTATACTTTCCTCAATAAAAGTCTTTGGTTATTACTTTGTTCTATTGCAAAGCTATAATTGTAGTAAAATAACATCATCTCAACCTTCAAACCGAGAGTCATTGTCGTAAAAAAGTCTTCCAATGTGACTGACGATCTTCTTTTATGTTTTCATTTAAAACTGCTGGGTATTTTACATAGCCACTAATGACATAATGTTGAATGTCAAATCAGACACAAACCCTCACAAACACTGTCATGTTAAGCTGTAATGTTGTGAAAGACCCATATTGACACGACTTGTTTCAGGAGGCGCAGTTATAAATGTTATTCGTTATACACATCAAGACAGTCATTGTATAGGCTTAGTCGACATTTTAAAAACAAATGCGTATCGATGTCCATATTGCAAGACAAAGAACTTAAGTAAGATCACCGTGTTTATCCAATCATATGTTGATAACAGTGACGGCCATATTGGAATCGGTACCATTATTCTTTAGGATCAACACTAGTTTTAGAACTTCATATCGCTCCCACCATGCCTTTAAGACAGGCATCATTACAAAGCTTTCGAATTGGTCTACATGTAAAGTTCAGATACGAACTAGTTCCAATTATTACCAAGTATCTATCATGTGACATATGTTAAACCTAAAGTCAATACAACCTCCATTTAGGAGGAGCAGTTCTAATAAGATCTTCATAAAGCAGCCATAGCTACGTTGTAGGTTAGATCAATACAATTGTCATTGACTGAATAAACATCATTTCAATTAGTTCAGTACAAACCCTTTGTCTGTACTACAATATGTTCAGAAGAAGATGCAATAACACTGTTTTTCAAGAGAGTCAATATTTGATGTTCAGCCAAACGTCGTCACTTTTCATTCAGGATCATGTATATATGATAGGAGATATAAATATTTTAATGCAAATCGGGGTTTCAAAAACCATACGTTTCGGAGGACTACGAATTACAGAAATAAAGATAATGCATAAATATTTCATCAAATATTTTAATCAACGTTGACACCACCATAGTGGCAGGCAGTGTATGATAACTGGGTCTCGCCTATTCTAAAACGGGTGGGACCAAATTTATTTATTTAAAAAAATAACTTATTCATTAATGTCCATTATGTACATAAATTTACCGCTGATCTAAGATGTGTGCATATTTGTAGTTGACTTAACCGTGTTCCTTGAGTTAAACCTCATAATATGTGAATTAAGGTTTTTCTTCTAATTTGTCCGTAACGTATTTCATACGAAACATGGGCATGTCTAGACACTAACGTATTTCATACGAAACATGGGTATGTCTAGACACTAGCGTATTTCATACGAAACATGGGCATGTCTAGACACTAGCGTATTTCATACGAAACATGGGTATGTCTAGACACTAGCGTATTTCATACGAAACATGGGTATGTCTAGACACTAGCGTATTTCATACGAAATATGGGCATGTCTGAACACTAGCGTATTTCATACGAAACATGGGCATGTCTAGACACTAGCGTATTTCATACGAAACATGGGTATGTCTAGACACTAGGGTGTTTCATACGAAACATGGGTATGTCTAGACACTAGCGTATTTCATACGAAACATGGGTATGTCTGGGACACTAGCGTATTTCATACGAAACATGGGTATGTCTAGACACTAGCGTATTTCATACGAAATGGGTATGTCTAGACACTAGCGTATTTCATACGAAACATGGGTATGTCTAGACACTAGCGTATTTCATACGAAACATGGGTATGTCTAGACACTAGTGTATTTCATACGAAACATGGGTATGTCTAGACACTAGCGTATTTCATACGAAACATGGGCATGTCTAGACACTAGCGTATTTCATACGAAACATGGGTATGTCTGAACACTAGCGCAGATATATGGAGATTGAAATAATGGTATGAAAAAAACACAGATTATACAAAGTGTTGTCGAGTAAGGACTTGTTCGCATGACACGTATGCAATAACATAATACTATTACAAAAGTGCACGTTTGAAAATTGTACAATGTTCAGATACTTGCTCCATAAGAAATACGTCTTTTGGATAAATTGAAACTCTGATTCAAATTGTATAATCCCCGTCTTGACCGTTATTATTATGAATGAATGTTGAATAGATTTGGAACCTTGCGTTATTCTCGGACTGTAAAAAATAAGGTAACTTGGTTTAAATCAGGACACATATTTCTGTAACGTAATCGAGAACACGTGTCATGGTTAAAATCTTCAGAAAATATAAACTATAAAATACAGTATGAATACAATATTTTAGAAGCTGCTTTAAACTAGACCAGCATTAAATTGATCAGTTAAAAAACTTATTTAAAACATATTTTGAAATCGATATTCATGTTTCTCACATCATTCAATTCTACCTGGACCTTGTGACACGAACGATTAACAATTTCCTCTGTAACATGCTATATAGTTTTAGTCTGATTTTGATCCGGAAATCATGATAAACACGAAATGCCTTATTTTGATTCATGAATCATGATCTACACGTATTGCCTGATTTTGATTCAGGAATCATGAGTAGTGAATGGGGTGAGATTAGCGACAATGGGAATTAGCATTAAAAACACCCCCTGGGTAAGATAAGCGACAATGGAAATTTAACATTAACCACCCTGGGTAAGATTAGCGACAATGGAAATTTAACATGGGCAAAAAACCCTGGGTAAGATTAGCGACAATGGAATTTAACATTGGAGAAAGGAAAAAAAAGGAAATATCCATTCTAGCGACAAAGGCATTTGAAACAATGGAAAACAAATATCGATTCTAGGGACAAAGGCAATTGAACATGGGGAATAGAGTTTGGGTCTGTCTAGGGACAAGGGGAATTGAACATGGGAATAGAGTTTGGGTTTGTCTAGGGACAAAGGGGAATTGAACACGTTAAAAAAAAAAAAAAAAACTACTTTAGGGACAAGGGGAATTGAACATGGGATTTTTTTGAAAAAAAATTTAAAAAGGGGTAGGCAATGGAAAGTCAGTCTCTTTTCGAGAAATGTGGGTGGCCCTGAAAAGGGCCTTTGGGTTTCTTCTTCTTCTAATTTCTTCTATTTCTCCACCAACTTCTTATTTTCTCTCCTACACTCTTTCTCTTCTTTTCTTTCTTTTCTTCCTTCTTTTTCTCTTCTTTCTGCTTCTCCTCCTCTTCTTTCTTCCTCTTCTCATTTTCTTCTTCCTTTTCAATTTTCTCGTTCCATGCTCTCATCCTTATCCTTTCCTCTTCATCCTCCTTCTCCTCCTTTATTTCTTTCAACACAGCACTTATCATTTCCTTTACTTTTCTTAAGTTGTTAATCTCCATCTTCACTCTATGTGGGCTATAAGAATAGTGATCCTCGTTTAACCTCACTAACATTTGCTCCATCATACCTAAATTGTCCAGGACGTCTTGCAATGTTTTCATTTTATCGAGCTGGTTCGAAGCCATCTTCTTTTTTTATTCTTTGTAGAATGGTTTGAACGACGAATACTGTTGGTTCTTATAGTGAAAGCGCGGACGTGAATGAAAACATCGCCCCTACTTTCTCATTTCATATAATATACTATTCACATAAGTGAATCAGCAATAAACTAACCCCAAATTTACTATCCACACAATCGTACATGATCGGTTACAAAACCCAAACTATACTCTCCACATACGCTAAGAAACAATAAACAAACCCCAAATCTACTATTACACACGCAAATCATTAAAACAAAATCCATAATCTACTATCCACACAATCGTACGTGAGCGGTTACAAAACCCAAACTATACTCTCCACATACGCTAAGAAACAATAAACAAAATCCATAATCTACTATCCACACAAACATACGTGAGCGCTTACAAACAAACACACACACACACACACACACACACACACACAAGAAAAAAAAGAGTCAGTGTTTCTATTCACACTACTCTACCGACACACATTGGCAAATCGATTGTTATATCTTTTCTAGAGATTGGGGTAGCCCTGAAAAGAGCTGTTTTTTTAACTCCAGATGCACCTATCTAATGCTGGCACCTTCCTGGTCTGGCACCACACACACATCTTCGACTCCAGTCTCCTTGCCAATTCACCCTTGTTGCTGTAAGCGCAGAGGCGGGTTGAGTGGCTTCACTATTCCAATCTTCTGTCTCTGGAATAGTGAAGACTTCCCTTTATCTTCTTCTATTTCTTATTCTAGGATGAATTGGCATCCTTACCTCCTGTTGTAAATGTGGTGTAGCTACAGGTTGGGGAGATGTTCTTGCCTAAGGTGTCACCTTGCACACAGGGTTCATCATAGGGTGACACCTGATCTCTCTCTTTCTTTCCTCCTCGTCTTTCATTTTTCTCTCTTCCTTCTCCTGTTCTATCCTGGCCTCTTCCACAAGGGCCTCCGCAGCCAGGTCGTTCAGGAGGCATCTGGCATATTCCAGGTGCATCTGGAGTTCAAAAAGTTTTTCAAGTCTGCTACTCATTTTTATTGTTGATCAATCAACAAGGGTAGCTAGACTGTCCAGCGAGTTTCAATTTATAGTGAAAGCGTGGACGTGAAGGAAAACATCCCCCTAAAAACATAAAATTGATCTTACCTAGATCATGACCAAACAACGCGCGGACCTAAAAGAAACACTCACTCACTTTTTTATACTACCCATTTCTATTCTAAAAATTTTTTTCATTAATCACTTCAATATACTATCCACATACTCAAAGTAATTCAACCCCAAATCTACTCTCCCCACACGTCAAACAGCCCAAAAAACATGATCTTAATCTACTATCCACACCAACGTACGTGAGCACTTACAAACACACAGTCCTATACACAAACACATACCCTCACACTATAAAAAAGAGACAGTGCTTATATTCACACTACTCTACCTACACACATTGGCAAATCGATGTGGCAAATCGATGGTTATTTCTTTTCTAGAGTATTGGGGTAGCCCTGAAAAGGGCTGTTTTTTGTGTTTTTTTGTTTGCTATGGCAATCTTTTAGTTTCTAAGAATGCGACGTCCTCTGAGGATAGACTTTCTGACGATAGGTCTGCTTCTTCGGAAAGGGAAGAACAACTCTTTGGTGTCGATACGACAATCGACAAAGCCTCTCTCAGGTTCAAGTTCCTGCTGCTGTTGCTGCTGCTGTTGTTGTTGTTGCTGCTGTCTCTGAAGTCTGTAATTCTCTGTCCATTCTTCTTTTTCCCTGTTCACTTCTTCTCTGAAGAGCTCTTCTATTAGGTCTTCAGTGATTTTTAACATTCTCACATTCTCTATTTCTTCTGGCTTCGGTATCAGACTGTGTCTGACCCTATGCAAATTCACGTAGGCTTCGTTTAGCTTAGCTAGTTTGGAGCACATCTTCGTAGGAGGATGAGTGGACAATGGATGGTTAGACTGGAAACTCCCCCCCCCCCGTTCTTAAAGTCAAACCGTGGATGTGAAGGAAAACATCCCTCCACGGTTTTCGAGCCGCAACGTTCAATGAGTGTCATGAGAGGGATAGTAAGAAGCCAAAGAGCATGAATCAACATTCTTATATCCAAACAAAAGACAAAGGCATTTTTTCAAAACACAACATTTTTTATTCAAAATCACTTAACATTAACCAAGAACTCTAACATTTTTTAACAATAATCCAACAATATAACATCAAACATTTTTTCAAATGACAAACATTTTTTTTCAATTTACACTCTACTTTAAACAGGGTTGGCAACGTTGTGAATGCAATTGTGATTTCCACTGTTGCAAGTCATTGAGTCATGGATGGACACTACGTTTCCTAGCTGAAGACAACAAAATAAGCATACTAGTCACAAAATCAACGATTTACTTTCTCATCGTTTCTAGAAAAATCATGATCAAAATAAGTCACTAAATGTTCTTTTGCTGATAATAAGTGATCAATTTCGATCTCGACTTTCTCTTTGAATTTGTCAAAGAGGGCTTTGATGTAATGGATGTCTCGAGTCGTTAATGGAGGACAGAAATGTTCACTCAAGTCTTTATACCACCAACGTAACACGTCTTCTTTAAACAGGCTCCAAGCTTCGTCCAGATATTCGTTGAATTTTTCTTCTTGACTGATGTTTTGACATCCATAGTAATCATGCTTCATCCATATCGTAATTGTGTCTGCATGGTATGTAGCACAGTAGAAGACCAGTTGCTGTTCTTGTTCTGGACATCTCGACTTGATCACGATGTCCATTTCGTCTTTGTGTTGGGATTCTCCTTCCACGGTCTCCTCACATTCCATCTTCAAAGCTTCTCCACTAGGTAAAGAGGGAGAACAGTCTTCCATAGCTTCTAATAGTCTAGAATGACTTCTCTCAAGCTGTTGATTTCTATCGTATTATCGAATTCTGCATACAGGATGACGTTCACTGTCTCTTTCAGTTGTTCTGTAAACTGAAGTTTCACACGAATCTGGCCAGATTTTATAGGGTGAAAATGTCCCTCGTCGCTGCCTTGGTCTGGAGTGAAATCAAATGCCCACAAAGCATAACCTACTGCATAATCCTCGTACGTAATGCCGTGACTGGTGTTGGTCCCTAAGTGGCCTGTGGCTTCGTACAGAGACAAGTACGATCTCAAGTAATTCATCTTTGTGGGATCAAAGTCAGGTTCGAAAGGTCGGGTACACAAGGTCTTGCCATCGTGACTGACTTCGATTTTCTTCACGTTGAAGTGATGAAAGTTGAAAGGATTTTTAGTGAAGGCTCCGTTGAAGGCTTTATTCTCGACCATACCAAGGATTAAACGCTTGGGTAACTGGCCTTGAAACAGATGATCTTCGATCATGGATTGATGGTTAGCGGGAATGGTGAACATTTTCACTTCCACGCATCGTATGGGATACTTTGCGGTCGTTCTGCTCAACGTTTGACTGATGTCATTTCGCACTTTGGGTAACACATCCACGCGTCGTACGTAGAGTTTGGCCTCCTTGATTTGCCTTTTGGGATTGCCAGCAGCAGTATCAGCCAACAAATGGAAAGCAGCACTGCTACGATTCAGTCTCAAGCGAACATTTACCCCGTTCAGCAAATGTTTCTCTTGCAACCACATGTCCAAATGCAAACGATCCATCAGTTCTAAACTCTTCTTATTTAAGATTTTGCTTCGTCTTTCCTCAAAGCCGTCATTGTATTTATCTATTTCGTCAAACTGGGTCGCTTCGTCAGGTTCCCATAGCACACAAGCATTGAGATGAGTATTCATGGCATCTATTCCGTATGTCAAGAGATTTTCCAGGTAGGCACGATAAGGGTAAGTATCCATGCTGCTGCTGACCAGTTTGTTATTCAAGTCCACTGAGCTGAACAAGGAATGCATGAAATTGTTGACGGGAGCTATATTCTCAGTGTCTTCTACTGCATCATCATCCTTATCTAGAACTTTGATTTGCAAGTACAAATAACTGCTATTCAGATCGATGTAATCTTCGGGCTGTCCCTTGATTTCAAACTCGATGGGAGCGGAATCTGTCAATGAGGAGACGGGATGAAATTCCACCCATTGGGATTCTTGCATGCTCATCATGGTGGGGGGCATGGCAAACAGATCCAGTTCCGACTTGGAACAGGCGCATGACTCTCGGTGCATCATTTTTTTGTTGCTGTGTCTCAATAATCGAAAACGTCTAAGTCTCGAACGGTTCTTCTTTTCTTGGCCTTTCTGTTTTAGAAGTTTGAAGTCTGGTGAAAGGGTGTTTTCTTCGTCGTCTCTTTCTGCCTTGTCATTGCTGAATGCCTGACTCGGTAGCGTGCAGGGCATTTATAGGTGTGTCTCGTTGGCCCAAAAGGTCTTTACCCGTTTGCAGCAAGACATTTTTGCCTGCCCTCATGAAGGCTTCTTTAGGGTTTTGTTTGTCGATGATGACATTTTGGAGAAATTCTTTGCCTTGCGTCAGTGCCGCATCTTTCAAGGCGTGCAATCCGCGTGTCACCATCGGTTTCAACACCGGAGCCACCGAACGAAAGGCCGATTTTAACATATCTCCTAAACCGTGTCCTCGCTGTCGAGCAACCCCTCGGTACACTGGATACATGACTTACTTACGAATCGTGAGAAAACCGTTTTCGAAAATGGAGTTTCACCGTGACTTTTCCTTTGGTGAATGGAATATTTTGTCCCGGATCTCCTTTTATAGCAATGTTGACCGTGTCCAAATACGACATGCTGACAGGCAAATAGTGAGGATGTACAAATTCGCGGTGAACGTGGTAAGTGTTTCCACCTTCCTCATCAGTGACCATGGCAGAATTTACTTTGAAAGGAATGACTCGCAGTAGCGGCACGGAGGTGTGTCCCACCACGTTGTACACCACCACATCGGAGTACACGAAGATCAAATTCAGTCCCTGGTTCAGTTCTACAGGGAAACGAAAATACCTTGCAAAATGCCCGTTGTTGTCAATCTCTGCTTTCTCAATTTTTTTGGTCTGCTTATCCGTGACCATATTGAGGTCTCCACCCAAAATGTCATACAATTCAGGGCAAAATTTAATACGTATACTTCTATCCTCACTTTCAAATTTCATGAGTAGACGGTGAGACAGTTTGTGGTACTCAATGGTGACACGTTTTTTAGTCCGGTCAGAACTTTGTCAAATGCTGCATAGAATTTGTCACCGATGGCCTCTACCAGATGTTGACCACTAAAATAATGGCCTGAATTAATTTTAAAGTGATAAACGGAAAAAGCAGGAGAAGTGTCACTGTTGATACGGGGTATTGGGGTCTTAGGAAGTGATTTATGTTGAGAAGTGGTCATCATGGTTTGCTGCACTGTTGGGTCCAGAATTTCGACCTCAAAAGTGTTTTGAGTTTGAGTGATGTTTTTGATTTGTGTAGGGTAAATCATTTCTACCAAAGCCACTTCCCAATGGGCTTCGTGATCTAATGGGATGGCCTGAGGTAATTTGGCCGTGTAACAGCACAACGTGTTGTGGGGAAACACCTCCATGGAACTGTCACTGGGTAAATTTAAGTAAAATTGGTTTTGGTGACTCATAATTCCAGAGTTTTGTGGCTGTCCGAGGGGTCTCTGGACGTCAGAGGCGTGTCTCCGCCCAAAATGGGGTTCTGGTTGTGGTTGTTGTTGAAGTGGCGACTGGCACTGGCACTGGACACAAGGTTCCCGTGGTTCCCGTTCGAAGAGAATGTCAGGGAGGGATTAGGAAGCAGGTAACCGATGCAACTGCTCAATAAAATGGTCCACAGTTGTTTGTCTCCTTGTTGCAAACTCAAATTGGCAATGGCTGCCCCGATGACACAATACACCACGAAGATTTGGCAGAAAAAGGCAATTTGTGTTTTAGGCACACGTTCTCCACACCACACCCACAAGGGTTGTTTTTTTAAATCTTACACAGAAGAACTAGGTGAAGGAGTGGTCGACGTAGCTGCGTCTGTGTGAAAGGGAATGATGGTCACTTCTTTTTATAGTCGATGACTTGCGAAGCGTCGATCCAAGAATCAAAACTGGGTGGATATCCTTTCCAACGTACTTTCACTTCCTTGACACGTCGTTTGCCCACTTTACGGGTTCTGCGTTCGAGAATGCTTTCGATGTCGTACACGTCGTCTTCTTTTTTGGTGACACGTTGTAACTCGGGCAAATAAAACGTTCCTTTGAGCACTTCTCCGTTCATGTCTTCCAATTTATAGACAGCAGGATGACGACCATGTACTCGTCCAGTGACACGAAACAATTCGATCGTCCAGTTAGGTAAGTAACCTTTGTCAAAAGTGTGTTTGGTTTTGGCAATGCGCACCCAATCTCCTACGGTCAACTCTCCACTTTTCTTGGGGACAGCCCTCGTCGGGGACGTATCGAACAGGCTCTCAAACACCAACACTTCGTTGTCGGGAGTCACTTCTTGCGGGGCACGTCCGATGCTTCGATGGTAAGATTCGTTGTACGCTTGCACCAGGTGCGGTAAGATGTCGATGTACTTCAGAGTGTGGTGATGCGTAAAATATTTCCACATGCGTTCTTTCAAAGTGCGTTGAAAAAGTTCCACGATGCTGGCTTTGGTTTCGGGATTCTCGGTGGTAAAAAAATGAATGTCACGTTTCTTTAATTCTTTTTGGAAAGCTTGGTTCAGAAATTCGGTACCTTTGTCCGTTTGCCATCGAAGAGGGTGACGACCACTTTGTTTCAACACTCGTTGCAGGGCTCGCACTAACTCGCTGCTCGATTTGGAAGTCAAGGGCACGACCCAGGCAAATTTGGAAAAGACGTCGATGACACAAAACAAATATTTGTAGCCACGATTGTAGCTGGCAAAATGAGAGACATCGGCTAAATCGGCTTGCCATTGATGATCGATGCCTTCCACTCGGGTGCGACTTCTGGCAAACTTGCGTCGAATGGGTTTGTGTAAAGTGTAGGTAGCTTGTTCTTGCAACCATCGTTGCACTTAAGGTAAACGGAGACTTTTCAATCGAGTTTTGGCAGCACGATACAATTTTTGAACTCCTGCGTAACCTGCAGGATGGGAGGGATCGTAGTAAATGCTGGCTAAGACTTTTTTCATTTTTTCGTGTTTGTGTGTTAATAAGACACCCACTCTTGGAGGATGCTACTCCTTTTCTCTTGTGGTACTTTCTTGGATTGCAATGCTTTGTGTGTGCGACCGGCAATAGGTGTTGAAGAGGAGGATGTCTGAGCGGGGGATATCGATTCTTGTTTCACTTCTGTCTTCACTTTCTTTTTCTCTTGTGATGAAGAAGGGGTGGCCATCATCTTTATAATCCATCCAATTCTGGAGGTAGGTGGTGTTGTTAACCTGCGTACTTTTTCTGGTGGAGTTTTAAACCCTTCTTCTTCTTCTTCTTCTTCTTCTTCTTCTTCTCCTTTTTCTGTCTTGGTCACTGGTAGTGGTGGTACTGGTACTGGTACTGGTGATGGTGCTGGACTTTTCATCAAGGTCTTAAAATCTTTCAGAGTGGGTAGAGCTGTTTCGTCTAAAGCTTTCTGGTGAAAGATTTGCAGTCGTTGCAAGAGTTGACCGTATTTTTGCGATTTTTCTGTTTCGGACAAATCTTGGCGATCCATCAAGGACTGCAATTCGTGTTGTAACTGGGACATCTCGCTCAAATGGGGTTTGGGAGGTAAATGCGGGGTGCGTTGTTCTTGCCAACGATGGTATTCCATCCATCGTTTGTAAGGCACTAAAGCTAGTTTTTGTCCTTCCATGGGGTTGTCAGGGGTCAATTCTGACATCTTGGGACTTCCGAGGGCCTTTTTTTCTTGCTCCCACCAGTCCTCCCAACATGGTTCCCAAGACTCCTTTAAGTAAGGACCTAACAAGAGGGGTAAAATGCCTCCACGTTGGACCAGCATCTTCTTCTTTTGACGAATGGGAATTTTCTTTTGAACCATTTGGCGAAGAACGTGACGATGTTTACCTAAGCAATGTTTCTGGTGTTTGGACAAAGGGATCGTGCCTTTCAAAACGTTCAAACAGCATTCGCACACGGTATCGATGACCTCTTTGGAGGCCGATTGAATGAGTTTTTTTCGTATTGGTGTAGAAGCTTTGGACAGGACAGATAACATGTCCCCATGTTTATCTAAACGAGGAGGCAGACCTTTTCTTTTCTTTCCTTGGGACTGTTTAGAAGAGGGATGTTTTCTGGAGGGTGACATCTTTGAGTCTTCAGCACCAAAAACACTGATACCCCTACTTGGTCACAGACCTTTTTCATACTGGAACGCGTCGCCACTGATTGTCTTTACGTCGTATCAGTTTGAAGACAGGCATGACACGTCGTGCAGGGGTACGTAACGGATTAAATCGAGCCAGTTCTTGCTTGGACAAATCCAGTAAACTTTGTAACATGCCCGATATTTCTTGGACTTTGATTTTGGGAGAAGGTACTTTGTGAGCAGCAGCCACTGCCACTAAATTGGAGGGTCCTGCCACTGGGGAAGTTCTTCTTGGAGTCATCAACGGAGATGTTCTTGGTGTGATCAACGTCTCCAAGTACTCTTCAGTTCTTGGTGTCATCAACGGAGAAGTGGATGAACTTGAGGCTGCCGAAGACGCAGTCACCGCCGTGGCAGGTCGTGGTTTGCGAGTGTAAAGTTGCGTCCTGGCCGAAGTGCCTCTCTTGCGACTAGTTTTCTTCTGTGGACTTTTCTTTTTCTGGGGGCTTCTTTTCTTTTTCCGGGGTGATGGTGTCTGGTAAGAGGAGGGTCCCGCCACTGGAGAAGTTCTCCTTGGGGACCTGGCCTTTTTCTTCTTCTTGGAGCTTCGTTTGACTTTTTTCTTGGGGAGAAGTTTGGGGGCATTAGGATCCCATCTTAAGAGTGAGCGAATGATGACCCCTCCTAGAGTACCGCTCCCTCCAGGTTTCAAAATGATTTGTTTTTTGGTTTGAGCGTCGATGCGGGGATCGGCCAGTTGGGTCAAAGCGACTTTGTCTCGATCAAAAAAGCGTTTGGTTTAATGAGGAATCTGAATGATTCCTTGGAGTAATTGACGTGCCGTCACCGTGAGACTTCTTTGAGACTAGCTTCTAAGACACGAGCTCGTGTTTGTGGACTTTTTTCTCGACTGATGCCATACAAGGCACGAATCAATTTGACGGAAAGATGCGACTGAAGGGACGTCATGTTCAAAATGTGTGTGAGACAGACGAAAAGGGTCTGAGGTTTTTATAGATATTTTTTGTGGAGTGAAATTAAGTCGAGGAGGGAGACGTGTACAGGACAGGCCCTCCGTCTAGGCACCAGTGGTGAAACAAGTGGGTACGAAATCGCAAATCCTCGGGGGTCGTAGGTTTCAAATCGACGAGTAAATAGGCGTGTGGTGTTTGAGTGGCATCGCCGTACGCCTGAGTCAGCCAAGGTGTTCCTAAATGTTTGGATAAGACTTGCACTTGCGATTTATCTCGAGGGCTTTTAAACAAGACCACGTAATGCGCATTGAGACTGATGGTGCGATGGGCTTTACTTTGTTGAAACAAATTTTGGGTGATGTAAACGACACTGGCATTACGGTGATGCCCTTTGCGCGTGAACCACAGTTTAATTTCTTCTTCGTCTTCTCCTAACATGTTGTCAAAATGACCAAATGGGTTTGACGGGAGTCAGAGACGATGCCGTCGTCTTCTTTAGGAATGCCTTCCACAAACACGATGGAATCGCCTTGACTTTCTCGCAAGAGGCTGTACGCCGATTGCCACTCTTTGTAACACCACACGATCCGCTGAGGAGGTCGATCGATCAAATGATGTTTATGTTCGATCAAACGTTTGACGAATTCGGTTTTGCCTGAACCGCTAGGTCCTGCAATGAGCATGTTAAAGGGATGGCGAAGATACAAAGCCTCCCAACTGGCACGATCTAAGTGTTCGTCGATGACTTTGACAGTAGAGGAAGAGGGAGCAGAGACAGAAGAGGTAGCCATAGTGTCTGGAATGTCACTTTTGACACGAAAACAAACAAGACGAGAGTTTATATATTTTTTTCAGAACACGTTTATTCAATGTTCAAACATGAACACGAAAGACAAAAAAAATACATAAAACCAAAGGCTTAAGTACAAGGATAAAAGGCACATGATAACCATCAACGTGGAATAAACACAAGTGTCTGTACAACATGTTTTGGGTAATTTTATGTCCAGTTCTATAGGGGGTAAGGTCACACAAGTGTCCTCCCGAAAGGGTCTTTCAGGCCTGTCCACGACAGTCGCGTCCTGGGTAACGGGTTCTTCTGGCATCGTCACTAACACAGGTTGAAAAGTCGCAAGGTTCACAATCGCATTCCACTTCAGAAGCCCCACACTTGAATTGTGCCTGTCTAAACTTGTTTTGTGTTTCTTTGAAAGTATTCATCTTGTTTCCTCGGTCTTGCTAGTCACAATGAACTATTGATCTTGCCTAGGGTTCCTTTTTATATACAGACCAATACCGACGTGTCCATACGGTAAGGTGAAATGATTGGAAGGTCGCACTCGCTTCCGGCACACGATTTGAAAGACTCTTTCCAAGGTCGACTGACGATGTGGTGAGTGGGTAAACGTACAATCTTGTTGGGTTGATAGGTGGTCACTTTAAAGTTTCCATCCTCTCCCGATTGCAAGGCTTCTTTCAATACCCCAAAGTTGACCACACGACTGGAACGATAATTCAGAGTCAATCCTTTCACTTTACACGTCGTGTGCAATTCTCCTTGTGGGTCACGGTATTCGTAGCCGTAATTTTTGGGACCACCACTGACGAAACTTAGAATCTTGTCGTCGGGGTGCTCGTCTGTCCAGGCTCCTAAACGGTCTCCTTCGATGTCAGGGTGCTGTTGACTCGGGTGATGGATGTAAATACAACTGTCCGTGTCAAAGTACAGGACGCGTTCCCCTAACAGTTCTAAAGCTTCGTACAATTTTAAGCGAGCATGAGCTGTCACGTAAGCCGCAATGATGACATTTCCAAAAGGGTCGTCTTGTACAAAGTCCAGATCTTCTTCGTAATTGACCAAGATCAAATCCTCGCGAACGACGTCCACGTGTTTCATGTATTTGGTTTTGTCGTGAATCATCTGAAAGTAGTGGGAAGGTTCTGTCAAATATTCCGTCTTGGGTAAACACGGTCGTTGTGCCATTTTCCCCACACAAGCAATTTTACATCACTTTGGCAAACGACCGCCTTCCTTCGTTTTTCTCGATGTGGTCTAAAGAGATGCCTTCTTGTTCATAGTATTTCTCTTTGAATGTCTTTTCGTCTTCGGAAGTGTGACACCAGGAAGGATAGCCGCTGGCTTCTTGCTTCAGTTTCAAAAAGGCATTCACGAAGTCGGCGAAAATGCCTTTCTGACTGGGGTCACCCTTGTGGTATTGTTGTGTCTTTGGAAAGTGGCAAATTTCGTACACTTCTAACAGTTGGTATCCCATGTCCAGAGCTTTGAAAAATTCTACGCTGACCCAGGTTCCCGTCAAGGCCCGTTCTTCCTGGGTGTGCTGACAAGGTTGGTCTTGGTTGCACGTTTTGGCACAAGTACGGCACAAAGGAAACATCAGTTTGCCTTTGCAATGGTGAGGTAAGACGGGATGGTATAGGTTCGTGGGAGGCAAAACTTTACACTTGATCAAGCCTTCGTATTGTCGAATGTTTTTCAGGTCGATGTGTTCCGTGAACAATTGCGAGTGCCCTACAGGAAAGCGACAATATTTGTACACGTAAGGATACAGCGAACACACGTCCAAATATTTGATTTCTTCTCTTTTCTCTTCGTCGGCTTGGTACAGCAAACAGGTGGCATTGGTCCTTCCTCCGTACAAACTATCCCTCGGGTTTAGGGGGTCCATCAGCTTGTAACTTTCCACGGCACGTTTAAACTCGGGATCGGTTTTCATACGGTGATCGTACACGTGTTCCCACATTTCCACCACTTGGTATCCTTGCTGTTCTAACTTTAGGCGTCGCTGACAAGTGTCCTGGTACAAGTCTTCCATGGTTCGTTGTAAAAACTGATTTTTAGTGCTACGATCAGGGTAACAGACGGGACATCCGTGAAATAAGCAACCGTTAAACTCGTACACGATCTTGGGGTTTTCTAAGTCCCAGCCATCGACCGAATACGTTCCGATGGTCTTTTCGCCTCCTCCGTTGCGGGCATGCTGAATCCATTTGTCTTCCTTGTCGCACAAGTAATGTAACCAACGTAGGGCTTTGACCGAGTATTGACGTTTGACATAGTGTGTCGTTTGAGAACTGATGACAGCAACGGTGTTTTCAGGCATGAATCGTTGTCGATACACTAAGGAACACGCTTTGGCAATGGTGCAAGCTTCTTTCAAAGGATCGACCCCTCCGTGTTCCATAAACAGTTCTCGAAATTTTCCACAGCAACGTCGTAAAATGTCCACGTCGGAACGAAAATACTTTAGCATTTCTTCCTGAAAGTCGAAAGGGTCCGAGGCGTGAGTCTGGTACCAAGCGTAGAAAGCTTCTCGTTGTTCGGTACGTATGTTGTCGGGGTTGTAATAGTGAGCCTCAGGCAAATGGGGTAGAACGGCGTGTTGATTGGCTTCCGTATTGAAAAAGTGTGGAAAATACCCTTTAGCCATTTCTGTCATTCCAAACGTTTTAGGCATTCGACTCAAAGCATGGCCAAATAGCTCATCGAATCTTTAAACTGTACTTGTCCCACTTGCATGAAAATGATTTTGGCTCCGTTCAAAGTGACTTTAGGACGTTCGGTGCCTTGTTCCGTATAGCATCTCAAAAGAAACTGTCCATCGTATTCGGAGAAATTGTGAGCCATCACTGTGGCATGACGATGTCAATCTCCGTAACGTTCGATGTCCTCTTGGCTCCACGTCTTGTCGATGGGGTCTAAGACCCATTGGGCAAAATCGGCTAACGTGTTCTGTCCTCGACAGATTTTTTCACGCCCTCCGGGAATCTTGCTGCAGTGAGGGCAATGACTGAAGATAGGTTCTTGAATGCGCTTCTCGCACGCTCGATGAGCCACGCAGAAATTAGGAATGTGAATGCCAGTCTCTTGCATGCATTCGAAATCGAAAAAGATGAAATTGCCTTTCTTCTTGTGACCGTCCTCTTTCTCTGGTGGGGGTTGGTATTTTTGCACGTAGCATTCGTGTTGCAGGTCCACGATGTGGTGACAAATTTGACATTTTTTTTTTCCTGAACATACGTGTGTCTTGGTACTTTTGGTACGTAGGCCTCGTCGACACGTAGGGCACAATCTCAGCAGTTGACAAGCACATTTCTGCTGTGAACCTTGCGTCTTCAGAGGTAGTTGGTAACAGGCAGGGCTGACAAACGTGCGCAGACAAGCAGGACAATGTACTCTTTCTTGTCCTTCGCTCAGACAGGGTGGAGAGGCCTGGGCATTTCCATCCGCAATGTTTGTGTTGCTCTCGATTGTTATAGCCATTGTCACATTTCTCACAGTAATAACTGTATCCCAGGAATCCAGTGATAATGGTAATGGTATCGAAATGCTCATCATGATAATAGACATGAATGTATTTTCCGTCCTTAAAGTCTTTCCCTCGAAACAACAGAGGTCCGCTCATTTCTTGAGGGTGCACTTTCAAGGTGTAGAGTGGAGCTAGGACATCTTGCAATTTCTGCATCTCAGGAATGCCACAGGGTGTGTCTTTGGACAGTCCGGCTTGTTGTAACAGGAGTTCTGCTTCGTTTCGTTGTTTGGCTCGGTCGGATCGTTGATTAGTTTTCCAGGCTCTTTTCCATTCTACCGTGTCGTTCTTGTTGGCATAGGTTCGTCCCACAACGATGGTTCGGGCTAAACACATCTGGTCTTGAGAATTGTGAATTTGGACGAGACTCTTTTTGGTGTTGCGAAGGTCGTTCACCAATAACACCTTATTGCGTTGTCCGGTCCCTTGAGGAGGAGAGACGTGGGCCATTTTCAGTGTCGCTTTACCATCGGTGATGTCAAACTGGTCATTAGATTGTTGTACGTGTTGAATCTTGTCCATGACTTTGGAAGGGGTTAGTTCTGCGGGTCTGCTAAACTCGATCCAAACAGGGGATTTCAAGCTGTCGTGATCTATGGATAGTGTCAAGCGATCGTCTTCTTTGGGTTGACATTGTCGCTTGAGTGCGGTGAGCAAAGAATCCCACATCTCGGTGATAAACCCTTCTGCTTTCTCCAATGGTATGTAGGACTTGAAATCTTTAAACTTCACTGTGTAGGTGTAAGCCGTGGTTCTAAATTTTCTAGAGGAGCGCTTTTCCGTCTCTCGAATCCAATAGTACTTTTCAGGGTTGACTAAGGGTGGTGAACTTTGTTTAGAGGGTTCGGATTCTGGTTCACTCATGTCCTCTTCAAAATCACTGGCATGAATTTGTGCCAAGACTTCAGCTCTGGTACGAGGCGATAGATCACGTTTCTGCCTCTTACTTTCTTCTTCTTTCTTCTCGAATGAATAGGATCGTTTCATCTTGAGTGCAAAACATCAAATGACTCAAGTTTAAACACCATAGACTAATTTATAGTCATGGCAAACCAGCGTATATAAAAGGGTATGTGTCTTGTCCTTTCACTATTCATTTCACTCTCAAACCGAGGAGAACGATGGAAGAGACTACCCAGATGGAACGTTTCGTCAGAGCTTTGCGAGGGGTCATTAGAAAATTCTCTTCAGACCAGCCGACGAACTACTCTCCTTCCTTTCGAGATAAAAGTCAAGATACTTGCTATATCTGTCAGAAGAAAGGGCATTAGTCTTCAGAGTGTCCAGACCGTCAAAAAAGAAAAAAAAACGGGCTAGGAAAGACAAAAGTCAAGATAGCTGTTATTATTGTCAAGAAAAAGGACATTGGTCTCCAGATTGCCCAAAAAAGAAACAAGAGGAGTCGGAAGAAAAGAGGGATTCTTCAGAAGAAGAGAGAGATTCTTCAGAGGAAGAAAGCAGCCAGGTGAAGAAAAAGAAACAGGAGAAGAAAAGAAGAAGGGAAGAAAGTGAGGAGGAAGAGGAGGAAAAGACTGTGACGGTGAAGAAATTGAAAAAAAAGAGAGAGTAAAAAAAAGTAACAGAAGAAGTGAATGTAATTTATAAAGTGTTCTGTTGTGAATTGTGAATTGGATTGTAACTATGGAGAAAAGAATACATTAATTATATAAGGTAAGTGTGTTTGAGTTTTGATTTTAAATAAGAAGCTACACTCACGCACTCATACACAGACATGTACTATAAGGGTAAAATGGTTTTTTCTGTGTTGATTTTTGAGTTATTGGCAAATTGAAAGGCTATCTCTTTTCGAGAGAAGTGGGTGGCCCTGAAAAGGGCCTTTTTTGGTGTAGGGGTGAGTTTAAGCAATCAACTTTAACTGCCTTAAGCCTTTGCCACGGCCAAGGCCTACTTCTGATGATTGGGTTGAAATCACTAAGGGTGGTACGATAGGCTTAGTCACAGGGTTGGCGTGTTTAGCTCGTGAAGGTCGTGTTCTCTTCGGTCGTGATAAAGAAGTCTGATACATTTGTTTCAGACTTCTTAACTCCGCTAAAATGTCCAACAGTACCGTGGCCGTTTGATTTTCACTCTCTTGTTTCTTTGCTGCTGCTTCTTCTTCTTGTTGTTTTTTTTCTTACATCTTCTTGTTGCTGTTGCTGTTGCTGTAGGAGAAAAGCTTGTTCCGCTTCCTTTTGTCGTTGCATAAATTTCTCCAATTCTTCTTTCTGTCTCTGTCTAAAATTCTCCACTTGCGGTAATGAAGAATGAGACGAAGGTTCCGGAACAAATTCTTGCGAGGTAAGAAAATCCACAAAATCCCAGTTTACCTCTTCTGAAAGTAAGTCCGGGTTCCCTTGGGCGGTCTCCACTGCTGGTGCACCCCAATGGATCGTTTTCTGAGTTTCCGTCATGTTGAATCACTGTCGCATAGATTGACAGCACACAGGCGCTAGCGAATCTATATAGACCACATGACGTCACAGACTGCTCTCTTCGGATTGGATGCGGACTGACTGAATTTTGTAACGCGTGTTCGGATTGGTGAATGAACTCAATCCGTTTCAATCCTTCCTGTACCTATAAATAAGCGCAGTTCACTGCATTGATTCACCTGTTCTCGTCGCCTCACGATGTGGACCACAGTTGAATCATCCACCCTTGTGTCTTCAATGATGTTTAGGACGGACATGCTCATGTATGTCCGGTCCAAGTGGACTGTTGTTGATAGGACAGATACTAGTCTATGGATGAGAAGAGTTTACATAGAAAGACAAGGATGCCTCAAGAGGGTACTTGTGTATGGACCTGCAGCTAGAAGGAGTTTAAGAAGAAGAAGATGTGACAGATGCCGTCTATGTTAATACTATCATAAAACCAAAGGCCCTTTTCAGGGCCACCCACATTTCTCGAAATGAGATAGCCTTTCGATTGCCTACCCCTTTTCTAATTTTTTTAAAAAAAATCCCATGTTCAATTCTCCTTGTCCCTAAAGTAGTTTTTTTTTTTTCTAACATATTCAATTCCCCTTTGTCCCTAGACAAACCCAAACTCTATTCTCCATGTTCAATTGCCTTTGTCCCTAGAATCGTTATTTTTTTTCCATTGTTCGAATGCTTTTTTCGCTAGAATGGATATTTCCTTTTTTTTCCTTTCTCCAATGTTAAATTCCATTGTCGCTAATCTTACCCAGGGTTTTTTGCCCATGTTAAATTTCCATTGTCGCTAATCTTACCCAGGGTGGTTAATGTTAAATTTCCATTGTCGCTAATCTTACCCAGCGGGTGTTTTTAATGCTAATTCCCATTGTCGCTAATCTCACCCCATTCACTACTATCATGATAAACAGGTAATGCCTGATTTTGATTCAGGAATCATGATAAACACGTATTGGCTGATTTGGATTCAGGAATCATGAAAAACACGTATTGCCTGATTTGGATTCAGGAATCATGAAAAACACGTATTGCCTGATTTGGATTCATTAATCATGATAAACACGTATTACCCGATTTGGATTCAGGAATCACGATAAACACGTATTGCCTGATTTGGATTCAGGAATCATGATAAACATGTATTGACTGATTTTGATTCAGGAATCATGATAAAAACGTATTGCCTGATTTGGATTCAAGAATCATGATAAACACGTATTGCTTGATTTTGATTCAGGAATCATGATAAACACGTATTGCCTGATTTGGATTCAGGAATAATGATAAACAGGCATTGACTGATTTTGATTCAGGAATCATGATAAAAACGTTTTGCCTGATTTTGATTCAGGAATCACGATAAGCACGCATTGCCTGATTTGGATTCAGGAATCATGATAAACACGTATTGCCTGATTTGGATCCAGAAATCATGATAAACACGTATTGCCTGATTTTGATTCAGGAATCATGATAGACAGGTATTGACTGATTTTGATTCAGGAATCATGATAAACACGTATTGCCTGATTTGGATCCAGAAATCATGATAAACACGTATTGCCTGATTTTGATTCAGGAATCATGATAGACAGGTATTGACTGATTTTGATTCAGGAATCATGATAAACACGTATTGCCTGATTTGGATTCAGGAATCATGATAAACACGTATTGCCTGACTTTGATTCAGGAATCATGATAAACACGTATTGCCTAAGGTAATAGTGAAGGAGATAGACAAGCAGCCATATGGCCATAACCCATTCGTGTTCAAAACCATGGATGCACAAATAAACAATGACACGGAGTGGAGAGCAAGCACGCAATAACTTAGTTAAACTACAATTCAGATTTGGTTGACATTATACAGAAAAGGTCATATATATATATATGTCGTATTTTGTTTCCTTTATTGTCTCCTCGTATCCCTCAATTCTACCCAGCCCGGTAAATAATAATGTTGAACTGTATCCCTGTCAGCAATGGTCACCATTGATTCATTACACGGCTGCATACTACTTTATGTCAAATAAGAATAACTGATTTCCGAATAAAATACGATGTGAAAGTTCAGAAAGTAAAATATTATACAAAATGATACTGCATTCCAATGTTACTAGTGTACCAGCTCTTATGGATTTTATCTTCTTATCTGGTCATTGTATGATTTTAACGATCCATGGATACCGTTCCAAACTTCCTGGTTTTAACCTAACGTATCCATGTAGCCGAAAATAGAGTATCGGAATTTTTTTTAGGAAAGTACATCATCATACTATATATACGTTAGATATACTGTGTGTGTGTGTGTGTGTGTGTGTGATTTGGATTTTTAACGTAGCTTTAAAACATTTTCAGTCATATCGCTACGATGTCTGCAATGTGGCAGTTTATAGTAATGTCTAGCACTGGTGCATCATGCCGCAGACATGTAGCATGATGCCCCACCCAGTCACATTATTCTGACACCAGGCCGACCAGTCCTAACACTAGCCTCTTAATGCTGAGCGCTAAGCGAGGCAGCTGTTACTACCATTTTTGTAAGCCTTTGGTACGACTCGGTCAGGTATCGAACCCACGACCTCCCGCATCCGAGGCGGAAACTTTAACCACTAGGCCACCGGAGCTGTAAAGTTATTAGTAAAGCATTGAATATGGTGAATTTGTCTGTGGCAAATTAACTCAACCGTAAAAATAGACACAGGGATTAGTAACAAATATGGTATCCTGTTCTTCTCTGAATCTGCAAACATTGCGAACAAAGACAATGACCATATCAAAGCATTTAAGTGTTCACCGGCTCGCTCGCGCACACAAACACACACACACACACACACACACAACGGAACCAATTACACTCCTTTCTCACATAATACCCTTATATTCGTATCCATCCATTTACAAGTCAGTTCGGCGACCACATCTTCTGCAATATCAAGATAGGTACGAAAATATAAAATGTGTAAAGTATTCGTTACTTTGCACTGTTGTAATAACCGTATTCTTCTCAGGTCAGTGTGTGTGTGTGTGTGTGTGTGTGTGTGTGTGTGTGTGTGTGTGCGTGCGTGTGTGTGTGTGTTTAGAAAAGTATGGCATAGTCATTTGTGGATTAAATCACAAATGCAAATCAATATTATCATTATTCTGGTCGATTAGTATGATTGTGGGGTGCACAAGACACGGATTGATTTCAAAATGTACTATAAAGTAGATATGCTGCGTAGGATGCTCATAAGCGCTGCTAGATATTCCTCGAATCTATGAAAAGGAAACTCAGCACACCAATATCACATAGGTCAGTTACCAAACAAGGGGTTGAACTTCAAGCTAGACAATGTAGGCAAATATATCCGTTGAATAGTAAACACAATCAGCAAGTGCAACTAAACAAATCAAAACAAACCTCATCTTTATTGCATTATTAACATGGCATGACCCCTTTATTACATTATTCACTTGGCATGACCCCTCAGTATATGTTAGGGCATATGCACGTTCCACAAGCGCTCAATGAAACCTGCATTGTATGTGCTTGCATGTGAATGAATCAAATCCACGCCGTTTTGGTTTTGATCAAACTTTAACGAATATTACTATTTCAACATTTCACATTTCACCATATAAATTAAACATTTGTTTACAGCAAATACTCGTAATTGTATGCAATATCCTTCTTACCAGCAAATCTTAATGATCATGTCCACCCTCTCTCTCTCTCTCTGTCTGAATATAAAGTAGATTTGCTTCTGAGCACCTAATTTTGCAAGACTTTCAAGTTTCACGGTGTTTAGTTGCCTTGTGATAAATTGCTGCAAGACTTTAAAAGGGCAATGTCAAAACCTTCGTGCATATATTTAGGACTTTTTAATAGCTTCGACACCATGAATTCTATGTTGGCATTATAGTTTAATGTCACAGTTAGTATAAATCTTGATGATTATCAACAATGAAATGCCCAAAAAATCATTGCAATACTATCTCGTTTCCTTAGTATTTAACTACATTTATGTACCAGTTGTTTTCTAACACGAATTTGAAAAAGAGACGCATGGCATGTGCTGGAATTATTTTCTGAAACGCTTTAAGGCACTAGACATATACACAATAAGTTCAATTTTTAATATTGTCTAACACCTGGCATAAAGCCAACTAGACTAAATGCGAGACAACTAAATTTACCGTTGTTTATCCTGTATGAAAAATGGTTGCATGGTGAATATATTAGAATTCACTGAATGGACGGGAAACATTATCGCCAAAAGCGTCAGAAGGTACAGGTTGTTTCAGCTGACAAATCAGCTTGTAGCATAGATTGACACGTGACAAAACATATCTTAGAAATGCGGGTAGACGTGTAATCTTAAGGAAGCCTGCCTTAAAAAAAATAATAATAATTACACGACGAATCCCTTAGTTTTCCACCTGTGGAACCCGGACGTTACTATCGACCATCTAAAACAAACAAATTTATATAGGAATGAACCGTACAGAAAATTGTCAGAGGGTACAAACAAATTGATGCAATATAGAGCTCCGACAAAAAGTCGCCGCGGATTTAATTCCAAGTAAGCTAAAAAATAAGAAATATTTTGCCAATATGATACCTTGAAATTACTCACGCTAATTCTTTTTGAATTGTGTTAAAGACAGCATATTAATATAGAGTATGTCTTTGCATTCTTTATCTTTATTACAAACCATTTAAAGTCATTGAATCTAACATCATAATAACTTTGGCATATTTTTAAGGATATGTGTGTGTGTGTGTGTATGTCTGTGTGTGCGTGTGTGGTTAATGTATTTGTAAGTTTAATTCCGTCTAATATGGATATCAAGAAGATGTTCTATAACTCGATTTACCTCGAAATTGTTTAACTTAAATATGCACAATGATTAAATTGCAATTATAAGGGTTGCGATAGTTAACGCAAAATATGAAGAGTCTGAATAATGTGATGCTGCAGCAAGTTAAATACAATGGGTGATCTACATGGGACATCTACATACATGGATAAAGGGAATTTACAATTTCTGAAAGTATATCATCTATTGTAGATATTATCAAGGACAATATAACAGAAAATGGAGACTGTTCCCAGTTGGACTGACTGCCCGCTGAATTGGACAACAATCGATAAATTTTCAAAACGTTCACGCTCTTTGGAACTATTTATAGAAAATAAAACAGTGTCTCAGATGACACTCAATGAGGATTTCCTTGACTCGGGGGAACGGGTTGACTCTACATTTAAACACGTCATATATCCTGAGACAAGTTGGCTTACTCTGGTTGCAAATAAATTACCTAGCATCGCCCCTGCTGTTGGTGGTGGATTAAAGTATAGATTAGCTGGAAACGAGAACATTATTTTATATCTTGGCTTCAGCAATCCTTTTTGTGGGGACCCTGTGAGTAGTGAAGGGGGGCACTTTACCGTCAATGGGAATTAGCATTACAAGACCCCTTGGGCAAGATTAGCGTCAAATGAAATTTAACATGGAGAAAAATCGTGGGTTAGATTACCGTCAAGGGAAATTAACATGGAGAAAGAAAAAATCGTGGGGCACTTTAGCGTCAAAGGAAATTAAACAGGGTGGGTCTTTATAGCGTCAAGGGCTTTTACTAAAGTGGGCCTTTATAGCGTCAAGGGAAATTGAACATGGGATTTTTTTAAAATTTTTGAAAAAAAGGGGTAGGCAATTCAAAGACTATCTCTTTTCGAGAAATATGGCTGGCCCTGAAAAGGGCCTTTGGGTTTTCTTCTTCTTCTAATTTCTTCTTTTCCTCCACCAACTTCTTATTTTCTCACCTACACTCTTCTTCTCTTTCTTCTTTTTTTTCTCCTCCTCTTCTTTCTTCTCTTCCTCCTCTTCTTCTTTCTTCCTCTTCTCATTTTCTTCTTCTTTTTCAATTTTTTCATTCCATGCTCTCATCCTTTTCCTTTCCTCTTCATCCTCCTTCTCCTCCTTTATTTCCTTCATCACACCACTTATCATATCCTTTGCTTTTCTTAAATTATTAATTTTCATTTTTACTCTATGCGGACTATAAGAATAGTGATCTTCAACTAGTCGTACGAGCATTTGTTCTATCATTCCCAAATTGTCAAGGACGTCTTGCAATGACTGAAATTTATCCAAGTGGTTTGAAGCCATCTTCTATGAAGAATGGTTTGAACGACGAATACTGTGGGTTATTATAGTGAAAGCGCGGACGTGATGGAAAACATCCCCTAAAAACATAAAATTAATCTTACCTAGATCATGACCCATCAACGCGCGTACGTGAAGGAAAACATCCCCCTACTTTTTCATTTCATATAATATAACCCCAACTATACTCTCCACATGCGCTAAGAAACATTAAAAAACCTATAATCTACTATTCACACAAACATACCTGAGCTCTTACAAACACAAACACACAATCACACAAACACATACCCTCAAAAATTTTTTTAAAAAAAGAGTTAGTGTTTATATTCACACTACTCTACCTACACACATTGGCAAATCGATCGTTATTTCTTTTCTAGAGTATTGGGTAGCCCTGAAAAGGGCTGTTTTGTTTGGAACTTCATGGGCACCTGGTTAATGGTGGCACCTTCCAGGCCTGGCGCCACATACGCATCTTATCCCCCAGTTACTTTTTACCTTTTGGGGGGAGAGAGCAGAGGCAGGATATGTCGCTTCAGAATCCCAATTTTCGCTCTCTGGGATTTTGAAATTTTTTCTTCTCTCCTTTTCCTCCTCCTCTTCTTTGTTTCTTCTTTCCTCTTTATATCTTCTTTCTTCTTCTTCTTCTTTATATCTTCTCTCCTCCTCTTCTTTGTTTCTTCTTTCCTCCTCTCTTATCCTTCCCTCCTCTACAATGGCTTCCGCGGCCAGTTCATTTAATATGCGCCTGGCATATTCCAGATGCACATGAAGCTCCGACAGTTTCTCAAGTCTCGTGTTCATTTTTTTGGTGTTGATCAATCAACAAGGGTAGCTGGACTGCCGAACGAGTTTCAATTTATACTGAAAGCGCGGACGTGAAGGAAAACATCCCCTAAAACATAAAATTCATCTTACCTAGATCATGACCAAAAGAACAACAACGCGCGGACCTAAAAGAAACACTCACTCACTTTTTTATGCTACCCATCACTATTTTAAAATTTTTTATAAATCACTTCAATAGACTATCCACATAAGCAAAGCAATCCAATCTAACCCCAAATATACACCTCAAACACCTAAAAACATCATTTTAATCTACTATCCACACCATCCTACTTTATCACTTACAAACACACAAACACACAATCCTATACACAAACACATACCCTCAATTTTTTTGAAAATGAGTTAGTGTTTATTTTCACACTACTCTACCTACACACATTGGCAAATTGATGGTTATTTCTTTTCTAGAGTATTGGGTAGCCCTGAAAAGGGCTGTTTTTTTGTTTTTTTTGCTATGGCATTCATTTTTAGTTTCTAAGAATGCGATGTCCTCTGAGGATAGACTTTCTGGCAATAGGTCTGCTTCTTCGGAAAGAGAAGAAGAATTCTTTGGTGTCGATACGACAATCGACAAAGCCTCTGTCAGCTTCAGGTTGCTGCTGCTGCTGTTGCTGTTGTTGCTGCTGTTGTTGCTGTCTCTGAAGTCTGTACTTCTCTGTCCATTCTTCTTTCTCCCTGTTCATTTCTTCTCTGAAGAGCTCTTCTATCAGGTCTTCAGTGATTTTTAACATTCTCACATTCTCTATTTCTTCTGGTTTCGGTATCAGACTGTGTCTGACCCTATGCAGATTCACGTAGGCTTCGTTGAGCTTAGCTAGTTTGGAGCACATCTTCGTAGGAGGATGAGTCGACAATGGATGGTTAGACTGGGAACAAACCGGTTCTTAAAGTTAAAGCGCGGACGTGAAGGAAAACATCCCCCACACGGTTTTTCGAGCCGCAACGTTCATGAGAGAGATAGTAAGAAATGAAAGAGCATCAATCCAACATTCTTATAGCTAAACAAAAGACAAAGGCATTTTTTTCAAAACACAACATTTTTTATTCAAAAATCACTTAACACTAAACAATAACATTTTTAACAATAATCCATCACTATAATATCAAACAATTTTTTCAAATCACAAACATTTTTTTCTCAATGGACAATCTACTTTAAACAGGGCTGACAACGTTGTGAATGAAATTGTGATTTCCACTGTTGGAAATCATTAGGCCATTGATGGACACTACGTTTCCTAGCTTGAGACAAAAGATAAGCATAATGGTCACTAAACCATCGATCTACTTTCACATCGTTTCTAGCAGAAGAACGAGGATCGAAATGAGTCACTAAATGTTCTAAGGAATAGCCCAGGCTGCGATGATGCAGAAAATACACACAGTACTGTCCACACACCAAGGAATCTGTGCCTTGTAATTTCACGTTATTGAATCGGGTGGTTTGAGCATTTCTTCTCATAAAGTCGATGATATCGTCTTCCAAAGGGGGCAATCCGTACGAATCGAAATATTCCACACATCCTTCTTGAGGAAAGTAGACGGCTACCCAGTGGGTTCCTGGGAGATGACTGTCGTCCGTGTTGATCACGTAAGCTTGATGGTCTTTAGGTTTGCGATGAGGGAGTTCATCTTTAGCACAGACGACAGGATTCCAAGAAGCTGTATAAGAACTGTGGTTCAAAAGGTAATAAAGTTCCCAGGTATCCATTTGTGTTTTTTTCTTCTTCTTCACAGGTAATAATAAGTCGTCAATTCGATCCTGACTTTTTGCTTGAAAATGTCTGACGAATAAACGGTTATTCGTTCTGTTTCCTCACTCTGATTCAGGAGAGCTTCGATACGATGGATCTCTTGAGTGGTTAATGGTGGACAAGAATGTTCACGCAAGTCTTTATACCACTGGTGCAACACGTCTTTGTTTGAGATGAGACTCCAAGCTTCGTCCAGATACTCGTCCAATTTTTCTTCTTGACTTAACATCAGGCATTTATCGTGTTGAATTTGACTGGGATGATCGTTTTGACATCCATAGCAATTTTTCTTGATCAATTCCGTCATTTTGTCAACCAAGTGTTTGGCAAAACAGGAGACTAAATGGGCTTCTTGTTCTGGCCATCTCGATTTCATCATGATCACTTCTTCTTCCACAGTCTCCTCACATTCCATCTCCAAAGTTTCTCCACTAGGTAAAGAGGGATAACAGTCTTCCATGGCTTCTAATAATCTAGAATGACTTCTCTCAAACTGTTGATTTCTATGGTATTATCGAATTCTGCATACAGGATGACGTTCACTGTCTGTTTCAGTGTTTCTGCAAACTGAAGTTCCACACGAATCTGGCCAGATTTTATAGGGTGGAAATGTCCCTCGTCGCTGCCTTGGTCTGGAGTGAAATCGAAAGCCCACAAAGCATAGCCTCCTGCATAATCGTCGTACTCAATGCCGTGACTGGTGTTGGTTCCTAACTGGCCGGTGGCTTCGTACAGGGACAAGTACGATCTCAAGTAATTCTTCGCGTCACCAAAGTCAGGTTCGAAAGGTCGGGTACACAAGGTCTTGCCATCGCGACTGACTTCGATTTTCTTCACTAAAAAGTGTTGAAAGTTGAAAGGATTTTCTTTGAAGGCTCCGTTGAAGGCTGAATTCGAGACCATACCAAGGATTAAACGTTTGGGTAACTGTCCTTGGAACAGATGATCTTCGGTTATGGATTGCAGTTCAGCAGAAATGGTGAACGTTTTCACTTCCACACGTCGTATGGGATACTTGGCGGTCGTTCTGCTCAACGTCTGACTGATGTCGTTTCCCACTTTAGGTAACACTTCCACGCGTCGTACGTAGAGTTTGGCTTCTTGGATTATGCTTTTAGGAACCTTAGTAGCATCAGCAGCTATCAAATGGAAAGCGGCACTGCTGCGATTCAGTCTCAAGCGGACATTCACCCCGTTCAGCAAATATTTCTCTTGCAACCACATGTCCAAATGCAAACGATCCATCAGTTCTAAACTTTTCTTGTTTAAGATTTTGTGTTCTCTTGCCTCAAAGCCGGAATTGCTTCCATCTGTTTTGTCGAACTTGCCCGCTTCGTCAGCTACCCACAGCACGCAGGCATTGAGATGACTATCCTTGGCATCTATTCCGTACGTCAAGAGATTTTCCAAGTAGGCACGGTAAGGGTATGTATCCATGCTGCTGCTGACTAGTTTGTTATTCAAGTACAAATCCATTGAGCTGAACACGGAATGCATGAAATTGTTGACGGGAGCTATTTCGTCAGCGTCATCTACTCCACCATTATCTTTTTCTAGAACTTGGACTTTCAAGTACAAGTAACTGCTATTCAGATCGATGTAATCTTCGGGCTGTCCCTTGATTTCAAACTCGATGGGAGCGGAATCGGTCAGTGAGGAGACGGGGTGAAATTCCACCCATTGGGATTCTTGCATCGTCATCATGGTGGGGGGCATGGCAAACAGATCCAGTTCCGTCTTGGAACAAGCGCAAGACTCTCGGTGCATCATTTTGTTCTGTGTTTCAATAATCGAAAACGTCTAAGTCTCGAACGGTTCTTCTTTTCTTGGCCTTTCTCGCTTGAAGTCTGGTGAAAGGGTGTTTTCTTCGTCGTCTCTTTCTTCCTTGTCCTTGCTGAATGCTTGACTCGGTAGCGTGCAGGGCATTTATAGGTGTCTCTCGTCGGCCCAAAATGTCTTTTCCCGTTTGCAGCAAGACATTTTTGCCTGCCCTCATGAAGGCTTCTTTAGGGTTTTGTTTGTCGATGATGACATTTTGGAGAAATTCTTTGCCTTGTGTCAGTGCCGCATCTTTCAAGGCGTGCAATCCTCGTGTCACCATCGGTTTCAACACCGGGGCCACCGAACGAAAGGCCGATTTTAACATGTCTCCTAAACCGTGTCCTCGTTGTCGAGCCACCCCTTGGTACACTGGATACATGACTTACTTACGAGTCGTGAGAGAACCGTTTTCGAAAATGGAGTTTCACCGTGACTTTTCCTTTGGTGAATGGAATATTTTGTCCCAAATCTCCTTTTATAGTAATGTCGACCGTGTCCAAATACGACTTGCTGACCGGCAAATAGTGAGGATGGACAAATTCGCGGTGAACGTGATAAGTGTTTCCACCTTCCTCGTCAGCGTTTGTGGCAGAATCCACTTTGAAAGGAATGACACGCAGTAACGGCACGGAGGTGTGTCCCACCACGTTGTATTCCACCGCATCGGAATACACGAACATCAAATTCAGTCCTTGGTTCAGTTCTACCGGGAAACGAAAATACTTGGCAAAAGAGTCGTTGTCATAAATGACTGGTAATTCGGGGCTTTTTTTTGTTCTCCTATCTTCCTCATCTCCGTGTCACCGCCCAACATGTCAAACAATTCAGGACAAAATAAGAAAGACATGAATTTTTTGGACCCCTCAGAAAATTTCATCAGAAAGCGACGAGCTATTTTGTGGTATTCCAGGGTGACACTTTTTTGGACATTCCCCAAAGCTTTATGGAACACGCCATTAAACCTGGAGGCTATGACGCTGACCAAATGATGACCACTGAAATAATAGCCTGGGAGAATGGACAAGTTGTAGGTCCACGTTTTAGTTTTCTCATCATAGGTTCTATTGCTATATGTGCCAATCTTATCCAACTCCTCTTGCAATTGTTTGTCATGAACTTCCACCTTAAAATAATTTTGATTGGGAATGACATTGTGGACTTGGGTTGGGTGAATCATTTCCACTAAAGCCACTTCCCAATGGGCTTCGTGATCTAAGGGGATGGCTTGAGGTATTTTGGCCGTGTAACAGCACAACGTGTTGTGGGGAAACACCTCCATGGAACTGTCACTGGGTAAGGTTAAGTAAAATTGGTTTTGGTGACTCATAATTCCAGAGTTCTGTGGCTGTCCGAGGGAATATTAGTGGATGTCAGAGGTGTGTCTCCGCCCAAAATGGGGTTCTGGTTGTGGTTGTTGTTGGAGTGGTGACTGGCACTGGCACTGGACACAACGTTCCCGTTCGAGGAGAATTTCAGGGAGGGATTAGGAAGCAGGTAACCGATGCAACTGCTCAATAAAATGGTCCACAATTGTTTGTCTCCTTGTTGCAAACTCAAATTGGCGATGGCTGCCCCGATGACACAATACACCACGAAGATTTGGCAGAAAAAGACGATTTGCGTTTTAGGCACACGTTCTCCACACCACACCCACAAGGGTTGTTTTTGTAAATCTTGCACAGAAGAACTAGGGGAAGAAGGAGTGGTCGACGTAGCTGCGTCTGATGTGTGAAAGGGCATGATGGTCACTTCTTCTTTTTATAGTCGATGACTTGCGAAGCGTCGATCCAAGAATCGAAACTGGGTGGATATCCTTTCCAACGTAGTTTGGCTTCTTTGACACGTCGTTTGCCCACTTTACGGGTTCTGCGTTCGAGAATGCTTTCGATGTCGTACACGTCGTCTTCTTTTTTGGTGACACGTTGTAACTCGGGCAAATAAAACGTTCCTTTGAGTACTTCTCCGTTCATGTCTTCCAATTTATAGACGGCAGGATGACGGCCATGCACTCGTCCAGTGACGCGAAACAATTCGGTCGTCCAGTTAGGTAAGTAACCTTTGTCGAAAGTGCGTTTGGTTTTGCCAATGCGCACCCAATCTCCTACGGTCAACTCTCCACTTTTCTCGGGGACAGCCCTCGTCGGGGACGTACCAAACAGACGCTCAAACACCAACACTTCGTTGTCGGGAGTCACGTCTTGCGGGGCACGTCCGATGCTTCGATGGTAAGATTGGTTGTACGCTTGCACCAGGTGCGGTAAGATGTCGATGTACTTCAGAGTGTGGTGATGCGTAAAATATTTCCACATGCGTTCTTTCAAAGTACGTTGAAAACGTTCCACGATGCTGGCTTTGGTTTCGGGATTCTCGGTGGTAAAAAAATGAATGTCACGTTTCTTTAATTCTTTTTGGAAAGTTTGGTTCAGAAATTCGGTGCCTTTGTCCGTTTGCCATCGAAGAGGGTGACGACCGCTTTGTTTCAACACCCGTTGCAGGGCTCGCACTAACTCGCTGCTCGATTTGGAAGTCAAGGGCACGACCCAGGCAAATTTGGAAAAGACGTCGATGACACAAAACAAATATTTGTAGCCACGATTGTAGCTGGCCAAATGAGAGACATCGGCTAAATCGGCTTGCCATTGATGATCGATGCCTTCCACTCGGGTGCGACTTCTGGCAAACTTGCGTCGAATGGGTTTGTGTAAAGTGTAGGTAGCTTGTTCTTGTAACCATCGTTGCACTTGAGGTAAACGGAGACTTTTCAGTCGCGTTTTGGCAGCACGATACAATTTTTGAACTCCTGCGTAACCTGCAGGATGCGAGGGATCGTAGTAAATGCTGGCTAAGACTTTTTCCATTTTTTTGTGTTGATTGGTGTGTTAATAAGGCACCCACTCTTGGAAGAGGCTACTCTTTTTCTCTTGGGGTATTTTCTTGGATTGCAAGGCTTTGCGTGTGCGACCGGCAATAGGTGTCGAAGAGGAGGAGGATGTCTGAGCGGGGGATATCGGTTCTTGTTTCACTTCTGTCTTCACTTTCTTTTTCTCTTGTGAGGAAGAAGGGGTGGCCATCATCTTTTTAATCCATCCAATTCTGGAGGTAGGTGGTGTTGTTAACTTGCGTACTTTTTCTGGTGGAGTTTGAAACCCTTCTTCTTCTTCTCCTTTTTCTGTCTTGGTCACGGGTACTGGTGGTACTGGTACTGGTACTGGTACTGGTGATGGTGTTGGACTTTTCATCAAGGTCTTAAAATCTTTTAGAGTGGGTAAAGCTGTTTCGTCTAAAGCTTTCTGGTGAAAGAGTTGCAGTCGTTGCAAGAGTTGACCGTACTTTTGCGATTTTTCTGTTTCGGACAAATCTTGGCGATCCATCAAGGACTGCAATTCGTGTTGTAACTGGGACATCTCGCTCAAATGGGGATTGGGAGGTAAATGCGGGGTGCGTTGTTCTTGCCACCGATGGTATTCCATCCATCGTTTGTAAGGCACTAAAGCTAGTTTTCGTCCTTCCATGGGGTTGTCAGGGGTCGATTCTGAGATCTTGGGACTTTCGAAGGCCTTTTTATCTTGCTCCCATCAGTCCTCCCAACATGGTTCCCAAGACTCCTTTCAGTATGGGGCCTAGCAAGAGAGGCAAAATGCCTCCACGTTGAACCAACATCTTCTTTTTTTGACGAATGGGAATTTTCTTTTGAACCATTTCGCGAAGAACGTGACGATGTTTGCCTAAGCATTGTTTCTGGTGTTTGGACAAAGGGATCGTGCCTTTCAAAACGTTCAAACAACATTCGCACACGGTATCGATGACCTCTTTGGAGGCCGTTTGAATGAGTTTTTTTCGTAGGGGTGGAGAAGCTTTCGACAGGACAGATAACAGGTCCCCATGTTTGGCTAAACGTGGTGGCAGTCCTTTCCTTTTCTTTCCTTGGGGTTTTCTGGAGGGTAACATCTTTGAGTCTTTAGGAGCACCAAAAGAACACTGATACCCTACTTGGTCACAGGCCTTTTTTATACTGGAACGCGTCGCCACTGATTGTCTTTACGGCGTATCAACTTCATGACAGGCATGACACGTCGTGCAGGGGTACGTAACGGACTAAATCGAGTCAGTTCTTGCTTGGACAAATCCAGTAAACTTTGTAACATGCCCGATCTTTCTTGGACTTTGATTTTGGGAGAAGGTACTTTGTGAGCAGCAGCCACTGCCACTAAATTGGAAGGTCCTGCCACTGGGGAAGTTCTTTTGGGGGTCATCAACGGAGATGTTCTTGGTGTAATCAACGTCTCCAAGTACTCTTCAGTTCTGGGTGTCATCAACGGAGAAGTGGATGAACGTGAGGATGCTGGAGACGCAGTCACTGCCGTGGCAGGTCGTGGTTTGCGAGTGTAAGGCTGCGTCCTGGCCGCAGTGCCTCTCTTGCGACTAGTTTTCTTCTGTGGACTTTTCTTTTTCTGAGGACTTTTTCTCTGTTTCTTTTTCTGGGGGCTTCTTTTCTTTTTCCGGGGTGGTGTCTGGTAAGAGGAGGGTCCCGCCACTGGAGAAGTTCTTCTCTTTGGGGACTTGGTCTTTTTCTTCTTGGGGCTTCATTGGACTTTTGTCTTAGGGATAACTTTGGGGGCATTAGGATCCCATCTTAAGAGTGAGCGAATGATGACCCCTCCTAGAGTACCGCTCCCTCCAGGTTTCAAAATGATTTGTTTTTTGGTTTGAGTGTCGATGCGGGGATCGGCCAGTTGGACCAAAGCGACTTTGTTTCGATCGAAAAAGCGTTGGGTTTGATGAGGAATCTGAATGATTCCTTGGAGTAATTGACGTGCCGTCACCGTGAACCATCGTAAGACTTCTTTGAGACTAGCTTCTAAGACACGGGCTCGTGTTTGTGGATCTTTTTCTCGACTGATGCCATACAAGGCACGAATCAATTTGACGGGAAGATGCGACTGAAGGGACGTCATGTTCACACTGTGTGAGACAGACGAAAAAGGGTCTGAGGTTTTTATAGATTTTTTCATGGGGAGTGAAATGAAGTCGAGGACGGAGACGTGTACAGGACAGGCCCTCCGTCTTGGCACCAGTGGTGAAACAAGTGGGTACGAAATAGCAAATCCTCGGGAGTGGTAGGTTTCAAATCGACGAGTAAATAGGCGTGTGGCGTTTGAGTGGCATCGTCGTACGCCTGAGTCAGCCAAGGTGTTCCTAACTGTTTGGCTAAGACTTGCACTTGCGATTTATCTCGAGGGCTTTTAAACAAGACCACGTAATGCGCATTGAGACTGATGGTGCGATGGGCTTTACTTTGTTGAAACAAATTTTGGGTGATGTAAACGATTCTGGCATTACGGTGATGCCCTTTGCGCGTGAACCACAATTTAATTTCTTCTTCGTCTTCTCCTAACATGTCGTCGAAAATGACCAAATGGGTTTGACGGGAGTCAGAGACGATGCCGTCGTCTTCTTTAGGAATGCCTTCCACAAACACGATGGAATCGCCTTGACTTTCTCGCAAGAGGCTGTACGCCGATTGCCACTCTTTGTAACACCACACGATCCGTTGAGGGGGCCGATCGATCAAATGATGTTTATGTTCGATCAAACGTTTGACGAATTCGGTTTTGCCTGAACCGCTAGGTCCAGCAATGAGCATGTTAAAGGGATGGCGAAGATACAAAGCCTCCCAACTGGCACGATCTAAGTGTTCGTCGATGACTTTGACAGTAGAGGAAGAGGGAGCAGAGACAGTAGAGGTAGCCATGGTATGAGAAATGTCACTTGTGACACGAAAAACAAACAAGACAAGAGTTTATATACTTTTTTTCAGAACACGTTTATTGAATGTTTCAAACATGAATACGAAAGACAAAAATACATAAAAGCCAAAGGCTTAAGTACAAGGATAAAAGGCACATGATAACGATGAACGTGGAATAAACACAAGTGTCTGTACAACATGTTTTGGGTAATGTTCTAACCAGTTCTATAGTAGGGGGTAAGGTCACACAAGTGTCCTCCCGAAAGGGTCTTTCAGGTCTGTCCACGACAGTCCTGTCCTGGGTGACGGGTTCTTCTGGCACCGTCACTAACACGGGTTGAAAAGTAACTTTTTTCCTTGAACAACTCTCGTGCATACTGGGCCACTTCTTGGGTCCAAGCCTCAAAATCCCATTCTTTCCAGGCACGGACATCTGTCCAATGGGGATGTAAGTCACAAGCTACACACACATCGTCATACACGTCTTGGGTAGCTAAAAGTTGACGAATCTTTTTTTCCCGTAGAGGTCGAGAAGTATCCAGATGAAAACGCAAGGCTTTGAGCAAAAGGAGTTTTTCGTGACCATTTAAGGCCATGGAGGTGGTAAGTACTGATCGTAAAGAGTCCACAAAGAATCGGCTGGTAAACGAAATCCCAAAAAACAAGTCACTAAGACACACACCACTTGTCGTCCCAAATTGAATGGATACAGTTCTTGTAATAATCGATGGTAATGATCCACGGTTTGAATATGGTCATTGAGTTCCTTCCACGGAATCTGTTGGATGACATGTGACATAAGTCGTGGCATGGCAGCCTGTTTTTATAGTCTCTTTGTTTCGGAAACAATACACGTACTTTCTAGCCAGAGATCTTCGTTCTCCAGTAGGGAATCTAAATCTTGCATACTGTAACCGAAACTTCAGAGTTCGTTTAGAAGTTTCCTCTTCCTCTAAGTAGATTCCACGTAAAATATGTTGATAATCCTTTAACTTGTCTTCCTCAATGTATTGCTGTAGGTGAATCTCGAAGTAACCAAAATCATGAACATTTCGATCATTCACTAACTCAAAGTGTTGAACAAGGTCTGACCACTGAAACAATTTCTGACGAATCAGTTCTCTTATACCATTCAGGTACCAGTGGTTAAAGATCTGGTGACGTAACGGATGCAATTGTTCTTTACGTTTGACTTGTATTTTCACCAGCTCTCGGTAAATGCGTTCTCTCAACTCCACAGGCAAAGCACGAATGTTCTCTAGCAAAGTATCCATGAATAGGTCATACTAAATCCTCTTTGGTCTGACACAAGAAATGTACTCTTTGCACAAACATGGTTTCACTTCAGTGTCGAATTTAAATCGTTGAGTCACTAATCTACACATTACAATTCGTTCAGAAGTTTCCTCTTTCACTAAGTTGACATTGTGTTCAAGATGTTGGTAATTCGTTAACTCTTCCTCTGGAATTCGATGCAGTACGTTTACAATGATGTAACTACAATCGTCCATACCAAACCAATCCTTTTTAAAACTAGAGGATCGTTGATCAATGTCTGTCCGATGGAACACTTTCAATTGAATCAATCCTTGTATAGCCTTCAGGTACCAGTGGTTCAAACACCGGTGACGTAACGGATGCAATTGTTCTTTACGTTTCACTTGTATTTTGACCAGCTCTCGGTAAATGCGTTCTCTCAACTCCACAGGCAAAGCACGAATGTTCTCTAGCAAAGTATCCATGAATAGATTATTATGGTAAGAAGTTACTTCAATGTCTCGGTCCCACTAAGGGTAAGTAATGACAATTCGGTGACCATCGAGCATGTTCTACGTAGGCCGAATCTTGCGGTTCCCAGTGGTGAAGTGTCACATCGCAACTGAAGCACCTGACTTTATCTCCTTCGCCCAAGTAGAAAAATCCGGCTCTGGCTAATTCTTCGGGGGTCGGTCCTCCCAGATACTTAGGCCATTTTCCTTTGAACGATTGAAGACGATTTTCAAAGTCGCAGTATTCCGACAAACGCACAGGAAACGAATATTCGTCTTTCACAGGTTCGTTTCGATGAGGGTTGAGTGACATGGGTAGGAGTTTGCTCAGGGCTGGATGACACCCGTAGGGAGGTAAACGTGAAGGTCGACATTCCCCTTTAAACCCGGTAAAATGTCTAAGAGGACGAGCGGCATCGCTTTCGCATCCCTCAGGTTTGACACGCACAGCATCACTTTCCATGATAGGGGCAGTGAGAACAAAGTTCCCATGATGCTTTACGGCATCGCTCAGGTCACAAGGTACAGCATCATATCCATCGCAAGGCTCACAATCGCACTCGTCTGCAAACTCCGTTACGCAATTACAATGGTAACCACATGGACAATCGCAGTTTCCTTCCGGACATTTTCCGTCGCAATGCATGGGTCTTATCCATCCAATATTAGTCACACTAGAGGAAGATACAACTTTTTTACAATCCCCAAACTGGAACGATGTCTTTTTCAAAGTATTCATCTTGTTCGCTCGGTCTTGGTAGTCACAATGAACTATCGATCTTGACCATAGCCAACTTTTTATACTAGTCGCAATGCAGTCTCCAGCTTGTACATCTTTCCTTTTTTACGTTTTTTATGTCTTGTTTCGGAAGGTACCGTCTCTAAGGTACCGTCAACATTGTACCGTAGTGTAATGGGTGGAAAGGCCATATAAAGGTAAGGGCAGTGCGGAGACCATCGAGTATGTTCCAGAATAGCTGAATCTTTATAGATACATAGATCCATTCGTAACTTCAGTCCACAAGCGAAACACTGTACCTCGTATCCCAATCCTGACTCAGGTCCCAAGTAGACAAATCCTGTTCTAGCTAAAACATGCGAAGAAGGTAATCCTTCCCTATCCGCAGGCCATTTCTGAAACGTGTCCAATCGACGGGCACAATCACAATAGTCAGGTAAGAAGACTGAAAAATGGTAGGGTTTGAACTTGGAGTTCTCATCGGGTTTCTCACTCGATTCTTGCTGTGGCGAAGTCATCTTTCTGGTGAGTGGCTATCCTCTTACAACCAATGTTTTATACCAACGTGTCCATACGGTAAGGTGAAATGATTGGGAAGTCGAACTCGCTTCTGGTACACGATTTGATAAACTTTTTCCAAAGGTCGACTGACGATGTGGTGAGTGGGTAAACGTACAATCTTGTTCAGTTGGTAAGTGGTCACTTTAAAGTTTCCATCCTCTCCCGATTGCAAGGCTTCTTTCAATACCCCAAAGTTGACCACTCGACTGGTACGATAATTCAGAGTCAGTCCTTTCACTTTGCACGTCGTGTGCACTTCTCCTTGTTTGTCCCGGTATTCGTAGCCGTAATTTTTGGGACCACCACTGACGAAACTTAGAATCTTGTCGTCGGGATGCTCGTCTGTCCAGGCTCCTAAACGGTCTCCTTCGATGTTAGGGTGATGTTGAATCGGGTGATGGATGTAAATGCAACTGTCCGTGTCAAAGTACAGGACGCGTTCTTCTAACAGTTCTAAAGCTTCGTACAATTTTAAGCGAGCATGGGCTGTCACGTAAGCCGCAATGATGACATTTCCAAAAGGGTCGTCTTGTACAAAGTCCAGATCTTCTTCGTAATTGACCAAGATCAAATTCTCTCGAACGACGTCCACGTGTTTCATGTATTTGGTTTTGTCGTGAATCATCTGGAAGTAGCGGGAAGGTTCTGTCAAATATTCCGTCTTGGGTAAACACGGTCGTTGTGCCATTTTACCCCACAAGCAATTTAACATCACTTTGGCAAACGATCGCCTGCCTTCGTTTTTCTCGATGTGGTCTAAAGTGATGCCTTCTTGTTCGTAGTATTTCTCTTTGAATTGTATTTGGTCTTCGGGAGTGTGACACCAGGAAGGATAGCCACTGGCTTCTTGCTTCAGTTTCAAAAAGGCATCCACGTAGTCTGCGAAAATGCCTTTCTGCGTGGGGTCACCCTTGCGGTACTGTTGTGTCTTGGGAAAGTGGCAAATTTCGTACACTTCTAACAGTTGGTATCCCATGTCCAGAGCTTTGAACAATTCCACGCTGACCCAGGTTCCCGTCAAGGCCCGTTCTTCTTGGGTGTGCTGACAAAGTTGGTCTTGGTTGCACGTTTCGGCACAAGTACGACACAAGGGAAACATCAGTTTGCCTTGACAATGGTAAGGTAAAACGGGATGGTATAGGTTCGTGGGAGGCAAAACTTTACACTTGATCAAGCCTTCGTATTGTCGAATGTTGACCAGGTCGATGTGTTCCGTCAGCAATCGCGGGTGCCCTACAGGAAAGCGACAATATTTGCACACGTAGGGATACAGCGAACACACGTCCAAGTATCTGATTTCTTCTCCTTTCTCTTCGTCGGCTTGGTACAGCAAACAGGTGGCATTGGTCCTTCCTCCGTACAAACTATCCCTCGGGTTCAGCGGGTCCATGAACTGGTAACTTTCCACGAGGCGTTTAAACTCGGGATCGGTTTTCATACGGTGATCGTACTCGTGTTCCCACATTTCCACCACTTGGTATCCTTGCTGTTCTAACTTTAGGCGTCGCTGACAAGTGTCCTGGTACAAGTCTTCCATGGTTCGTTGTAAAAACTGATTTTTAGTGCCACGGTCAGGGTAACAGACGGGACATCCGTGAAATAAGCAACCGTTAAACTCGTACACGATCTTGGGGTTTTCTAAGTCCCAGCCATCGACCGAATACGTTCCGATGGTCTTTTCGCCCCCTCCGTTGCGGGCATGCTGAATCCACTTGTCTTCCTTGTCGCACAAGTAATGTAACCAGCGTAGGGCTTTCACCGAGTATTGACGTTTGACATAGTGGGTCGTTTGAGGGCTGATGACAGCCACGGTGTTTTCAGGCATGAATCGTTGTCGATACACTAAGGAACACGCTTTGGCAATGGTGCAAGCTTCTTTCAAAGGATCGACCCCTCCGTGTTCCATGAACAGTTCTCGAAATTTTCCACAGCAGCGCCGTAAAATGTCCACGTCGGAACGACAATACTTTAGCATTTCTTCCTGAAAGTCGAAAGGGTCCGAGGCGTGAGCCTGGTACCAAGCGTAGAAAGCTTCTCGTTGTTCGGTACGCATGTTGTCGGGGTCGTAATAGTGAGCCTCAGGCAAATGGGGTAGAACGGCGTGTTGATTGGCTTCCGTATTGAAAAAGTGTGGAAAGTACCCTTTAGCCATTTCTGTCATTCCAAACGTTTTAGGCATTCGACTCAAAGGCATGGCCAAATAGCTCATCGAATCTTTAAACTGCACTTGTCCCACTTGCATGAAAATGATTTTGGCTCCGTTCAAAGTCACTTTAGGACGCTCGGTGCCTTGTTCCGTATAGTACCTCAAAAGAAACTGTCCATCGTATCCGGAGAAATTGTGAGCCATCACCGTGGCATGACGATGACAATCTCCGTAACGTTCGATGTCCTCTTGGCTCCACGTCTTGTCGATGGGGTCTAAGACCCATTGGGCAAAATCGGCTAACGTGTTCGGTCCCCGAAAGATTTTTTCACGCCCTCCAGGAATCTTGCTGCAGTGAGGGCAATGACTGAAGATAGGTTCTTGAATGCACTTCTCGCACGCTCGATGAGCCACGCAGAAATTAGGGATGTGAATGCCGGTCTCTTGCATGCATTCGAAATCGAAAAAGATGAAATTGCCTTTCTTCTTGTGACCGTCCTCTTTCTCTGGTGGGGGTTGGTATTTTTGCACGTAACATTGGTGTTCCAAGTCCACGATGTGGTGACAAATGTGACATTTTTTCTTTCCTGAACATACGTGTGCCTTGGTATTATTGGTACGTATGACTTGTTCACACGTAGAGCACAATCTCAGCAGTTGACAAGCACATTTCTTCTGTGAACCTTGCGTCTTCAGATGTTGTTGGTAACAGGTAGGGCTGACAAACGTGCGCAGACAAGTTGAACAAGGCACTGGTTCTTCGCTCAGACAGGGTGAAGAGGCCAAACATCCTGTGCATTTCGATCCACAATGCTTGTGTTGCTCTCGATTGTTATAACCATGGTCACATTTCTCACAGTAATAACTGTATCCCAGGAATCCAGTGATACTGGTAATCGTATCGAAATGGTCATCGTGATAATAGACGTGAATGTATTTTCCGTCCTTAAAGTCTTGCCCTCGAAACAATAGAGGTCCGCGCACTTCTTGAGGGTGCACTTTCAAGGTGTAGCGTGGAGCTAGGGCATCTTGAAATTTTTGCATCTCAGGAATGCCACAGGGTGTGTCTTTGGACAGTCCGGCTTGTTGTAACAGGAGTTCTGCTTCATTTAGTTGTTTGGCTCGGTCGGATTGTTGAATAGTTTTCCAGGTTCTTTTCCATTCTACCGTGTCGTTCTTGTTGGCATAGGTTCGTCCCACCACGATGGCACGGGCTAAACACATCTGGTCATGAGGGTTGTGAATTCGGACGAGACTCTTTTTGGTGTTGCGAAGGTCGTCCACCAATAACATCTTTTTGCGTCCAGTCCCTTGAGGAGGAGAGACGTGGGTCATATCCAGTGTGGCTTTACCATCGGTGATGTCAAACTGGTCATTAGATTGTTGCACGTGTTGAATCTTGTCCATGACTTTGGAAGCAGTCAATTCTGCCGGGGTGCTAAACTCGATCCAAACAGGGGATTTCAAACCGTCGTGTTGTATGGAAAGTCTCAAGCGGTCGTCTTCTTTGGGTTGACATTGTTGCTTGAGTGAAGTGAGCAAAGAATCCCACACCCCAGTGATGAACACTTCTGCTTTCTCTAACGGCACTTCAGCCTTGAAATCTTTAAACTTCACCGTGTATTTGTAGGCTGTGGTTCTAAATTTTCTAGAGGAGCGCTTTTCCGTCTCTCGAATGGAATAGTAGTTTTCAGGGTTGACTAAGGGTGGTGAACTTGGTTTAGAGGGTTTGGATTCTGGTTCACTCATGTCCTCTTCAAAATCACTGGCATGAATTTGTGCCAAGATTTCAGCCCTGGTACGAGGCGATAGATCACGTTTCTGCCTCTTACTTCTTTCTTCTTCTTCTTTCTTCTCGAATGAATGGGATCGTTTCATCTTGAAAGCAAAAAGTCAAATGACTCAAGTTCAAACACCATAAACTACTTTATAGTCATGGCAGACCAGCGTATATAAAAGGGTGTGTGTCTTGTCCTTTCACTATTCATTTCACTCTCAAGCCGAGCACAACGATGGAAGAGACTAACCAGATGGAACGTTTCGTCAGAGCTTTGCGAGGGGTCATTAGAAAATTCTCTTCAGACCAGCCTACGGACTACTCTCCTTCCTTTAGAGATAAAAGTCAAGATACTTGCTATATCTGTCAGAAGAAAGGGCATTGGTCTTCAGAGTGTCCAGACCGTGAAAAAAGAACAAAAACAGGGACTAAAAAAGACAAAAGTCAAGATACCTGTTATTATTGTAAAGAAAAAGGACATTGGTCTCCAGATTGCCCAAAAAAGAAACAAGAGGAGTCAGAAGAAAAAAAGGATTCTTCAGAAGAAGAGAGGGATTCTTCGAAAGAAGAGAGGGATTCTTTAGAGGAAGAAGAGGATGAAAAAAGACAATTCTATTTAGAAGAGGCAAAGAAACAGGAGAAGAAGAAAAGAAGAAGGGAAGAAAATGAGGAAAAGACGGTGAAGAAATTCAAAAAACAGAGAGACTAAACAAGGAGAAAGAAGAAGTCAATGAACTTTTAATTAAAGTGTTGTGTTGTGAATTGTGAATTGAATTGTAAAAAATGGAGCAAAGAATAAATGAATGATATAAGGTAAGTGTCTTTGAGTTATGATTTTAAAATAAGAAGCTACACTCACGCACTCATACACAGACACGTACTATAAGGGTAAAATGGGTGGGGTTTTTTGAGTTATTGGCAAATTGAAATTGTATTTCTTTTCGAGAAATGTGGGTGGCCCTGAAAAGGGCCTTTTTTCTTCATGGTGAAGGGGTGAGTTTAAGCAATCAACTTTAACTGCCTTATGCCTTTGCCACGGCCAAGGCCTACTTCTGGACTGCGTAATGATGATGATAATGATTGGGTTGAAATCACTAAGGGTGGTACGGTAGGCTTAGTCACAGGGTTGACGTGTTTAGCTCGGGAAGGTCGTATTCTCTTCGGTCGTGATAAAGAAGTCTGATACATTTGTTTCAGACTTCTTAACTCCGCTAAAATGTCCAACAGTACCGTGGCCGTTTGATTTTCACCCTCTTGTTTCTTTGCTGCTACTTCTTCTTCTTGCTGTTGCTGCTGTTGTTTTTTTCTTACCTCTTCTTCTTGTTGCTGTTGCTGTAGGAGAAAAGCTTGTTCCGCTTCCTTTTGTCGTTGCATAAATTTCTCCAATTCTTCTTTCTGTCTCTGTCTAAAATTCTCCACTTGCGGTAATGAAGAAGGTAACGAAGGTTCCGGAACAAATTCTTGCGAGGAGAGAAAATCCACAAAATCCCAATTCACTTCTTCTGAAAGTAAGTCCGAGTTCCCTTGGGCAGTCTCCCCTGCTGGTGCACCCCAATGGATCGTTTTCTGAGTTTCCGTCATGTTGAATCACTGTCGCATAGATTGACTGCACACAAGCGCTAGCGAATCTATATTGACTACGTGACGTCACAGACTGCTCTCTTCGGATTGGATGCGGGCTGACTGAATTCTGTAACGCGTGTTCGGATTGGTGAATGAACTCAATCCGTTTCAATCCTTCCTGTCCCTATAAATAAGCGCCGTTCAATGCATTGATTCACCTGTTCTCGTCGCTTCAAGATGTGGACTACAGTTGAGTCATCCACCCTTGTGTCTTCCATGATGTTTCGGACAGACTTGCTCATGTATGTCCGATCGAAGTGGACCGTTGTCCACAGGACCAACACCAGCCTGTGGATACGTAGGATCTACGTCGAAAGACAAGGATGCCTGAAAAGAGTGCTGATGTACGGACCAACAGTAAGACGCAGCCTAAGGAGAAGAAGAAGACCAATGCGGTGCCATTTATGTTTATGAATACATTAACATAAACCCAAAGGCCCTTTTCAGGGCCAGCCATATTTCTCGAAAAGAGATAGTCTTTGAATTGCCTACCCCTTTTTTTCAAAAATTTTAAAAAAATCCCATGTTCAATTTCCCTTGACGCTATAAAGGCCCACTTTAGTAAAAGCCCTTGACGCTATAAAGACCCACCCTGTTTAATTTCCTTTGACGCTAAAGTGCCCCACGATTTTTTCTTTCTCCATGTTAATTTCCCTTGACGGTAATCTAACCCACGATTTTTCTCCATGTTAAATTTCCCTTGACGCTAATCTTGCCCAAGGGGTCTTGTAATGCTAATTCCCATTGACGGTAAAGTGCCCCCCTTCACTACTCCTGTGTCCTTTGTATTCCTTTCTAACGTGGAGCATACAGCAAAATGGGCTTATGATGAAGCAAAAGATGGATCATTCAAATCGTCGGAATTCGGAGAACGTAGAGTAACAGCAGAAATGGTCGATGGTAGATATTGTGCTTCCAAGAGAATTGTGTTTAGATTACAATAGAACTATTACATTCCGTTGGACTTCAAAATATAATAAAGATCAATCCGGTATTTGTCTTTGCAAACAATAACAAATGTAGGTATACTGCTTTTACCATTTTCTTTTCTCTCTATTTGTTATATAGTGTATTTTCCGCCAATAAGAATCAATGTAATGATCAGACTGGCCCGTTTATCTTACCATTTGTGTGGTGAAATGCCTTCTTAATGAATACATCCTCTATAAAACCTTTTTATCAAAGTTATTTAGATAACATAGTTTTATCTTTCTGCGGAAAAAGCACTATGTCATGAATTTGTTATTTTTTATGTTACTCACTTAACCTTTGCTTTCATTACAAAGTTGAGGTAATTCACACATAACACTTATCGTGTGTGGGTCAAGGAAATTGTATTGCAGTTGATATTTTTATTTTAGATTTATGACTAAATTAAAAACAGTTTTTTAGCAACATACGAATGTATTTTGCTTGTGATAGGAAATAATGAACTCTTCTATTATTGATTTTTCATATCTTGAAATGCACTGTTTATACATCATTCTAGTTATATTTTGTCACATATTACACAAGTATACAGATTCAATGGATATACCTGGTATAACCAGAATGTAGTTTGATTGTCACATACATTAAGGAATAGATGTCATGTTCGGGGAATAATTACTTTCTGTTGAGAGAATCGTGTACCAGATTTTGCGATCTCAATGAACCCATATCAGCTACCCTGCGCGAATCTGACCTATTGCCATATATAAATTAAGTAATGTGTATTGACGATGCCAGTGCACGGTTGGCTGTTTATATATCCGCCTATTTGAGAAGGGTATTGCAAATTAGTATATGCACATTTTCACCTGTTTATCTCAAATTCAACTAATGTTCAAAGAACGTTGATGTGAATAACTTCAAATAGGTCTGTAGTTTTCAACTGTTGATACGCAACTTAATACACCTTCTTTAAATTGATTGTAATGACAAGCAATATTCTCAAAACTTGAATCATCGAAAATAAAGTGAAATAAAAGCATTTCACGGATTAACACCCTGTTGACAAGAATGTTTACAGGTAAGTGCATCTAAGCATTTATTTGACAAGATCATTATCAAATCATAATTTAGTCGGTTCAAAGATTTATCATTCAAGAAGCTACTTCTGTTTATGCTCGCAACGTGAAGTTTGAAGTACACTAAATGTGAAGTATACTAAATGTGAAGTACACTAAACGTGAAGTATGCTAAACGTGAAGCAAACTAGATGTGAAGTACCCTAAATTTGTTACTTCATAATTCTTCTCATCAAACAATATTCAGAATGACACATATATAAATCCGTGTCTGTGAATCAGCGCATATTTTCAGTTAGTTTAATATTTGATGAAATGACTATGCTTTTGGTTTTGGTTTACAAATAAATTACAGTATGTTAAAATTGAGAAAGCATTGTGCATTATTAGTGAAAATATTAAAATCATCGATTAAAGTACGTATTTACTCTTTATTCGGATTGACCATATCAACGACTGTCTTGGCAAAAAATGAAACTGAGAACTTCTGGCGACCCTTACTATGCACCTGATGAATATAACGCGCGTTAAATGGAACACCAACGATTCTATTTTTAACACCAGTGAATAATTAATAGTGGTGCGTCCCTACGCTACAAGAAAGTGAGGGAATCGACAAGTATGTTGATTGTATTTCTATAACATTTGAACATATCATGTGTTTCAAAATTACCTTATGTAAATGTTCAGTACCAGAACATAATGTGTCTCACGAATGCAAAGCGACTTACAAAGTAGTTTGTGGTAGATAGTTGTAGCTGTCTTAAGTTTTGAAATCCAAACGGATACACTGCGTATTTTCTGATATTCATAACACACTGTATTGAAACGAAGTATCTAGGGCAGAGACTCGCAATACCATAAATCCCAATAGGTCGACGCCTGTATCTGACTAAAGACCATAATATTAACATGACATGGATGTAGCACGATGTTTGTTCAGATGAAACAGTTAATGTAATACACCTGGTAAAGAACAGTCTGATAAAAGCACTAATATAAAATACAAATAATTTATAAAGGAAGGTTCTTTGTGCGACATTAGTTTAGTTCATTATTCACTATTACATGAAACCTATCGATGAGTGAGACATGCATATATTGTGATATATTTACATGTTGAATAAAAAGGTAGTTCAACTGTTTTCTGCTCCAATGGCTAGTGATAACTTATAAGTTAGAAAAATATATATTTGAAATAAAAGATAAAAAGAATGCCCAAGTCCATTACTGTGTTTGTCTTCTTTTTTATTTGCTATTGTGTGCAGTTTATTTTAGATACAATTTAACCTGTAAATGCTATTTGATACAGTTTACAAGACAGTAATTAAATTAATCCTTCATCACATCTGGATTGGTCATGTTGGGTTCATAGGCAATGATTATTGTAGCGTGTCTTTTTTCCTGACAGGTGTGAGTCTCAAATTATTCTGTAATTCGCCTTATTGCAAGGCCGGTGCAGCTTTGAGCTGTTGGCTAACCTAGCACCATCTTCACTTCGCTATTTTTGGTCACTCCTGAGGAAAATGTAGGCGGATCAGACTTCGGTGAGAAGACCAACCTCCGCTTTAAAAGTTTAACTCAGGGCTGCTACTATCTGAATGTTAAATCTGGCAAGTTATTTACCAACTAGAACTGTTCTTCCCTGATCTGTCTGTTGATGTAATGCTTTTGCAAGTTGCGATACTTTTGTCTTTTTGTTCTATTTCGACCTATAAGGTGGGATTTCTATCAGCGACGGTATAATGACCACTATGAAATTGAAGTATACAATGTTTGTTGCACCTTTTATAGCTCCTTGATCGTGTCAAAGGAATGTGATCCTAATAGTGGCTGCTCAGTCATTCAGGGGGCTGCCAGAGTTCCACTGCTGCTTTGGTACAGTGAAAAGAGATAATATTTTTTCCCTGAACTGATTCCACTTCCAGTGTATCCTCACCTGCAGATTTGCCTCGCGCGACAGAACTTTGAAAGTATTTTCACAAATGGGAAGAAGATAATAGCTGTCAAGCGTCTTTATCTTCCAGAGAGGACCTTACAGAGGAAACCAGATCTAGTTGTCCTTAGTTACGGTAGGTGGCTTAGCCTAATATACACGTTACTCATGACGCTATACATATCATATTGATGCTTTCTTCTATGTTTTAAAAGAGAACTCTCCGGTAGAAACATGTATTTCAGCCCTCCTCTTCTAACGCTGTATTTGCAATTGCCATTACAAACCTATTTGCCGGCAACGCAGAATTATGCAAAATACCCAATATTATTTCAAATAGTCGAACCAATGAAGCTATTCTAAAATAAATTGTGGATCATTAGATGGCCGAGGCCATAACGTCAGATATGAAAAATATATAACCTGGTATCATCTCGTGCTAATGATCGCATTCAAGAAAGTAATTCTAATCAAATAAATTAAATTAGTAATGCATCAACCACATCAAGATGTCATAAACTACCTTTAAGTGTAAGACTTAAAATGATCATGTGACATTATTTTAACCGGTTCGTATCGCATGAACTTGGCCATCAAGTTGATATATACTACCTAACGCGTATTGACATAACATGCCATCAGTTTTAGAAAACCAGATGTGTATGATTATCACAAAAGGCACATATTAAGTTACCACTCAGTTTAGACTTTAGTGCAAAGAATACAGATGGGATCGCTAATATATAAGCTTGCAGTAGAACTCAAATGAGTTTGTGATCAGGTTGTTTAAATGCAAACTTTAAAGATCAAGTATGTATTACGTAATATATGTAGTAACATGATGTGTTGTGATGTGATGTAATTAGGATTTTTAACGTACCTTTAACAATTTTTCAGCCATATCGCTACGATGTCTGCATTGTGACAGTTTATGGTGATTTCTATGACCGGTGCATCATGCCACTGACATGTACCATGATAGCCCACCTAGTCAAAATATCCTGACACCAGGTCGACCAGTCCTAACACTAACCTCTTAATGCTGAACGCCAAGCGAGGCAGATGTAGGTACCATTTTTGTAAGTCTCTGATATGATTCAGCCGGGGATCGAACCCGCAACCTTCCGCATGCAAGGCGGACGCTCTAACCACTGGGCCACCGGAGCGGTGTAGTAAAATGATATAATGGACAAGAAAGTTTTACTACCCATGCGTGACACGTATTTTTGTGACAACTGCAGATACACGTGTCTTGATGGAGTATAAAATAAATAATAGAATCGTATATTTCAAAAAGATTCATGTAACCACTTTATAATTTATGAATCAGATTTTAATATCAAAACATATGTGATGGAGGTCATGACAAATACATTCAATAACAAAGGATATTTAAAAATAACCAACAAAATCCCTACCATAATGTATTACAAAAAAGACATATGTCTTTCGATACTTCATTCAACCTGTCCGTTTATTGAGAGACTTTTAACGAAAATGCAGACATTATGTACCCGTAATCACTGGAGTATAACGGTATGATCTGACAAGTTGAAATTATTTGTTATCGCTATTATTTTCGTGCAATGCTCTGCATCGTTATATATATTATGATCTGCAGCATTCATCGCAGTACAGTCTTTAGAACACAAAGCCGAAATGGAGTTGAGATTGTTAAGTGAGTAAAGAGATTAATTATTATGACACTTTCAAAAAGAGCAAGTGAACCTTGGTCATTATTGTTGCAAAGCAGTATCACTAAGGTTATATCCAAACATCACTCAAAACAATAATTTGATGCAATACATGCACTATGAATCAGAAGAAGTAAGAAAAGTAAATGAGATGATCTTAATAGTAAATTTAATATATCTGCATATCTCTTCAAATATTGTGTTCTAAAATATGTTGGCATATGCGTGCTATTTACACGAAAACATCTACGACCAAAACTGTACCCCTTTCCGTTTCAGGCTTACAAATGGAGAGCGCAAGCAATCACTTCAAATAGCAAGGCAAACATTTATTTTTCATAGTCTATATAATTAAAAAATTTCTGCAACAAACATTTGTTATTCTTCCTCATACATGTGCCAAAGTAAAGAGACAATCGCAGTAAAGGAACAATCAACTCAACCTTTATAATGTAGTAATTTTCTTAATCAAATAACTCATTAGGACTGGTAGTCTACTTGCAAAACAGATTGCGTGCCTTCTCATGAAGTCCGTTTCTTTTCTAGCTGTTTTCATTTTAGCACTGGGTATTTAAACAGTCTCAACTATTTTTGTTAATAATAAAAGTTCTAAAATTATACCAAAATGCTTTCTAATATATTTGAGACAATGTGCTCACACAGTACATATAGAAAAAACATTTCTTTAACTTTTATAACATTAGCTCGGTATCATTGAACATGTATCAGATTTTATCCATATATGGAACATGATAATTTACATAAATCAACACTTATATATATATATATATATATATATATATATATATATATATATATATATATATATATATATATATATATATATATATATATATATATATATATTCATGTATATATGATAATAGATATTATAATACAAACCAGCGGTTAAAAGGACCACACGTTCCTGAGGACCGGGATTTCAGAATTCAAGACCATACCTAAATATTTTAGTGAACATTTAAACCATCGTCGCAGAAAGAATGAAATATATAGATCTCGCCTGTTCGTGGGATCAAACATTTTTGTTTGAAAACGTAACTTATTTTTTTATTAGTGTGCAGTATGTTAATGAATATAATGCTGATCAAATTAATATATATGCAGAGTTATCGAATAGATATAATTATGTTTCTTCAATCATTCAGAGTCTAAATATCATGTTTTGTGAATTTGGGTTTATTTATGATTAGGCACAATGCATTTAACAACAAGCATTGGTCCGTGTAGGCACAATGCATTTAACAACAAGCATTGGTCCGTGTAGGCACAAGCGCAGATATGTAAAGAATGCAATAATGGTACGAAAGACACATTTATGTTTTTAAAGTTTTGTCGAGCATGAATGTATTTATAAACCATAATCATATTACAAGCGTGCACAGTTGAAACGATTAAAATGTTCAGCTAATTGCGACATTAAAAGTATGGTTTGTACAGACTAAAATGCCCTATTCAAATGAAATAACTCGCCTTCCCGAACGTGATTATTATCAATCAGTTCTGACAAGACTTGAAACCCTGCGTTATTTGTGAACTATAAGTAATGAGGGCAGTTGTTTTAAATAATGATGCATATAATTGTATGATTTAATCCAGAATGCATGACATGGTAGAAAACAGTTGTTTTAAGTAATGATGCATATCAGTGCATGATTTAATCCAGAATGCATGACATGGTTGAAAAAATCAGCAAATATAAAATACGAAATGCATTATGAATACAATATTTTAGACGTTTCTTCCGAAGTATCTTGACATTAATTCAAAGAACGATGACCTGCGTAAAATGGACCAATTAAAAATCATATTTATGTATATAAATTGCTATTTCCAAATCGATATACATGTTTTGTACATAATTCCATGTATCATTACTACAGAGTAAATGTATGTCGTTATTTACGCAGTAGCATTCTAACATAACCTTGTTACGACAACTATTAGCAGTTTCGTGTATAACATTTAAGTTTGATTTTCAGTCATGAATCATAAGAAATGTGTTCCTCGAACTAAGGTAAATAGTGTTCCTCGAACTAAGGTAATAGTGAACGGCATATACAAGAACGTTTATGACAATAACCCTATAGAGCTAACAAAATTTATGCTCGAACAAATGTTGGTACGGACGGGACAAATAGCTGACAAAAACTAATTTAAATTACAAATTAGATTTGCTTGACATTATACACACAACTGTCCAAAATACATATATGTCGTCCGTCCATGTTAGTCTGCGACTAAAATTTTGTGTTACAAATAGATGATTTCGCAACATGGACAATGCATCCGAACCGGTGCAGCCATATGATTTGCTGTATCTATATGGGTCTAACACTGCATCCCTCAATCAAACAAGTAAAATAAATGTGGTTGCAGGTGAAGACCCGGCTGATGTATTTCATCTTTATGACTTGCTTTATCTGGTTATTGCAGAACTCAAATAATTGTTTCATTCCATTAACTCAGAATGATAACTACATATATTTATTTCAACGGTTATAGCTATAATCAGTTTAAAGTCTTGTTTGAGGATACAATTTATATCTGATGTCATAAAGTAAACTATCATTCGGATCTCGCCAATTCCATTCTTTCATCGGGGGCCCCGAGTGGCCGAGTGGTCTAAAGCGATCACCGTTCCGGATCACTGGCATCTCACCTCTGTCTGCGTGGGTTCGAGTCCAAGGCTCGGCTAGCGTGAGTACGTGGGAAAGCGTGCCAGTAGCTTCTCGTGGGTCGGTGGTTCTTCGCTTGGTTTTCCATTCTTTCATCTCTTTCCATGTCCAAGGGTACCTGTTATTTTTTTTCCCTTGCAATAGCTATGATAAGATCTAGCGTGCCACATGAAAAGATGCAGAGCACGATTCTGAAGAAACGATGTTATTACTCAAGTCTCTTTTATAACTTTCAATTTTTATCATCTGAAAATTCTCACTATTCAAATAACAAAAATGATGCTGAAGTTGGTGGTGAAATATAAAGAATATAAAGAATCAGAGGGTCCTAAGGATAAAGAGTTATAAAACTACCAACACATCCAAAATAAATAATCACATTTGGATGAAATCAACTAATCGAAATAAGCTGTACTCTTCCTCAGAAATTACCCAGTAAGTACAAAAGTTGACAACATATGCGCTTTAATAACAGACGAATCTATATATTATTTGGCGCTATGTTTTTTTAGGATTGAAGAAAACATATTGTATTTCTATAACACATATTAAAACACGATTAAAGTTTCTCAAATAAATGACCAAAAACAGAAAGAAAGGAAGAGTGGGACACATATATAAACACACAACGCTAAGAAATTTGTAGATAGCTACAAAAGGCGCGAGACATCAATTCGATATTTGCATATTCGTGATTACAAATGTTTTTAAACTGCATATTCAGGATATGTGTTAGCTAGGTTACAAAACACTACAGGAAATAAGCATGTACAAAGCTAGAGATAACGACCCAAACAAATAAATCTTAGAATCATGGGATTCAACGAGATATTTCAGGATATATACATGTTAACAATATCCACAAATAAATCATTTGGTCTAGAAGTATTACAATCGGAATTTATTGTTACAATTAACACAAGTCAAAGCGTAGCAAATCCACTTGGAATGAAAAGAACATTCGCTGCACAAGAGAAAGGATCATTTTGTTAAATATCAAAACTTACGGCTTCTGCAATATCAAATTACTTTCTATAGTTTTCTACTAAAACTTGGTCAGAAAATCTATAATTTTTATTGTAATCCTTATTCTTTTCGCGATGAATATTAATTTGCTAGAGTAAAAGGTCAAGAAATCAGCGAAATCTACCTTTTAAAATGATAGTGTTTAGGTGCAGTATATACACTGTTCTTTGGTCCAGGCGAATCTTCATTAACTGGGTCTTATGTTTAGGTACGGGATATAAACTGTTTGGCGAATCTTCATTAACTGGGTCTTATGTTTAGGTGCAGTATATACACTGTTCTTTGGTCCAGGCGAATCTTCATTAACTGGGTCTTATGTTTAGGTACGGGATATAAACTGTTTGGCGAATCTTCATTAACTGGGTCTTATGTTTAGGTGCAGTATATACACTGTTCTTTGGTACAGGCAAATCTTCATTAACTGGGTCTTATGTTTAGGTACCATATATACACTGTTTGGCGAATCTTCATTAACTGGGTCTTATGTTTAGGTACGGTATATAAACTGTTTGGTGAATCTTCATTAACTGGGTCTTATGTTTAGGTACGGTATATAAACTGTTTGGCGAATCTTCATTAACTGGGTCTCACGCCTCTTCTGGACATACAACTGAAATACGGTTTAAACTGTGTGTGTAAAGAGAGAAGGGGGGAGACAGCGGCAGCTACGATTTCGCTTTCAGCATTTGCTTCGTTCTGATGTAGGCATGACATACACACATGATACGTGGTGTTTTTGAATTATCATGGTGACATAGGTTTCATATCTTACAATTAGATCATGTATACTGTATTTTAGAAACCTTGTATCATGGCTGGTTTTATGGTTGGCAATTTATGTTGGACCTAACATTTGCATTTTTTTCATCGCGTACAAAGTTGATGTCATGCATACTTAGTGATCACCATCATTTATTTTGTTGTGATATTAGGAGTTCGGAATTTGTTTCTTTCTATGACAAAAAGCTTGTTTCGTTGTATGAATACAATGCGGCTTTAGTTCTTGCAGCTTCAAAATGGCACTAGGATGGATTCATTGAAAAGATGTTAAGGTGTACCACACAGTAGTGAATTAATGTTCTAAAATGAGCAGTCCTTCATATGGAATAGCATTAACAAAACTACATGATTGCTGCCATTTTATCTTAGACCTAACATGGTCATTATATTCATTGCGAAACTTCTTGATATCGTGCATTATTAATTATCACAGGTTTTGTACATACCTAATAGGTAAAAATTAAAACAAGGCGACATTCTAATTGTATATGTTTTATACATACTGGATCGGTAAAAACCCTCAAGGCGACATCCTAATTTTCTTCTTCTTTCAAACAGAATAGATAGATAGATAGATAGATAGATAGATAAACAGACAGACAAAAAAGTTTTAAGATTGTTTTTCTTACATTTTCTGTATCAAGATGTATGGGGTATCAATAAACATAGTCATTAATGCCAAGCTATGACGGAGAGACATACATGTGTTACAATGCATGGTCATGTAGACAGTTTCATTACAACCAATGGCTCCTCGTCTCATAAGGTCCACTGATGCTCCGTAGATTGCTACATATCTAAAGTCTCAGCATCAGCCATTATCACATGCTGGACTTACACCATTTATACTTGCTATTATATTTAGGTCTCGCATGCCATTCATAATAATTACTGCCTTCATGCATGAAATTCGTTTTGACCTTGACAAACTAGTACATTCTTTAATGTTCTGCATATAATTCCAGACTATAAATACCTTCTTCCATGACATTCGTTGTACTTTGACATACTAGTAGATGTTGTCAAGTTCGTTTTACCTGACGCAATCTAGTGACCGCCTTCCATATTGGAATTTATTTTCAAATCTCTGTGTTCACCACACAAATGAGTCCTAAGTTTTACAATTTGTGCTTCCTTTTGTATTTTACTTTAGACTCGCTTTAGTCATATTTTTATTTTAGCATCACTCACAAAGTTCCCTTCCAACTTAACAGCAATTAGGGGGGCCACATTAATAGACTTTTTGAAGGGGAAATCACAATGTGTCTGAAACAAGTTAATCACAAGACAATGATTCAAAGTGCATCAGACTAAATCATATTGCAAATCGTGTGAAATTAAATTCCCTCCATAATACTTTGAGCGACAAACTTGCTAAGTTTGTATTACTTCCTGAGTTCCTTTGCCTTCATCATATAGCTTCTAATTAAATCGATTCAAGTGTGCAAAGGGAAGCTATCAAAGTTACACCACTGCTGATTTTGAAGTGAAACAGAAATCATCAACAATCATCACCACCACCCGATCTTAAGTAACTAATGAAACTAACACCTGGATAAACATCATCACCATTCCTGTCCAACGAGTATAACAGTCTTGGTCAAATATAACAAACTTGGCTGAATTATAATTTTGAATGAGCAAACAATTTGGCCCATTTCACTCATCAAATTAAGGAATAAAATAAACGCATTTCATTTGAATTTTCATAATCATGCGATGATGTGAGACCATCACAAACCATGCAAAGTATTAACTATTGTAATAAAGTTTTAGAAACAGTGAACTTATTTCAAGCAAATGGGTTATTAATCCCCTTTTAAAACTGATTCAATTAAAACTACTTAGTTTAGGAATCTATTTAAAGCAGTCTTTAATCAGATCGTACTTTCGGTAAAATACATTTCTGCATCTTCACTGTCGATAGATTTATTAGAGGTTATACGATCTGAAAGGCATGCTTTAAAGCCAGCTGAAAATAACAGACAGATTATTTACATCGATGTAAACTTGTCAGCTGTTCCGAACTTTGTATATTTAACAGCATAACTTATCACCTTGGATAATAAAATAACAAATTATAGCAATGTTATATTTACCAAATGTCATTTGTAAATGTTTGATAATTTAAAGATACGAACGAATATACTTATTGGCATTGAATTGGTTATGTCAACGTATCCCCTTGCATGTTCCTTTTGTAGCACCTGTGCGCTGTGTGAGGCTACAGTATTGCACACCTTTGATATTTGAAAATAGGTAATCGTTTCATGTTGTAGACATTGAATGATTGCAGCTACGACAACCTCTTTCTGTACTATAATATATATAAAGCTAACTTAACAATACGAAAGGAATTAGTAAACAATATGCATGTTATAAGAATATTTCACTAATTACAAAAGCAATTCAGGTCATAAGTACATTGGTGCATTAGAGACTAGGGGCCGCGGCATGCACACAAACACCTTCAGCTTTGGAAATGTTTTGGAATACCACAAAAAATTAATCAGACCTGTATTCATTAGGATTTGTATTTTTAACTATATTATTATTTGGGATTTAATTCGAAATACTGTAAGTTCTTTATACATGTTCATTGTGTTTCCTATTGGAATAAACTATTTTTTGGTTATTGCAAGCCTTATTTCTAATCACTCTTTCCCATTACTTATTTCTAATCACTCTTTCCCATTACTTATTTCTAATCACTCTTTCCCATTACTTATTTCTAATCACTCTTTCCCATTACTTATTTCTAATCACTCTTTCCCATTACTTATTTCTAATCACTCTTTCCCATTACTTATTTCTAATCACCCTTTCCCTTTACTTATTTCTAATCACTCTTTCCCATTACTTATTTCTAATCACTCTTTCCCTTTACTTATTTCTAATCACTCTTTCCCATTACTTATTTCTAATCACTCTTTCCCATTGCTTATTTCTAATCACTCTTTCCCATTACTTATTTCTAACCACTCTTTCCCATTACTTATTTCTAACCACTCTTTCCCATTACTTATTTCTAATCACTCTTTCCCATTACTTATTTCTAATCACTCTTTCCCATTACTTATTTCTAATCACTCTTTCCCATTACTTATTTCTAATCACTCTTTCCCATTACTTATTTCTAATCACTCTTTCCCATTACGTATTTCTAACCACTCTTTCCCATTACTTATTTCTAATCACTCTTTCCCATTACTTATTTCTAATCACTCTTTCCCATTACTTTACTTATTTTAAAACCATAGATTCGTGATAAGACAAAGCGAGTAGATATATATTTCCCATGAACCTTTGCTACAGTGGAATAACTTTTGTGCCTTCTGTCCAATATGTGATTTCAACATCTGACATGTTGTACACATAAGACCTTTTAGTTTACATCAGCAGCAACTACTTTCGGACCTGTTGAAAAGCGTCGAGGGAATTTCTGCAACTGTTCAGCGAATCATGCAACAGACTAAACAGTCTTCTTGATCTTCGATGTTGGTGATATATAATTAATACACAACATTATGCAAGTAATGAAATCATTCAGGGATTAAGATTAAAGCGATCATTTGACTTTCATTTTAGAACATCTCGTTTCTTTGTCACTTCACCCAGCTTATATAAAATGTCTCAACAGTAATACTCTGTGGATAACCATAAACAAATAAGTTGCGTTGAAGGGGTTTGGGTTACTAATACAAAATAATTATCTCAAACACAAGATTAAACGCTATCTATCCTTATCAATCCTTTATAAAATGGCATAATACAAGGAACGCTTGGCTACAATGACAGCTCCTTCTTTATATATGTGTTACCAAAAAAGAGTACAATACAATCATCTCCAACATCACGTGCTTGATTCATCTCCAACATCACGTGGTTAATTCCCTAAACTCTTAGATCTATATCAAACATTGCTATTGATGTACTCATTCAGTTCTCTTAGAAGATAAATCATATATCTACCTTACATTTTGTCTTTTCAAATTATTTTCGAATTATTTACATCGAAAACGTATGGAAATTCTTAATTAGTATATGTCATTTATTAATAGCCCTACTACATAAACAACAATGTGTAATTGTATAGACAAAAGTTCATAGTCGTTCAGCTTTATAAAATGAACAACATGTTTCTCATCGGATATCAAATGTATATATGTAGAAGAGTGTATTCTAAACTCATTGCAAGCAAACGTTACATTGCAAATATATTTAAAATTCCCATCGTCAAGTATTAAGTCTAACACGAAACAAAAAACATGCACGTAGATCTGTAATAGTCAAGGCCGATTAAAATAAATCGTGCCATAGTTATATCGTCTCATCGTGTCTCAGTAAATAGAACAACTAATTTATATTTTTTATTCACATTACAGTATTGTGCATTGCTAAAAAGATAATAAATGATATATTCATTTTGACTTCCATAAGTGAAATGTACAATCACAAAAGAAAAGGCACAATCTGCCTACATTTATGTTTGGTGCTAATTATATAAATAGATTTTCAATAGCACTATGCTACACAAGTATGATCTCAATTAGTAAATTAAGGAGGTTGGGGTTAATTTATCACTGAATCCGTATCCAGTTTTCGAAGCATATAACACATACCTTGCATTTCCTATATTCAATACGGTAAAGATTTATCAGAAGACATTATCTAATACTTGATGTTGCATGTTACTAGTTCAAAAACACTGACATTTTACCTTAAAATCGGTAATGCAGTAAATATTTTAAACGAAACACAACAACAAAGTAGACCGTTTTATCTTACCAAAACTTATATTTTATCTCGAATGAAATATAATCAATAACCCTGTCAGTAGTGAATGGGGATACCCTACGGACAATGGGAATTAGCATTAAAAACACCCTTGGGACACTCTACGGACAATGGAAATTTAACATGGCGAAAAATCGTGGGACACTCTACGGACAAGGGGAATTTAACATGGGAATAAATCGTGGGACACTCTACGGACAAGGGGAATTTAACATGGGATTTTTTTTTTAAAAAAATTTTTTAAAAAAAAGGGGTAGGCAATGGAAAGGCTATCTCTTTTCGAGAAATATGGCTGGCCCTGGAAAGGGCCTTTGGGTTTTTCTTCTTCTTCTTCTTTTATCTTCTTAACTTTTTCCAACATCTTCTTAATTTGTCCATCATTCCTTTCTTCTCCTTCTTTTCTGTTTCCGGCAGCCAGTCCGGGTGGCCCATGGCCCGGAACTTCTCTTGGATTTTCATCCAGTTTGTGTTCAGTTTTTCGAATTCATCCTTTTTTCTTCTATTTTCTTCGTCTTTTCTTTCATTGGACCACTTTTCTTTGATCTTCTTGACCTCTTTGGTCAGCACATTCCTCATTAGTTCTTCAGCTTTCTTAAGTTTTTCTAACCCCCACTTCGCGAAACACCAATCTGTCCATTCTACAATGTCTTCTAAAAAGCACCTTGCACTTGTCACATGATCTATTGCTTCTTTTAACTTACCCACTTTGACATACGGTAGGTTAATTAAACCTCTGATTCTCTTCTCCTCATCCTCTATCATTTCTTTCACGATGTTTACGGCTAAGTGCAGGCTGTTTACTTGTCTTGAGACGAAGTCTTTTGTCACTTCATACCTCCATTCCTGTTCAACCCTTTCTGCTACACTCAATCCATCTACCATCCAATACCAACTTCCCATGAGATCGTTGTATAAAGCTGAAGCTGCTGGCATCTTCTTGTTTGCTTATTCCGTAGAATGAGCTCCAATGGCCAACACTGTTAGTTTTATACTGAAAGTGCGGACGTGAAGGAAAACATCCCCTGAAAAACATAAAATTGATCTTACCTAGATCATGACCCAACAACGCGCGTACGTGAAGGAAAACATCCCCCTACTTTTTTCATATAATAAAACCCTAACAATACTCTTCACATACGCTAAGAAACCCATAATCTACTATTCACACAAACATACCTTTACTCTTACAAACACAAACACACAAACACACAAACACATACACTTCCACTATTAATAAAGAGTTAGTGTTTATTTTCACACTACTCTACCTACACACACACACATTGGCAAATGGATCGTTATTTCTTTTCTAGAGTATTGGGTAGCCCTGAAAAGGGCTGTTTTTTTGAACTCCTGATGCACCTATCTAATGGTTGCACCTTCCTGGCCTGGCGCCGCACACGCATCTTCTTCCCCAGTCTTCTTTCACCTTTCTTTTGGGGAGCGCAGAGGGAGGATGATTCGCTTCAACACCCCAATCCTCTGTCTCGGGAATATTGAACGACATCCTCTCTTCTCTTTTCTTTTCCTCTTCTTCCCTCTCTCTTCTCTCCTCCTCCTCTTCCTTCTTTACTCTTGCTTCTTCTACTATAGCCTCTGCTGATAGTTCGTTTACTATCCGCCTGGCATATTCCAGGTGCATCTGGAGTTCTAACAGTTTCACTATTCTGCTAGTCATTCTTCTGGCTGTGTTGATCAATCAACAAGGGTAGCTAGACTGCCCAGCGAGTTTCAATTTATAGTGAAAGCGCGGACGTGATGGAAAACATCCCCTAATAACATAAAATGGATCTTACCTAGATCATGACCCAAAAAAAAAAAAACAGCAACGCGCGGACCTAAAAGAAACACTCACTCACTTTTTATGCTACCCATCACTATTTTAAAATTTTTTATAAATCACTCCAATAGACTATCCACATACGCAAAGCAATCCAATCTAACTCCAAATATACACCTCTAACAGCCAAAGAAAACAAACATCATTTTAATCTACTATCCACACCAACCTATTTTATCACTTACAAACACAATCACACAAACACACAAACTCATACCCTCACATTTTTTAAGAAAGAGTTAGTGTTTATTTTCACACTACTCTACCTACACACATTGGCAAATCGATCGTTATTTCTTTTCTAGAGTATTGGGTAGCCCTGAAAAGGGCTGTTTTTTTGTTTTGCTATGGCATTCTTTTTTAGTTTCTAAGAATGCGATGTCCTCTGAGGATAGACTTTCTGGCGATAGGTCTGCTTCTTCGGAAAGAGAAGAAGAACTCTTTGGTGTCGATACGACAATCGACAAAGCCTCTGTCAGGTTCAGGTTGCTGCTGCTGCTGCTGCTGTTGCTGTTGTTGCTGCTGTCTCTGAAGTCTGTACTTCTCTGTCCATTCTTCTTTTTCCCTGTTCATTTCTTCTCTGAAGAGCTCTTCTATCAGGTCTTCAGTGATTTTTAACATTCTCACATTCTCTATTTCTTCTGGCTTCGGTATCAGACTGTGTCTGACCCTATGCAAATTCACGTAGGCTTCGTTGAGCTTAGCTAGTTTGGAGCACATCTTCTTAGGAGGATGAGTCGACAATGGATGGTTAGACTGGGAACAAACCGGTTCTTAAAGTTAAAGCGCGGACGTGAAGGAAAACATCCCCCACACGGTTTTTCGAGCCGCAACGTTCATGAGAGAGATAGTAAGAAATGAAAGAGCATCAATCCAACATTCTTATAGCTAAACAAACCACAAAAGCATTTTTTTCAAAACACAACATTTTTTTATTCAAAAATCACTTAACACTTAACAACAACATTTCTAACATTTTTAACAATAATCCAACACTATAACATCAAACAATTTTTTTCAAATCACAAACATTTTTATTCTCAATGGACAATCTACTTTAAACAGGGCTGACAACGTTGTGAATGAAATTGTGATTTCCACTGTTGGAAATCATTAGGCCATTGATGGACACTACGTTTCCTAGCTTGAGACAAAAGATAAGCATAATGGTCACAAAACCATTGATCTACTTTGACATCGTTTCTAGCAGAAGAACGAGGATCGAAATGAGTCACTAAATGTTCTAAGGAATAGCCCAGGCTGCGATGATGCAGAAAATACACACAGTACTGTCCACACACCAAGGAATCTGTGCCTTGTAATTTCACGTTATTGAATCGGGTGGTTTGAGCATTTCTTCTCATAAAGTCGATGATATCGTCTTCCAAAGGGGGCAATCCGTACGAATCGAAATATTCCACACATCCTTCTTGAGGAAAGTAGACGGCTACCCAGTGGGTTCCTGGGAGATGACTGTCGTCCGTGTTGATCACGTAAGCTTGATGGTCTTTAGGTTTGCGATGAGGGAGTTCATCTTTAGCACAGACGACAGGATTCCAAGAAGCCGTATACGAACTGTGGTTCAAAAGGTAATAAAGTTCCCAGGTATCCATTGATTTGTGTGTGTTTTTTCTTCTTCTTCTTCACAGGTAATAATAAGTCGTCAATTCGATCCTGACTTTTTGCTTGAAAATGTCTGACGAATAAACGGTTATTCGTTCTGTTTCCTCACTCTGATTCAGGAGAGCTTCGATACGATGGATCTCTTGAGTGGTTAATGGTGGACAAGAATGTTCACGCAAGTCTTTATACCACTGGTGCAACACGTCTTTGTTCGAGATGAGACTCCAAGCTTCGTCCAGACACTCGTCCAATTTTTCTTCTTGACTCAACATCAGGCATTTATCGTGTTGAATTTGACTGGGATGATCGTTTTGACATCCATAACAATTTTTCTTGATCAATTCCGTCATTTTGTCGACCAAGTGTTTGGCAAAACAGGAGACTAAATGGGCTTCTTGTTCTGGCCATCTCGATTTCATCATGATTACTTCTTCTTCTTTTTCCACGGTCTCCTCACATTTCATGTCCAAAGTTTCTCCACTAGGTAAAGAGGGATAACAGTCTTCCATGGCTTCTAATAATCTAGAATGACTTCTCTCAAACTGTTGATTTCTATGGTATTATCGAATTCTGCATACAGGATGACGTTCACTGTTGATGGTAGTTCTTTTGCAAACTGAAGTTCCACACGAATCTGGCCAGATTTTATAGGGTGGAAATGTCCCTCGTCGCTGCCTTGGTCTGGAGTGAAATCGAAAGCCCACAAAGCATAGCCTCCTGCGTAATCGTCGTACGTAATGCCGTGACTGGTGTTGGTTCCTAACTGGCCGGTGGCTTCGTACAGGGACAAGTACGATCTCAAGTAATTCATCTTCGTGTCACTAAAGTCAGGTTCGAAAGGTCGGGTACACAAGGTCTTGCCATCGCGACTGACTTCGATTTTCTTCACTAAAAAGTGTTGAAAGTTGAAAGGATTTTCAGCGAAGGCTCCGTTGAAGGCTGAATTCGAGACCATACCAAGGATTAAACGCTTGGGTAACTGTCCTTGAAACAGATGATCTTCGGTCATGGATTGCTGTCCCTTGGAAATGGTGAACGTTTTCACTTCCACACGTCGTATGGGATACTTGGCGGTCGTTCTGCTCAACGTTTGACTGATGTCGTTACCTACTTTGGGTAACACTTCTACGCGTCGTACGTAGAGTTTGGCCTCTAAAATTGTGCTTTTAGGATTGCCAGCAGCAGCATCAGCCAACAAATGGAAAGCGGCACTGCTACGATTCAGTCTCAAGCGGACATTCACCCCGTTCAGCAAATATTTCTCTTGCAACCACATGTCCAAATGCAAACGATCCATCAGTTCTAAACTCTTTCCACCTAGGATTTTCTTTTGTCTTTCCACAAAGCCGTCATTGTCTTTATCTTTTTCCTCAAATGCCTTCGCTTCATCAGGTTCCCACAGCACACAGGCATTGAGATGAGTATCCTTGGCATCTATTCCGTACGTCAAGAGATTTTCCAGGTAGGCACGGTAAGGGTAAGTATCCATGCTGCTGCTAACCAGTTTGTTATTCAAGTACAAGTCCACTGAGCTGAACAAGGAATGCATGAAATTGTTGACGGGAGCTATTGACTCAGTGTCTTCTACTGGACCATTATCCTTATCTAGAACTTGGATTTTCAAATACAAGTAACTGCTGTTCAGATCGATGTAATCTTCGGGCTGTCCCTTGATTTCAAACTCGATGGGAGCAGAATCGGTCAAAGAGGAGATGGGATGAAATTCCACCCACTGGGATTCTTGCATGGTCATCATGGTGGGGGGCATGACAAACAGATCCAGTTCCGTCTTGGAACAGGCGCAAGACTCTCGGTGCATCATTTTTTTGTTGCTGTGTCTCAATAATCGAAAACGTCTAAGTCTCGAACGGTTCTTCTTTTCTTGGCCTTTCTCGCTTGAAGTCTGGTGAAAGGGTGTTTTCTTCTTCGTCGTCTCTTTCTGCCTTGTCCTTGCTGAATGCCTGACTCGGTAGCGTGCAGAGCATTTATAGGTGTGTCTCGTCGGCCTAAAATGTCTTTGCCCGTTTGCAGCAAGACATTTTTTGCCTGCCCTCATGAAGGCTTCTTTAGGGTTTTGTTTGTCGATGATGACATTTTGGAGAAATTCTTTGCCTTGCGTCAGTGCCGCATCTTTCAAGGCGTGCAATCCGCGTGTTACCATCGGTTTCAACACCGGAGCCACCGAACGAAAGGCCGATTTTAACATGTCTCCTAAACCGTGTCCTCGCTGTCGAGCAACCCCTTGGTACACTGGATACATGACTTACTTACGAGTCGTGAGAGAAGCGTTTTCGAAAATGGAGTTTCACCGTGACTTTTCCTTTGGTGAATGGAATATTTTGTCCCAAATCTCCTTTTATAGCAATGTTGACCGTGTCCAAATAAGACTTGCTGACCGGCAAATAATGAGGATGCACAAATTCCCGGTGGACGTGATAGGTGTTTCCACCTTCCTGGTCATTGGTCGTGGTACTATCCACTTTGAAAGGAATGACACGCAGTAACGGTACAGAGGTGTGTCCCACCACGTTATACTCCACCACATCGGAGTACACGAACATCAAATTCAGTCCTTGGTTCAGTTCTACCGGGAATCGAAAAAACTTGTAAAATTCCGTATTGCTGTTGATCTTCGGATTAAAATTTGGAGTCATGTTTGTGTCTCCACCTAAAATATCAAACAAGTCACGATTAAAACTGATGGACAACGTTTGGGTATCCTGAAATTTCATCAGTAAGCGACGAGCCACTTTATGGTACTCCAGGGTGACACTTTTTTTGACTCTGTTCAGGGCTTTGCCAAAGGCGAACTCGAACCTCTCTGCAATAGTGTCCACCAAATGTTGGCCACTAAAAAAAAACCCTGCCGGAATTTTCAAGGTGTAGATTTTGAAGTTTGAATTGATGGTGGATGTTTTTGTGATCCCTGAAAACCCGCTGATTTCATTCATGGTGTCTTGTAATTGTTGGTTCAGGATTTCGACCTCAAAAGTGTTTTGCGTTTCAGTGATGTTTTTGATTTGTGTAGGGTGAATCATTTCTACTAAAGCCACTTCCCAATGGGCTTCGTGATCTAAGGGGATGGCTTGAGGTAATTTGGCCGTGTAACAGCACAACGTGTTGTTGGGAAACACCTCCATGGAACTGTCACTGGGTAAGGTTAAGTAAAATTGGTTTTGGTGACTCATAATTCCAGAGTTCTGTGGCTGTCCGAGGGGTTAGTGGACGTCAGAGGCGTGTCTCCGCCCAAAATGGGGTTCTGGTTGTGGTTGTTGGAGTGGTGACTGGCACTGGCACTGGACACAACGTTTCCGTTCGAGGAGAATTTCAGGGAGGGATTAGGAAGCAGGTAACCGATGCAACTGCTCAATAAAATGGTCCACAATTGTTTGTCTCCTTGTTGCAAACTCAAATTGGCGATGGCTGCCCCGATGACACAATACACCACGAAGATTTGGCAGAAAAAGACGATTTGCGTTTTAGGCACACGTTCTCCACACCACACCCACAAGGGTTGTTTTTGTAAATCTTGCACAGAAGAACTAGGGGAAGAAGGAGTGGTCGACGTAGCTGCGTCTGCTGCTGTGTGAAAGGGCATGATGGTCACTTCTTCTTTTTATAGTCGATGACTTGAGAAGCGTCGATCCAAGAATCGAAACTGGGTGGATATCCTTTCCAACGTACTTTGACTTCTTTGACACGTCGTTTGCCCACTTTACGGGTTCTGCGTTCGAGAATGCTTTCGATGTCGTACACGTCGTCTTCTTTTTTGGTGACACGTTGTAACTCGGACAAATAAAACGTTCCTTTGAGTACTTCTCCGTTCATGTCTTCCAATTTATAGACGGTAGGATGACGGCCATGCACTCGTCCAGTGACGCGAAACAATTCGGTCGTCCAGTTAGGTAAGTAACCTTTGTCGAAAGTGCGTTTGGTTTTGCCAATGCGCACCCAATCTCCTACGGCCAACTCTCCACTTTTCTTGGGGACAGCCCTCGTCGGGGACGTACCAAACAGGCGCTCAAACACCAACACTTCGTTGTCGGGAGTCACGTCTTGCGGGGCACGTCCGATGCTTCGATGGTAAGATTGGTTGTACGCTTGCACCAGGTGCGGTAAGATGTCGATGTACTTCAGAGTGTGGTGATGCGTAAAATATTTCCACATGCGTTCTTTCAAAGTGCGTTGAAAACGTTCCACGATGCTGGCTTTGGTTTCGGGATTCTCGGTGGTAAAAAAATGAATGTCACGTTTCTTTAATTCTTTTTGGAAAGCTTGGTTCAGAAATTCGGTGCCTTTGTCCGTTTGCCATCGAAGAGGGTGACGGCCGCTTTGTTTCAACACCCGTTGCAGGGCTCGCACTAACTCGCTGCTCGATTTGGAAGTCAAGGGCACGACCCAGGCAAATTTGGAAAAGACGTCGATGACACAAAACAAATATTTGTAGCCACGATTGTAGCTGGCCAAATGAGAGACATCGGCTAAATCGGCTTGCCATTGATGATCGATGCCTTCCACTCGGGTGCGACTTCTGGCAAACTTGCGTCGAATGGGTTTGTGTAAAGTGTAGGTAGCTTGTTCTTGTAACCATCGTTGCACTTGAGGTAAACGGAGACTTTTCAGTTGCGTTTTGGCAGCACGATACAATTTCTGAACTCCTGCGTAACCTGCAGGATGCGAGGGATCGTAGTAAATGCTGACTAAGACTTTTTCCATTTTTTGTGTTGATTGGTGTCTTAATAAGGCACCCACTCTTGGAAGAGGCTACTCTTTTTCTCTTGGGGTATTTTCTTGGATTGCAATGCTTTGCGTGTGCGACCGGCAATAGGTGTCGAAGAGGAGAAGGATGTCTGAGCGGGGGATATCGGTTCTTGTTTCACTTCTGTCTTCACTTCTGTCTTCACTTTCTTTTTCTCTTGTGAGGAAGAAGGGGTGGCCATCATCTTTTTAATCCATCCAATTCTGGAGGTAGGTGGTGTTGTTAACTTGCGTACTTTTTCTGGTGGAGTTTGAAACCCTTCTTCTTCTTCTCCTTTTTCTGTCTTGGTCACGGGTATTGGTGGTACTGGTACTGGTACTGGTACTGGTGATGGTGTTGGACTTTTCATCAAGGTCTTAAAATCTTTCAGTGTGGGTAAACCTGTTTCGTCTAAAGCTTTCTGGTGAAAGAGTTGCAGTCTTTGCAAGAGTTGACCGTACTTTTGCGATTTTTCTGTTTCGGACAAATCTTGGCGATCCATCAAGGATTGCAATTCGTGTTGTAACTGGGACATCTCGCTCAAATTGGGATTGGGAGGTAAATGCGTGGTGCGTTGTTCTTGCCACCGATGGTATTCCATCCATCGTTTGTAAGGCACTAAAGCTAGTTTTCGTCCTTCCATGGGGTTGTCAGGGGTCGATTCTGAGATCTTGGGACTTTCGAAGGCCTTTTTATCTTGCTCCCACTAGTCCTCCCAACATAGCTCCCAAGACTCCTTTCAGTATAGGGCCTAACAAGAGAGGCAAAATGCCTCCACGTTGGACTAACATCTTCTTTTTTTGACGAATGGGAATTTTCTTTTGAACCATTTGGCGAAGAACGTGACGATGTTTGCCTAAGCATTGTTTCTGGTGTTTGGACAAAGGGATCGTGCCTTTCAAAACGTTCAAACAACATTCGCACACGGTATCGATGACCTCTTTGGAGGCCGTTTGAATGAGTTTTTTTCGTAGGGGTGGAGAAGCTTTGGACAGGACAGATAACAGGTCCCCATGTTTGGCTAAACGTGGTGGCAGTCCTTTCCTTTTCTTTCCTTGGGGTTTTCTGGAGGGTGACATCTTTGAGTCTTTAGGAGCACCAAAAGAACACTGATACCCTACTTGGTCACAGGCCTTTTTTATACTGGAACGCGTCGCCACTGATTGTCTTTACGGCGTATCAACTTCATGACAGGCATGACACGTCGTGCAGGGGTACGTAACGGACTAAATCGAGCCAGTTCTTGCTTGGACAAATCCAGTAAACTTTGTAACATGCCCGATCTTTCATGGACTTTGATTTTGGGAGAAGGTAATTTGTGAGCAGCAGCCACTGCCGCTAAATTGGAAGGTCCTGCCACTGGGGAAGTTCTTTTGGGGGTCATCAACGGAGAAGTTCTTGGTGTGATTAACGTCTCCAAGTACTCTTCAGTTCCTGGTGACATCAACGGAGAAGTGGATAAACGTGAGGCTGTCGGAGACACAGTCACCGATGTGGCAGGTCGTGGTTTGCGAGTGTAAGGCTGCGTCCTGGCCGCAGTGCCTCTCTTGCGACTAGTTTTCTTCTGTGGACTTTTCTTTTTCTGGGGACTTTTTCTCTGTTTCTTTTTCTGGGGGCTTCTTTTCTTTTTTCGGGGTGGTGTCTGGTAAGAGGAGGGTCCCGCCACTGGAGAAGTTCTTCTCTTTGGGGACCTGGTCTTTTTCTTCTTGGGGCTTCGTTGAACTTTTGTCTTAGGGATAACTTTGGGGGCATTAGGATCCCATCTTAAGAGTGAGCGAATGATGACCCCTCCTAGAGTACCGCTCCCTCCAGGTTTCAAAATGATTTGTTTTTTGGTTTGAGTGTCGATGCGGGGATCGGCCAGTTGGACCAAAGCGACTTTGTTTCGATCGAAAAAGCGTTGGGTTTGATGAGGAATCTGAATGATTCCTTGGAGTAATTGACGTGCCGTCACCGTGAACCATCGTAAGACTTCTTTGAGACTAGCTTCTAAGACACGAGCTCGTGTTTGTGGATCTTTTTCTCGACTGATGCCATACAAGGCACGAATCAATTTGACGGGAAGATGCGACTGAAGGGACGTCATGTTCGCACTGAGTGTGAGACAGACGAAAAAGGGTCTGAGGTTTTTATAGATTTTTTTCATGGGGAGTGAAATGAAGTCGAGGACGGAGACGTGTACAGGACAGGCCCTCCGTCTTGGCACCAGTGGTGAAACAAGTGGGTACGAAATAGCAAATCCTCGGGAGTGGTAGGTTTCAAATCGACGAGTAAATAGGCGTGTGGCGTTTGAGTGGCATCGTCGTACGCCTGAGTCAGCCAAGGTGTTCCTAACTGTTTGGCTAAGACTTGCACTTGCGATTTATCTCGAGGGCTTTTAAACAAGACCACGTAATGTGCATTGAGACTGATGGTGCGATGGGCTTTACTTTGTTGAAACAAATTTTGGGTGATGTAAACGACACTGGCATTACGCTGATGCCCTTTGCGCGTGAACCACAATTTAATTTCTTCTTCGTCTTCTCCTAACATGTCGTCGAAAATGACCAAATGGGTTAGACGGGAGTCAGAGACGATGCCGTCGTCTTCTTTAGGAATGCCTTCCACAAACACGATGGAATCGCCTTGACTTTCTCGCAAAAGGCTGTACGCCGATTGCCACTCTTTGTAACACCACACGATCCGTTGAGGTGGCCGATCGATCAAATGATGTTTATGTTCGATCAAACGTTTGACAAATTCGGTTTTGCCTGAACCGCTAGGTCCAGCAATGAGCATGTTAAAGGGATGGCGAAGATACAAAGCCTCCCAACTGGCACGATCTAAGTGTTCGTCGATGACTTTGACAGTAGAGGAAGAGGGAGCAGAGACAGCAGAGGTAGCCATGGTGTGAGAAATGTCACTTGTGACACGAAAAACAAACAAGACAAGAGTTTATATACTTTTTTCAGAACACGTTTATTGAATGTTTCAAATATGAACACGAAAGACAAAAATACATACAACCCAAATAGTGATGTACAGGAATATAAAACACAGCAAAGCGATCAAAGTGGAATATAAACAAGTGTCTGTACAACATGTTTTGGGTAACCAAGATGTCCTAGGGACAGTGTGTAATGTTCTTACAGTCTCTACATGAGGTATTGTCACACAAGTGTCCTCCCGGAATGACCTTTCAGGAATGTCCATGACAGTCCTGTCCTGAAGCGAGTGGTTGTTCTCGGTGACGGGTTCTTCTGGCACCGTCACTAACACAGGTTGAAAAGTAACTTTTTTCCTTGAACAACTCTTGTGCATACTGGGCCACTTCTTGGGTCCAAGCCTCAAAACCCCCTTTTTTCCAGTCACGAACATCTGTCCAATGAGGGTGTAAGTCACAAGCTACACACACATCGTCATACACGTCTTGGGTAGCTAAAAGTTGACGAATCTTTTTTTCCTGTTGAGGTCGAGAAGTATCCAGATGAAACCGCAAGGCTTTGAGCAAAAGGAGTTTTTCGTGACCATTTAAGGCCATGGAGGTGGTAAGTACTGATCGTAAAGAGTCCACAAAGAATCGGCTGGTAAACGAAATCCCAGAAAACAAGTCACTAAGACACACACCACTTGTCGTCCCAAATTGAATGGATACAGTTCTTGTAATAATCGATGGTAATGATCCACGGTTTGAATATGGTCATTGAGTTCCTTCCACGGAATCTGTTGGATGACATGTGACATAAGTCGTGGCATGGCAGCCTGTTTTTATAGTCTCTTTGTTTCGGAAACAATACACGTACTTTCTAGCCAGAGATCTTCGTTCTTCAGTAGGGAATCTAAATCTTGCATACTGTAACCGAAACTTCAGAGTTCGTTTAGAAGTTTCCTCTTCCTCTAAGTAGATTCCACGTAAAATATGTTGATAATCCTTTAACTTGTCTTCCTCAATGTATTGCTGTAGGTGAATCTCGAAGTAACCAAAATAATGAACATTTCGATCATTCACTAACTCAAAGTGTTGAACAAGGTCTGACCACTGAAACAATTTCTGACGAATCAGTTCTCTTATACCATTCAGGTACCAGTGGTTAAAGATCTGGTGACGTAACGGATGCAATTGTTCTTTACGTTTGACTTGTATTTTCACCAGCTCTCGGTAAATGCGTTCTCTCAACTCCACAGGCAAAGCACGAATGTTCTCTAGCAAAGTATCCATGAATAGGTCATACTAAATCCTCTTTGGTCTGACACAAGAAATGTACTCTTTGCACAAACATGGTTTCACTTCAGTGTCGAATTTAAATCGTTTAGTCACTAATCTACACATTACAATTCGTTCAGAAGTTTCCTCTTTCACTAAGTTGACATTGTGTTCAAGATGTTGGTAATTCGTTAACTCATCCTCTGGAATTCGATGCAGTACGTTTACAATGATGTAGGTAGAATCGTCCATACCAAACCAATCCTTTTTAAAACTAGAGGATCGTTGATCAATGTCTGTCCGATGGAACACTTTCAATTGAATCAATCCTTGTATAGCCTTCAGGTACCAGTGGTTCAAACACCGCTGACGTAACGGATGCAATTGTTCTTTACGTTTCACTTGTATTTTGACCAGCTCTCGGTAAATGCGTTCTCTCAACTCCACAGGCAAAGCACGAATGTTCTCTTGTAAAGTATCCATGAACAGATTATTATGGTAAGAAGTTACTTCAATGTCTCGGTCCCACTAAAGGTAAGTAATGACAATTCGGTGACCATCGAGCATGTTCAACGTAGGCCGAATCTTGCGGTTCCCAGTGGTGAAGTGACACACCGCAACTGAAGCACTTGACTTTATCTCCTTCGCCCAAGTAGAAAAATCCGGCTCTGGCTAATTCTTCAGGGGTCGGTCCTCCCAGATACTTTGGCCATTTTCCTTTGAACGATTGAAGACGATTTTCAAAGTCGCAGTATTCCGACAAACGCACAGGGAACGAATATTCGTCTTTCACAGGTTCGTTTCGATGAGGGTTGGGTGACAGGAACAGGAGTTTGCTCAGGGCTGGATGACATCCGTAGGGAGGTAAACGTGAAGGTCGACATTCCCCTTTAAACCCGGTAAAATGTCTAAGAGGACGAGCGGCATCGCTTTCACATCCCTCAGGTTTGACACGCACAGCATCACTTTCCATGACAGGGGCAGTGAGAACAAAGTTCCCATGATGCTTTACGGCATCGCTCAGGTCACAACGTACAGCATCGGTCCCATCGCAAGGCTCACAATCGCACTCGTCTGCAAACTCCGTTACGCAATTACAATGGTAACCACATGGACAATCGCAGTTTCCTTCCGGACATTTTCCGTCGCAATGCCTGGGTCTTATCCATCCAATATTAGTCACACTAGAGGAAGATACAACTTTTTTACAATCCCCAAACTGAAACGATGTCTTTTTCAAAGTATTCATCTTGTTCGCTCGGTCTTGGTAGTCCCAATGAACTATCGATCTTGCCTAGGGTTCCTTTTTATATACAGACCAATACCAACGTGACCGTACGGTAAGGTGAAATGATTGGGAAGTCGCACTCGCTTCTGGTACACGATTTGATAGACTTTTTCCAAGGGTCGACTGACGATGTGGTGAGTGGGTAAACGTACAATCTTGTTCGGTTGATAGGTGGTCACTTTAAAGTTTCCATCCTCTCCCGATTGCAAGGCTTCTTTCAATACCCCAAAGTTGACCACTCGACTGGTACGATAATTCAGAGTCAGTCCTTTCACTTTGCACGTCGTGTGCACTTCTCCTTGTTTGTCCCGGTATTCGTAGCCGTAATTTTTGGGACCGCCACTGACGAAACTTAGAATCTTGTCGTCGGGATGCTCGTCTGTCCAGGCTCCTAAACGGTCTCCTTCGATGTTAGGGTGATGTTGAATCGGGTGATGGATGTAAATGCAACTGTCCGTGTCAAAGTACATGACGCGTTCTTCTAACAGTTCTAAAGCTTCGTACAATTTTAAGCGAGCATGGGCTGTCACGTAAGCCGCAATGATGACATTTCCAAAAGGGTCGTCTTGTACAAAGTCCAGATCTTCTTCGTAATTGACCAAGATCAAATTCTCTCGAACGACGTCCACGTGTTTCATGTATTTGGTTTTGTCGTGAATCATCTGGAAGTAGCGGGAAGGTTCTGTCAAATATTCCGTCTTGGGTAAACACGGCCGTTGTGCCATTTTACCCCACAAGCAATTTAACATCACTTTGGCAAACGATCGCCTGCCTTCGTTTTTCTCGATGTGGTCTAAAGTGATGCCTTCTTGTTCGTAATATTTCTCTTTGAATTTTATTTGGTCTTCGGTAGTGTGACACCAGGAAGGATAGCCGCTGGCTTCTTGCTTCAGTTTCAAAAAGGCATCCACGTAGTCGGCGAAAATGCCTTTCTGAGTAGGGTCACCCTTGTGGTACTGTTGTGTCTTAGGAAAGTGGCAAATTTCGTATACTTCTAACAGTTCATATCCCATGTCCAGAGCTTTGAACAATCCTACGCTGACCCAGGTTCCCGTCAAGGCCCGTTCTTCCTGGGTGTGCTGACAAGGCTGGTCTTGGTTGCACGTTTCGGCACAAGTACGGCACAAGGGAAACATCAGTTTGCCTTGACAATGGTGAGGTAAGACGGGATGGTATAGGTTCGTGGGAGGCAAAACTTTACACTTGATCAAGCCTTCGTATTGTCGAATGTTTTTCAGGTCGATGTGTTCCGTGAACAATTGCGAGTGCCCTACAGGAAAGCGACAATATTTGCACACGTAGGGATACAGCGAACACACGTCCAAGTATTTGATTTCTTCTCCTTTCTCTTCGTCGGCTTGGTACAGCAAACAGGTGGCATTGGTCCTTCCTCCGTACAAACTATCCCTCGGGTTCAGCGGGTCCATGAACTGGTAACTTTCCACGGCACGTTTAAACTCGGGATCGGTTTTCATACGGTGATCGTACTCGTGTTCCCACATTTCCACCACTTGGTATCCTTGCTGTTCTAACTTTAGGCGTCGCTGACAAGTGTCCTGGTACAAGTTTTCCATGGTTCGTTGCAAAAACTGATTTTTAGTGCCACGGTCAGGGTAACAAACAGGACATCCGTGAAATAAGCAACCGTTAAACTCGTACACGATCTTGGGGTTTTCTAAGTCCCAGCCATCGACCGAATACGTTCCGATGGTCTTTTCGCCCCCTCCGTTGCGAGCATGCTGAATCCACTTGTCTTCCTTGTCGCACAAGTAATGTAACCAACGTAGGGCTTTGACCGAGTATTGACGTTTGACAAAGTGGGTCGTTTGAGGACTGATGACAGCCACGGTCTTTTCAGGCATGAATCGTTGTCGATACACTAAGGAACACGCTTTGGCAATGGTGCAAGCTTCTTTCAAAGGATCGACCCCTCCGTGTTCCATGAACAGTTCTCGAAATTTTCCACAGCAACGCCGTAAAATGTCCACGTCGGAACGACAATACTTTAGCATTTCTTCCTGAAAGTCGAAAGGGTCCGAGGCGTGAATCTGCTACCAAGCGTAGAAAGCTTCTCGTTGTTCGGTACGCATGTTGTCGGGGTCGTAATAGTGAGCCTCTGGTAAATAGGGTAGAACGGCATGTTGATTGGCTTCCGTATTGAAAAAGTGTGGAAAGTACCCTTTAGCCATTTCTGTCATTCCAAACGTTTTAGGCATTCGACTCAAAGGCATGGCCAAATAGCTCATCGAATCTTTAAACTGTACTTGTCCCACTTGCATGAAAATGATTTTGGCTCCGTTCAAAGTCACTTTAGGACGTTCGGTGCCTTGTTCCGTATAGTACCTCAAAAGAAACTGTCCATCGTATCCGGAGAAATTGTGAGCCATCACCGTGGCATGACGATGACAATCTCCGTAACGTTCGATGTCCTCTTGGCTCCACGTCTTGTCGACGGGGTCTAAGACCCAATGGGCAAAATCGGCTAACGTGTTCGGTCCCCGAAAGATTTTTTCACGCCCTCCGGGAATCTTGCTACAGTGAGGGCAATGACTGAAGATAGGTTCTTGAATGCACTTCTCGCACGCTCGATGAGCCACGCAGAAATTAGGAATGTGAATGCCAGTCTCTTGCATGCATTCGAAATCGAAAAAGATGAAATTGCCTTTCTTCCTGTGACCGTCCTCTTTCTCTGGTGGGGGTTGGTATTTTTGCACGTAACATTGGTGTTCCAAGTCCACGATGTGGTGACAAATGTGACATTTTTTCTTTCCTCGACATACGTGTGCCTTGGTACTATTGGTACGTATGACTTGTTCACACGTAGGGCACAATCTCAGGAGTTGACAAGCGCATTTTTTCTGTGAACCTTGCGTCTTCAAATGTTGTTGGTAACAGGTAGGGCTGACAAACGTGCGCAGACAAGTGGAACAAGGCACTGGTTCTTCGCTCAGACAGGGTGAAGAGGCCAAACATCCTGTGCATTTCGATCCACAATGCTTGTGTTGCTCTCGATTGTTATAACCATGGTCACATTTCTCACAGTAATAACCGTATACTAGGAATCCGGTGATACTGGTAATGGTATCGAAATGGTCATCGTGATGATAAACATGAATGTATTTTCCGTCCTTAAAATCTTGGCCTCGAAACAACAGAGGCCCGCGCATTTCTTGAGGGTGCACTTTCAAGGTGTATCGTGGAGCTAGGACATCTTGCAATTTTTGCATCTCAGGAATGCCACAGGGTGTGTCTTTGGACAGTCCGGCTTGTTGTAACAGGAGTTCTGCTTCGTTTCGTTGTTTGGCTCGGTCGGAACGTTGAATAGTGTCCCAGGTTCTTTTCCATTCTACCGTGTCGTTCTTGTTGACATAGGTTCGTCCCACCACGATGGCACGGGCTAAACACATCTGGTCATGAGGGTTGTTAATTCGGACGAGACTCGTTTTGGTGTTGCGAAGGTCGTCCACCAATAACATCTTTTTGCGTCCTGTCCCTTGAGGAGGAGAGACGTGGGTCATGTCCAGTGTGGCTTTACCATCGGTGATGTCAAACTGATCATTAGATTGTTGTACGTGTTGAATCTTGTCCATGACTTTGGAAGCAGTCAATTCTGCAGGGGTGCTAAACTCGATCCAAACAGGGGATTTCAAACCGTCGTGTTGTATGGAAAGTCTCAAGCGATCGTCTTCTTTGGGTTGACATTGTCGCTTGAGTGCAGTGAGCAAAGAATCCCACACCTCGGTGATGAACACTTCTGCTTTCTCTAACGGCACTTCAGCCTTGAAATCTTTAAACTTCACCGTGTATTTGTAAGCCGTGGTTCTAAATTTTCTAGAGGAGCGCTTTTCCGTCTCTCGAATGGAATAGTACTTTTCAGGGTTGACAAAGGGTGGTGGACTTGGTTTAGAGGGTTCGGATTCTGGTTCACTCATGTCCTCTTCAAAATCACTGGCATGAATTTGTGCCAAGATTTCAGCCCTGGTACGAGGCGATAGATCACGTTTCTGCCTCTTACTTTCTTCTTCTTTCTTCTCGAATGAATGGGATCGTTTCATCTTGAAAGCAAAAAGTCAAATGACTCAAGTTCAAACACCATAAACTACTTTATAGTCATAGCAGACCAGCGTATATAAAAGGGTGTGTGTCTTGTCCTTTCACTATTCATTTCACTCTCAAGCCGAGCACAACGCTGGAAGAGACTAACCAGATGGAACGTTTCGTCAGAGCTTTGCGAGGGGTCATTAGAAAATTCTCTTCAGACCAGCCTACGGACTACTCTCCTTCCTTTAGAGATAAAAGTCAAGATACTTGCTATATCTGTCAGAAGAAAGGGCATTGGTCTTCAGAGTGTCCAGACCGTCAAACAAGAACAAAAACAGGGACTAAAAAAGACAAAAGTCAAGATACCTGTTATTATTGTAAAGAAAAAGGACATTGGTCTCCAGATTGCCCAAAAAAGAAACAAGAGGAGTCAGAAGAAAAGAGGAATTCTTCAGAAGAAGAAGAGAGGGATTCTTCAGAGGAAGAGAGGGATTCTTCTGAGGAAAAGAGACAATTCTATTTACAAGAGGCAAAGAAACAGGAGAAGAAAAGAAGAAGGGAAGAAAATGAGGAAAAGACGGTGAAGAAATTTAAAAAACAGAGAGAGTAAACAAGGAGAAAGAAGTCAATGAACTTTTTATTAAAGTGTTGTGCTGTGAATTGGATTATAAAAAATGGAGAAAAGAATAAATGAATGATAAAAGGTAAGTGTCTTTGAGTTGTGATTTTAAAATAAGAAGCTACACTCACGCACTCATACACAGACACGTACTATAAGGGTAAAATGGGTGGGGGTTTTTTTGAGTTATTGGCAAATTGAAATTGTATTTCTTTTCGAGAAATGTGGGTGGCCCTGAAAAGGGCCTTTTATTGGTGTAGGGGTGAGTTTAAGCAATCAACTTTAACTGCCTTATGCCTTTGCCACGGCCAAGGCCTACTTCTGGACTGCGTAATGTTGATGATGATTGGGTTGAAATCACTAAGGGTGGTACGGTAGGCTTAGTCACAGGGTTGACGTGTTTAGCTCGGGAAGGTCGTATTCTCTTCGATCGTGATAAAGAAGTCTGATACATTTGTTTCAGACTTCTTAACTCCGCTAAAATGTCCAACAGTACCGTGACCGTTTGATTTTCACCCTCTTGTTTCTTTGCTGCTACTTCTTCTTGCTGTTGTTGCTGTTGTTTTTTTCTTACCTCTTCTTCTTGTTGCTGTTGCTGTAGGAGAAAAGCCTGTTCCGCTTCCTTTTGTCGTTGTATAAATTTCTCCAATTCTTCTTTCTGTCTCTGTCTAAAATTCTCCACTTGCGGTAATGAAGAAGGTAACGAAGGTTCCGGAACAAATTCTTGCGAGGAGAGAAAATCCACAAAATCCCAATTCACCTCTTCTGAAAGTAAGTCCGAGTTCCCTTGGGCAGTCTCCCCTGCTGGTGCACCCCAATGGATCGTTTTCTGAGTTTCCGTCATGTTGAATCACTGTCGCATAGATTGACTGCACACAAGCGCTAGCGAATCTATATAGACCACGTGACGTCACAGACTGCACTCTTCGGATTGGATGCGGGCTGACTGAATTCTGTAACGCGTGTTCGGATTGGTGAATGAACTCAATCCGTTTCAATCCTTCCTGTCCCTATAAATAAGCGCCGTTCACTGCATTGATTCACCTATTCTCGGAGCCTCAACATGTGGACAGACGTTGAATCTTCAACCCTTGTGTCAACAATGATGTTCAGGGCGGACATGCTCATGTATGTCCGATCCAAATGGACCGTTGTCCACAGGACCAACAGCAGCCTGTGGATAAGAAGAGTCTATATAGAGAGACAAGGTTGCCTCAAGAGGACTCTGATGTATGGCCCTGCTGTAAGACGAAGTTTGAGGACAAGAAGATGTCGCAAATGCCCTTTATGTTAAGGGCATATTAACATAAACCAAAGGCCCTTTTCAGGGCCAGCCATATTTCTCGAAAAGAGATAGCCTTTCCATTGCCTACCCCTTTTTTTTAAAAAAAATTTTTTTTTAAAAAATCCCATGTTAAATTCCCCTTGTCCGTAGAGTGTCCCACGATTTATTCCCATGTTAAATTCCCCTTGTCCGTAGAGTGTCCCACGATTTTTCGCCATGTTAAATTTCCATTGTCCGTAGAGTGTCCCAAGGGTGTTTTTAATGCTAATTCCCATTGTCCGTAGGGTATCCCCATTCACTACTCCTGTCAGGTTTTTTCAAAAGACCAGGATATCAAACATGCTAGTTTTGATTTAGCGTATGTCTTATCTGAATTTCAACACACTCTCTCTCTCTCTCTCTCTCTCTCTCTCTCTATATATATATATATATATATATATATATATATATATATATATATATATATATATATATATATATATATATATATATATATATATACTACCCGAGTCCGCTTTGGCATCATAACCTTTGTCTAGGTCGACAACTAAAGAATCTTAAGAGCATCACATTTGGACAGACAGAGACTAATATTAGCTAATATCAAGAAGAAATAGGTCGAAAGTACAGCACTTTCCCAACATTGTTCCCCGCATGATATTTAGTAATAGAAACTCAATGGTGCTATATTTGTCAAGCATAACAGTCTGTACATAATTAGCAATTATAATGTAACTTTTGAAAATAATATAAAACCATCTCGTGTTTTTAACGCATCCTATGCTAGTATACATGGATGTTTAATCATGCTATTACTTTATTGCCATGTGTCAGTGGTTCACATGTTGAAACGCGAGTGACAAAAATGATATTTTATTATCCTTACTTCTTCTTTTTTCACCAGGTATTGTAGTCTTCCGAAATGTTTGTTTGCAGGCGAGAAGTGTAATGCCGAACGCCCATAAATTTCCCAGTATTTTACTTGCAGATTAAATAGTATAACCAGGAAGTTCTAGTTCTAATCAATGCTACTGAGTGTTATGACAGGTCAGATCACCTATAAATACGAGTGACGTGTGAAACGATCTCGGGATTAACGATCCATGCTGGAAGTGAGATGAAAATAAAACTCGCATGAGGGGAATGTGAAATAAAATTGTTCTCTCAGTCTGCTATATTTTTTATTAATTTAATTTTTCACATTGACCTTACCTTTATGGAAAAAAATATTTTTTTAATAACATTTCATCCTCCTACGTAATATTGGCGACGCAACCGCTGGACGTTTTAAAGAATTGACAAGCGATGAGAAGGAAGGATGAAAATGTGTGTGTGTGTGTGTGTGTGTGCGCGCTTTGGATTTTTACCGTAGCTGTAACAATTTTCCAGTCATATCGCTACGATGTCTGCAGTATGGCGGTTTGTAGTGGTGTCTATCACTGGGGCATCATGCCACAGACATGTCAAATACATAGGATTATCCTCACACCAGGATGACCAGCCCTAAGAATGATCTCTTAATGCTGAGCTCCAAGTTAGGTAGCTCCTAGTATTACTTATTTACGTTTTGGATATGACCTGGGTTCGAATCCGCTATCTCCCGCATCCGAGTTTGACACTCTAACCACTTATGCCACCTACGCGGTACTGAGTAAATATACGGATTAAAGTATTATTGATAAAGATATGCCTTAACAATCACACGTTTCACAACACAATTCCACAATCGCTACTAGTTCTCAATATCAACAATCTCACGAAGCATAAAATATCTTAAGAATATGACAGTTAATTATCAGAGATTGTTATTTTTACTGCTACTTTTGATTTCCATAACGTCAAATCAAGGATGAAAATGCTTTAGTCATGTGATCTTTCACGCAATGCAAGCAGATGACGCCCGCAAGAGAGCATGCGTTAGACCTTAGGGCTAAAATAATCTAACACACGCTGACATGTATGTAAGTATAGCAGCTGAGAAGGACCATTATATGATGTACATTAAACGCAAATCAAAAAAAAAAAAGGAAAGCAAGTAGCACTGTAAAGTGGATACCAATAATATTTAATTGATTGTAAGAACGGATAATCATTTTATCCATAGAATAAATGGGAGCATTCGTTTGTTGGCAGTAGGTGGGGCTGGCAGTTACGGTATAACAGTGGCAGGTGGGTGACTACCAACACACAGTGAGGTATCAGAATGGGATATCATCATAAAGCATGTGTTCTAGCAATGTATATCGATACAGGTCCTGAGCCCCAAGTATCACGTTTGAGTGCGGAGTGACCGTCGGAGCTGATGACGAGACTAGCGATTACTCAGAGATCTCGGAATGACATCAAGGAGTACGGGCTGACAGAAACATAGACAGTTCTGGCAGATGCTCTCATTTTGATATTTGTCTTCGTACAAACATTTGTCTCTTCCGGAATGAAACTTATCCTCGGACAGGAAAACATATTTAGATGGATTTCAGCATATACTCTGAGGGGAAAGATATATATATATATATATATATATATATATATATATATATATATATATATATATATATATATATATATATATATATCGTGCTTTTGAGCCGGATATTAAACTAATGTTGACACTGTGGACATACAGACCATATATTCTGGTAATTCTTTTAAAAATGTACAAGGAAACCATCGTGACTAAGCTGACCTATACAAGCCGACAAGTTGGCAAAAACATAATGCCGTTCCGAGTGGCGTTTGAGAATAGAAATCGATGATGGTTCTCGTTAGAAGGTTTAAAAGGTTTTGAAGCGTTAATGATATGGTAAGACCACACTTCCAACGGATCGAAATATCACATATTTGCGTACCAACGCTTGACAATAATGTGGTGGCTTCATTTGTTTTTGTTTTTATATCTTGTCGTGGATAGCGTATCAGCTTCTTAATAGATCTCGCGGAATACAGAAACCGACCACAGTCTCATACGTAATATAGCTCAGATTGATAATAGGTGCGATTGCTATGGAAATTACTACATAAATACATATCATGTCCCTACAATATAAACCCAATTTTAATACAGTTTACTGAAGCTCGTTTCGTAAACCTGTTTTACCTCATAAACGGACCAGATGAACCGATGATGGTATGTACACTCATATAATGTTTGTTTTTAGATATGCAGAGTGCACACCGTTGATCTGACTTAGGGACCATACATTTCTTCAATTTGAGCGTTATGGTCCTGGTTTAGTTTTAGATTTATGTCACATTGAAGCTGGATGGAAAAAAAAAACTCTGGTTTCAATAGATATTGAGAATTAAGACAATATGTAGTTGCTACAAATATTTCGTTCAAATGGATGAGTAATGTTTGACGTTAAATGCATACCCCAAATCTTTCTTCACGGTGTCTTGGGGGAGATATATGTTACAACATTTATATTATCAAAGAAAATATTGTATTTCAGCTAGATCTCGGTTAATCACCTCTCTCATACAACAATTCCATGAAGCATTAACCCTACTAGTAAGTTAGTTACAGGATAATTAAAAGTTTTTACACATATTTGAAAATTGGCGTGCACATATTATTTCTGCACAATAGTATATAATACAACAAGAATGAAGTGATGCTAACAGTAGTACAAACGCGATAGTTTGCTGCACATAATGCTTCCTATATACTTTCTATGTACACTATTATTACCTTAAAATCATCGTCTAAATTAAATATTTCATTTGTATGGTCGCGTATGTTCCTGATAAAGCATTTTTATGAAACCTTTGCACACGTACTCACGACAAGAAATGTTATGTAAACAATGTATATATTATATATTACATGTTATATTGGGAAAGAATCGGGATGCGGTGAAATCGTATTGGTCATCTGTCCATTGTCATCACAGTTAAATACCATTTGATTTACATTGGCAGATGCGCTAAACACCTCTCAACTTAGCCTATCGTTGTTTACATATTTATATAAATAGCACTAGTATAGCATTCAACAGATTCCCCATCAGCAAGTATTACACATACTTAGCCTTCTTGCAGAAAGAGGAATGATTGAACGTTTGATACATAAAGTTGATTATATTACATATAACTATACATTCCATTATTCCCGAACATTTTAAAATACCCATACATAAAGCAACACACCTTAATTGTATATATCTTACATATATATATATATATATATATATATATATATATATATATATATATATATATATGAATCTTATCATTATTTATTTAGTAGTAGTAGTAATAGAATTAGTATTAGTATTAGCAAAGCAAAAAAAATTAATCCAATATGGGCGTTTCTTTAAATTTTCATTCACATAATGACCTTTTGTAGTATTACTTCAACGTCAGAAGATTATTACAACAATTTAACTGCATTCTCCTTCTATAAATATTAGATCATAATAATTAAGATTAGGTGAAATTAAAGTCTCAAACATTCTTCATTTTATATTTGTAGCACATGTTCAAACTAAAATAAATTTTTATCAGATGTCTGGACAGGAATGTGTGTTGATGTATTTGTTTCCTTTGAAACTTGTGCACCTAACATTTGTTAACAACGTGTGGCAAAATGCCTGCACAGCAATGCATTTTGATATATTTGCTGACGCCACAAATACTCGTATATCAATCTTTACAGGAAAGATTCAAACAAACTCGTTTAATATCTTGATCCGATGTAAATCTAATCATAAGGGATCTGACATAAATAAACACTCGACAAAAATGGACTGATAAACACAGTTTTCAAATATAAATCGAATGTGTACAAGGAACATCTTCGATCTAATCCAGGAACATGGATAGGCATATGGGTTTAAAAGCAGATCACTTGCCAAGAAGGACTGTCATTGTATTGGTCAGGGTTGGGCAAACTACGGCCTAGGAACAAGTCATCATTCGCACTGACTCTGTTTATGTTACTCTGTTTATCAAATAAATTTTGAAGTTTAAGTTTAAGTTTTCAAATATTAACAACATATTAACAACAACTGAAAATTAATTAGATGTTATTTAGAAAAAAACTTTTGTTTTTGCTATTTACAATATTAATTATTTTACTTAATGAACTATGCGGCCCGCGACAAGGTGTACATTTGTGTATGCGTCACTTGCACTGGAAAGTTTGCCCACCTCTGTACTACTGCTCGAGAACAATTCAAAAACGTATTATGAGTCACTCTAACTATTAATATTAAACTAATGGTTCCATGTTAGGGTTAGATTATACCCTGGATGATCATACAAAACTAAGTCCATAACATAAATATAAAATATACGTACTCGGATAAACTCAGTCTTCTAACACGTTGTGGCTTGTCATTTTGTCCACGCTAATTAGCGGTTGACAAATGAATGGCGACTTTACAATATTTTTATATAATCCTTGTTACAATTGCTTGGATGAGATATATATATTTTAGACCTTTATCTGGCGCAGATCTATCAGAGCGACAAAAGTAATTTTGAAGTTGTGCAAACAGACTCTCACCTGGTTTATTTAGCTTGGAATCTTGATTTCAGAGATTGGTCGAGCGCACTTAAAATATTACTAAATGGTACTCTCATACATATTTATCTTGGTTATCTGTTTGAAATCTTTTTTTTTAAAGATATACCTAATCAGCAACTAACACATTCTTTCAATATTCAAACCAGAGCCGTCCTCCTGTATAACAATGTAATATAACTTTTGCATCTTTGCACACCATAATATTTCTAATATTTTCTCATAATAATTAGTTGGAATGTTGCGGATACTTTTCGATATACCCGATTATACTAAAGCAATATGTTTCCGATATATATATATATATATATATATATATATATATATATATATATATATATATATATATATATAGTATTTACTCTCCAAATATCGGAAGATGTGTGTTTGCATCATTTGCCCTGTGATATGTCCGCTTGCCATTATCATATGTGCCAATATTTCATTTGTCGAGTCTTATTAATTTTCGTGCGAGTTGTTTCGTTTCCTTGCGCATAAATTGTCATTCACGTTGCACAAAGTCGTGCACAATAACGGAAAACATAATCCAATCTCAAAGGTTCCAACAATGTGTATTACGACCACCTGGAAGTCTAATACAAAAGCGTATATGGTATTGAAAAATAATTATTGAAAATATATCATTTTAGTTTAAGATATGTGCACTGTGTTCTATCAATTTTATGTATGTACCGTGAAGATCCTCGTTACCTTCTGGTGCAGTTTTTCATAACGTGGTGCATTTCACTAAATATACATGTTCGTCGCTCACGACACCCTGCACTACCGCTTAGGTTATTCCTTCCCAACAAATGTATACAAATATCCTTGTAAGATATCATCAATCACTCAGTAACGATTCAGAAGAGTCCTCGTCATAATATGAAGAACGTAGCAGATGTCAGGTCACGGCGGTAATAGTGTTTAGGCATAACCCATAAAGTTATGTAACCTATTGTGACATATTAATTTGTGTCAGTTGTTATTAGTGTATTTAAGGTCGTAAAAATGTATCCACCTCGCTATCCACGCTAATGCTGTTTAATTTGGAAACATTAAATTAAACAAAGCATGACCACTGCACTGCCAAAATGATAAGACATCATATTTTGCTCCCGTTTGGGGTATGCCTGGCTAAACCAAATTGTTGCAGAAGAAAAAGAATAGAAATGAATTAAAATCGGTAAACTGATATTAAATAATCACACAACTGTGTATAATGCAGTTTGCATTAAGCGGAATCGGAACCTGAAAAAATTATATATCATTTGGGTTATCATATTTTTAAAAGGTATTCGCCAAATGTACGTGCTCAGGGCATATACTGAAATAGAGACAGTTAAGCATAGTAGGATTAAAAGTACTAATAAGTACTAATAAATACCGTGACTTATGCCGAAAAAATAAAATGTATTCCGTAGAAGATTTATTTAGTTTGTCTTTTGCCATCCTGTGGCCTTTTAAGAAATGAATTATTTAATGAAGTTTTTATCATGTATCTTTATGTAACAAAATATGCATCCCTCATGAGCCATAATAAAATAATTTGTACTATATTTATTTGGCTTTTCGTCTGAAAAAATCTCCAGTAACAAATGATGAATGATACACACAGTGGTAGTAAAACTGTTATATCATACACCGATTGTTTATAGGAAATTATGAATGAATACACATGATGATCACCAGATTTAATTTTTGTAAACAATGGCTTATACTTTACTTACTTTATTGTATTTTGTAATATGAGCCGGAGGCAAAATTACTGAATTAAGCATTATTATTATTAGTCCTACTATTATTATTATTATTATTATTATTATTATTATTATTTAAGTCTCGAAGTTCATGAAATGCTCAATAGCAAGTATTGTTTTTCTATAGGAAACACTTATATGAAACAACAGCTTCAGTTGGAACATACCAAAGTACGGTATACCTTTAGCTACTTGATAGTGCCAATTCCTCAAGGTTTTGACCAAGTATACTTTTATGCATATTACATATTTCTGTTTCACCAATATCGGAAATAATTTTGTGGTGAAACGTTCTTGTGTACGCAAGCCTATAGAGTAATGCAAATAACATATTGGATTGAATAACGATCATATATTACATTCCATTATTTGTAGTTTTCAAACTGGTATTTATTTGAGGTGATGTATCATCTTCGTTTCATGGCACGATTCTTACTTAAATATCCTTATAATTTAAAATGCCTTCGCAAGCTACATCATTGTCATACCAGAGAATGCAAATTGTCCATTGAATTTTGTCATGCAAAATTTTAATTAATAAAAGCGATATATCCTATTTCTTTCTTATATTTGGAGGCTAGGCGAATGTCAGAGCTTTATTCTACATTACATACAATCCTTTCCAGGAACAACATTTAGCATCAATCATTTCCACACTTGCACGAAATCATCCGAATCAAGAGAACTTGAATGTACAAAAGTGTGCCTTAATACGACTGAGTCTGAATTAAACACTTAAGGGCCCTAGAAACATTTTACTATGCCAGTTAGTTAGGACCATTCCATTGTACAGTCCGTCTTCTCAGTATTCCAAATATTTTCTAGGAGACGAAAAGGCATCGTTTTAAAACATTAATACGAAATGAAAGATTTTACGTAAATGTACTTGTCTTGACAATTCTTTGCTGATCAAAGAGATGTTATTACCCAGTCACGATACCTTTGTTTAAATTATTTATACTGGATCTGTGCGGCACGATTACCAAGCTTCATATCACTTGGTATAATGTCCAAACTGTATAAGTTCATCTATATTATACATAGTAAATACATCTGAATGATTTCTCAAAGATGGCGATTATTCTCTAGGTTAACACACTAATGGTTCATAATGTGGTTCTTTGCTGTTTATCACATGGATGAATTCATCAAAATAAATCATTACTGAGTGCAAATATAAAACTTTCAAACAGCTGTGTTCCGAATACATTGTTTCAATAAGTAGACAGATTATGTGAGTAGTATGTGTCGAGTCAGGATGTCGATTCATCGTTATATTTACAATATGAAGGTGCTGATGATCATTTTGTAAACGGCGAATGTAACAACAAGTGAATTTATAGGCGCACGATAATATAGAAATACTAACCTTAGAAAGCTTCCAGAGTTTCTTACTTTTATCAAAAGGCTTAAAATGGACTATATTTAAGTGTGTAAGTGAAGCCATTAGAGCAACATTCCTGCTGGATTGAAGAGGAAACAATTGTTCCTCCCACTCCCTACTGTCCTAAAGAAAACTGCAAATACTTAATTGTGGACGATCATATGCGCCACTTAGTTAGAAACTACCCTCAAAGGTAAATAACAGGTTTAGGTATGAGACGTGTGATAAAAACAGACAAAGAGCTGAAAGTTTGCAAACTAATCTCGGTGGAATGAAAACATAAAAGTTTCTGCATTTCTCCTATCAAATGCAGCTGATAATTATTTACTCGCAGCAAATCTTCACACTTGTACTTTTAGCAATCTAACAGACGATTATATTGCCAAACCTTTTATCGAGTAAATGATTTCATGTAAAACATTACTCCAAACAAAATCAACTATTGTATGTAATTAGCAATCTTAAATAGACTCCTGATTTTGGTAAATTGTAGTGCTATTTTTCCTTAATTATTGTCGAGAGATTTATTAAAGGTTATAAGGTCAAAAGCTTATGATGTAAAAGCGGATGAGATTAGGTAGACCAAGTAAAATGTGTCAGTGTAAAATAATACCTGTATCAAACCATAACACTTTACTAGTTCATCTTAACGAATAGTGGAAATACAAGAACTACTAAGGTGAACATCATAGCCATACAAAATTACTTATAAATATTTAGTAGTTCTTGAAATACGGACGAATTTGCATTATATCCCTGAGATGAATAAATAAATGTTATAGTGTTTTGTATATTGTTTTGCATGAACAATATATTAAGGGATACCATTTGGCATATGTGATAGTCGAAAATAAATAACTGTTTGTTATTCATACCATCCAATTTACATATAACAGTATCATTACACCTCCTCAGTATATTAAAAACAAGCAGCAAAATGAAATGTTTATTTCACACAACTATTTCAACCTAAAATCTGAAATTTTCATTAATATTCCAACACTTCGTGTTGTCCAGCAACTGACTGCAACTTTCTAAATTACGGTTAGGTTGTACAAATACTTTAGCAAATATAATATTTACTACAATGAGGCAAACGCTTACATAAGAACAATAAGTGCTTTCGATACTTAAATTTAATTATTTGATAGTGATGGCCATAGAACATAACACAAAAAAACTTGAGACACAGTCACATTCCAGGCATACAAACAAAGCAATAATGTCCGGTGTTATCATTAGCTGTTTTCATAACTAAATCTAATAAGATTAAGCATTACTTTTAAGCATTTTTTTTTTTTAACAACGTGTGTATAATAACAAGCGTTTTTGTTTCCAATTATTAAGAATGCGCACACACGCACGCACAGACATATAATATACATAGGTTTTTTAAATAATCGGTTATAGTTATGAGTCACCCTATTTATGTAATACTATAACTCAAGAAGGAACCAAATACCAGTGACGATAAGGATTTGTAAGAGAATATCCATGTTAGAAGCAAAGATAACCCACATATCGCCTACGCTTACTGCAAAAAATACAGGTATGCGGTTGTATATCGACCACTTTCGATTTTATATTTATTGTCCAACGATTTGTTTTCACATAGTAAAATCACTGCATCGTTGTTTCAATACCTCAGGCAAAAAAAATAATAGCGCAATCTGTGTGTTATCTTAACAAGCTTTGTATTTTATGTCGAATGAAATCAGATTTATAACCCTGAGTTTCGGTAAAAGATGAATGTATCAAGAAATCATGGTACATAAAATTCCCTCCTGCCGCGGGTTTTATTTACAAAGTATCGATTTTTTCCCTCTCTCCGTCTCTTTGAACTGTCTCCTGTCATTGCTCTCTGAACTGTCTCCTGGCATTGCTCTCTGAACTGTCTCCTGGCATTGCTCTCTGAACTGTCTCCTGTCATTGCTCTCTGAACTGTCTCCTGTCATTGCTTTCTGAACTGTCTCTTGTCATTGCTCTCTGAACTGTCTCTTGTCATTGCTCTCTGAAATGTATTCTGTCATTGCTCTCTGAACTGTCTCCTGTCATTGCTCTCTGAACTGTCTTCTGTCATTGCTCTCTGAACTGTCTCCTGTCATTGTTCTCTGAACTGTCTCCTGTCATTGCTTTCTGAACTGTCTTCTGTCATTGCCCTCTCACTCTCTTTATATATCAGATACATTAAAAATAACATGGCATTTAAAGCAATTTGATATGCAAATATTATTGGTATTTCAAATTGTGATCCGCCCATGGCGCAATAATACGCATATGTAAACATTGTCGCAACCCCGTGCAGTTGATTTTGAATCAATGATAAATTTATCACACAATAATCATTAGTGATGTATGAAAATAATTCTAAAAAGTATTAATAGTCGCCGTTTTCTAAATTAATTCAGTATGGTACGCATTTTCATTGTAAAACTTTCTGCCTTCAGTTCCAGCCTCCGTTTTCACGCCTAACGGACAAACAACGCAAAATGTAGAGTAAGAGAGAAAATCAATTTGGGCTGGATTGAAAAATTAAAATAGAAACTACACCAAGTAACCTACAAGACTATGGTTAGTCGTAACGATAGATGTGCATTTTCCTTGGGATTTATCTATAGAGCCTATCAATCATACAAAGTTACAAACCATGTCGATATTATACTATAAATTTCTCGGTTACGTGATACACGTACTGTGATATATTTAATGTCTTGTCTTTGTTGTTGTTTCTGAATCATCTTATACTGTTCTAAAAATTGATTATTTTTATAATTTAAATATGAACATGTCCATAGGCATCTCTCGATCGATCGATCGATCGACCATAGCAGCAAGATGCAGGCTCAAATCTATGAAATGATAAGCGTAGAGGAATTTCGTTTTGTGTTTTGTGTCATCCCACCATCTCTCCGGACTTATGAATGATGGTAAAAGTTAAGTTAAACGGACCAAAAGATGAGATGGAGTTTTTACAAATTCAAAATGACCACAGAGAGAGAGAGTGTTTTAGTTTTAAAGTCCAACTGACCAGAGGGAGTTTATAGTCGGTGGTAATATTACCATAGTAATGACTTAGATCAACTGTAAGTATAATATTTTAATTACATCATGTTGGTTTGTCATTCCACTTAGTTTCTATACAATATTCATGTACATGAGCCAGTACGTGAATGGCTTAGCGTTCATGTGAATGGAATAGCTAACCCAGTATGAGCCAGTACGTAAATGGCTTAGCGTTCATGTGAATGGAATAGCTAACCCAGTATGAGCCAGTACGTGAATGGCTTAGCGTTCATGTGAATGGAATAGCTAACCCAGTATGAGCCAGTACGTGAATGGCTTAGCGTTCATGTGAATGGAATAGCTAACCCAGTATGAGCCAGTATGTGAATGGCTTAGCGTTCATGTGAATGGAGTAGCTAACCAAGTGTTAGCAGTGCCCTACTGTCATCATTTAAACCATCTTTAATGTTTAAATTACAAGTGTCCATTATATTGATTTAATCAATGTGAAACAAATAGAAGCAAAACAAACAACAATCAACTTATCGGGATGCAAAAGTGATTGTGAAAAGCCACAAGGCATTGAACTACATTTTAGGGGACTAACCTGCGGATGTGAGGAATTCATTCACTCGGTTAATAGATCTTAACTCCGATAAAAGGGAGAATATAAGTATTTGTTTGTGATAAAAAAAAATGCATGTATCGTATGTACGCTGTAACAATGATATACCACTCGTAGTATAAATGTTTCATTATACATATATAAATACACTAATTCTATCAAGTATGCTCTATGCTACGATATTTTCAGTATTTATTTGTTTTAAAGACGCATCTTCTTTCAAACTAGGACCTCTTAACGTAACACTCGTTTTTTTATTTTGTTTATTATACTGTGATTCACTGTCCGGATCCAGTGAATATCCTCTATAAGTCGTCACATCTGTATCCATTTAGATGTCATATGTCTACGCTTAAAATTTATTATTTAATATTAGGTAGGATCGTCGACGCTAAAATAGATTTATATCAAGAAATTATATTTGTTTCTCTTATTTTAACATTCGGAGTTCCATGTGTATAAGTTGTTAGGTAAATTTTGTCATGTATGTTATCCAGTGAAGAATGATAAAGAAAAATACATAAATTAAACATAAGGCAGGACATTTACATAGTGAGTAACAGTTATATGTATTCGTTATTGTCAGTTAAATAGAAATTTAAAGTTGTTAGTGACCCACAGGCTTAGTGGTGTATCTATATATATATAGTGTTCACTTGTGTCGTCCTACCTCTGTTGTGCTGAAAATAATTACGTGCCCCAAGACGGGTACAAATTGGTTTGTATACTTGCACCATGAATGATTTTGTGCTTGTGTTTGGATTATTCGATCGAAATATATCTAGTATTCTGATGTGGTACATCTATGGTGCTATGCGGAATTGTACGGAATAGTAGAAACTATAGAAACATTTAGGGAATCTGGCAAACTGTTTTTGCATTCATGTGGGCAAACAATGGAGACAATAACTTTTGCCACAGGTCTGCCAGCAGATATGGAAGCTCCTCGTTGCCATGTATGAGATACTTGGCTGTCAGAGAAAAGAGTCCAAAGGTGCAGATCGCCTAAAATATAGTGAATGCTGGTTGCATTTCTGTTCGAAAATTGTCCGGTCGCCTTAGTAGTAGATAGTCGGTGTTTGCTATATCAGATGCAAACTTTCCATTGTATACGTTTTGTAGCAGCAAATATTAATTGGCTTTTGGGGACGGAAACAAAAGAGGCACAGTTCTGTGTGTGTGTTCGGTGTTTGTTGCAGGTGTTTGTGTTTGATTGGGGGGGGGGGTGCTTTGGGTGTTAGTGCTTCGTTCTTCTTTTCCGTGTTTGGTGGGAGAACAAATATATATAGTTCATTAGTATTGCACGGTTTTGTAGCTGGTGTTGCAAGCATAGTTTTGTCCTTTTTGTGGCTTTGCGAGGTAGTTTAAGAGGTAGTTGAAATATGAGGACTCGTTTTACATGTGTCTGTGGCAGTGCGAACAAGTTAATTTTGATGCGACTACATTCACGAGTACTCGTATATTCCGAATTATTTGTGAATGCACAGATACGATCATTAAATTAAAATCGGCAGCAATCGATGGTGAAATTATTAATGCTTCTAATTTTGAGTATGTGATGGTGGAAATGGAAAATTACAGCTAGTTACGAGCACAAATAATAAACAGCCCTGATTTACTAAAGGTCAAATTCTAATATGAAACAATCTTAACCCAACGTGTATATTGATCACCGACATATGCTTGCCTGTCTGAATACCCTCTGCAAGATTGTTTGTCGTTTATAAAATTACTGCCGATTAAAATAAGTAGTCTTAAAGGCCGGTGTTTGCCCTACTGTCCTACTTTGCCAGCATTTCGATCCGACCGAGACTCTTTTCACCAGGACTTAAACACGTGGGTGTTTGTGTGTGCACTAACACAATTAAAGGTGAACAACAAACAGCGCACAGATATGAGTAGTGAATGGGGATATCCTAGCCTCAATGGGAATTAGCATTCCAGAACCCCCGGGACACTCTAGCCTCAATGGAAATTTAACATGGGGAAAAATCATGGGACACTCTATCCTCAAGGGGAATTTAACATGGGAAAGTCTTGGGTCACTCTAGCCTCAATGGAAATTTAACATGGGGAAAAATCATGGGACACTCTAACCTCAAGGGGAATTTAACATAGGAAAGTCTTGGGTCACTCTAGTCTCGAGGGAAATTTAACATGGGAAAAAGTCTTGGGTCCCTCTAGCCTCAAGGGGAAATGAACATGGGGAATAGATTTTGGGACTGTATAGCCTCAAGGGGAATTGAACATGGGAATAGATAGTGGGACTGTATAGCCTCAAGGGGAAATTAACATGGGAAATGGAATAGGGTCGGGACCCTATTTTAATACGGTCCCGACCTGATGGGTCTATGGAAATGGAACAGGGGAGAGGGATATAAAACACACACACACACACACACACACGAATTTAACATGGTGGGCCTATCTATTGATAATGATGGTAGAGGGCCAAACACAACAGAGACAGAGACAGACATACACTAGTAAAAGCCTGAGATTTATATATAAAGCATTACTAAGACCTGAAATTTTGCTGGGGTGTTCAAAAATTTGCATAATTGTAATGATGCTATAAATAGCTATAATCAAGGAAAAGCTCAACGACAAAATGGATTTGACTAAAAGTAACGCTAAAATGACGAAATAGTCCCATAATTTAAAACATATCCCCGAAAATTAAGTTACAATGGTTTAGACTAAAATGGATAAAATTAGTACCTACTTACAATATCAACTTGTGTGACGATCGTGGATAAACACCCATGTATCTATAATCAGCTGAAATTCATATGAATCATACTATCTATTTATAGCTCCAACTTGTGGGTTATTCCTTTGGAAAATCCCACTATCTTTTTATAGCCTCAGCTTGAGTGACGTTCCTGTTTATGAACTCTAGTACATATGTATAGCTACAACCTGTGGAAAACCCCAAGTCCATATTTATAGTTCAAAATTTCCAGCGTCAGTGACGTCACTGTACTGGAAACTAGGGGATAAATGGCAACAGTGTTGCAAGTGGCTGACCTGAATACGCGCTATTGTAGGTAGGTAGGTAGAATGTATTTGATAGGGATAAAGGGAGTTTTATAGGGACAAACAGAGACTACTACTACTACACACACACACACACACACACACACACCACAGAGGGAAGAAGAAAAAACAAACCCAAAATATACTATTCACACAGGGAAGAGGAAAAAAAGCCAACAAATATACTATCCAGACGTTCTTACACTAACACACACACACAGATCGAAGAATAAAACCAAAATTAAAATGTACTATCCATACAAACGTACGCTAACGCATACAAACCCCAAATTTACTATCCATACAAAAGTATGCGAACGCATACAAACCCCAAATATACTATCCAAACAAATGTACGCGAACACATACAAACCCCAAAATATACTATCCACACAACGTCACTAACGCATACAAACCCCAAATATACTATCCACACAAACGTACGCGAAGGCATACAAACGCCAAATTTACTATCCATACAAACGTACGCGAACACATGCAAACCCCAAATATACTATCCACACAAACGTACGCGAACGCATACAAACCCCAAATTTACTATCCATACAAACGTACGCGAACACATACAAACCCCAAATATACTATCCACACAACGTTCCTAACGCTTACAAACCCCAAATATACTATCCACACAACGTCGCTAACGCACACAAACCCAAAATATACTATCCACACGGAAGGGACGGAAAACAAAATCAAATATACTATCCATACAAGCGTACGCAAACGCATACAAACCCCAAATATACTATCTACACTCGGGAGGAAGAAAAAAGAAAACAACCAAATATACGATCTACACAACGTACGCGAACAAACACACACACACACACACACACACACAAACACACAGAGGGAAGAGGAAAAAACAAACCCCAAATATACTATCAACACAGAAGGGAGAGAATACAAACCCCAAATATACTATCTACACATGGAAGAGGAAGAATGCAAATCCCATACCTACTATCCGCACGGAGGTGAGATGTAAAAAAATAAACCCCATATCTACAATCCACCCAGAGGGAAGAAGAAATAAATAACCCAATATACACTATCCTCAAAGAGGGAAGAGGGAAAAGCCATAATATACTAACCACACAGAGGGAAGAAGAAAACCATTATACGCTATTCACACGGAGTGAAGAAATAACCCTTTATATATACTATCAACAGAGAGTGAAGAAAATAACTCATTATATTCCATCAACACAAAGTGAAGAAGAAAAAGTTTTTTGAAAGCACCTAAGCCCTCACCTGCAATGACCAACTCTGCCAAACACCTACACCCCACCCCCAAGCCCCAACACTGCAAAACCCATTTAACCCGTTATTTTATGGCATCAGTGTGTGATTTAGGAAACATCAAGACACAAAATGATGGATGAATAGACTGACTATTGTTTACCGACTTGCATGCCTAAAGAGCGTGCGTGAAGGAAAACAAAACATCCTTTCATTTCAATTCTAACTAAAACATGTTCCAGAGGGATAGAGATAGGTGAAAGAGCACAATTTCATAAAGAGTGAGTAAAAACCAAAACCGCCATCCTTATTATAGAATGTCAAGACTAAGAGACACTTACGTTTTCTTTCTGGTCTATTCTCATTTAGAAGGTAGTATGAAATTTCACATCAGGGCCAACGCATCGGCTCACATTGTCAATTTTTCCATTTCCATGTCTTCACTGGCACAAGTTCTTCCTCATCTTCAATTTCTTCTTCTTCTGTATCCCTCTTCTCTTTTTCGTCTTGTTTCTGTTTCTTCCCTTTTCTCTTAGGGCACTCTGAATCTGTGTCCTTTCTCCTGACAACGATATTAGGTATCTTGACTTTTGTCTCTCTTTCTTAGACGAAGCAGGTATTCTAGAGACAAATACCCATTTACCTTTGCAGATATAGCATACTTCATCAGCACTTACACACTTTCGTATGATTCTCATCAAATCAACGACCAAAAAAATAAGTTTGTTTGCCACTTTCGCCTGTGAATTATGCTTTCGTATGACTTTCAGCAAATATTTGACCAGCAGGTCGATCTGTGCTGACTCTTCCATCTTCTTGATCGTTTGAGAGTGTAATGAATACTCTGACGCTAAGACACTCTCCTTATATACAGGGACCTGCTGCGTATGAAACCTAGTCAAATGTAATTTTGCAATAAGATGAAACGATTTCATTGAGAAAGTAAAAGGCAATGACGTGCCGTGTCGCCTCACACAAGAGCTGAAGTGTTAGCTCAGACCCGTGTCAGCGATTTCGAAGACGACATAACTGAGCTTTAATCAATGCTCTCCATTTGTGCCACAAAACCACGAGTCCTGATTCACGGCAAAAGAAATTTCGTTTGGTCCATAAAAAATAGTATCACATCTGAGAAACACAAAAACGAACTTCCAGAAAACTGAGAACGACGGCTTACACCTACAACGTGAAATGTATGAGTTCAAGTAGTGCGTAAAACTTAGTCAAATTAAATTTTTATAGTCAAGACGAACCCGTCTCTTTTCGAAGACGAAAGCAGACACGAAGCGACAATGGCGATCCGTGTCACACAACACTTTTCAAAATTTATATTATCAGAGGTTTGTTCTAGCAATCTGCACGGTTAAATTAAATGTTGATGTATTTTTGCAATAAGACGGACACAATTTCCATGGGATCGCCCATAGTACCATTGTTCGTGCATTAGTTTAATTTTTTTAAAATATTTCTTTTATATAAATCGCCTATAAGATAGACCCAGTAAAGCATGGCCATTCTCATCACTGTGTGAATAGCTACTCAAGTCAATTCGAAGTGAACGCGGTAAGAAAATAAGTATAGCCAATTAAATGGCTTACAACGGGTGATGCATTGTTTTGTTCTAGGACTGTGTGGCATAATAATCCCTATATTCTTGCGTTGTTACCATTACAGTGCAGAGAGACTGAAATGTGAACTTACAAGCCCTCTTTGTGTGTGTTGTACCATTTGTTCTTACCACATCAAAATACTGAGCGTCACAGTATTGGTTCGCGTTTTCAAGCTGACCATTTTTTTATATCTTACTTAAACATTTTAACATAAACACTCACACTCACATTGGTAGAGTCAGAACAGACGTGTTACAGTATTGAGGGGCATGTTATTTTTTTTTCTTCAAACTAATAACTTTGGGGTTTGTATGAAGTAAAGAACCGAAAGTACAGTGAACCTCAAGGATGATGACCCAATCTGTCTGTCTATTGATGCGTGTATTTACTTAAGAAGAAATATGACCTCTAAAACACAAAGAGATACGGCAAGCATGATTAGAATGAACACAACGATGTTTTCCTTCACGCCCGTGTAATTTAGAGTTTCAATCCTCTTTCAAGACAAGCTTGGTCTCCTTTTGTAGGGCTTGAAATTAAAAAAAACTGAAAAATCTTAAGCACTTTGCTATAGATAATTTCATCAACAGACTAAACAACATAAATACCGTTACAACACTAGAAAGCCTTAAATCTTCTATCAAAAAGAAATGCATCAAAAAATTAAAGATTAACGATAACTAACCAATGAAACCGAATTTAACAAAGGCAATGACACGTGAAGAAATGTCTCTCACTTTGGAAAGGTAGGCGAATGTAATCTGTCATGCACCATGAACTTGAAAAAAATTATAAACAGAGAGAAATCTGAATTCAAAATTCAGTTGTTTCTTTTTTCCAATATTGTTTCGTTTCTTTCTTCTTTTATGGAACAAATCTAAGCACTAATATAGAGTGGAAAAGGGAAAATGCACATAAAAGCTTTGATATTTCTGAAAAAATGAGGTGATATTCCTAATGTTCATAATCACCTATATATCCTTGGACTTGTCTGTGACTTATCCACAAAACAAGATGTACATATTTCTGGTCAAGCTGCAGGTGGGTGCGTGTTTTGGAAAATGGTAAAAATTGGATATACAATTTTCTCGTGACACTTATAAAGTGAAGAGTCTGTGCAAGTGTCAAAAGCCAAAGTTATATAAGTTTTGTATTTTGTACAGCTTGTAAAGATTACCACTTTAGAAAATGTGAAGTATCACAAGTTATTATCACAAACAGAAGTGGAACATAGGGGCTTGCAAGAAAGAAAATAACCCAGACAGTTGGTGTCATCAAGAGTGCTAGAGACGGTACCCAAACTTGCTTGCTTGCTTACTTGAATTAAAGTGATTTTCGCTCTAATGGAACATGTATCACTGGTTTAATAACGCAATAATGTGAAATTACAAGGCACATATTCCTTGGTGTGTGGACAATATTGGATGTATTTTCTGCATCATCGTAGTCTGGGCTATTCTTTAGAACATTTAGTGACTTATTTTGATCGTCATTCTTCGAGAAACGATGAGAAAGTAGATCGATGGTTTTGTGACCAGTATGCTTATCTTTTGTCTCAAGCTAGGAAACGTAGAGTCCATTAATGGCCTAATGACTTCTAATCGTGGAAATCACAATTTCATTCACAACGTTGTCAGCCCTGTCCAAAAAAATGTGTGAGTTGAAAAAAAAATGTTTCTGATTAGAAAAAAATGTTTGATGTTATATTGTTGGATTATTGTTAAAAAATGGTAGAGTTGTTTGTTAGTGTTAAGTAATTTTGAATAAAAATGTTGTGTTTTGAAGAAAAAAATGCCTTTGTGGTTTGTTTAACTATAGGTATACTGATTCATGCTCTTTGACTTCTCTCTATCCGTCCCATAACACTATTTAAACGGTTCGACTCGAAAACCGTGTAGTAATGTTTTCCGTCACGTCCGCGCTTTGACCATAAGAACGGGGCAGTCTCCAGTCTGCCCATCCATTGTCGACTCATCTTCCTACGAAGATGTGCTCAAGATTAGCCAAGTTGAACGAAGCCTATGTGAATTTGCATAGGGTAATGACAAGTCTGATACCGAGACCTGAAGAGATAGACAATATCATAATGTTGAAAGTGACTGAAGACCTGAAAGAAGAGCTCTTCAAGGAGGAATTCAAGAAGGAGAAAGAAGAATGGACGGAGAAGTACAGACTTCATAAACAGCAGAGAGAGCAGCAACAGCAGCAGCAGCATGAACCTGACAGAGGCTTTGTCAACAGTTGTATCGACACCGAAGAGTTCTTCTTCTCTTTCTGAAGAAGCAGACCTTATCCTGTGTGAAAGCCTGTCGTCAGAGGAGGCCGACATCTTATAACCTAAGCAATCGCCATAGCTTCAAGTTCCCAAAAAAAAACAAGTTCAGGGCAGCTCCATACTTTCGAAAAGAAATAACATTCCATTGCTTATGATATGTTAGTCAGTTAGAAGAAAAAATACAGAAGTGAGTCTATCAGCACATGATTTCTTTATCTTGGTTAGAAAGTATGACTCTAAGTTGTTCGTTTCGCTTATCAAAATTTTTAAAATAGCAATGTTCTGTAAAAAGTGAGTGAGTGTTTCTTTTAGGTCTGTGCGGTTTTTTTTTTTGTTGGGATAATATGGATAATGTAAGTTCGGGTACAACGAAATTAAAAGAATTAGGCCCAGAACTCGGTGTGGAGGGAAGAAATATACGCAACAGCAGCGGGAGCAAGAAATGCAGACCTAGCCAGTTAGTACCCCGCCCACCTCGAGAACACAAATAACATCTAGTCAACAGCCGACTATACCTAACAAACAACCCACCCCGGAAAGAGTGGTGGCAAAATAAAGGGCCAATTATGTTAGACAAACGGTATGGCAAACTCAAATGTAATTATCGGAGGCACTACGTTCTTTTCTCACTTCGATACTACAGGCAATCTCAGCTGAAAGAACAACCACAACAACAATAACAGCGACAGACACCATAGCAGCGGATTTGAAACTATCTACCTCAACTGAAGAATTAGTATCAGAACCAGAAGAGGAAATTGAGGCGGTAGGATGAGGAGGGGGACGCTGACCCTCGTTGAGAAGTACACCGAAATGGGGCTAGATCAAGCATTGTATGACGTCAACATAGCAGAGCAGTTTATTACAGCCATACAATACGTTGCCTACAAATCTCTAGACACCTTTAAACCAAGACCTTCTCAATGGGGATTAGGGGTCAGAGTTCTTCCCCAATTCTACAGACAAGCCTACACTGGATACCCCCTCAGTGAACTGGTAGAAGCCGCTGCTTACATTGCCACCCATTATGGCTACGCATTTCCTGATATCAAGAATCATGAGACTACGAGTGCGGGAAAGAACGTGAAAGGAAAAGAGAGACATGTTACCTTCTAACAGAAAAACAGACTTTTTTAGGGCTCCAAAAGATAGCTTTTTATTAAATAGGGAACCATATTTGGCTTGGTATCCCTCCTTGACTAAACTATTCTCGAAACAAACTTGACCCATTGGAACACCGCAACAAACTTAACTTTTTAAACCCAACAGTGACCAAACTGGTATATGTCGCTTAGACATAATAATTTAAATAAGATCAGTATGGCTATTTTTTTGTACACTAAGTACTAATATTAGACAGATATGTTAGGAAGTAGGAAATTTAACAGACTCGTTAGATTTGAACTAATTACACAGGTGGTTAACACATTATTGGTACTTTTTATTGTCCATTAGCAAAAACGGGACTTGATTTGAAATAAGTACGGGCTAGCGTTTTGGTGAGTACTTAACATCTATGGCTGTCTTGCTGAGCACCTTTTTCCTCCTTTACCACGCTCGGACAGAAAAATGAGTGTGTGGTGAGACAATTCCCACTCATGTTTAAAGCCTTTCCGTCAGGTTGTTAAGGACTAGTTAGTAGTACACCTGAGTGGCTAAATTTAAAAATAGTCTGTGAGTACATAAAAGCCTGGGGGATGAGGCTCTCTTTCCTTCCCCAGGAGTAATTAAAAATCACGCGGTGCGTTATTAAACCAGTGATACATGCTCCATTAGAGCGAAAATCACTTTAATTCAAGTAAGCAAGCAAGCAAGTTTGGGTACCGTCTCTAGTACTCTTGATGACACCAACTGTCTGGGTTATTTTCTTTCTTGCAAGCCCCTATGTTCCACTTCTGTTTGTGATAATAACTTGTGATACTTCACATTTTCTAAAGTGGAAATCTTTTCAAGCCGTACAAAATACAAAACTTATATGACTTTGGCTTTTGACACTTGCACAGACTCTTCACTTTATAAGTGTCACGAGAAAATTGTATATCCAATTTTTACCATTTTCCAAAACTCGTACACACTTGCAGCTTGACCAGAAATATGTACATCTTGTTTTGTGGATAAGTCACAGACAGGTCCAAGGATATATAGGTGATTATGAACATTAGGGATATCCCCTCATTTTTTCAGAAATATCAAAGCTTTTATGTGCATTTTCCCTTTTCCACTCTGTATTACTGCTTAGATTTGTTCCAAAAAAGCAAAAAGAAACGAAACAATTTTGAAAAAAAAACAACTGAATTTTGAATTCAGATTTCTCTCTGTTTATAATTGTTTTTCAAGTTGATGGTGCATGACAGATTACATTCGCCTACCTTTCCAAAGTGAGAGACATTTCTTCACGTGTCATTGCCTTTGTTAAATTCGGTTTCATTGGTTAGTTATCGTTAATCTTTAATTTTTTGATGCATTTCTTTTTGATAGAAGATTTAAGGCTTTCTAGTGTTGTAACGGTATTTATGTTGTTTAGTCTGTTGATGAAATTATTTATAGCAAAGTGCTTAAGATTTTTCAGTTTTTTATTTCAAGCCCTACAAAAGGAGACCAAGTTTGTCTTGAAAGAGGATTGAAACTCTAAATTACACGGGCGTGAAGGAAAACATCGTTGTGTTCATTCTAATCATGCTTGCCGTATCTCTTTGTGTTTTAGAGGTCATATTTCTTCTTAAGTAAATACACGCATCAATAGACAGACAGATTAGGTCATCATCCTTGAGGTTCACTGTACTTTCGGTTCTTTACTTCATACAAACCCCAAAGTTATTAGTTTGAAGAAAAAAAAAATAACATGCCCCTCAATACTGTAACACGTCTGTTCTGACTCTACCAATGTGAGTGTGAGTGTTTATGTTAAAATGTTTAAGTAAGATATAAAAAAATGGTCAGCTTGAAAACGCGAACCAATACTGTGACGCTCACTATTTTGATGTGGTAAGAAGAAATGGTACAATACACAAAGAGGGCTTGTAAGTTCACATTCCAGTCTCTCTGCACTGTAATGGTAACAATGCAAGAGCATAGGGATTATTATGCCACACAGTCCTAGAACAAAACAATGCATCACCCGTTGTAAGCCATTTCATTGGCTATACTTATTTTCTTACCGCGTTCACTTTGAATTGACTTGAGTAGCTATTCACACAGTGACGAGAATGGCCATGCTTTACTGGGTCTATCCTATAGGCGATTTATATAAAAAAAATATTTAAAAAATTAAACTAATGCACGAACAATGGTACTATGGGCGATCCCATGGAAATTGTGTCCGTCTTATTGCAAAATACATCAACATTTAATTTAACCGTGCAGATCGCTAGAACAAACCTCTGATAGTATACATTTTGAAAAGTGTTGTGTGACACGGATCGCCATTGTCGCTTCGTGTCTGCTTTCGTCTTCGAAAAGAGACGGGTTCGTCTTGACTATAAAAATTTAATTTGACTAAGTTTTACGCACTACTTGAACTCATACATTTCACGTTGTAGGTGTAAGCCGTCGTTCTCAGTTTTCTGGAAGTTCGTTTTTGTGTTTCTCAGATGTGATACTATTTTTTATGGACCAAACGAAATTTCTTTTGCCGTGAATCAGGACTCGTGGTTTTGTGGCACAAATGGAGAGCATTGATTAAAGCTCAGTTATGTCGTCTTCGAAATCGCTGACACGGGTCTGAGCTAACACTTCAGCTCTTGTGTGAGGCGACACGGCACGTCATTGCCTTTTACTTTCTCAATGAAATCGTTTCATCTTATTGCAAAATTACATTTGACTAGGTTTCATACGCAGCAGGTCCCTGTATATAAGGAGAGTGTCTTAGCGTCAGAGTATTCATTACACTCTCAAACGATCAAGAAGATGGAAGAGTCAGCACTGATCGACCTGCTGGTCAAATATTTGCTGAAAGTCATACGAAAGCATAATTCACAGGCGAAAGTGGCAAACAAACTTATTCTTTTGGTCGTTGATTTGATGAGAATCATACGAAAGTGTGTAAGTGCTGATGAAGTATGCTATATCTGCAAAGGTAAATGGGTATTTGTCTCTAGAATACCTGCTTCGTCTAAGAAAGAGAGACAAAAGTCAAGATACCTAATATCGTTGTCAGGAGAAAGGACACTGGGATTCAGAGTGCCCTAAGAGAAAAGGGAAGAAACAGAAACAAGACGAAAAAGAGAAGAGGGATACAGAAGAAGAAGAAATTGAAGATGAGGAAGAACTTGTGCCAGTGAAGACATGGAAATGGAAAAATTGACAATGTGAGCCGATGCGTTGGCCCTGATGTGAAATTTCATACTACCTTCTAAATGAGAATAGACCAGAAAGAAAACGTAAGTGTCTCTTAGTCTTGACATTCTATAATAAGGATGGCGGTTTTGGTTTTTACTCACACTTTATGAAATTGTGCTCTTTCACCTATCTCTATCCCTCTGGAACATGTTTTAGTTAGAATTGAAATGAAAGGATGTTTTCCTTCACGCACGCTCTTTAGGCATGCAAGTCGGTAAACAATAGTCAGTCTATTCATCCATCATTTTGTGTCTTGATGTTTCCTAAATCACACACTGATGCCATAAAATAACGGGTTAAATGGGTTTTGCAGTGTTGGGGCTTGGGGGTGGGGTGTAGGTGTTTGGCAGAGTTGGTCATTGCAGGTGAGGGCTTAGGTGCTTTCAAAAAACTTTTTCTTCTTCACTTTGTGTTGATGGAATATAATGGGTTATTTTCTTCACTCTCTGTTGATAGTATATATAAAGGGTTATTTCTTCACTCCGTGTGGATATTGTATAATGGTTTTCTTCTTCCCTCTGTGTGGTTAGTATATTATGGCTTTTTCCTCTTCCCTCTTTGAGGATAGTGTATATTGGGTTATTTATTTCTTCTTCCTTCTGCGTGGATTGTAGATATGGGGTTTATTTTTTACATCTCACCTCCGTGTGGATAGTAGGTATGGGATTTGTATTCTTCCTCTTCCATGTGTGGATAGTATATTTGGGGTTTGTATGCGGTAGGGACGTTGTGTGGATAGTATATTTGGGGTTTGTACGCGTTAGCGACGTTGTGTGATAGTATATTTGGGGTTTGTATGCTTTCCCGTACGCTTGTATGGATAGTATATTTGATTTTGTTTTTCGTCCTTCCGTGTGGATAGTATATTTTCGGTTTGTTTTCCCTCCCTTCCGTGTGGATAGTATATTTTGGGTTTGTGTGCGTTAGCGACGTTGTGTGGATAGTATATTTGGGGTTTGTATATGTTCGCGTACGTTTGTATGGATAGTATATTTGGGGTTTGTATGCGTTCGCGTACGTTTGTGTGGATAGTATATTTGGGGTTTGCATGTGTTCGCGTACGTTTGTATGGATAGTAAATTTGGGGTTTGTATGCGTTCGCGTACGTTTGTGTGGATAGTATATTTGGGGTTTGTATGCGTTCGCGTACGTTTGTGTGGATAGTATATTTGGGGTTTGTGTGTGTTCGCGTACGTTTGCATGGATAGTATATTTGGGGTTTGTATGCGTTAGCGTACGTTTGTATGGATAGTATATTTTAATTTTGGTTTTATTCTTCGATCTTTGTGTGTGTGTGTTTGTGTGTCTGTTAGTGTAAGAACGTCTGGATAGTATATTTGTTGGCTTTTTTCCTCTTCCCTGTGTGAATATTATATTTTGGTTTTGTTTTTTCTTCTTCCCTCTGTGGTGTGTGTGTGTGTGTGTGTGTGTGTGTGTAGTTGTCTCTGTTTGTTCCTATAAAACTCCCTTTATCCCTATCAAATACATTCTACCTACCTACCTACCTACAGTAGCGCGTATTCAGGTCTGCCACTTGCAACACTATTGCCATTTATCCCCTAGTTTCCAGTACAGTGACGTCACTGACGCTGGAAATTTTGAGACTATAAATATGGACTTGGGGTTTTCCACAGGTTGTAGCTATACATATGTACTAGAGTTCATAAACAGGAACGTCACTCAAGCTGAGGCTATGAAAAGATAGTGGGATTTTCCAAAGGAATAACCCACAAGTTGGAGCTATAAATAGATAGTGGGATTTCATATGATTTTCAGCTGATTATAGATACATGGGTGTTTATCCACGATCGTCACACAAGTTGATATTGTAAGTAGGTACTAATTTTATCCATTTTAGTCTAAACCATTGTAACTTAATTTTCGGGGATATGTTTTAAATTATGGGACTATTTCGTCATTTTAGCGTTACTTTTAGTCAAATCCATTTTGTCGTTGAGCTTTTCCTTGATTATAGCTATTTATAGCATCATTACAATTATGCAAATTTTTGAACACCCCAGCAAAATTTCAGGTCTTAGTAATGCTTTATATATAAATCTCAGGCTTTTACTAGTGTATGTCTGTCTCTGTCTCTGTTGTGTTTGGCCCTCTACCATCATTTTCCCTAGATAGGCCCACCATGTTAAATTCGTGTGTGTGTGTGTGTGTTTTATATCCCTCTCCCCTGTTCCATTTCCATAGACCCATCAGGTAGGGACCGTATTAAAATAGGGTCCCGACCCTATTCCATTTCCCATGTTAATTTCCCCTTGAGGCTATACAGTCCCACTATCTATTCCCATGTTCAATTCCCCTTGAGGCTATACAGTCCCAAAATCTATTCCCCATGTTCATTTCCCCTTGAAGCTAGAGGGACCCAAGACTTTTTCCCATGTTAAATTTCCCTCGAGACTAGAGTGACCCAAGACTTTCCCATGTTAAATTCCCCTTGAGGCTAGAGTGTCCCATGATTTTTCCCCATGTTAAATTTCCATTGAGGCTAGAGTGTCCCGGGGGTTCTGTAATGCTAATTCCCATTGAGGCTAGGGTATCCCCATTCACTACTGATATGTGTAAATGGTCATGGTGTCTAGAGAGGAGAGGATGGGTCGAAAGGTCGGCACAAAATTAGTCAGTGGGGAAAAGACCCAGTTTCCCATCACTACATGCAACTCAAGGAACTTGCGGATGATATAGCAAAGATACTGTATTGCAATTACTAGTAGCAACTCACCTTTCAAGTTAAAAAAAAGGTATTTTATACTTATACATGGCTCATGCAGTGAAATGGAATAAAGAAAACTGATTGGATCTGACACCTGAGCCTATTCTTTTATTTACAACTTCAGAGTTTAGGTTGCTCTTTCCATTATATGTGAGTTCCTTGTGCTGTCCGTCCATTTGTCCGTGTCCATAGGAACCTGATTAAAAATAAATTTACAATTTTGCTCTGTGTAGTGGCCAAGAGCTTTTTATTTTAGTTAATTTTATTTCTTCCGTTCTTTATATATTATACTGAGATATAAACTCTGACATTATTTAACATGTACTATTCTAGTACATTCCGACAAATTATACCTGATATGTGCAAATCTTATAATATTTGGGAAACAAGACATAAACAATCACAGCAATGTAAAAATGACAACCCAGGAATTTACTCACGTAATGGATAAATATTTTTATTTGGTATAAAAGTCACATTGATTTCACAATATCTTTTTGCAATATTAAGTGACAGCCGAGTTATAATAAATGCCTGTTTCTCTATATTCTCATGGGATATGTTACCATTAAATGGATTGATTCTTATTTTATTTAGTCATGCAGTATATATATATATATATATATATATATATATATATATATATATATATATATATATATATATCCTAATCGTTAACATGTTGCATGAAATAGAGAGCACTAACGTAAATAATAATATAGCTATTGCATTTTTTATTTATGTCTGATTTTAAACTCTTGTCCTTGTTATAAACGATGTGATATGGACATGGTATTTCGGACGTGTTGCTCTGCACAACGTCGTCCACAAAGTTAATAGGCGGTCATCCAGACGGTTTCTCGAATTGACGATATCGCCAAGTTGTCCTGTGTTTTATGCATAAGTCAATGAGTGCCAGCTATAAGTCAATGTAATGTCAGCAATACATTTTCACGAGTAAAAAAGGCAACAAAAAAGTGGCATATATTTTCTTTTTGCGAGTAATACACGTTATACACTTCACAGAAATAGTAAATAGATCTACAAGAAGGAAGTTTTCTTTTATGCACAAACAGGAAGTACTATCGGTAAAAAAGATTTCACTTGGTTATTATTCACAAATCACACTGCTTCGCATAACAAATGAGTGATGTTCATATTTTATTGCATTGTGGGTTGATTCTGTACATTCATAAGTTCATAAATTATCAAAATGACTTTGATGAGCGATGCAATCTTTTAGGAGAGACTAAATAAAGAATATTTGGTCAGCTATACCAATATGTTAATATATCATTATACTTGCAGTTATTCGGTATATGATATTCTCTGAATCGTTCATTGTTCAATTATATTTTGAGGTCAATAACATGACCTAGATACTTTCCACCCTAAACACGATCCTCTTGGAAGGACAGTATTTACCATCGACAATTTCCGCAATAGCTCGACATCCCCCAAATTCAGAAGATCTAAAGCCTCCGTGCTGTGCTTCCTCGTAAGCCCATTTTGCATTATGGTCAACATTTGACAGGCATACGGATGACATATGGTCTCCCAAAAATGGTCTTTTAAAGCCAAGATAAAGGATGCAGCCTTCATGCAGTCTATATTTTAATCCACCACCGACGCAAAGACATAAGCTCGGTGATTTATTGGCAACGAAAGTAAGCCAACAAGAACTAGGATCAATATCCCTTTTAAACATAGATTCAATCCTTTCACCTGATGCAAGGAAATCTTCATCGAGTTTCAACACATAGCTAGTTCTGTTGTCTATCAATATTTCCACAGGGCGTGCACGCTTTGAAAATTTATCAATTACATGCCAATTGACCGGGGGATCAGTCCAACTCCGAAGACTTTGCATTTGTTGTATTGTTCGGTAAAATTCTGCAACAAAGTACACACTTTTACACATATTGCATATATATATATATATATATATATATATATATATATATATATATATATATATATATATATAGTGTGTGTGTGTGTGTGTGTGTGTGTGTGTGTGTGAGAGAGAGAGAGAGAGAGAGAGAGACAATGCGTGTGTCAGAGTTCTAATTTTTACTTACTTATTACAATGCCTGATGGACGAAGTATTATATTTATAATTTGATTTATGTTGAAAAATATCGAGGTAGCATGAGATCAAATAACAATGTACAAATCAGCCGGAATAACGGACCACAAAGATGTGTTACACACATTTATGCTTTCAGATGGATTACAATTACTCAGGTTTATCTCTGTGTACTTCAACATTGTGAACCAATGAAGGAAAACACAGACACACACTGCAAAACATATATGTTATGTTTCCCTCAAAAATCGTATGAGTGATTTTAGAGCAGATTATGACCAAGCTATGCTTGATGTATCACTTACCTGGTAAAAATCAGTTAATTCTGTTGTACCTTCTTGCACGTTTGTCGACGACTTTGCGCTATATAATCCTCAAATGATTGCTTCCATTTTCATAGCTGGCGCTGATTCTACCGCGTAGACACGACAGGTACAGTATAGTACTTTCATCCAGTAAAGCGTTGAAATTACTGAAAAAAGTTACTGTATTCTTACTTTATCGCTACTTTCATTTTTGGAACTTTGCCAAGGGTGAAACGATTTTGCATATCCTTGCTGACTTGTCAATGTTTATCTAATTCATATTCCCACCTTTACAATGCCTCTTTACTCCAATAAAGTATATAGCATGTGAAAAGGTAAGAAGGTACGCTGTACCTCTGCTACATACGTCCTTTTTTTTACGTCCATACGAAGCAAAATAACAAACTGCATACGAAGTGAATAGTACCTCAAAAATACAGTGTTTTTGCACTCCAAATCAGGGCGTGGAAAGGCTAAGCTATAACAGAAATTAAATATTGTTTTGTCTTTTATAAACTATGAGAATTTTATCTAGAAACCATGACATTTTAATATTCTAAAGAAGATTTAAAAACTGATAATAGCAAGTTTATGAGCCGCATCATATGTAAAATGTGTACAGTTGGCTGATAATAGTAAGTTTATGAGCCGCATCATATGCAATATGTGTACAATTGGCTGATAATAGTAAGTTTATGAGCCGCATCATATGAAATATGTGTACAATTGGCTGATAATAGTAAGTTTATGAGCCGCATCATATGCAATATGTGTACAATTGGCTGATAATAGTAAGTTTATGAGCCGCATCATATGCAATATGTGTACAATTGGCTGATAATAGCAAGTTTATGAGCCGCATCATATGCAAAATGTGTACAGTTGGCTGATAATAGTAAGTTTATGAGCCGCATCATATGCAATATGTGTACAATTGGCTGATAATAGTAAGTTTATGAGCCGCATCATATGCAATATGTGTACAATTGGCTGATAATAGTAAGTTTATGAGCCGCATCATATGCAATATGTGTACAATTGGCTGATAATAGCAAGTTTATGAGCCGCATCATATGCAATATGTGTACAATTGGCTAGTTAACTTTTTAACACAAACAATGTGGGAACATTCCTACGAAGGAGGATAGATTATATTTTCCAGTCATCGGTACTTCATACATTGTAATTATTTATGTTGAAATAAAATAGAAAACGTATTAGAAATTTGAAGTGGTTGTGTAGCATGATAATCACATACATATCCGTTTACAAACATAATAGGGCAAATATTTACGAGAGGAAAATTCATTTGAAATTTACCGTGTTAAAACTCTGTGAATCATCGATCAAAACAGCTGAGAGAAAATGTATATATTTCATAATTTGGATAATGCATGATCCGGAAATTGTCTGCACACGTTATGATATAAATACAACATCTTAAAATATCTAAAATAAAAATGGAGTATTATGATGATTATGACAACAGAGATACTTATACCAGTTTAAACGGTAATTCGCTCTCTGATGCTTCTTAAACTGAATGTATAAATGTGGAACTGAATGTGTGAAATGGTATGTCTTTGTAGATGATGTTCTGTTTGTATCATCTTGTACTACATTAATTGTCGTATTACGGATGCTTGCCAAGTATTTTTCCATAAATGTAACAGGGAATTTACACCAGTCTAAACATTTTGATTATATGTCCTATCTGCATATAGTTTAGAATATCCAAGCTAATGATAGTATAGCAGTGTTATGTTATATATGGTGTATAGTACTTACATTGTATTACTTCAATACAGATGATCATTATGATAGGATTCAAAGTCATCAAAATAATAATCCATACAGTCATTATTTGGTAAGTCCAAGAATATCATTTCGTTGAATGCTTTACAAAACAGCAGTAATACATTACGTTCAATATTAAATTAATAAAGCATTGTTTTGACTTAATTAGTCAGATATTAGTAGTGAATGGGGATACTTTACGGACAATGGGAATTAGCATTAAAAACACCCCTGGGACACTTTACGGACAATGGAAATGTAACATGGCGAAAAATCGTGGGACACTTTACGGACAAGGGGAATTAACATGGGGAATAAATCGTGGGACACTCTACGGACAAGGGGAATTTAACATGGGAATAAATCGTGGGACAATCTACGGACAAGGGGAATTTAACATGGGATTTTTTTTTTTTAAATTTTTTAAAAAAAGGGGTAGGCAATGGAAAGGCTATCTCTTTTCGAGAAATATGGGGGCCCTGAAAAGGGCCTTTGGGTTTTTTCTTCTTCTTCTTTTAACTTCTTAACTTCTTCCACCATCCTCTTATTTTGTCCATCATTCCTTTCTTCTTTTTCTTTTCTGTTTCCGGCAGCCAGTCCGGGTGGCCCATGGCCCGGAACTTCTCTTGGATTTTCATCCAGTTTGTGTTCAGTTTTTCAAATTCATCCCTTTTTTTTCTATTTTCTTCTTTTCTTTCTTTATACCATCTCTCTTTAATCTTCTTGACTTCTACCTCCATCACTTTTCTCATCAACTCCTCTCCTTTCCTCAGTCTTTCCTGGCCTCTCTCCACATAAGAGCACTCTGTCCCATGTGACATTTTTTCAAGAAAGCACCTGACTTTGCTTGCATTGTCAAGTGCTTCCTTTAGGCTTCCCACTCTGACATAGGTGGGATTTATCATACCTCTCAATCTTTTTTCCTCCTCTTCAATCATTCCTGCTATCACTTCTTTTGCTATGTTTAGACATTTAGCGTAGTCCAGGTACTCTGCTATCTTCCATTCTTTTTCCAGTCTCTCCACTACATAGATACCATCTATTATCCAGTTGTATATATGTACCAAATTGTTGAACAAGTCACTTGCAACCACCATCTTCGTTTTTATTATTCCGTAGAATGGTTCGAACGACGAACGTGGTGGGTTATTATAGTGAAAGCGCGGACGTGATGGAAAACATCCCCTAAAAACATAAAATTAATCTTACCTAGATCATGACCCAACAACGCGCGTACGTGAAGGAAAACATCCCCCTACTTTCTCATTTCATATAATAAAACCCTAACTATACTCTTCACATACGCTAAGAAACCCATAATCTACTATTCACACTAACATACCTGAGCTCTTACAAACACAAACACACAAACACATACCCTCACATTTTTAAAAAGAGTTAGTGTTTATATTCACACTACTCTACCTACACACATTGGCAAATTAATAGTTATTTCTTTTCTAGAGTATTGGGTAGCCCTGAAAAGGGCTGTTTTTTTGAACTCCTGATGCACCTATCTAATGGTTGCACCTTCCTGGCCTGGCGCCGCACACGCATCTTCTTCCCCAGTCTTCTTTCACCTTTCTTCTGGGGAGCGCAGAGGGAGGATGATTCGCTTCAACACCCCAATCCTCTGTTTCGGGAATATTGAACGACATCTTCTCTTCTCTTTTCTTTTCCTCTTCTTCCCTCTCTCTTCTCTCCTCCTCTTCTTTCTTCATTCTTGCTTCTTCTATGATAGCCTCCGCTGATAGTTCGTTTACTATGCGCCTGGCATATTCCAGGTGCATCTGGAGTTCTAACAGTTTCACTATTCTACTATTCATTCTTCTGGCTGTGTTGATCAATCAACAAGGGTAGCTAGACTGCCCAGCGAGTTTCAATTTATAGTGAAAGTGCGGACGTGATGGAAAACATCCCCCTAAAAACATAAAATGGATCTTACCTAGATCATGACCAAAATCAACAACAACGCGCGGACCTAAAAGAAACACTCACTCACTTTTTTATGCTACCCATCACTTCAATAGACTATCCACATACGCAAGGCAATCCAATCTAACCCCAAATATACACCTCAAGCAGCCCAAAAAAAAACAAACATCATTTTAATCTACTATCCACACAAACCTACTTTATCACTTACAAACACAATCATACAAACACACTAACACATACCCTCACATTTTTTAAGAAAGAGTTAGTGTTTATTTTCACACTACTCTACCTACACACATTGGCAAATCGATCGTTATTTCTTTTCTAGACTATTGGGTAGCCCTGAAAAGGGCTGTTTTTTTTGTTTTTGCTATGGCATTCTTTTTTTAGTTTCTAAGAATGCGATGTCCTCTGAGGATAGACTTTCTGGCGATAGGTCTGCTTCTTCGGAAAGAGAAGAAGAACTCTTTAGTGTCGATACGACAATCGACAAAGCCTCTGTCAGCTTCAGGTTGCTGCTGCTGTTGTTGTTGTTGCTGCTGTTGCTGCTGTCTCTGACGTCTGTACTTCTCTGTTCATTCTTCTTTCTCTCTGTTCATTTCTTCTCTGAAGAGCTCTTCTATCAGGTCTTCAGTGATTTTTAACATTCTCACATTCTCTATTTCTTCTGGCTTCGGTATCAGACTGTGTCTGACCCTATGCAAATTCACGTAGGCTTCGTTGAGCTTAGCTAGTTTGGAGCACATCTTCTTAGGAGGATGAGTCGACAATGGATGGTTAGACTGGGAACCAACCGGTTCTTAAAGTCAAAGCGCGGACGTGAAGGAAAACATCCCCACACGGTTTTCGAGCCGCAACGTTTAGTGAGTGTCATGAGAGGGATAGTAAGAAATCAAAGAGCATCAATCCAATATTCTTATAGCTAAACAAAAGACAAAGGCATTTTTTTTCCAAACACAACATTTTTTTATTCAAAAATCACTTGACACTAAACAACAACATTTCTAACATTTTTAACAATAATCCAACACTATAACATCAAACAATTTTTTCAAATCACAAACATTTTTTCTCAATCTACAATTTACTTTAAACAGGGCTGACAACGTTGTGAATGAAATTGTGATTTCCACTGTTGGAAATCATTAGGCCATTGATGGACACTACGTTTCCTAGCTTGAGACAAAAGATAAGCATAATGGTCACAGAACCATCGATCTACTTTCACATCGTTTCTAGCAGAAGAACGAGGATCGAAATGAGTCACTAAATGTTCTAAGGAATAGCCCAGGCTGCGATGATGCAGAAAATACACACAGTACTGTCCACACACCAAGGAATCTGTGCCTTGTAATTTCACATTATTGAATCGGGTGGTTTGAGCATTTCTTCTCATAAAGTCGATGATATCGTCTTCCAAAGGGGGCAATCCGTACGAATCGAAATATTCCACACATCCTTCTTGAGGAAAGTAGACGGCTACCCAGTGGGTTCCTGGGAGATGACTGTCGTCCGTGTTGATCACGTAAGCTTGATGGTCTTTAGGTTTGCGATGAGGGAGTTCATCTTTAGCACAGACGACAGGATTCCAAGAAGCCGTATACGAACTGTGGTTCAAAAGGTAATAAAGTTCCCAGGTATCCATTGTTTTGTGTGTTTTTTTTCTTCTTCACAGGTAATAATACGTCGTCAATTCGATCCTGACTTTTTGCTTGAAAATGTCTGACGAATAAACGGTTATTCGTTCTGTTTCCTCACTCTGATTCAGGAGAGTTTCGATACGATGGATCTCTTGAGTGGTTAATGGTGGACAAAAATGTTCACGCAAGTCTTTATACCACTGGTGCAACACGTCTTTGTTCGAGATGAGACTCCAAGCTTCGTCCAGATACTCGTCCAATTTTACTTCTTGACTTAACATCAGGCATTTATCGTGTTGAATTTGACTGGGATGATCGTTTTGACATCCATAGCAATTTTTCTTGATCAATTCCGTCATTTTGTCGACCAAGTGTTTGGCAAAACAGGAGACTAAATGGGCTTCTTGTTCTGGCCATCTCGATTTCATCATGATCACTTCTTCTTTTTCCACGGTCTCCTTACATTCCATCTCCAAAGTTTCTCCATTAGGTAAAGAGGGATAACAGTCTTCCATAGCTTCTAATAATCTAGAATGACTTCTCTCAAACTGTTGATTTCTATGGTATTATCGAATTCGGCATACAGGATGACGTTCACTGTCTGTTTCAGTGCTTCTGCAAACTGAAGTTCCACACGAATCTGGCCAGATTTTATAGGGTGGAAATGTCTCTCGTCGCTGCCTTGGTCTGGAGTGAAATCGAAAGCCCACAAAGCATAGCCTCCTGCATAATCGTCGTACTCAATGCCGTGACTGGTGTTGGTTCCTAACTGGCCGGTGGCTTCGTACAGGGACAAGTACGATCTCAAGTAATTCATTTTTTTGGGATCAAAGTCAGGTTCGAAAGGTCGGGTACACAAGGTCTTGCCATCGCGACTGACTTCGATTTTCTTCACGTTGAAGTGTTGAAAGTATAAAGGATTTTTAGCGATAGCTCCGTTGAAGGCTGAATTCTCGACCATACCAAGGATTAAACGCTTGGGTAGCTGTCCTTGAAACAGATGATCTTCGGTTATGGATTGCTGGTTAGCGGGAATGGTGAACGTTTTCACTTCCACACGTCGTATGGGATACTTGGCGGTCGTTCTGCTCAACGTTTGACTGATGTCGTTACCCACTTTGGGTAACACTTCCACGCGTCGTACGTAGAGTTTGGCCTCTAAAATTGTGCTTTTAGGACCCTTAGTAGCATCAGCAGCTATCAAATGGAAAGCGGTACTGCTGAGATTCAGTCTCAAGCGGACATTCACCCCGTTCAGCAAATATTTCTCTTGCAACCACATGTCCAAATGCAAACGATCCATCAGTTCTAAACTTTTCTTGTTTAAGATTTTGTCTTCTCTTGCCTCAAAGCCGGAATTGCTTCCATCTGTTTTTTCGAACTTGTTCGCTTCGTCAGCTACCCACAGCACGCAGGCATTGAGATGACTATCCTTGGCATCTATTCCGTACGTCAAGAGATTTTCCAAGTAGGCACGGTAAGGTTATGTATCCATGCTGCTGCTGACTAGTTTGTTATTCAAGTACAAATCCACTGAGCTGAACAAGGAATGCATGAAATTGTTGACGGGAGCTATTTCGTCAGTGTCATCTACTCCACTATCCTCTTTTTTTAGAACTTGGACTTTCAAGTACAAGTAACTGCTATTTAGATCGATGTAATCTTCGGGCTGTCCTTTGATTTCAAACTCGATGGGAGCGGAATCGGTCAATGAGGAGACGGGATTAAATTCCACCCATTGGGATTCTTGCATCGTCATCATGGTAGGGGGCATGGCAAACAGATCCAGTTCCGTCTTGGAACAGGCGCAAGACTCTCGGTGCATCATTTTGTTCTGTGTTTCAATAATCGAAAACGTCTAAGTCTCGAACGGTTCTTCTTTTCTTGGCCTTTCTCGCTTGAAGTCTGGTGAAAGGGTGTTTTCTTATTCGTCGTCTCTTTCTGCCTTGTCCTTGCTGAATGCCAGACTCGGTAGTGTGCAGGGCATTTATAGGTGTCTCTCGTTGGCCCAAAATGTCTTTGCCCGTTTGCAGCAAGACATTTTTGCCTGCCCTCATGAAGGCTTCTTTAGGGTTTTGTTTGTCGATGATGACATTTTGGAGAAATTCTTTGCCTTGCGTCAGTGCCGCATCTTTCAAGGCGTGCAATCCGCGTGTCACCATCGGTTTCAACACCGGGGCCACCGAACGAAAGGCCGATTTTAACATGTCTCCTAAACCGTGTCCTCGCTGTCGAGCCACCCCTTGGTACACTGGATACATGACTTACTTACGAATCGTGAGAGAACCGTTTTCGAAAATGGAGTTTCACCGTGACTTTTCCTTTGGTGAATGGAATATCTTGTCCCAAATCTCCTTTTATAGCAATGTTGACCGTGTCCAAATACGACTTGCTGACCGGTAAATAGTGAGGATGTACAAATTCGCGGTGGACGTGGTAAGTGTTTCCACCTTCCTCGTCAGCGTTCGTGGCAGAATCCACTTTGAAAGGAATGACACGCAGTAACGGTACGGAGGTGTGTCCCACCACGTTGTATTCCACCACATCGGAATACACAAAGATCAAATTCAGTCCTTGGTTCAGTTCTACCGGGATACGAAAATACTGGGCAAAAGTCGTGTTGTCGTGAATGACTGGTAATTCGTTTTTCTTGAGCATGGCCATTCTCATGTTCATGTCTCCGCCCAACATGTCAAACAATTCAGGACAAAATAAAATGGTCACGATTTTACTCTGCTCAAATTTCATCAAGAAGCGACGAGCTACTTTGTGGTACTCCATGGTGACACTTTTGTTCTTGATCTGCTCAAAAGCTTTCCCAAACATGCCATTAAACTTGGAGGCTATGGCGCTGACCAAATGATGACCACTGAAATAATAGCCTGGGAGAATGGACAAGTGGTAGGTCCACTTTTGAGTTTTCTCATTATAGGTTTTTTTAACGTCAGACATGGCTCTCTTATCCAATTCCTGTTGCAATGGCACGTCATGAACTTCCACATCAAATTTATTTTGATTGGGAAGGACATTGAGGACTTGGGTCGGGTGAATGATTTCCACTAAAGCCACTTCCCAATGGGCTTCGTGATCTAAGGGGATGGCCTGAGGTAATTTAGCCGTGTAACAGCGCAACGTCTTGTTGGGAAACACCTCCATGGAACTGTCACTGGGTAAGGTTAAGTAAAATTGGTTTTCGTGACTCATAATTCCAGAGTTCTGTGGCTGTCCGAGGGGTTAGTGGACGTCAGAGGCGTGTCTCCGCCCAAAATGGGGTTCCGGTTGTGGTTGTTGGAGTGGTGACTGGCACTGGCACTGGACACAACGTTTCCGTTCGAGGAGAATTTCAGGGAGGGATTAGGAAGCAGGTAACCGATGCAACTGCTCAATAAAATGGTCCACAATTGTTTGTCTCCTTGTTGCAAACTCAAATTGGCAATGGCTGCCCCGATGACACAATACACCACGAAGATTTGGCAGAAAAAGACGATTTGCGTTTTAGGCACACGTTCTCCACACCACACCCACAAGGGTTGTTTTTGTAAATCTTGCACAGAAGAACTAGGGGAAGAAGGAGTGGTCGACGTAGCTGCGTCTGATGTGTGAAAGGGCATGATGGTCACTTCTTCTTTTTATAGTCGATGACTTGCGAAGCGTCGATCCAAGAATCGAAACTGGGTGGATATCCTTTCCAACGTACTTTGACTTCTTTGACACGTCGTTTGCCCACTTTACGGGTTCTGCGTTCGAGAATGCTTTCGATGTCGTACACGTCGTCTTCTTTTTTGGTGACACGTTGTAACTCGGGCAAATAAAACGTTCCTTTGAGTACTTCTCCGTTCATGTCTTCCAATTTATAGACGGCAGGATGACGGCCATGTACTCGTCCAGTGACGCGAAACAGTTCGGTCGTCCAGTTAGGTAAGTAACCTTTGTCGAAAGTTCGTTTGGTTTTGCCAATGCGCACCCAATCTCCTACGGCCAACTCTCCACTTTTCTTGGGGACAGCCCTCGTCGGGGACGTACCGAACAGGCGCTCAAACACCAACACTTCGTTGTCGGGAGTCACGTCTTGCGGGGCACGTCCGATGCTTCGATGGTAAGATTGGTTGTACGCTTGCACCAGGTGCGGTAAGATGTCGATGTACTTCAGAGTGTGGTGATGCGTAAAATATTTCCACATGCGTTCTTTCAAAGTGCGTTGAAAACGTTCCACTATGCTGGCTTTGGTTTCGGGATTCTCGGTGGTAAAAAAATGAATGTCACGTTTCTTTAATTCTTTTTGGAAAGCTTGGTTCAGAAATTCGGTGCCTTTGTCCGTTTGCCATCGAAGAGGGCGACGACCGCTTTGTTTCAACACCCGTTGCAGGGCTCGCACTAACTCGCTGCTCGATTTGGAAGTCAAAGGCACGACCCAGGCAAATTTGGAAAAGACGTCGATGACACAAAACAAATATTTGTAGCCGCGATTGTAGCTGGCCAAATGAGAGACATCGGCTAAATCGGCTTGCCATTGATGATCGATGCCTTCCACTCGGGTGCGACTTCTGGCAAACTTGCGTCGAATGGGTTTGTGTAAAGTGTAGGTAGCTTGTTCTTGTAACCATCGTTGCACTTGAGGTAAACGGAGACCTTTCAGTCGCGTTTTGGCAGCACGATACAATTTTTGAACTCCTGCGTAACCTGCAGGATGGGAGGGATCGTAGTAAATGCTGGCTAAGACTTTTTCCATTTTTTGTGTTGGTGTGTTAATAAGGCACCCACTCTTGGAGGATGCTACTCTTTTTCTCTTGGGGTATTTTCTTGGATTGCAATGCTTTGCGTGTGCGACCGGCAATAGGTGTTGAAGAGGAGGAGGATGTCTGAGCGGGGGATATCGGTTCTTGTTTCACTTCTGTCTTCACTTCTGTCTTCACTTTCTTTTTCTCTTGTGATGAAGAAGGGGTGGTCATCATCTTTTTAATCCATCCAATTCTGGAGGTAGGTGGTGTTGTTAACTTGCGTACTTTTTCTGGTGGAGTTTGAAACCCTTCTTCTTCTTCTTTTCCTTTTTCTGTCTTGGTCACTGGTACTGGTACTGGTACTGGTGATGGTGCTGGACTTTTCATCAAGGTCTTAAAATCTTTCAGAGTGGGTAGAGCTGTTTCGTCTAAAGCTTTCTGGTGAAAGAGTTGCAGTCGTTGCAAGAGTTGACCGTACTTTTGCGATTTTTCTGTTTCGGACAAATCTTGGCGATCCATCAAGGATTGCAATTCGTGTTGTAACTGGGACATCTCGCTCAAATTGGGATTGGGAGGTAAATGCGGGGTGCGTTGTTCTTGCCACCGATGGTATTCCATCCATCGTTTGTAAGGCACTAAAGCTAGTTTTCGTCCTTCCATGGGGTTGTCAGGGGTGAATTCTGAGATCTTGGGACTTCCGAGGGCCTTTTTATCTTGCTCCCACCAGTCCTCCCAACATGGTTCCCAAGACTCCTTTCAGTATGGGGCCTAACAAGAGAGGTAAAATGCCTCCACGTTGGACCAACATCTTCTTTTTTTGACGAATGGGAATTTTCTTTTGAACCATTTTCCGAAGAACGTGACGATGTTTGCCTAAGCATTGTTTCTGGTGTTTGGACAAAGGGATCGTGCCTTTCAAAACGTTCAAACAACATTCGCACACGGTATCGATGACCTCTTTGGAGGCCGTGTGAATGAGTTTTTTTCGTAGGGGTGGAGAAGCTTTGGACAGGAAAGATAACAGGTCCCCATGTTTGGCTAAACGTGGTGGCAGTCCTTTCCTTTTCTTTCCTTGGGGTTTTCTGGAGGGTGACATCTTTGAGTCTTTAGGAGCACCTAAAAACACTGATACCCTACTCGGTCACAGGCCTTTTTTATACTGGAACGCGTCGCCACTGATTGTCTTTACGGCGTATCAGTTTGAGGACAGGCATGACACGTCGTGCAGGGGTACGCAACGGACTAAATCGAGCCAGTTCTTGCTTGGACAAATCCAGTAAACTTTGTAACATGCCCGATCTTTCATGGACTTTGATTTTGGGAGAAGGTACTTTGTGAGCAGCAGCCACTGCCGCTAAATGGGAAGGTCCTGCCACTGGGGAAGTTCTTTTGGGGGTCATCAACGGAGAAGTTCTTGGTGTAATCAACGTCTCCAAGTACTCTTCAGTTCCTGGTGACATCAACGGAGAAGTGGACAAACGTGAGGCTGCCGGAGACGCTGTGGCAGGTCGTGGTTTGCGAGTGTAAGGTTGCGTCCTGGCCGAAGTGCCTCTCTTGCGACTAGTTTTCTTCTTCTGTGGACTTTTCTTTTTCTGGGGACTTTTTATCTGTTTCTTTTTCTGGGGACTTCTTTTCTTTTTCCGGGGTGGTGTCTGGTCAGAGGAGGGTCCTGCCACTGGAGAAGTTATTCTTCTTGGGGACTTGGTCTTTTTCTTTTTCTTCTTGGGGCTTCGTTGAACTTTTGTCTTGGGGATAACTTTGGGGGCATTAGGATCCCATCTTAAGAGTGAGCGAATGATGACCCCTCCTAGAGTACCGCTCGCTCCAGGTTTCAAAATGATTTGTTTTTTGGTTTGAGTGTCGATGCGGGGATCGGCCAGTTGGACCAAAGCGACTTTGTTTCGATCGAAAAAGCGTTGGGTTTGATGAGGAATCTGAATGATTCCTTGGAGTAATTGACGTGCCGTCACCGTGAGCCATCGTAAGACTTCTTTGAGACTAGCTTCTAAGACACGGGCTCGTGTTTGTGGATCTTTTTCTCCACTGATGCCATACAAGGCACGAATCAATTTGACGGGAAGATGCGACTGAAGGGACGTCATGTTCACACTGTGTGAGACAGACGAAAAAGGGTCTGAGGTTTTTATAGATTTTTCTTTCATCGGGAGTGAAATGAAGTCGAGGACGGAGACGTGTACAGGACAGGCCCTCCGTCTTGGCACCAGTGGTGAAACAAGTGGGTACGAAATCGGAAATCATCGGGGGTCGTAGGTTTCAAATCGACGAGTAAATAGGCGTGTGGTGTTTGAGTGGCATCGTCGTACGCCTGAGTCAGCCAAGGCGTTCCTAACTGTTTGGCTAAGACTTGCACTTGCGATTTATCTCGAGGGCTTTTAAACAAGACCACGTAATGCGCATTGAGACTGATGGTGCGATGGGCTTTACTTTGTTGAAACAAATTTTGGGTGATGTAAATGACACTGGCATTACGGTGATGCCCTTTGCGCGTGAACCACAATTTAATTTCTTCTTCGTCTTCTCCTAACATGTCGTCGAAAATGACCAAATGTGTTTGACGGGAGTCAGAGACGATGCCATCGTCTTCTTTAGGAATGCCTTCCACAAACACGATGGAATCGCCTTGACTTTCTCGCAAGAGGCTGTACGCCGATTGCCACTCTTTGTAACACCACACGATCCGTTGAGGGGGCCGATCGATCAAACGATGTTTATGTTCGATCAAACGTTTGACGAATTCGGTTTTGCCAGAACCGCTAGGTCCAGCAATGAGCATGTTAAAGGGATGGCGAAGATACAAAGCCTCCCAACTGGCACGATCTAAGTGTTCGTCGATGACTTTGACAGTAGAGGAAGAGGGAGCAGAGACAGCAGAGGTAGCCATGGTGTGAGAAATGTCACTTGTGACACGAAAAACAAACAAGACAAGAGTTTATATACTTTTTCAGAACACGTTTATTGAATGTTTCAAATATGAACACGAAAGACAAAAATACATACAACTCAAATAGTGATGTACAGGAATATAAAACACAGCAAAGCAATCAAAGTGGAATATAAACAAGTGTCTGTACAACATGTTTTGGGTAACCAAGATGTCCTAGGGACAGTGTGTAATGTTCTTATAGTCTCTACATGAGGTATTGTCACACAAGTGTCCTCCCGGAATGACCTTTCAGGAATGTCCATGACAGTCCTGTCCTGAAGCGAGTGGTTGTTCTCGGTGACGGGTTCTTCTGGCACCGTCACTAACACAGGTTGAAAAGTAACTTTTTTCCTTGAACAACTCTTGTGCATACTGGGCCACTTCTTGGGTCCAAGCCTCAAAACCCCCCTTTTTCCAGTCACGAACATCTGTCCAATGAGGGTGTAAGTCACAAGCTACACACACATCGTCATACACGTCTTGGGTAGCTAAAAGTTGACGAATCTTTTTTTCCTGTTGAGGTCGAGAAGTATCCAGATGAGACCGCAAGGCTTTGAGCAAAAGGAGTTTTTCGTGACCATTTAAGGCCATGGAGGTGGTAAGTACTGATCGTAAAGAGTCCACAAAGAATCGGCTGGTAAACGAAATCCCAGAAAACAAGTCACTAAGACACACACCACTTGTCGTCCCAAATTGAATGGATACAGTTCTTGTAATAATCGATGGTAATGATCCACGGTTTGAATATGGTCATTGAGTTCCTTCCACGGAATCTGTTGGATGACATGTGACATAAACCGTGGCATGGCAGCCTGTTTTTATATTCTCTTTTTTTTGGATGCAATACACGTACTTTCTAGCCAGAGATCTTCGTTCTCCAGTAGGGAATCTAAATCTTGCATACTGTAACCGAAACGTCAGAGTTCGTTTAGGTGTTTCCTCTTCCGCTAAGCAGATTCCACGTAAAATATGTTTGTAATCCTTTAACTTGTCTTCCTCAATGCGTTGCACTAGGTGAATCTCGAAGTAACCATAATCATGAACATGTCGATCATTAGCGACCTCAAAGTTTTGAACAATGTCTGACCATTGAAAGAATTTCTGACGAATCAGTTCTCTTATACCATTCAGGTACCAGTGGTTAAAGATCTGGTGACGTATCGGATGCAATTGTTCTTTACGTTTGACTTGTATTTTGACCAGCTCTCGGTAAATGCGTTCTCTCAACTCCACAGGCAAAGCACGAATGTTCTCTTGTAAAGTATCCATGAATAGGTCATACTAAATCCTCTTTGGTCTGACACAAGAAATGTACTGTTTGCACAAACATGGTTTTAATTCATTGTCGAATCTAAATCGTTTCACCACTAATCTACACATTACAATTCGTTCAGAAGTTTCCTCTTTCACCAAGTTGACATTGCGTGAAAGATGTTGGTAATTCGTTAACTCTTCCTCTGGAATTCGATGCAGTACGTTTACAATGTAGTAGATAGAATCGTCCATACCAAACCATTCCTTTTTATAACCAGGAGGTCGTTGATCAATGTCTGTCCAATGGAACACTTTCAACTCAATCAGTCCTTGTATAGCCTTCAGGTACCAGTGGTTGAAACACCGGTGACGTAACGGATGCAATTGTTCTTTACGTTTCACTTGTATTTTGACCAGCTCTCGGTAAATGCATTCTCTCAATTCCACAGGCAAGGCACGAATATTCTCTAGCAAAGTATCCATGAACAGATTATTATGGTAAGAAGTTACTTCAATGTCTCGGTCCCACTAAGGGTAAGTAATGACAATTCGGTGACCATGGAGCATGTTCAACGTAGGCCGAATCTTGCGGTTCCCAGTGGTGAAGTGACACACCGCAACTGAAGCACTTGACTTTATCTCCTTCGCCCAAGTAGAAAAATCCGGCTCTGGCTAATTCTTCGGGGGTCGGTCCTCCCAGATACTTAGGCCATTTTCCTTTGAACGATTGAAGACGATTTTCAAAGTCGCAGTATTCCGACAAACGCACAGGAAACGAATATTCGTCTTTCACAGGTTCGTTTCGATGAGGGTTGGGTGACAGGAACAGGAGTTTGCTCAGGGCTGGATGACATCCGTAGGGGGATAGACGTGAAGGTGAACATTCCCCTTTAAAACGAAACCCAGTAAAATGTCCAAGAGGACGAGCAGCATCGCTTTCGCATCCCACAGGTTTGACACGCACAGCATCACTTTCCATGATAGGGGTAGGGGCACTAAAGTTCCCATGATGCTTTACGGCATCGCTCAGGTCACAAGGTACAGCATCGTATCCATCGCAAGGCTCACAATCGCACTCGTCTGCAAACTCCGTTACGCAATTACAATGGTAACCACATGGACAATCGCAGTTTCCTTCCGGACATTTTCCGTCGCAATGCATGGGTCTTATCCATCCAATATTAGTCACACTAGAGGAAGATACAACTTTTTTACAATCCCCAAACTGGAACGATGTCTCTTTCAAAGTATTCATCTTGTTCGCTCGGTCTTGGTAGTCACGATGAACTATCGATCTTGCCTAGGGTTCCTTTTTTATATACAGACCAATACCGACGTGACCGTACGGTAAGGTGAAATGATTGGGAAGTCGAACTCGCTTCTGGTATACAATTTGATAGATTTTTTCCAAGGGTCGACTGACGATGTGGTGAGTGGGTAAACGTACAATCTTGTTCGGTTGATAGGTGGTCACTTTAAAGTTTCCATCCTCTCCCGATTGCAAGGCTTCTTTCAATACCCCAAAGTTGACCACTCGACTGGTACGATAATTCAGAGTCAGTCCTTTCACTTTGCACGTCGTGTGCACTTCTCCTTGTTTGTCACAGCATTCGTAGCCGTAATTTTTGGGACCGCCACTGACGAAACTTAAAATCTTGTCGTCGGGATGCTCGTCTGTCCAGGCTCCTAAACGGTCTCCTTCGATGTTAGGGTGATGTTGAATCGGGTGATGGATGTAAATGCAGCTGTCCGTGTCAAAGTACAGGACGCGTTCCCCTAACAGTTCTAAAGCTTCGTACAATTTTAAGCGAGCATGGGCTGTCACGTAAGCCGCAATGATGACATTTCCAAAAGGGTCGTCTTGTACAAAGTCCAGATCTTCTTCGTAATTGACCAAGATCAAATTCTCTCGAACGACGTCCACGTGTTTCATGTATTTGGTTTTGTCGTGAATCATCTGGAAGTAGCGGGAAGGTTCTGTCAAATATTCCGTCTTGGGTAAACACGGTCGTTGTGCCATTTTACCCCACAAGCAATTTAACATCACTTTGGCAAACGATCGCCTGCCTTCGTTTTTCTCGATGTGGTCTAAAGTGATGCCTTCTTGTTCGTAGTATTTCTCTTTGAATTGTATTTGGTCTTCGGGAGTGTGACACCAGGAAGGATAGCCGCTGGCTTCTTGCTTCAGTTTCAAAAAGGCATCCACGTAGTCGGCGAAAATGCCTTTCTGACTGGGGTCACCCTTGTGGTATTGTTGTGTCTTGGGAAAGTGACAAATTTCGTACACTTCTAACAGTTGGTATCCCATGTCCAAAGCTTTGAACAATTCTACGCTGACCCAGGTTCCCGTCAAGGCCCGTTCTTCCTGGCTGTGCTGACAAGCTTGGTCTTGGTTGCACGTTTCGGCACAAGTACGGCACAACGGAAACATCAGTTTGCCTTGACAATGGTGAGGTAAGACGGGATGGTAGAGGTTCGTGGGAGGCAAAACTTTACACTTGATCAAGCCTTCGTATTGTCGAATGTTGACCAGGTCGATGTGTTCCGTCAGCAATTGCGGGTACCCTACAGGAAAGCGACAATATTTGCACACGTAGGGATACAGCGAACACACGTCCAAGTATTTGATTTCTTCTCCTTTCTCTTCGTCGGCTTGGTACAGCAAACAGGTGGCATTGGTCCTTCCTCCGTACAAACTATCCCTCGGGTTCAGCGGGTCCATGAACTGGTAACTTTCCACGAGACGTTTAAACTCGGGATCGGTTTTCATACGGTGATTGTACTCGTGTTCCCACATTTCCACCACTTGGTATCCTTGCTGTTCTAACTTTAGGCGACGCTGACAAGTGTCCTGGTACAAGTCTTCCATGGTTCGTTGCAAAAACTGATTTTTAGTGCCACGGTCAGGGTAACAGACGGGACATCCGTGAAATAAGCAACCGTTAAACTCGTACACGATCTTGGGGTTTTCTAAGTCCCAGCCATCGACCGAATACGTTCCGATGGTCTTTTCGCCCCCTCCGTTGCGGGCATGCTGAATCCACTTGTCTTCCTTGTCGCACAAGTAATGTAACCAACGTAGGGCTTTGACCGAGTATTGACGTTTGACAAAGTGGGTCGTTTGAGGACTGATGACAGCCACGGTCATTTCAGGCATGAATCGTTGGCGGTACACTAAGGAACACGCTTTGGCAATGGTGCAAGCTTCTTTCAAAGGATCGACCCCTCCGTGTTCCATGAACAGTTCTCGAAATTTTCCACAGCAACGCCGTAAAATGTCCACGTCGGAACGACAATACTTTAGCATTTCTTCCTGAAAGTCGAAAGGGTCCGAGGCGTGAGCCTGGTACCAAGCGTAGAAAGCTTCTCGTTGTTCGGTACGCATGTTGTCGGGGTCGTAATAGTGAGCCTCAGGTAAATGGGGTAGAACGGCGTGTTGATTGGCTTCCGTATTGAAAAAGTGTGGAAAGTACCCTTTAGCCATTTCTGTCATTCCAAACGTTTTAGGCATTCGACTCAAAGGCATGGCCAAATAGCTCATCGAATCTTTAAACTGTACTTGTCCCACTTGCATGAAAATGATTTTGGCTCCGTTCAAAGTCACTTTAGGACGCTCGGTGCCTTGTTCCGTATAGTACCTCAAAAGAAACTGTCCATCGTATCCGGAGAAATTGTGAGCCATCACCGTGGCATGACGATGACAATCTCCGTAACCTTCGATGTCCTCTTGGCTCCACGTCTTGTCGACGGGGTCTAAGACCCATTGGGCAAAATCGGCTAACGTGTTCGGTCCCCGAAAGATTTTTTCACGCCCTCCAGGAATCTTGCTGCAGTGAGGGCAATGACTGAAGATAGGTTCTTGAATGCACTTCTCGCACGCTCGATGAGCCACGCAGAAATTAGGAATGTGAATGCCAGTCTCTTGCATGCATTCGAAATCGAAAAAGATGAAATTGCCTTTCTTCTTGTGACCGTCCTCTTTCTCTGGTGGGGGTTGGTATTTTTGCACGTAACATTGGTGTTCCAAGTCCACGATGTGGTGACAAATGTGACATTTTTTCTTTCCTGAACATACGTGTGCCTTGACACTATTGGTACGTATGCCTTGTCCACACGTAGAGCACAATCTCAGGAGTTGACAAGCGCATTTTTTCTGTGAACCTTGCGTCTTCAAATGTTGTTGGTAACAGGTAGGGCTGACAAACGTGCGCAGACAAGTGGAACAAGGCACTGGTTCTTCGCTCAGACAGGGTGAAGAGGCCAAACATCCTGTGCATTTCGATCCACAATGCTTGTGTTGCTCTCGATTGTTATAACCATGGTCACATTTCTCACAGTAATAACCGTATACTAGGAATCCGGTGATACTGGTAATGGTATCGAAATGGTCATCGTGATGATAAACATGAATGTATTTTCCGTCCTTAAAATCTTGGCCTCGAAACAATAGAGGTCCGCGCATTTCTTGAGGGTGCACTTTCAAGGTGTATCGTGGAGCTAGGACATCTTGCAATTTTTGCATCTCAGGAATGCCGCAGGGTGTGTCTTTGGGCAGTCCGGCTTGTTGTAACAGGAGTTCTGCTTCATTTCGTTGTTTGCCTCGGTCGGAACGTTGAATAGTGTCCCAGGTTCTTTTCCATTCTACCGTGTCGTTCTTGTTGGCATAGGTTCGTCCCACCACGATGGCACGGGCTAAGCACATCTGGTCATGAGGGTTGTCAATTCGGACGAGACTCTTTTTGGTGTTGCGAAGGTCGTCCACCAATAACATCTTTTTGCGTCCTGTCCCTTGAGGAGGAGAGACGTGGGTCATGTCCAGTGTGGCTTTACCATCGGTGATGTCAAACTGATCATTAGATTGTTGTACGTGTTGAATCTTGTCCATGACTTTGGAAGCAGTCAATTCTGCAGGGGTGCTAAACTCGATCCAAACAGGGGATTTCAAACCGTCGTGTTGTATGGAAAGTCTCAAGCGATCGTCTTCTTTGGGTTGACATTGTCGCTTGAGTGCGGTGAGCAAAGAATCCCACACCTCGGTGATGAACACTTCTGCTTTCTCTAACGGTACTTCAGCCTTGAAATCTTTAAACTTCACCGTGTATTTGTAAGCCGTGGTTCTAAATTTTCTAGAGGAGCGCTTTTCCGTCTCTCGAATGGAATAGTACTTTTCAGGGTTGACAAAGGGTGGTGGACTTGGTTTAGAGGGTTCGGATTCTGGTTCACTCATGTCCTCTTCAAAATCACTGGCATGAATTTGTGCCAAGATTTCAGCCCTGGTACGAGGCGATAGATCACGTTTCTGCCTCTTACTTCTTTCTTCTTCTTTCTTCTCGAATGAATGGGATCGTTTCATCTTGAAAGCAAAAAGTCAAATGACTCAAGTTCAAACACCATAAACTACTTTATAGTCATGGCAGACCAGCGTATATAAAAGGGTGTGTGTCTTGTCCTTTCACTATTCATTTCACTCTCAAGCCGAGCACAACGATGGAAGAGACTAACCAGATGGAACGTTTCGTCAGAGCTTTGCGAGGGGTCATTAGAAAATTCTCTTCAGACCAGCCGACAGACTACTCTCCTTCCTTTAGAGATAAAAGTCAAGATACTTGCTATATCTGTCAGAAGAAAGGGCATTGGTCTTCAGAGTGTCCAGACCGTCAAAAAAGAACAAAAACAGGGACTAAAAAAGACAAAAGTCAAGATACCTGTTATTATTGTCAAGAAAAAGGACATTGGTCTCCAGATTGCCCAAAAAAGAAACAAGAGGAGTCAGAAGAAAAGAAGGATTCTTCAGAAGAAGAGAAGGATTCTTCGAAAGAAGAGAGGAATTCTTTAGAGGAAGAAGAGGAAGAAAAAAGACAATTCTATTTACAAGAAGCAAAGAAACAGGAGAAGAAAAAAAGAAGAAGGGAAGAAAATGAGGCAAATTGAAATTGTATTTCTTTTCGAGAAATGTGGGTGGCCCTGAAAAGGGCCTTTTTCTTCATGGTGAAAGGGTGAGTTTAAGCAATCAACTTTAACTGCCTTATGCCTTTGCCACGGCCAAGGCCTACTTCTGGACTGCGTAATGTTGATAATGATTCGGTTGAAATCACTAAGGGTGGTACGGTAGGCTTAGTCACAGGGTTGACGTGTTTAGCTCGGGAAGGTCGTATTCTCTTCGGTCGTGATAAAGAAGTCTGATACATTTGTTTCAGACTTCTTAGCTCCGCTAAAATGTCCAACAGTACCGTGACCGTTTGATTTTCACCCTCTTGTTTCTTTGCTGCTACTTCTTCTTGCTGTTGCTGCTGTTGTTTTTTTCTTACCTCTTATTCTTGTTGCTGTTGCTGTAGGAGAAAAGCCTGTTCCGCTTCCTTTTGTCGTTGTATAAATTTCTCCAATTCTTCTTTCTGTCTCTGTCTAAAATTTTCCACTTGCGGTAATGAAGAAGGTAACGAAGGTTCCGGAACAAATTCTTGCGAGGAGAGAAAATCCACAAAGTCCCAATTCACCTCTTCTGAAAGTAAGTCCGAGTTCCCTTGGGCAGTCTCCCCTGCTGGTGCACCCCAATGGATCGTTTTCTGAGTTTCCGTCATGTTGAATCACTGTCGCATAGATTGACTGCACACAAGCGCTAGCGAATCTATATAGACTACGTGACGTCACAGACTACTCTCTTCGGATTGGATGCGGGCTGACTGAATTCTGTAACGCGTGTTCGGATTGGTGAATGAACTCAATCCGTTTCAATCCTTCCTGTCCCTATAAATAAGCGCCGTTCACTGCATTGATTCACTTATTCTCGGAGCCTCAACATGTGGACAGACGTTGAATCTTCAACCCTTGTGTCAACAATGATGTTCAGGACGGACATGCTCATGTATGTCCGATCCAAGTGGACCGTTGTCCACAGGACCAACAGCAGCCTGTGGATAAGAAGAGTCTATATAGAGAGACAAGGTTGCCTCAAGAGGACTCTGATGTATGGCCCTGCTGTAAGACGAAGTTTGAGGAAAAGAAGATGTCGCAAATGCCCTTTATGTTAAGGGCATATTAACATAAACCAAAGGCCCTTTTCAGGGCCCCCATATTTCTCGAAAAGAGATAGCCTTTCCATTGCCTACCCCTCTTTTTAAAAAATTTAAAAAAAAAAAATCCCATGTTAAATTCCCCTTGTCCGTCGATTGTCCCACGATTTATTCCCATGTTAAATTCCCCTTGTCCGTACAGTGTCCCAAGATGTATTCCCCATGTTAATTCCCCATTTTCCGTAAAGTGTCCCACGATTTTTCGCCATGTTAAATTTCCATTGTCCGTAAAGTGTCCCAGGGGTGTTTTTAATGCTAATTCCCATTGTCCGTAAAGTATCCCCATTCACTACTGATATTTCGCAGAAATAAACATGTTGCAGAATTGTACTATCTTAGTTCCTTAGTTTGCATCTAGCATAATACATAAAGCAGCAGGGAAGGTGGACAGACCTCGTTTGTTCTCACCGGGAAACCTTCCTACGAGAATTATTTCGTAGGGAACGTTTATTTCCACTTTTGAAGGCTGCTACGGGGTCTTATTTTGGTGTTTTTCGGACCCCATGAATATGGTGTGTACATAAAAACATCTGCGCGCAGGCTAATGGTTTTCAAGCTATTGAGCATCATAGAGGATTCACCTTCCCTGCTGCTCCTCATATTAAAGTTGGGTTGGAATAAATTTGTTAGAATCAAGAATATTGTCGTGAATTGAAATTATTCATATACAAATAATAATGAGTGTCGGAGAACCACATTCTGCTAGATTAGCACGAGAAAGATTAGCTGTGTTAAAAACGTATGCTCCTATAAGAGAGTCTCTCAAGAGAAAAATTAAAGCATATGAGGACGCGAAGCATGGATTTGACGAATTATCCACGGAATTATTTAAACCCGTCACTGAAACGACCGAACGAGTAGTATTCGGTGATATTGAAGATCCTGAAGTAAGAAAACGCGGAATACTTCCCGTGCTAAAGCGAATTGAGGAACAAACTATGCCGGTACCTAGACCGGTAGCGGCCGAAATGGCTACGCAAGCGGAGGCGGAAGAGGAGGAAGAACAAGAACCTGATATTAATTTGGCTCTGATTAATAGATTCAAGCCCTTCGCCGTCAATCAGATTAGGGGAATTGAAGATGATGTTGATTTATCTGAGTTCATTTATAATAATTTTGACAATAAACATGAATATTTAAAACCAAAATTTGCCGGCGCTAGTGATGACGAATGGATCAAATGGGTATATCGTATCAATCATTATAAGACTCAGGTCAGAGGGGCTGAATTTGAATCGTTTATGCAAATATTTATTGAATATGTTCAATCATTGGAGTCACCTCCACCATCTCCATCTCCATCCCCACCTCCACAATCTCCATCCCCATCTCCATCCCAACCTCCACCATCTCCAACTCCAACTCCATCACCAACTCCATCTCCATCAACATCTCCATCTCCATCTCCACCTCCATCTCCATTATTTTCTCCCTCTTTACCTCCACGCAAGAAACGTTTTAAAAAGTTATTTTCACTACCAACACCGCCATCAAAACCCACCGAAAAAGAAGAACCTGGCGCCACCGGTAGCGGTTATAACACAATCTGCCCCGATAGCGTTGTCAACGATGTATCTCGACTAGAAGTACTTGTCGGAGGAAAACGAGCCGGAAATAACTCGCGTGAAATAATCAATGAAGCCTCGGATATTTGTCAACGACTATTTCGTGGTGGTATCATGAACGTTCACGAATACAGGGAACTCGTCGACGAACTAATCGATTAGATCATAGTAAATAAATAATGATAGTTCATAAATATCAACGCAGACCGACTCAGGTTCGCGTAGTGAACTCTAGATTGCCCGTATACGGTAACGGACTGGGCGATTCCATCGTGAGTTTTTTTACGAGAGTTGTCCCCAAAATTGGACCTCTCGCTAAACAACTCGGAATGAAGGCCATAGGAAAAGTTGGTGAGGCGTTCGTCTCTGGTGTTGGTGATTTGGCTAGTAAAGGATTTAATTTTGTCAGAGGTAAAATATCAAAATTATTAAGTCGGGGAAAGAAAAAACCACCACCTTCGCCGGTCGTATTACCCAGCACGGAAGTAATGCCTAGCGATGTCGGCAAGATAATAAATGGCGCGGCAAATAAAAAATTAACGGAATTAGTTAACAAGGAAGTCAATAGGGAAGTTGATAAAGAAATTAAAAAAGAAATAACGCGTCAGGACCAAATAGCGCGTCAAGAAATAGCAAATACGAGTTTTATGTCGGGCAGCGGTCCTCGTTTTAGACGATGATCTTTATAATAAATGTTTGCACGGGCATCTAACGAAGCATTTGACATGGACGAACCCGTAAGCAGGGACACTTCGGTGGGCGATTATCAATATTATTCGTACTTCGCAATTGATCCTAATACGGATAATCGCGTCGAAGTTCAAGTTCATGACACGACAAGATATTTTCTTCCGTCTGAGGCATTTATCGAAGTTACCGGCGAAATTATAAGAACAAATAATACCAACTATGACGATAATTTCAGAGTTGAATTCGTCAATAATGGCATTATGGCGTTGTTCAAGAGCGCCACATACATGATTGATGGGAGAGAAATTGAATCAATTACCAGTGACGTTGATATTGCTACGACAATTATTGGCATAGCAAGATACTCGGATGATTTTACCAGATCGGCGGGTCCTAGTAAGATGTTTTCCAAGGATACCTCCGATCACGCCGATTACGTGCAATATATTAAAGTACAAACGGATCAAGGCGCTTCCACGGTCAACCAACCTGTTGGCCCTGCGTACGAAGATAGACCCGGCGCTGTCTATGATTCCCTAAAAAAAGTTAACGAAAGATATAACCTCGAAGAGCTATGTTAACGGCGGGTAATAGACGTTTCTCCTGCGCGATTCCATTATCGCACGTATTTGGATTTTGTAGGCATTTTAGAAAAGTTATTTTCGGAGCGAAACATACAATTACATTTGTTCGAAATGGTAGCGATCGCGCTATATGGCGACAGGCTGGTGCGGATGCTAATGCTGATTTACTTCTTGTCGGTAAAGTAAAATTAACTAAATTTACTATCTGGATGTCAGCGATAACTCCATCAATATTTGAGGAACAAAAATTAATATCATTTATGGAACAAGGTGGTAAATCAATTATGTCATGGCTAACAACATCGACGGTCTCTGTCGACGTGAATCTTAACGGTAATTTTACCTGGCGTATTGCGGCCCAGCAAGGTGTCTCCGCCCCAAGACATATTTTTATTGTTCTTCAAAACGCAAATAGAACCGACCAAACTCAGAGTCATATGATATTTGATAGAGCTGCCGCAACACAGGTATCATTGAGAATAAACGGACAACAAGAGCCAATTGAGGAAATTCGATCGATTTTGCTACTCTTTCAACGGCTCGTGTGTATCATCGTATACTAAGTTTCATGGGAAGAGATCAAAATATAGATACAGGATTACAAATATCACAGTTAGATTTCAATACATTTTATCCTATCTATTATTTTTCACTAGAACATCTTGATTTGATAAAACAATCCGTCGTAGATATAAACTGCAAGGCCAGAATCAATACAGGTGGGGCAAACCACAGAGCGTACGCGGTGATACTCAGAGATAGAACAATGATTTTAGAAGGAATTAGCGGCAGAATGAGAGTCACTGACGCACCTGTAGAAAGAATGTAATTTAGATCAACGAATTAATATAATGTCATACGATCATGTTAGTGTTACCTTGACTCCAAGTCAAGCAAAAAGACTTCAATCCTCAATGGCGAGGAAAAGTGGAGTAAAATTAACGCTATAAAACAATCAACTTCACGGTGGACCAAATAAATTATCGTTAACTAAGACGCAACATGGACGTTTTACCGCGGCTAAATCGGCGAATTCGGGCGTCCAAATTAGCCTTAGTCCTGGTGCCATCGGAGATATGGTTAAAACTGGCGGAATTTTCCCACTTCTTCCTTTATTAGCAGGAATTCCAGCATTATTAGCCGCCGCTGCCCCGGTTATAGCGAAAAGTGCAATAGGTGCCGCGTCCGAGTTTGGGGTCAAAAAAGCACTAGAAAAAGTAACGGGAAGACAATACGGTAGAAGAAAAAGAGGAGGAATTCTCCCATTTTTACCATGGGGGCTGGCCGCAAAATTATTTAGTGGTAAAGGATTTAAAAAAAGAGGCGGGAACATACCACTGAGATTATTGGAGGCTCTAGGCCCGCGTCGTATAGGGGATCTAGGTCCACGCGTGACCCCGTTAGTAAGAAACATAGCATCAAAGATATCCGGACACATGATAGGATCGCGTATAGCACCGTTAATAGCGGGTCTAAGTCCACAAGAGAAGAAGGATATAGCATTAAGGGCAGCCGAACGAGAAAGGGGGGAACTTCTCGAAAAACATGGAAGCGGAGTCTACCTGGGACGACCAAGATACGGACGCGGCCTAAGGTTAGAGCGACGATAATTCCGATGTCGAATTTAGATTTATCTAACGAGGCGGCACGTAAAAAGATAAAATTCTTTAGAGGCGTATTTATGCGGGATCAACTTCCTGATAAACCAAACATCAACGAAACCGGAATAATAAATCTCGATTCAAATACCGGCCCAGGGACACATTGGGTTGCTTATGCAATAAATCCACGAGAAGCTATTTATTTCGATTCATACGGATTAGCGCCGCCGAAGGAATTCCTCAAATACACGTCAAAGTTAAAAATTCCAATTTGGTATTCAACGTTGCCAACACAAACACTAACGGATCCACCAATATGTGGGCCAGAATCAATTAATGTTCTTGACGCAATTTCACGCACGACAAATCCGTATCGAAAAATACTACTTGAATATACTTCTAGTAAATATGGTTGACATTTACGGACGATCGGTTTATAAAGTAAAAAAAGGCGTAGCTGATATTGATCTATCCAAATACGCAACTAAAAATGATCTTAATAACCTCCTGTCGTTAACAGGAATAGATCCTAACGATGTTGCTATCTTTCAGGATCAACACGGAAAATTACGAACAAGCAACGTTAAAATAGGTGATATAATCAAGCGAGATGAATATAGCGCGCATTTGGATGAATTTAACGACATCAAGAAAAGCAGTAAAGATGTTACTGCGCTAAATAATTTAATAACAAATATTAGCGCGTTAATACACAATAAAGTTGATATGTCATTGTACGACGGGGAAATTCGTGATTTTAACACAAAAATTATCGAGATTAATGAAAAAATAGCTGAGATTAAAAGATCCGCTGATTTAGTTAATGAAATAAACGTATTAATCCTCGAAATTAATGCAAAAATAGCTGGAATTAAAAAATCATCCGATTTGATTGATGGAGTCAACGTATTAATTCCAGGAATTATATCTAAGACGAGCCTTGTTAAATTTCCACCAGCAACAACGCCAAGTCAAATCATAAATTTAACATTCACAACGGCGACGGGATTAGGAACATGGACGCCAGAAAATAATACACTTACGTACGCGGCGCCAATTACGGGCCTGTATCAAATATATATATTATCCAAGGTGAGATTTAGAATAATATCTAAAAAAATATAAATGGCGACATTCCACCGATAGATTTCTTGGATTTTTAAATATTCCGCTAGAGAAAGATATCGACGAAGAACTTGAGTTAGAATCGTTTGATCGTACAGTAACAACGGAGACCGAATATTGGTGGTGCGCAGAATTTATTGCCGAATTACCTTCATCATTTAGTTGGACACAAAATTAATAATGTCCGATTATAGATATAATCAGGCACGTTTATGGCAGGATTCACTAAAATTATCCGTAGATATATTCATGGCAAAGGTAAAAAAATATCAACGCAGATTGGTAGCTATCGACGTAGCTGTTTATACGGCAAGAGCAGTTATCGCTGGCGTTGGAATAATATTATCCAGGGTAACAATGATGGCTCCCGTTGCCGTAACTATCGCCGTTTCTGCATCGACGGTAATAGCTGGTGTTGCTAGCATCATCGCGAAGAAAATATCTTCATGCACGAACGTGAAATTAGCCTCGTATGTGGATAAATTGAGTGTAGCAACGACCGCGTATACAAAATTATCGTCGTTACTTTCTGAAAGTCTCAATGACGGAATTATATCTGATTATGAATTTTCATTAATGTTAAAGATTGTAAATATCAATAATGTCGGAGTTATCTCAGATTGTAACAAATTCAACTCCGCCAACAACGACAATGATATCTGCAAACTCGACTAAGCCAGAATTTAACGTTAATTTTCCGACGCCAATACCCGTCAACGAGATTGCATTATCAAAATTACGTGTATATCACAGTTGGCCTAATGTTAGGTCAGAATCATTTGGGCAACTATTGTCAAATAATATGCTTGTTTTCGCCAATAAGAATAAACCCGATGGTACTCCCGACTGGATCACAGTCGGATTACCAACAGGCAGTTATGAGATCGAACAAATAAATACAGAATTTATCTATAAGATAATAAATGTAACTGGCGATAAAGAACCGTGGACTAAAAATATCCGTACTCGAACCAACATTAACGTCGATGATTGAGTTAAAATCGCCGTACATCGTCGATATTTATAAATCCTCGATCAGATCCATACTAGGTTGGCCTGAAAATATGCCGCCAGCTTCACCGGTCTCGCCAGAACCTAAAAAATCTGATTATATCACCGATAAGGAAGATTATCACGGAATTATTCTAACGGGCAAGGAAGATTTAGATAATATTAAAAAAATGAATATCGCAAAAGCTAGGCATAATGTAGGTTTTGATAATACTATAGAAGAATGGGTTTTCCGTGGTAAAACAATTTTGTCGCGCACCTATATTTTTAAATATAAAAATACTGTGGAAATTTTCGGGGAAATTAATGATAAACATCGGGAACAATTGCAGCGATTGCGGCAATATTTTCAAGAATGTATTTTTAATGTGTTAATTTCATGTGGCGAAATTATTAAGATTACGGAGATATTGAATCAGCTTGTATCCGATATGGAATATTCGCATGGAAAATTACTTCAGGTAATAATTAATGATGAAAACCCTTCACCAAGGATGATGGATTATTATAAATTAACCAAGGAAACGTTGCCAAATTTTAAAATCGCCTGCTATAACGCGCCGGAATTAAGAAAATCCGTCACTGACGTCATTGATGAATTATTTCCACAATTACACGAAGCGTGGAGAAAAAAAATACCACCAAATCCAAGCGTACTCAAGCACAATAATGATCCATCAGGGCAAGGAAGGCATATTTCACCAGGCATCGTGAATATAACCGATGTTATCGCGGTTAATCTTCACGCAGATATTATTGACGGTAGTTATAATATTAACGCAGATGTATCAGAGCGAGCGCAGCAAGGATTTGTACTATATTCATTCTCACCAGATGTTTCTCCGGGCTATCTAATCATAAAATAACCGGTTAATTTGTTTTACCTGCGATGTCATAATCGATTATTGTCGAGAATTAATTTCAAGTTAACGGATCAACACGGACGATTACTCGATATTCGCGGAGAAACATTAGTATAAATTTATTAGTAAAATCTTAATCCTGTCTACGGAAAAATAATGATATAAAAAAATAAATAAAATACAGCAAAAAATAAATAAATTTGATTTTTTTTAATTCTTGGAAATTTGTGGTTAGAATCAAAGATTCTTAATCAAAGAAATTTGTACAATTTTCTTCATTTTGACTACCAATATACCCGTCAAAAATAAGAAAAAATCAATATTTATTTCACAAAATACGAGGAAAATGTACAAATTACTTCATTTTGACGGGTATATTGGTACTCAAAATCAATAAATTCTTAACTTTGTCGAATTATTCTTTTTTTCTATAAATTAATTTTATTTACTAAGATAACATTTTTACTGAATTTTATTTTTTTTTTTACTAAACTCAAAGAAAATTGTACAAATTTCTTATTTTTGAGGGGCATATTGGTAGTCAAAATCCAGGAAATTTGCATATTTTTCTTATTTTTGGGGGCATATTGGTACTCAAAATCAAGAAAAATGTACAATTTCGTCGTATTTTAGTAAAAAAAAATAAAATTGAGTAAAAATATTATCTTAGTAAATAAAATTAGTTTATAAAAAATAAGGATAATTCGACAAAGTTAAGAATTTATTGATTTTGAGGGGCATATTGGTAGTCAAAATGGAGTAATTTGTGCATTTTTCTTGTATTTTGTGAAATAAATACTAACTTTTTTCTTATTTTTGAGGGGCATATTGGTACTCAAAATCAATAAATTTGAACAATTTCGTTACATTTCATAAATATCCTCAGTGAAAGTATTATATTAGTAAATAAAATTAGTTTATAAAAAATAAGGATAATTCAGCAAAGTTGAGAATTTCTTCATTTTGAGGGGCATATTGGTAGTCAAAATGAAGTAATTCGTGCATTGTTCTCGTATTTTGTAAAATAAATATTGAATTTTTCTTATTTTTGAGGGGCATATTGGTACTCAAAATGAAGAAAATTGCACAATTTCCTTGATTTTAGTAAAAAAAAAAAAATTTCGGTGAGAACATTATCTTTGTAAATAAAAATAAATAAATAAAAATAAGAATAATTTGACAAAGTTAAGAATTTCTTTGTTTTGAAGGGCATATTGGTAGTCAAAATGAGGTAATTTGTACATTTTTCTCGTATTTTGTGAAATAAATATTGAATTTTTCTTATTTTTAAGGGGCATATTGGTACTCAAAATCAGGAAATTTGTACAATTTCGTCGTATTTTAGTATAAAAAAAAATTCAGTAAAAATATTATCTTAGTAAATAAATAAAATAAAGATAATTTGACAAAGTTAAGAATTTCTTCATTTTGAGGGGCATATTGGTAGTCAAAATCAATAAATTCATGCATTTTTCTAGTATTTTGTGAAATAAATATTGATTTTTTCTTATTTTTGACGGGGTAGTTGGTAGTCAAAATCAAGAAAATTGCGCAATTTCAAGAAAATTGCACGATTGTTGCATCTACTAATTTTTTTAGTTGCCTTGTGCGTGTACTAATAACTTTTCTAGACTCATATTCTTCAGATAACTCTGATCTGATCTTTTCGATAACCGTAGACAATGCAACAAACTCCTCAATTTGTGCCTCCTCGACAAGGATTAGTGATTGATTCATGGCGGATTGAATGTTCTTTATAAATTTATATTCTGATGGTAAAACATATCTATGATTAATTTTATTCTGAGTAATAAGTTCATATTCGGATATAATCTTATCCGTGTCGAGATCCGCATTTAATTTTATATTTTTATTTTTCAGATTTTCTATGGCGTCAATCATAATTGCAATATTTTCTTCGTTCATATTATAACATTAAATCTTTAAGTAAAAAAAAATATGTTGAATAAATTATATTGTGAATAAATTTATTCATCGAGAATTAGCGGAATGTAGGAAAATTCAATCCACGTTCCGAATTTGTACGAGAACGCCGAATTTTGTATTTTTTCCGCAACAAATCGAACCGATGCCGAGCAAATACTAAAATATTTACCAGCGGCCCTCATAGATTGAAATACAATTTCTTCGTTGGTATGTAAATTCGTTGATTTAACGGATTTAGATATTTTGCGTCCGACGCCAACATTACCAAATTTTAAATTCTCACTTTGAGTCACGGCTCTAAGGTTAGATAATTTATTATTAAGTTTACCTCCATCGATATGGTCGATCACAAATTTATCCTTAATCATTCCATTGTAGCATTCGTATATAAATCTGTGGTTGTAATAATGTTTTATTTTTTCCTCCGTTAATCGTAAAATAAGGATAACCGCTATTATTGATTGAACCAACAAAATTTCCCGTCTTTATACATCTAACAACACCATCTCGCGATGCTTCATAGCCATTAATAGTAGGGCGACTCTTGAATATTGGATTCATATATGATATTCTATTCGTTTAAATCATTATTCGTTTGAAATCTATTATTATAATCTTCTTCGCATGTTATTGTATCGTTGACGGATTTTTATCATAATGATTTTTTAAATCTCGATAGCGTTTTCCACCACATTTTAGACATAATCTAGTTTTTCCTCGCGTACCAACCTTACATTTCATGCAATGTTGCGGTCCTGAACTTCCACCACGAACGGATTGCATATGAGCTCCACAATACTCTTTCTTGCACAATTTATCACAATGATTTTCTGATCCAACTGGAAGCCATTTGCACTTATTCATTATCATTTAGATATTAGTTTAAAATATAATAATGAAACTATTTGACCTTGACGAAGCCGAATATGAGATTTTGGAGGCTAATCAAGCAAAAAAGGAATTTCTTGAGGATGGAGCGATTCATACTTGGTCGACCTGGAAAACAAATACGATCGATAATACTATGACGATCGAGCGGGCTAGGAAAATAATTGATTATATTAAGAAAAATCATCCTGATGAAAAATTCATATTTGGAATAAAGTTTATTGTGCAAATGCCCGACGGCGTATGGATCATTCGTGATAAACGTGATCCTGTTATCGGAGGGAAAAAAATGTTATTATTGATGCAAAAAACAGGCCCGGATTATTATTAGGCATCGATAAACCGTATTATATTAAGGCTTATCCAGTTAGCGCAGTCGTTTATGGAATTTATTTGTTGAATGATAAACCAGACGTAAAGAAATTACCTTCTATGAAAAAGTCTTCGGTGATAAATTGCGTTGCCGAGCGCGTGATAGAGCATATGAAAAACTCAAAACGCGGATCGGGATTAACTGAATTAAGATTATCAAAGATAAATACGTGGGCGAAAACAGTTATTGACGGCGCGTCGGTGGATGATGTAGCTGCGTTATCAAGAAAATTAAAATTTCCTATCGCGGTCAAAACATTATCGGGTGAAACTTTATACGATTCACCGTATAAATCTCGCGGATCCTCGATAGTAATTGTAGATCATAATTCCCATGCGTGGTCGAGCGCAGTAACGATATTTCCACGACAACGTGAAGTTAAGTTCTTTACTGAAGACATATTTAAATTTATTAGTAAATTGAGTAAATCAGATCCAATTTCAATATGGTTATTCTCGAGTGAAGATAAATATGATCAATTTGTTCTACCACGAGGCGATATTTACAGAAATAAATCTCTGCATGATTTAATGAGCGAGTTAGCATATAAATACTCGGCAAGTCCAGAGCAATTATTAACGAGTTGTTTTACTATTCCGTCCGTTGCTGCTCACGCCGCTAGAGAAAAAAACTCGTGGAATCCAACGCGGGGTGAATTTCTTGAAGATATACAACAAAGTTGCGTTGAATATGGTCATGGAGTATTATGGAACACTAAATATGATTTTACAAGTAATATGATATCTATCTATAGATATGTCCGCGTGTTATCCGGGAAGTTTTCTAGGATATGGTGATTGTGCAGAATATTTTTCTAAATAGGGTCATCCTTGTAGTGAAATGACGCGAGTTGCAATAAACGGACCGTTACCTAACTTTATTTTGACGGGTTTCGCGCGTGTTACATCATTCAAATTCGCGGATAATTTACATAAAATTTGTTATATTTGGTTCGGTAGGCATTTATCACAAGGATGTTGGGTTCATACAGCGCTGTTGCAATATATGCTAGATTCAGCGATGTTAACAAAATTAACGGTTAGTGAAGCGATTATTTCGTATAAAAAACAAACTAAAGTATGGCTACCTACAGATTGTGATAATGCTAAAGATATAGGAAGGAAAATAATAGGTAAATTTACTCAGGGCGGCTCAGTTGATCATAAGCGACGTCATACTAGATTATTTATGAACGATGCAGAATTAGATTTTATCTTTTATGATACAACTTCGAGAGGTATATTTTGTGGTAGAGAGAATATTTTCGAAGATGGAACAAAGTTAGGTATTGTAATTAGTTATCTTGATGGAGAATCTCCGCAATATACGCATTTCAGATCATCGATGTTGGCTTATGTAAGTATAAATTTACTCTCGATGATAAATAAATTCTCCGATATTGCAGTGCGAGTAGCGACAGATTCGTTTTATATCGAGGAAAAATATTTAAATTTGGTAGAAAAATATCTTATCAAGGATGGCCCATGGGGAACTTGGAGAAAAAAAGATGAAGACATTCTTGATTATTGTGAAGACGCGGACGTCGAAGATTGTGATGAATTTCATCATGGAGAGATTGACGAAGCATCTACGGAAATTTCTGTGAATGATCCGATTTCAAGATATAAATTCGTGTATTTGAACGGGTCCGGAGGAAGCGGTAAAACAACGAGGGCATTAAAATTATTTTCAAATTCTGATATGATTATGTTAACGCCAACGCATAGATTAGCGCGAGAAATGAAACAACGTGGCGTTAAATCCTGCACGTATCATATCTATTTTAAGTATAGCGGTGGTGCATGGGATCCTGCACGAATGGGGGACAAATACATAAACAAAATAATAATAATCGATGAAGTTTGCACAATAAGTCTATCTACGTTGAAATTATTCTTATTATGGTTAACTCAGAAGAATACGGCCGTAATATTGTGCGGAGATCACGGTCAACCGAGTCCGATAGATGGAGAATCGCCACATAGATGGCTCAAGAAATTTGTTGATTATTATGAAGAAATTGATGCAGATTATAGATCTACGGATAAATTACTGACGAAATTTAAGAAATTAATTCGACTAAAATCAGATGAAATTCAATGTACCGTAATGAGGAAGATAATAGATGAAACTTGTATGAGTGATTTTCTTGAATTATGGCGTCCTGATCATCTGATTGTGGCTAGTAGAAAAGTAATTCGTGATGATCTTCAGGTAAAGTTATTTAAGTTCTATTGTGAAAAATTCCCAACGCTGCAAGTACCATTATGTTATAGGCCTGCGGATCCTAGAAAACAAAACATCGACGTGAATGTTTGTGGAGAAAATAAGAATTTAGTGCTGAATGATATTGTTTATGTCGATATTAATTTTGTTAATGATATGCTAAATGCAGAAAAATCTCCATGGAAATTAGGTTACGCAACTACGATACATTCTTCTCAGGGATTAACTATAGAAGGTAAAGTTTGGGTCGTCGATCATAAAATAATGTGGTCAAATTTAGTTTATTTAGCCGTGTCTAGAGCTAGAAAATTATCTCAGCTAGGACGAATTATTCCGGATAATACAATAATTAACGATGAAACGTGCGAAGAAACAATCAGGAGAAAATTATCTAGTTATAAACAATACGATAAAAAAAAATAATTACAAATTCGACCTTGATGTAGATACTGTAATAATGTTGAAAGATCGACAGAAAAATCATTGTGCGATTTGTAATTGTATTATGTCATGGAAATATCAAAGAAACGATCCCCAGCAATTTACCGTAGATAGGAAGGATAATAATCTCGGTCATACAAAATAAAATGTTACATTAGCATGTTTAGAGTGTAATAGGCGTGTTATTTGAGTGATCTTGGTGGAAATTGAGTATCGGGGGGAATTATTTGTAGTTCTTCTCGTGTAAATTTACGTTGAGGAGCATATGGATCTAACGTATACATTGCTGGCCTTCCCGATGATCTTAATACAGATGATATTTTATGTGAAGTAACGCTCCAATTTGGATCCGTTGCTCTTTCTCGGCCACCTTCAGCCTCGCCCTGTTTATATAGATATCTAACTATTATACTACCTAATACGGGTTGTATTGAGAAATCTCGCTTTATCGGCATAGTTGTTTTTGTAATTGCCATTGCTGGTTTCATTTTTATTGGTCGGGTTATTTCATTATTTATTGCATTAATTACGCCCGGTAATCGCAATACCCATTCGTGAGATCTTTCATCGGTGATAAATTCCCTTGCATATTGATATCCAAATAATCGCTCAGCTAGCGTTTTGTTAAATCGTTCAACAATTGCCTGATCCCGATGGATTCCTGTGTGACCACGTCGAATATTAACGTTATTTTTTTCATAAGCGATAATACCGCACCAAGAAATTCCTTGCCGGGGTCAACCTGAAGTAAATTCGGCCATGTTAGTGGAGACCTTGAATAGATATTATTAAATGCGTTGGCAACTTCCTTGGCCGTTTTAGTCGCTAATGGTTCCGCTTCTTTATATCTGCTAGCAATATCAACGATAGTTAGAACATATTTATACTTTGTTCCGTCAACGGTATCGTGGGGAAGAAACATAATATCGGCCTGATGAACTTCATTAGGAACACTAACTTCAAAATGTGCATATGGAATTTTCTTATGCGGAGGAAGATAAATTTGCCATATTGCTTGTTTTGATAACCAAGATGCAGCGACAGGTATTTTTACTTTAGCGGCTTTAGCGAGTTTAGTAATTGCAGATTTTCCTCGCGAAAATCCTCGTGGTGAATAATATATCTCTTCCATTATTTATAACCTGCACCGAGCAATAATTTACCCTTCATTCCACCTTTGATTACCCATGATGCCATTCTTTGCCTAAATGTTTTATTAGGAACGGCGTTTATGGCATGAATGAGTTTTATATCAGCAAGATGTCTTTGTTCTAAATCTTTACTGCGATATGCAAGATCATGAATATAACATGCAGCATCGATGGGATTTACCGGTTCTTCGTTGGGTTTCGGTCGATCATTTTCGTCAAGTCTGATATCTAGTCGGGTTCCTGGTCCACAGTAATTATATCCTGGGACGTGCTTTTCTCCGGGATACTTTGCCCAGGGTAGTCCGGGGAGCTTTCCGAGGGATGCGGCAATGTCACCTCCATGTTTTTTTTAAATAAATCTAAATTTCTTTGTGCCACATTTAACGCATGTGCCTGTAATTGCATTTCTGTTATTACGCGTCTTGACTTCAGATAGATTTTCCGTATCGGTACGCGTGCGGCATTTCACACAATATAGATCCATAATATATTATAGCCATGGATGTAATTGATTTTTCGGCCACAAAGAAACGCGAAGAAGTAAAACATCACGCGGCACTACCGAATTCGATAAGAATGATAATAATCGGGCCGTCAGGATCAGGTAAAACGCAGTTATTGCTAAATTTGATAATGCGATGGCTAAAATGGGACAAGTTATATTTAGTTGCACCATCTGTTGACGATCAACGTTGTTATCAAGTCCTGAAGGACTTTGGTGATAATACATCGGAAATTAGTGAAAATATTATAGAATTTATAACAGATATAGACGAAGCACCATCTGTAGATGATCTTGATGGAGAGAAAAACAATCTGGTCGTATATGATGATGTAATGCTGGACAAACAAACCAATCCAGCTAGAACATTCTCTCGAGGCCGGCATAAAAACACGGATATTATTTACGTTACTCAGCGATATACACAAATTCCAAAGGTAATCAGAGATAATTGTAATATTCTAGCGGTATTTAACGGCGTAGATACGCATACGTTACGTAATATTCATCAAACTTGGTGTAACGGTGATATGGACATAAATGCATTTAAGAACATGTTCAGTCGTGCACAGTCAACTCCACACGGATTCATTACTATAAATTTACACGATCCACGATGTAGATATCGAATTGGTCTTGACAAGATATTTTAATTACTTTTAATCTAACAATTTTATTCCAACCTAATTTATTCCGACATTCCAACCCAACTCTAATATGAGGAGCAGCAGGGAAGGTGAATCCTCTATGATGCTCAATAACTTGAAAACCATTAGCCTGCGCGCAGATGTTTTTATGTACACACCATATTCATGGGGTCCGAAAAACACCAAAATAAGACCCCGTAGCAGCCTTCAAAAGTGGAAATAAACGTTCCCTACGAAATAATTCTCGTAGGAAGGTTTCCCGGTGAGAACAAACGAGGTCTGTCCACCTTCCCTGCTGCTTACATAATTAATGAATAATTCATAAATTCGAGCGCTGTTATTTCTGAGTCCAGACTTGTGAATCTTCTTGGCCTGTACTCAGTTCGAATACGGATAAAATGTACTCAAACAGTAGAAGTTCGATTTACTGGATAGGGAAGTAACAGCAATGATTGTTAATTGGTTCCATCTCTTCAATCAGATTAATGTATCACCTAATTTGTGGTCTCATAATAGACACTAGATGATGTATCTTGTGAATGTGCGTTGAGCGAGAGTGGGCATGTTTTACACGGTGACATCTCTTTTCAAACATCTTTTTGAATTTAGAAACTGGTATGTGTAAGAACCAAAATGTATATCCGACTCCATAAATAGCAAATATGTATACAGAATATAAACAAAACTTTGTGTTCATACAGCTTTTGATACAAGATTCTAAAATAGTAGGTTATTACAGGGGTATGACATGACTGTGTACTAAACGCAGGACTATCAGTCAGTTTATCTTTCCATTGCACATATAATTGATCTTTCCATTATTACACATATAATTGATCTTTCCATTATACATATAATTGATCTTTCCATTACACTTATAATTCATCTTTCCATTATTACACATATAATTGATCTTTTCATTACACATATAATGGATTTTTCCATTGTTACACATATAATTGATCTTTGCATTACACATATAATTGATCTTTCCATTACACATATAATTTATTTTCCCATTGCACATATACTTGATCTTTGCATTATACATATAATTGATCTTTCCATTACACATATAATTGATTTTTCCATTATTACAGATAGAATTGATCTGTGCATTATACATATAATTGATCTTTATATTACACATATAATGGATTTTTCCATTGTTACACATATAATTTATCTTTGCATTACACATATAATTGATCTTAATATTACACATATAATTGATTTTCCCATTGCACATATAATTGATCTTTGCATTACACATATAAGTGATCTTTCCATTACACATATAATGGATTTTTCCATTGTTACACATATAATTGATCTTTGCATTACACATATAAGTGATCTTTCCATTACACATATAATTGATCTTTCGATTACACATATAATTGATTTTTCCATTATTACACATAAAATTGATCTTTGCATTATACATATAAATTATCTTTCCATTACACTTATAACTGATCTTCCATTATTACACATATAATTGATCTTTGCATTACATATATAATTGATCTTTCCATTAAACATATAATTGATTTTTCCATTGCACATATAATTGATCTTTGCAGTACACATATAATTGATCTTTGCATTACACATATAATTGATCTGTCCATTATTACACATATAATTGATCTTTGCATTACACATATAATTGATCTTTGCATTACACATATAATTGATCTTTCCATTATTCAAGAATTACATCTAATGCACCAATATGTTCGTGTGTAGGTAATATTCATGGACAATTTCAAACAAATATATATAAACTTTGATGTTTGTGCGTAAAATCGCTGTAAATACATTAAGCGTTGGGAGAACTAATTGAAGTTATGGTTATAATTGCTACGCACAACCTTAAATTACAGACTCTGGGAGGGTAGTCGTGATCGATGAAAGTTAGAATTAAGAAATCGTGCCCTTTGAAAATTATGCTCACCTCTCTCCTTGTTGTTCTAAAACAAAATCAATATCATTCGATACCTTTGGCCACGTCGTCGGTTCTATTTTATTTGTGCTGTACTTGGGCTTAGTTGTCATATATGACTTATATAATCATACGCTTGGTGTACCCTGCAATCAATCTCACAAATAGAAAAGGTCAAAGCCGTTCTAATATCTTGGCTAGCTTGCGGTTAAAGTTTTGCAGATCTTCAAAGCTTTATGGTGATAATGTCTGATAACTAAATCGCTTAGAATTAATTGCTGGTCTTAAATATAAAATAATAGTATTGATTGGACGTCCAACACTGCGTAATATCCTTTTAAATGGATCATCTTAATATAGGTTCCTAAGGGAATGGAATTGATTGCTTCCTAGTTGAAGGTAAAGAAAGGTGGTGCAACCCTGACCTCTACACATTATTGAAATAAATAAAATATTTGTAAATCTATGGACGTTTTAACGTCTAAAGAAATATTTCATTAAATGGATATCAGACACATAGATATACGTTTTTAGTACGAGGCTTTGTGTCATATCAACTGTTCTTATATGAAAGTTTACCCTCTGAAATTGAGCAGGTCACTTAAATAGACGGACACACCAACATGGGTTTTCGCTTACTGATTTCGTGTAATAGTCTTGCTGGTTCTAAATGCAAATTTTACCAATGAGATCCACAACAGTGTCACAGCAGGCATAGAAACAAATCAGTATAGCTAGTCCTCCTGCATGCTTTTATTGTGAAGGGGGTTCAACTAAATAATTTTCATTTTCAAAATAATCAAATATTACCGATTTGACCTCTCAACATGGCAGTCATGGCATGCATCCATCCTTACATTTTATTTATCGATTCCCCTCATACTTCGATAATTTTATCAGCATTGCCAACAGGAGGGGAGTAAATAGCTTGGTATCCGAGTACCCCTTTTTCTTAGGTATGTCCGTATGATAAGGATTATTAGAGGGGTATAAAAAAAATACAATTTGTCTTCCTTGAATCAGGACTGAACCAGGAAGGGTGAAAATCATGCTAAATGTGTATTGATTTCGTTTTAGGGAGATTATTGTCATTACGATATTACATAAGAATTTGTTTTTTTTTAATATAAAAACATTTAGTGGGCCAGGATGGTGTTTTTAAAATTAAATATGTGATATTGCAAACTTATACCGAACTGCGTAATTAAGCCAAACTATTTAATTATACAATAACAGGTGTGTAACTCTGTCTAGACTGAGATTAAATTTGATCTGTATTTCAGCATTGGCTTTTGTAACCGTGTTTATCCCCAGAAATGGTATGATATAATACATAATTCACACTATCATAGTTCGTTTATTAGTTTTTAGAAAATATATTCAAAATTTAAACTTATTCATTCATATCGGCATTGGAAAAAAATGTGTATTCAATTGCAGTGGCAACTTAACTCAAGGTATTGAAAAAGACAAGCAGCGTAATCTCACTCGGATAGGCAGATGCTAAAAAGATACAAAAAAGCGTCGCATGGCATAATGGTAAATTTGGTATTTTAGCATGTCAAAATATACAAACATATCAAAAGCATATAATCAATAATTTCTATATTTCTCACTGAAATATACAGTAACTTGCCGGTATCTAATTATTAAATCATATGGATATAAAGATTACGCTCTGCACATTCATGTTTGCATATCATCGACTCAATAAAGAATGATCATATTTTGATAATTTTAATACATATGTTCTGGGCCCCGAGTGGCCGAGTGGTCTAAAGTGCTCTCCGTTACGGATCACTGCCATCTCAACTCTGCGTGGGTTCGAGTCTCGGATTCGGCCAATGTGGGTATGTCAGAAAGCTTGCCAGTAGCTTCTCGTGGGTCGGTGGTTCTTTCCGGGGTTTTCCGGGGTTCTTCCCCCACCATTAATACTGGCTGTCATGTATAGTGTGCTGAAAAATGGCGTCAAATCCTACGACAACAACAAGAACAACAACAAATATATACGTTAACATCATTACTAAGTTATTTAAATTTTTGGTCAATTTGAACATAACGTAGAGAAGTCATGCAGCTGTTAGAATAAAATAACTCCCAAATTGACTGAAATCTAATTAGTAAATGATCCACCGAGAACTCAACGAAACTGTATATGATTCACATTTATGTCAGAGAAGACGTTGTCTGTTTACAATAGACTGGTTTGGATTGTATGTTATGAATTGGAACCAATCCATGTCAACCTGAAATGTTTATACGCATGTGTTGGAAAGTGAAAAAGTAACAAACGAAACTGAAGCAAGGTTAGGTAAAGACTGAAAATATATGTTCATAATATTCAAAGGACCTTTGTAAAGTTAAAATTTGGCATTCAATATTAGCAATAAATACAAATATCAAAATCTAAACATTTAAAGAAACTACAAGATCAATACAAAAAATCACAAGCACATTATAAAGGAATTGTATTTTTTGTTATACGTTGGTATATTTATTGTAAGCATCATCCTTATTTGACTAGTAAAGGTTTGTTTGTTGTTTGTTATTTGATTGTATTTCGTATTTGCACAAAGTCGTGAACATCCAGTTGTAAAATATATTGGATTGACCAATGAAAGATGAAGGAAAGCATATGTGCAAATAAATCTATTCCTCCATCGTCATACTCTGTTCCTGAAGCAATATCCTAATCCAAGAACAATAACTTTAATGGACATTTAAACCTATTTATTTCATTGATCAGATGAATAACACAAAAGAATACTCTAATCAAAGATAATCGTATTTAATAGAGTACCTACAGTTTGCCAGTACTTTTCGACTACTTTCATTTATACAATATCGTTAGCAATTACAAGTAATTACAATGATATACCACACGTATATTCAACATCACCTGAACACATAACGACGGAGAAACATTATTTTTGACATCATGAACGTAACATATTCATTTTTTTGTAAGTAAATGGGAGAGATAAAGTTAAGATGTCCAGCTGGCTAACGCCGTTCTGTAGACACTGATTCATGTGTCCAGCATAGTATGCACTGAGCGACTGCGACTCTTGTATCACTTAGTTACCACTGAGGACCTGAAAGAAGGACGTAGCGTTCATATCAGATCAACGATCGATAGCTTAAGTAAAAAGGATTAACTATATGCAACAGCTTGAACTGAAACACATAGGTGGAAAAAATGTTTGATTAATCACGCAAACGATTAAAAAAAAAGAGGCACACAAGTTATGTGCAAACGAATTAGCACCGAAAAAAACACCACATATCATTGTAACACATAACAGGACACAGAACAAAGTTGAAGCATATATTTTGTTTATAATGGTTAAGAATGATTAAAATAAATAAACGTGGCTATGAAGCAAAAGTACGTAAAAGAAAAAAAAAATCAAATTTTAAGGTCAACTTAAAATATCGGCAACGTGGGGATTATAAAGAGGAAGTGGTATTGCTTGAAACATTGCCAAAGGTTGTTTTGCTATTTATAATTTTGAATCTTTGATAAAATCAAATACAGTTCAATATTCAGTTACAAAGCAAAGCAAAGCTGATATAAAAATTAAAAATTTAAAACAGGGAAGCTAAATGCGTGGAAAATAAGATGTAAAACCTACTTGTACCAACAACTCTTGCATTTTCAAATGTTTTAAATGTAAGCACTTTAAAAGTTGTAGACCGAATGAAAACAGCACCGTGAATATCATTTACCACGCATTATTAGATAAAGTTCTAACATTTACAGGCACAATTTTGTTGCAGAATAAGCTAAAATGTATGGCTACAGTCTAAAATGCCAATTAGCGAAATACTTAAATCACTGTGCCTATTGCCATGTCCGATTGTGCAGATGGGTATTTAATTGTACATGGAGTGTTGCCGTATTAAATTGCTTCTAAGACAAAGTATTTCTGGTCTTGTGGGTCTCCAATGTCTTTTCTTTTCAGAAATGTGCTTTGTTTATTTCTCGTAGATATGTCTTAAGGTAATATATTTTATGCTGCATTTTACAGATGAAAGGATCAACATATTCTACAGTTTTCGATTATTATGAATGCTCCGATGATTCCAAATGAGACTATATCAATTCTGCCCAAATTTTGTCCGTATGAGGTATGCTGAATAATGCAACCTATGCAGTTAAGTCCTTTATGTTGATCTGGAATAGTCATATTTTTAATATTAGTGAATCAATCATAAAACGATAAATTCACAATTATTCAATAAGACATATTCTATGTTAATTTATTGTTGTCTAAGTGACATAGAGCGCATCAAGCTGCGAATTTACAAAACGTCAGACCTTTCAGTCTTTATGTATGTGCTTTACGTCCAAACCAAACGTACTTCATTTTGATCATTGTATTCTACGTATTATTGACTAACTTGCAAAGACCTAGCAGCCAACAGTTGCCATCTGCATCAACTGAACCAGAACGATTTCAACAAGCATGATCGTATTGGCTGAATTATAGCATTACCAATATTGATGGACGTCAAATGTGGATTTCTCAAAGTTTATTGATATGTCACCGAGGCCAGACGAATAAAATCGAATACGTATAAATTTCACTATGATTCAACTCCCTCAATATATTCACTACTGATATCAACATGTATTTTAATGTTATCAAATGATTATTCAGTTTTTATATATTAGCACTAAGAACGTCATTAAATATAAACAGTGCTTACGTTTGAAAAAAATATCAAACAATTGTTTGTTTTTGTTGTTGCTGCTGTTGTTGTTTTGGGTTAAATGACATTTCTCGACACGTGGTATGTTACACTTTCCGGCCAATATAACAGGTAGTGGAAGAACTCGGGGAATACCGTGGTTAGAATCGCCGACCCATGAAAAGATACTGGCATGTTTTTTCAAGTACCCACACTGACAGTGCATTAAATTCAAACCACGTGGACAGAGGTTAGATGTCAGTAATCGGTAAAGACGGGCACTCGAACACATGTACAAATTCATGAAGCTTTCACAAAGGAATATTCCAACCTTTTGAAATCAGGAATTAGTGGTTTACAGGGTTAGTCCATGCACTAACTTCAAGCACTATACATTTTTTTCCAGTTGCGTTGTTTGATGAGTCATCAGGTGTCTAGTAGGGACAATTCTTTGGGTGGATCTAGCATTACTTCTTTATCAGCAATCGGTTTGAAAAATACATAGATCAGATTTTAAAAAGCATGAGAACCAAGTAATGTTCAGTGCGAGAGAAACACTATGCTGCATATTAATTTATCAAGATAAGCTCAATGTCCTATTGTATACATCTATAGCTTGAGAAAGAAAGTGCGGCAAATTATGCTATATGTAATTACAATGAATCTTCATAAAATGCGACATTATTACGGTAATTTGCACCCATCGAATTATTGATAAATGTAGTTTCCGGTGACTTTCTCTTCGTGCCCTTTAACCATTGAGGATCAAGCACTGTTCAGTATAAGAGAAAAACTACGCTGCATATTAATTTATCAATATAAGCTCAATGTCCTGTAGCAGCAGAGGGGGCGAGCAGGCCACTTTTCTGAAACCTAATTTGCTTAAAGTATAAGCTTCTTCCGAAATATAAAAAATATAAGGTCACTACTAACCGGACCGAGAGTTGTGTTTACATACCAGAGGTCCCCACCCCCTCTGCTGCTATCAATTAAAAAATTATCATATTAATAATGCCATCAGCTAGGGAATCTCACACTGCTAGATTAGCTCGAGAGAGACTAGAAGCAATCAAAACATTTCTTCCTGTTCGTGATTCTGCTAGACAAAAATTGCAAAAACGTCAAGAAGCCCAAGTTGAATTTACAGAAGGCACAGAACAGTTATTTAAACCCATTACAACAATTCCTAAAAATGCTGTTTGGGGAGATCTTAAGGATGATTAGGATGACGAGGACGAGGAGAAGAAAAAGAAAGGTATTCTTCAAGTATTAAAACAAACCGCTGCGCAGACTAAAAAAACAGCAGAAAGAACCAAGAAAACAAAAAAATATTTTACGAGATGTTCCAACTGAAATAGCTGCAGCTCAACCTCTACCTGATGAAGAAATACTTTAAAGTATTGGTAAAGTTCGTACTGAAATCGCCGACGTGAAGAAAGAACTTGCGTCTAAACCAATAACAGAAAACATTAAAACAATCGAAAAATTTAATGAAAAATTTATCAGAAAAATTAGAAATACTGAAGATGATTTACCTGAAAAACTAGTAATTGGTATGTTTAATAAATCCAGTATTTTAAAACCCGGTCATGAAAAAGTAAACAATGTTAATCTTATCAAGTGGATATATCGCATATATAAAAACAAAAGGCAAGTCAGACATGATGATTTGGAATATGCAGATCATTATGACAAAGTAAAAAGACTTCATAGAGAGAGAGAGAGTGAAACAATCAGAACAACAACAATCTTCTCCACCTCCGCAACAGACAGAACAACCAGAAAAAAATTAAACCTGTAGATATATTTACCGATGAAGCTCTTAATACTTTTACTGACCGAGATAAATTAGTTAATATTGCTGCGTTTTATCATAAATCCAGAAAAAAATATGTGAAACCTGAATATGTTGAATCAATGGTTGCTAAAAGTTGGCTTCCTGCATTATATTTTGCGTCTAAAAATTCGAGTGTTGATATTAGTGATCCAGAGTATGTAAAATTTAAACAAGATGTAAAAAGAATGAGACAATTATTAAAACATCCAGAAGGATCAGGTGCCACTGGAAGCGGTTTTCCTATGGTTGCCCAGGGAAGTGGTCTTATTGCCTGTCCTTGCAGTGTTCTTTCTGACGCAGAACGACTAGAAATACTGATTGGAGAAAAACGTGCAGGAAACAGTTCTTCAGAAATTGTTAATGTAATATCTGATAGTTGTCGAAGATTATTTCAAGGCGGTATTATGGATCGCAGCATTTGTCGTTCTCTTATTGAAGAGATTACTGATGATTATCACAGCGACTAAACAATTAATTAATCAGTATATAAAAATGATTATACATACTGCTCAACGTGGACCGATCACGGTCAGGGTAGTAAACTCACGACTGCCAAATTACAAAACAATTTACGCAGATGGACTTGGTGATGTTGTTCAGGGTCTATTTAGAAGGATGGCTCCAAAAGCAATACCGATTGCAAAACAATTAGGGATGAAGGCTATTGAGGCTGTTCGTGATAAAATTCCTGGCGCTACTGGTAACCTTGCCAGTAAAGCGTTCTCGACTGTCAAGGACAGACTAGCTCGATTAGTACGAAGAAAACATCAGCAACCAATGAAACTGGCCAGCACTGAAGTTATGCCCGCAAATGTCAGTAAAATAATAAATCAAGCCGCAAATCAAAAACTAGCGGAATTATCTGGAGAAGCAGAAAGAAATATAACTGCAGATTTAATGGCGGGAAGTGGTCTTCAACGATAATTTAGATCACCATTTGGAAAATTGATAATTATAATAAAATGTTCAAGGGTATGTCCGACCCAGCATTTGACATTGATGCACCGGTCCTCAAAGATGAATCAGTACGTGATTATCAATTTTATTCCTATGACGCAAGACAACCAAATCAGCGGGGGAGAATCGAATTACAGGTTCAGGATACAAGTAGATATTTCTTGCCTGCTGAGGCGTTTATTGAAGTAGAAGGTGGACTTGTTGCTGCTAATACGCCATATGATGCCAATTTGCGAGTTGGTTTTGTCAACAACTGAATTATGGCGCTGTTTGATAGCGCCACATACATGATTGATGGAAAAAAGTCAGTTCAGAAGGATGTCGATATTGCTACACCAATAATTGGTCTAGCGAGATAATCTGATGATTAAACAAGATCAGCTGGTCCAACAATGATGTTTGCCAAGGATATTACCAACAACGCTGATCATGTTCAATATATTAAATTACGGACACCAGCAGGTACTGCATCTGATCCACAACCAGTTGCTGATGGTCCTGAATATGCAACCAGACCAGGTGTTGCTTTTGATATTATAAAAAGTGTTAATGCAACTGACAACTTAGGCTTTGCAACACGCCGAACAGCGTTGTCAGGAGATAATAGAAGTTTTTCGTGTGCGATTCCATTGTCTCACATCTTTGGATTTTGCAGAAAAGTTAGAAAGGTCATCTTTGGAGCTAAACACACAGTTGTGCTCGTAAGAAAAGGTGATGATAATGATGCAATCTGGCGAGGTGTTGGTGTTGCTGATGCTGGTAAAGTAAATATAACGAAACTTTCATTGTGGATGCCAGTAATGATTCCTTCTATTGCTGAAGAACAAAAATTACTTTCTTTTACGGATCAAGGCGGTAAATCATTGCTATCATGGTTAACAGCAACCACATATGCTGTTCAAAGTAATGTTAATGGTTTATTCACATGGAATATAGCATCAAAGCAAGGTGTTTCTGCGCCACGACATATATTTTATTGCGCTGCAAAATAACGATCGGACGAATAGTCAAGATATTTGACAAACTTGGAGTTGATGAAGTTTCCTTGCGTATAAAAGGACATCAAGAACCAGCTGAAGATATATTGTTAAATTTTGGTCAAAATCACGTAGCGCGTGCATATCATCGTTTGAAGTCATTTATAGGACGTGATCAAAACGTGGATACCGGGCTGCAAATATCACAGTTAGATTTTACAACATTATATCCGATTTATTACTTTTCTCTGGAGCATCTTGATTTATCTAAGCAATCTGTCGTTGATATACACTTTCGAGCTCGTGTTAATGACCCGCCAGGTGGTGGTGCCTTCTACAGAGCAATCGCGGTCATACTCAGTGGCAAAGCAATGTTACTTGAAGGTGGTAGTAGTCGAATGAGGGTTATTGATGCACCAGTGGAAAATCTGTAATCATGTTATTTAAAAACATGAGTATTATCATAAAATGCCATATCATCACGTTAGTGTCAGTCTGACTCCTGGTCAGATTAAAAACCTTCAATCAAATTCAGCATCTAAACTGCGGTATGAAATTATCACTAAAGCGAGATCAGATCACGGTAGGTCAAAATAAATCATCATTATCAGAACGTCAACTTAAACATTTCAACAGCGCTAAACAATCAAAGACAGGCGTCAAACTTAATCTCTCTGCGGGTGCGGTTAAAGACTCAATTAAAACAGGCGGTATTTGTCCACTTCTCGCGACTATTCCAGCACTAATTGTCTCAGCAGCACCTGCCGTAGCAAAAGCAGCCGCATTAGGTACTGTTGGAGCCTCTGCTGGAATGGCTCTAAAGAAAGCAACAGGGCGAGGATTAAAAACAGAGGGACCGGATTAAGATTACCGGGATCTCGTTGGGGGAAAAGGTCTGAGGCTTCCAGGATCACTTCGTTAATTATTCGAGCAACAAATTTTGATTTACTTAATGCTGCTAAACAACTAAAAATAAAAATCTTCAGAGGTGTTTTTATGCGAGATCAATTGCCGGACCGACCAAACAGCGCTAAAACAGGTATTATTAATCTCGATAATTCAGGACCTGGTACTCATTGGACCGCATACGCAATTGATCCACGTGGAATCGTTTATTTTGATTCGTACGGGTTAGCTCCACCTCATGAGTTTATTAAGTATGTCGCACCACTTCACACAGCGGTTTGGTATTTATTCTGGAAGCAGCTGATAAGAAATTAACCGCAACATCTTTCTGGTGGTGTCTAGAATTTGTAGCTGAAGCACCTCAATTGGTTACTGTATGAAATATAATGAGTACCTCAGCATCGTACAGGTACGTGAATGGCAAACGAACTTAAAAAATCGAGTCGAACAATATACGGTAAAAATAAAGAAATATCACGACGACTAGTTATCGTTGACGTAATCGTTTATTCAGTATCGGCTGCTGTTGTGTCCACCGGCGTATTATTATCAACGATAACAATGATGGCGCCAGTAGCCTTAACAATCTGTATTTCAGCTACAACATCAATTGCAGGTGTGTTAAATATCATTACAAAAAAGATAAATACTTGCATGAATAAAAAATTATCCGATTACATGATAAAGTTAGCACACTCGAAGTTATCTTCGTTGTTATCAACAGGTCTTAATGATGGAATTATATCTGACTTTGAATTTCCAGAAATAATTAAAATATACAGCTGTGTTGGTATTAAAGGCACAAATATATTAAACATTGACATCAGTAGAGCTACTCCAGCAGATCGTGACAAGCACGACTCCGCTGAAAACAGCGATGATCTCAGTAAGTTCGACTAATCCCGAATTTAACATCAGTTTTCCAAATGCGATTCTAGCAAAAGAAATCGCACTGGCAGAATTACGAATATATTGCAGTTGGCCAAATATCAGATCGAAATCATTTAATGGTACACCAGCAAATGATTCGCTTGTATTTGCTAATAAAAATAAAGATGATGTAACACCTGACTGGAACGTTGTTGGTATACCAACTGGCAGTTATGAGATTGAAGAGATCAATGAAGAATTTGCGCGTAGAATAAAATCAATAACGGGAAAAGAAACAAAAATATCAATTAACCTTCATGGGCCGACGCTATCTTCTGCGGTTGAGATACATTATCCTGATTATGCCGTTGGTATTTATCAAGCATTGATAAGATCAGTACTAGGTTGGCCTGATATTGCGCCAGAATATCAGGGACCACCAGAAGCACGTCGGGATGATTTTACAATAAATGAAAAGAATATTATAATAGCTCCAAAATATCGAGGCAAATACCCGTGGAGACAGACTGGAATTATCCTAATTACTGTTGCTCCTGATGGTGAACATATTCCTGAAATAATAGAACATTTGTATACCTATGATGATAAAATGAATCCAATCATCGATAAAGGATTTATTCAGTCATTTTTCGATCCTTGTTCATTCTGAATTTAGACAATCAATCAACAAACTACGAAATGTCTTTTCTGACATCACACAATACTACAGTGATGATGTGAAACAACAAATCGTTGAGACGATAAAACATCTAAATTAGGTTATATCAGATCTTAGATACGTCAATGAAACTGTCATTTGGAATATATTTTTTACCACGGTGAAGCTGATCATTATACAAGACCACTTACAACAACGACCCCTAAACGGTTGCTTCTCAATCATTACAAAATAACTGACCAACAATTACCAACATTTGTAATACCAGGGATTAATGCTGACAAACTAGTAAAATCACTGAACGATATTATCAATGAGAACTTTCCTAAAATCATCGAATCATGGAGAAAAATAGCCCCACCTCCGCTTGTTCTCAAACATGACAATGATCCATACAGCGGCGGCAGACATGTTTCACAAGGAGTCGTTAATATAACATCGACAATCGCGGTTAATCTCGTTTGTGATGTCATCGATGGCAGCTATCAAATAAGATCTTTTAAAATCAAATCAGGCTCAACAAGGATACATTTTATAAACGTTCACAACACAAGTACCCCCTGGAGATCTGATCGTACAAGTACCAACCAATCCTGTTTATCTGCGGTGTCATAATAATATGTTAACACGAATAAATTTTAAACTAACTGACCACCCTGGACATTTAATTGACCTGAGGGGAGAGGGATTGATAGTGAATCAGTATGTGAAATCTTAATGATTTTTCAGGAATATTTTATTTATTCTGAAATAATTATTATAATCTGAAATATTTTATTCAGAAATATTTCATTTATTCAGAAATTGATGGGGTAAATGATTCTTAAAATTGTGCAAATCAATCAGATTGTTTGTTTTGATGGGGTGGTTGGTACTCAAAATCATGTAAATCAATCAGTTTGCTGATTTTGATGGGCTGAATGATACTTAAAATGGTGCGAATCGATCAGATTGTTTGTTTTGATGGGGTGGTTGGTGCTTAAAATCATGTAAATCAATCAGTTTGTTTGTTTTGATGGGGTGGTTGGTACTCAAATCGATCAAATAAAAAATATTTCAGAATAAAACATATATATTTCAGAATAAATAAAATATATTTCAGAAAAAAAATATATATTTCAGAAAAAATAAAACTTATTTCAGAATAAAATATATATATATTTCATAATAGATAAAAAATATTTCTGAATAAATAAAAAATATTTCAGAATAGATAAAAAATATTTCAGAATAAATAAAAAATATTTCAGAATAGATAAAAATATTTCAGAATAAATAAAAAATATTTTAGAATTAAAAATACATTTATTTCAGAATAAAAAAATATATTTCAGAATAAAAAAATATATATTTCAGAATAAATAAATTTTAACAAAAATAAACAGTAGCATGATGAGCGGTTATCATTCATGGGTTTTGCTGCACTGGCCTGTGTGTCTCCATGGGATCCTTTGTTTGAGACTTTTGTCCCGAGACTCTGTCGGTTGAGACTGTTGTCCCGAGACTCTATCTTCATTTGAGACCTTTCTTATTGGTCTTTTCTCGGCATCCCATGATCGTTTCTTTTAGCCAAACATTTTTTCTAAATGTTTTTCTGTGGGTACCCATGTGACGTAGAGCTTATACTGTTTTTTTCAGGGCGTCATATAGACATATCTCAGGAGAATTTTGAATTTGTCTAACCGAAACGAAATGATATAAATATTTAGAAGATTGTCTATGCGCCATGTACACCCCCAAGAGAATATCCCGGGGTTGTTAAAACGCACTCACACTACGGTTTCGTAGTGTGAGATGTACATGGGTTGCTGCCGCCCCCACTTTTATATAGGAAAAACCCTACCATAGGTACCGCCGACAATATATGTCCGTTACGAAATTCGAACAGGAGACCCCCAGAATGAGAGTCAGCTGCGTTACCATTTGCCCCACAGTCCTTAATCTGATTATATAAAAGTTATTATATAGCTAAACATCACTGAAGAAATCTATATCACTACAAACTTAATATTAAATCATTCGATAAGTATAACTAATTTTTCAGTTCTGCACACAGATAAAACGTATTTCTGCTTAATAAGTCAGATTTAGAAAGTTAGTTATTTTTCGGGATAACATATATACCGGAAAAACGTTCTGGCTAACTGCCACACTGTAGACATCGTAGCGAACCAGGAAAACCCAATGATTCGGCTACTTGTTATTATCGCAGAAGATATACATCACTATAACACGAATATCGATAAATGGACCAAACTGGCACACTGCAAACATCGTAGCGAACCAGGAAAACCGATAATAAAAAAAATATATTGTTTGTCACTGATATAAGGGAGATAATTGATACTATTTCTGTAAGACAACGGAAAATAACTGATATTCTTCCCATTAGCCAGCTCTAGACAGATCAAAATTAAATAAGTGCGGTTTATATCCAAATAACTCCCATGTACATTGAAATCAATGGTTAATTGACATACATGAATGCATCGCAAATTTGAAACAGATGTACTGTCTATTTCATTTAAAGTTGGAGGGTTTAACATTTTTCCGCTTACGATGGTAAACACGGTCAAAGGGAAGTAACTCAATTACATGGGTATGCTCAACGGAGTTATCCCCCTTCTTCAGGTAAGTAGTCTGCTCGCATACTATAGACCCAAATATTAAATAAATAGTTAATAAATATAATTCGAGGCAATTTGACGATTTATCTCCATCATTGACTTTTACACAATTGCGGCAGAGTTATCTGTATCTAACACCAATGAAATATAAGAGAATGAAATCCAGTTTCCAAACCGGTATGAAAATGATGATTTCGTTCTCTTATCTGTAACATATTTTACCATACGCGAGTTAATATCAAAATATTTTCCAGCCGCGTTAATTGACTGAAATATCATCTTGTCGCCGGTCTCTACATTGACAGATTTAATCGCTCTAGGGAGTTTTGAGTGTTTACCAGTTCTTCCCCGTGCAGAGTTCTCGCTTTGTGTTATAGCCTGAAGATTAGATAAATTATTATTAAGTTTGATTCCGTTAATATGATCGATCACAAGACCGTCTTTAATCACCCCAAAGAAACATTCGAATACGAAACGATGACAATAATATCTTTTATTCCCAGCAGCAAACATTAAATAACCGTATTATTAACAGTACCAACTGGTCTTTTCAACCGACATTGTCTGATAAGACCATCACGATTGGATTCATAGTTTATTATTATATGATGCTTCATAAATTCTTGGCTCATTTATATACTAATAATATTTGTTTAAATCATAATTTGCCTGAAAACTTAGATAGTCCTCTACGGATTTTATAGATTTGTCACTGTCATTATTTTTTTTATCATAATATCTTTTAAGTTCTCTGTATCGCTTACAACAACAACTAGCACATAATTTAGTTTTTCCTGGCATTCCAGCACCACATCGCAGGCACGGTATTGGTCCTAAGCTTCCACGGTGAACGCTCTGTAAGTGTTGTCCGCAGAATTCGTTTTTACAGGATTTATTACAGCGAGTCAATGAACCGATCATCAACCATTTGCACTGAGACATTAAATATAATATTTTTCATTTAAATACTTGTTTGAAATATAATATGAGCGAGTTCGATAGATTGTTCCGAATCAAGCCCTGGAGCGCAGATAAATTTATTCTCGACAGAATATCTCCTGACCTACCGATGCGAGATCTGGTTGATCCGAAAAATAAAAGCTTGATTAATAAAATTCACGGGTCCAAGAAAGAATTTCACACAGATGGTGCATCTCATGTCTGGTCAACGTTCAAGATTATAAGCAACGGTGTCATTGACGCTACGATGAATGACGAACGAGCATCAACTATCATTAACTACATTGATAATCGCAAATATCTTTTCAGAATAAAATTTTGTCGTGCTAACAGAAACAGGTAATTGGATTATACGTGACAAATATGATGCTGTACACAAGGGTGAAAAAAAACTGTCGTACTACGTAAATATTCTAAACCAGGTGTATTGACTGGCATTGACAAACCATATTATGAGCTAGCGTATCCTGTGACCGTGGTTATTTATGGAATCTATGTGATAAATGAAAAACCCAAAGTTGATAAACTGGCGCCGATGAAATTTTCAAAAATAAACTGAGTGGCTGAACGAGTAACAAAACATTTTACCGTTTCGACTCGTGGAAACGGCTTAACGGATAAAAGACGTAAAATAATAAACACGTGGGGAGAAATGGTTAAAGATACCGGGGCGTCAATCAAAGATGTGGCTGAACTAGGGAAAAAACTAACGTTCCCAATAACCGTAGCGACGATAACAGGAGAAATATTGTTTCAATCAAAATATTGAATCAAAATATAAATCAAAAGGTGCTTCGATCGAAATTATTGATCATAACGCACACGCATGGACTAGCGCAGTAACAGTGTTTCCACGAAATCGAACTGTTAAAATTTACCGCGGAGACATGTTTGATATTATTAACGAAATAAGTAAAGACGATCCTGGGTCAGTATGGTTATTTCAGAGAAGAAAAAAATAAATTTGATCAGTTTGTACGACCTAATGGCCTTATTTATTGAAAAGATCTTCTCCACGAAAAAATGAAAAATCTTGCACTGCAATATACTGATGATACTGACGAACTATTGAACAACTGTTTTACTGTTCCGTCAGTTGCGGCTCATTTTGCTAGAAAGAAAAATTCGTGGAAACCAACTGGATTTGATTTTCTCAATGATATAATATCCAGTTGTGTCCACTACGGACACGGTGGATTATGGAATACTAAATACGATCACAGAGATGTTATTTCGGTTGATATGGTCGCGTGTTATCCCGGAAGTTTTCTCGGGTACGGACTTTGTTCTGTGTACTTTGAGCGATTCGGTCATCCGACGCACGAGATGACACGAGTATCAATAAATGGACCATTACCGGATTTTGATCTGACTGGATTCGCTTGTATTGAGTCATTCGAGCTTGCTATGGGACTTCATCCAATTTGTTATGTTTGGTTTCGAAAACATTTTTCAGAAAAAATGTGGGCACCAATAGTACTGTTACGGTATATGCTTGATTGTGCGATGTTAATATCGTTGACGATCAGCGAAGCAATTATATTATATCGGAAACAAACCAAAGTTTCGTTACCACAACAAAAACAGTATTCTGATGATGAAAACCCGGATAAAACAGATCACAAGAATAAAATTACGAAAGATCTTGGCAGAAAAATAATTGGCAAGTTCACTCAAGGAGGATCATACGATCATAAACGAAATTGTGCAAGATTGATCATGGCCGATGCTGAGTTAGATTTTATAATGGCTGATACAACGAAGAAAAACACGTTTATAAGTCGAGAAATAGCTTTCTTGTCAAATGAAAATAAACTAGGTACCATTGTGAGCTACATGGACGGTGAGTCACCTCAGTATACTCATTTAAGATCATCGATGCTCGTATATGTTTCGATAAATCTATTATCGATGATAAATAAGGTTTCTAAGTTTGCTGTCAGAGTTGCCACGGAGTCGTTTTATATCAATAAAAAATATTCAGGATTGTTAGAACAACTACATATCGATACTTTTGCACAGTGGGGTTCGTGGAGAATAAAAAAAAAACATACTCGGTTATTCCAAATCCGCTGATGTTACGATCAAAGATATTTATTGTAAAAAATATCAAACATTAAAGCTATCTTCTGCACCATCGGCGTACGATCCAATAACCAGAAATGAAACGATTTATCTGAACGGACCAGGTGGTTCTGGTAAGATGGCTCGAGCAATTGAATTATTTCAGAATTCAGATATGATCGTTTTAACTCCTACACATAGACTCGCGCGAGAGATGAAACAACGAGGGGTACAATCGTGTACTTATCACAGCTTCTTCCGATGGAAGGGTGATGCTTGGACTTCTTCAAGAAGGGGTGAGAAATATATTCCGAGGATTATCGTTTGGGATGAAATATGTACAGTACCGTTAGAAACTTTAAAAACGTTTCTTGATTGGCTATTAACAAGAAATACTACTGTGATAACGTGTGGCGATCACGGTCAACCACCACCTTTTGTTGGACCATCTCCACATGGATGGCTGAAAGATTTTGTTGACCACTTCCAAAAAGTGACTGATGATCATACAGCACTTGATCCAGAATTAAGGGAGTTTAAAAAATTAATCAGACCACAGTCGAAAAAAATTCAATGTAAGTAATGCGTAAACTGATTTTAGAAACACCCATGAACGAATTTTCGCGCGCGTGGAGACCAAACGATTTGATAGTTGCAAGTAGAAAGATAGTCAGAGATACACTTCAGCAGCGGTTGTTTCTGTTACAACGACAAAAGTTTCCAACGTTGCCAGTTCCGCTATGTTATCGACCAGCAGATACACGACGACAAAATATTGACGTTGATATACCAGGACAGACCGAGAAACAAAATTTAGTGTTAAATGATATTGTCGCAGTTGATGTCAATGTTGTTGAAGATGCGCTAAAAACAAATAAATCCCCGTGGACGATTCATTCATCTCAGGGATTAACTATTACTGATACAGTTGTTTGGATCGTCGATGATCGTATCGAGTGGTCAAATTTGGTTTATCTCGCATTATCTAGAGTTAGAAGAATATCTCAACTACGAAGGATTATCATGAACGAATTAGTGATCAATGATGATGATGCTGACGGTGACATAATAAGAAAAAAATTAGCTGGTTATAAACAGTGTGATAAAAAAAATAAACGTGATTTTGATCTTGACGTTGAATTTATTAATACGCTGAAACAACAACAGAATAATCACTGTGTGAGTTGTAATTGCATAATGTTATGGCGGTATCTGAAAAATGATCCAAGACAATTTACCTTAGATAGGAAAGATAACCATCTTGGCCATACACGAGAAAAACGATGTTGACCTGTCTTGATTGTAATCGACGTAGGGGTGCTAGTTAAGTGATTGCGGTGGTAATTGAGTGTCCTCGGGAATTATTTGTAGTTGTTCACGTACAAATCCACGTTGAGGAGCAGTTGAATCTAGTCTGTAGATTGCTGGTCTACCAGTGGATCTTGTTATGATATATATCTTATATGTCGTGATACTCCAAATAGGATCAGTCGCTCTTTTTTTTACCATCTTCAAGTTCACCTCGTTCATATAAATATCTTACAGTCACATTACCTAATACTGGCTGAGATCTTTTATCTTGAATGAATTCCTTCGCGTAATGATATCAAAATAACCGCTCAGCAAGTGTTCGATTGAATCGTTCAACAATTGCCTGATCACGATGAATTGCAGTGTGTCCTCGTCTGATTTTTGACGTTATGTTGTTTCATCAACGATCATACTGGACCAAGAAATTCTTTGCCAGGATCAGCCTGTAATAGTTGTAGCCATCGTAATGGTCCTCGTTGATAAATTCGTTCAAACGCATCGGCTACTTCAGATGACGTTTTTGTTGATAATGGTTCCGCTTCTTTATATCTACTTGCAACGTCAATGACAGTTAAGGCGTATTTGTATGTTATTTGACGTCTACGTACTTTAATCGTATCATAAGGTAAAAACAGAACATCCGCTTGATGAACTTCATTAGGAACACTGACATCGAAATACGCGTACGGAATTCGTTTCGGTGATGGTAGGTAAATTTGCCATGTTGCTTGTTTGGATAATCACGCTTTAGCAGTAGAATGTTTAAATGCTGCTGCATCAGCGAGTTTATTAATTGCTGCTTTATCCCTCCAATATCCCCTTGGACTATAATAAATTGATTCCATTTATAATTAATTACCAGCCCCTAATACGAGTTTACCTTTCATTGCAGATTTTACTAACCAATTAGCTAATAATTCTTTGATATTTTTATTTGTTATGGAATCTAGCGAATGAATCAACTTCACATCTGCAATATGCCTATGTTGTAGATCTTTATTTTTAAAAGCCACATCATGAACGTGACATGCTTTATCAATATCATTTATGGGATACTCACCTGGTTTTGGTTGATCCTGATTGTCAAGCCTGATATCAAGTCGAGTACCAGGACCACAATAATTATATCCTGGTAGATGTTTTTCTGCAGGATATTTAGCCCATGGGGTTCCTGGGAACTTTGGCATTAATTTAGCAATATCACCACCATCTTTTGTGGGTAAAAACGAAAACATTTTTCTGTTACATACTGCACACCTTCCACCATATGTTTTTCTCGCATTTTTTGTTGTAACCGTAGATAGATGGTTAGTTGGAGTTTTAACTCTACAACGTAAACAATATAGGTTCATATTATTTATATATGGATATAATTGATTTCTCAGCGACACGAAAACAAGAGCCAGTTAAACACCATCATGCTTTGCCAAATTCGATCAGAATGATAATAATAGGTCCATCTGGATCGGGTAAGACGTAATTATTACTTAATTTGATAATGAGATGGCTAAAATGGGATAAGTTATATTTGGTAGCACCATCAGTTGATGATCAACGATGTTATGATGTACTTAAAGATTTCAATGAAAACGCAAGATTGATGGACGAAGATAAGGATGTTATAGAGTTTATAACCGATATTGATGAAGCGCCGAGCGTTGATGTTTTAGACGGATTTATTAATAATTTAGTTGTATACGATGATGTGATGCTGGACAAACAATCAAATCCTGCCAGAATTTTTTCATGTGGCAGACATAAAAACACTGATGTGATTTATGTTACTCAGCGATACACACAAATACCAAAAGTAATAAGAGATAACTGTAATATTTTAGTTATGTTTAATGGAGCTGCTACGCATACGTTGCGAAATATTCATCAAACATGGTGTAGCGGTGACATGGATATAATTAAATTCAAAAATTTCTTTTCACATGCACAATCAACCCAGCACGGGTTTATAACAATAAATTTACATGATCCTAGAACAAGATATCGTATTGGACTTGATAAAATGTTTGGATAAATTGATAGCAGCAGAGGGGGCGGGAGCTCCGGTATGTAAACACAACTCTTGGTCAGGTTAGTAGTGACGTTATTTTTATTTTATTTCCGAAGAAGCTTATACTTTAAGCATATTAGGTTTCAGACAAGTGGTCTGTTCGCCCCCTCTGCTGCTCCTGTTGTATACATCTATAACTTGAGAAAGAACATGCGGCAAATTATGCTATATGAGCAGCAGAGAGGGTGAACAGACCACTTAATCCGTCACGTACGTTTTTCTTACCAAAACAAATAGTGACCCTTCATAGAGGTAACTACCTTACCGCGTCATTGATTGACCCAGACAAACAGGGGATGCGGTCCAAACCCACCCTGCTGCTATGTTATTCTGAATAATCCTGGAAATCTTTATCAGAGTACAATCATGCTGAATCTTCCTGAAGTTTATCATCATTTGTTTTGTTCTTCAAGTAATATTCAAGTTCTGATGGTGGTTTTTCTATTTTTGGATTTATGTTCTTTCTTTTTCTGTAATATATCATTAAACTTCTGTATCGATCTCCACCGCAATTTTTGCGAATCTGATATAATCCTCTAACGCCGTTGTTACATCCAACACAATGTCGTGAACCAGCATGAGGATTTTTTGATAAAATATAATTATGTCTCCTGCAATATTTTCCATGACACCTTTTGTTGCATTTATTTGTTGTTCCTTGAATTAGCCACGTACAATTGTGCATATATTAATGATATCTGTTTAATTAAATTTACACCTTTTTCTGCTGCTATTAATTAAAAAATTGTTATATCAAAATAATGGTACATCCGGAATCTCATACTGCAAGAATAGCACGAGAGAGACTAGAAGAAATCAAGAATTTTCTTCCTGTCAGGGATTCATTCAGAAAAAATCTACAAGCGCAGCAAGAAGCACAAGTTGAGTACGAAGAAGACACTAAAAAACTGTTTAAATCCGTCACTGCAGCTACTGAGAAAGTTACAACTGTCATCAAAGAAGATCTTCCGGTATTAAAACAAACTACAGAACAAACTGAAAAAATAGCAAGAAGAACTAACAAACAAAAAAGATTTTACGAGATATTCCAACTGATATAGCTGCGGCTCAACCTCCACCCGTTGGTGAAGAAATACTTGAAGGTATTGGAAAACTCCGTACTGAAGTCGCCGACGTGAGAAAAGTACACCTAAACCTAAACCAATAAAAGAAAACGTAGAACTGATTGCAAGATTTAAGGAAGGGTTTGTCGAAGATATTAGAAATGCTAAAAAAGAAAAATTATCTGAAAAATATTAATTAGTATATTTAATAAATCTAGTATTTTAAAACCCCGTCATGAAAAAGTACGTGATGATAATCTTATTAAATGGATATATCGCGTATATATAAACAAAAGACAAGCTAGAGATGATGATTTAGAATATAAAAATCTTGATGAAGAGGTAAAAAGACTTTATAGAGAGAGACTGAAACAACTAGAACAAGAACAACTCTCCCAGCAGGAACCTTCATATCAACTTCCTCCACCTTTACAAAGTAAAACAAATTCTGTGCCGGTAATGACATTTACACCGGTAGATTCACCACGTGAATTTCGAAGTGATTCACCTGACATGTACCCGGTCACCACTGAATCATTTTATCCTGTAATGCAACCACCAGTATTTAAAACACCTCAAGATGAACCTAAAAAAGGTTCTGGTTTATGTCCTGATAATATCATTAATAACGTATCACGGTTAGAAGTTCTCATAGGAGGAAAACGAGCTGGAAATATTTCAACAGAAATAATTAATGAAGCAGCTGATATTTGTCGGCGATTATTTCAAGGTGGTATCATGGATATCGGCGTTTACCGAGAATTTATCGATGAACTTGTTGATGATTACAGTGACTAGTTGTTAGATAAATAACAAATTAAATAAGATGATAGTACACAATAATCATCGTAAATCCACACAGGTCGGAGTGGTAAACTCACGATTACCAATCTATGAAGTAATTTACGGAGATGGACTTGGTGATGTTGTACGGGGATTATTCACAAGGATAGCTCCAAAAACAGCACCTGTTGCAAAATAATTATCGATGAAAACTATTGATATTGTTTGTGAAAAAGCTCCTGGTGCAATTGTTAATGTTGCTGGTAGGGTTTTCTCGGCAATCAAAGAAAGACTAGCACGATTATTGCGACGAAGATCACAATCAGCAAAATTACCAAGTACTGAAGTAATGCCAGAAGAGGTCAGTAGAATAATAAATCAGGCTGCAAATCAAAAACTAGCGGCGTTAGCAGATCAAGGACTTGGTGAATCAGAGAGTAATATTTCAAGCATGATATCAGGAAGTGGAGTTTCCAAATCCGGTAATTTTCGTGTTAGACGAAAATAATTATAATAAATGTTCAAGGGTATATCAGACACAGCATTTAAAATGGAAGCAGTTGTGCTTAAAAATGAATCGGTACGTGATTATCAGTTTTATTCTTATGAAGCACGAACACCAGATCAACGTGGAGGAAGAGTTGAACTACAAGTTCATGACACAAGTACATACTTTTTACCGCTGAGGCTTTTCTTGAGGTAGAAGGTACAATTGTAAAAACGGATAATACTAATAACGGAGATGCAGTAAAATTTGGTTTTGTCAACAACGGGATCATGGCATTATTTAATAGTGCCACATATATGATCGATGGAAAAAATATTGAATCAATTCAGAATAATGTCGACGTTGCTATAACAATAATTGGTCTAGCAAGATATTCTGATGGTTATACAAGATCAGCAGGTCCCACAATGATGTTTGTGAAAGATAATTCTAATCACCCTGAAAGCGATCCGTATGATATAAGACGACCAAGAAATGCTGACGATACAGCTGATGCTTCTGTGTGGCCGGTGGTTCATGGTCCTTATGAAAATGTCAACTTGGGATTTGTAGCACGTAGAAATATGTTGCTAGGAGCCAATAGAAGATTTTCTTGTACAATTCCACTATCGCATATTTTTGGATTTTGTAGAAATGTTAGAAAGGTTATTTCTGGAGCTAGACACGCGGTTGTTCTTGTAAGAAAGAGTGATGATAACGATGCTATGTGGAGACCTCTTGGTGATGCTGGTAAAGTAGTATTATCGAAACTTTCACTGTGGATGCCGGTAATGACTCCAACGATCGCAAAAGAACAAAAGTTGAATTCTTTCATGGACACTGGTGGTAAATCCTTGTTTTCATGGTTAACAACAAGCACGGATAGTACACAAACTGACGTTAACGGTCAGTTTATATGGCATATAGCATCACAACAGGGTGTTTCTGCACCAGGGCATATTGTTATTGCTTTTCAGCGCCATGATCGTTTAGGTAATCAAACTCGATCTCATCTGATATTTGACCAACTAGGTATCAGAGATATTTCCTCACGGATAAACGGACAACAAGAACCAACATAGAATACACAACTAAATTATGAACAAAATAGTATAGAACGTGTATATCATCGTTTAATGTCATTCATGGGACGTGATCAAAATATAGATACTGGGTTGCAAATATCACAACATGATTTCAGAACTTTGTATCCGATTTATTAATTTTCACTGGAGCATCTTGATCTATCAAAACAATCTGTCGTTGATATACGTCTTAAAGCAGCGTTAAATACAGGAGGTGGTGTTGATAATAGAGCAATCGCTGTTATACTCAGTGACAAAGCGATGTTACTTGAAGGTGGCAGTGGTCGAATGAGAGTCGTTGATGCACCAGTGGAAAACCTTTAATCATGTTATTTAGAAAAATATATTTATATAAAAATGTCGTATAGTTATGTTAATGTTACTCTGGCTCCCGGTCAGGTCAAAAAGCTTCAATCAAAAACCACCAGCAAATGCGGAACTAAAATATCGCTAAAACGAGATCAGATTGATGGTGGTCCAAACAAATTATCGTTGTCAAATAATCATATTAAACATTTCAATAAAGCCGTATAATCAAAAACCGGAGTTCAATTTCATCTTTCTCCGAAGCGCCATCAAGGACATGGTTAAAACAGGTGGTATATTTCTACTTCTCGCGTCTATTCCAGCGTTAATAGCTGCTGCCGCTCCAGCCGTAGCAAAAGCAGCCGCATGAGGTGCTGTTGGAACAGCTGCTGCAATGGCTCTCAAGAAAGCAACAGGAAAGGGGTACAAAAAAAAGGGACGCGGCCTAAGATTACCGGGATCTCGTTGGAGAAGAGGTCTGAAGCTTCCACGTTAGATGCTCCAGAATCAAATTTTGATTTGATAAAAGCTGCTAAAGAATTAAAAATAAAAGACTTCAGAGGTGTTTTTATGCGAGATCAATTGCCGGACCGTCCAAACGGTGTTGAAACAGGTATTATTAATCTCGACTCGAATTCAGGACCCGGTACTCATTGGGTATCATACGCGGTTGATCCACGTGGAATCGTTTATTTTGATTCGTACGGGTTAGCTCCACTTGTTGAATTTATCAAGTATGTTGCACCACTTCACTCAAGAACCTCTGGTTCCAGAGTTTGGTATTCAACGCTACCCACACAAACAATGACAGATCGGCCAATAATATACTTAACGCTATATGAAAATCATCCAAACCGCCACATAAAGTCGTGCATGATTATACAAGCAACCGATTCGTTTTAAACAGATCTTAGATTATAATGGTTGATATTTACGGAAGAAGCTCTTCTTCACGCGTTGAGAAAAAGTCCGGCGACGTTGATCTGTCAAAGTACGCGACTAAAGATGATCTCGCTGATATCATGAATCTTGCTGGAGTTGACCCAGATGAGGTTGTTATTTTTCAGGATCGATAGGGTAAACTTAAAACGAGCAACATCAGATGGAATGATATAATTCGACGAGTACTCGGTGCGGTCACGGATAATATCCCTGTGTTTACTGACAGCGGCAAAATCAGGGATTCAAGTATGTCGCTTGCAACCATCAGAAATGAAATTATAAAAAGTGTTGCTAATCGCGTGAAAAATACCGGTGATATAATGACGGGTGAACGTAGCATGAACGGGAATAAGATAGTAGTTTTAAGAGATCCAACATCCGACGAAGACGCAGCAATAAAAAAAATACGTTGATGTCAACTACAACACCGTAGATGGTAAATTATCCACGTTGCGGGCCGAGTATGACGTTCAAGTGAGTGCTTTTGGAAGATCTCGAAGAAATTTTAAAAAAACCGATGAATCTATAGATAAATTCTTCGGCACTCCGTTGACATAAAACTTTCTGATATCAAGACGAACATCGATACAACTAAAAAACACTTGAAGATGTCGTAGCGGGGATTCCTGAGATCGTTAATAAAACCAGTTTGATTAAAATTTCAGCCGGAATAACTCCCGGGCATATTCTTGGCATCCGTCCGTCTACGAGAGACGATGGCATAGCTCCTGCTGCGTGGGCAACAGCTGATTCTCCATACCACCCTGCCCAGGCTTCATAGCTCCACTGGAGAGGACACTCCAGCGTCGTCGTACGGCGTCGGCACAACACGGGCATATTACCAACATCTTATACACAGTATCATCGGGATTCGCAACATGATCGTAGCAAAATAAAACTATCAAATATACCGCAACAGTCACTGGCCTGTACAGGCTGTCTGTGTTCAGTGCTGCAAAATTTGAAATATTTACAACGTATCCATGGCACCATTCAACTGATAAGTTTTCCCGAGTTGTATCTGTTATATTAAATATTTATTTTGGAAGCAGCTGATAAGAAATTAACCGCGACATCTTACTGGTGGTGTTTGGAATTTGTAGCGGAAACACCTCAATTATTTACTGCATAAAATATAATGAGTACCCCAATAAGCGATGCATCTCAATACAGGTACAATCAGTTTTGTATAATCTGAAACAATTTATTATTATTCTGAAATATTTTATTTTTATGAATCAATCTGATCGGGTGGTTGGTACTTAAAATTATACAAATCAATCAATTTGTTAATTCTATTGGGGTAATTGGTACTGAAAATTATACAAATCAATCAATTTGCTAATTCTGATAGGGTAATTGGTACTTAAAATTATGTAAATTAATCAGTTTTCCAAAAAATACTACAAAAAATATTTTATTATTATTCTGAATATTTTATTTTTTATACAAATCAATCTGATGGGGATGGTTGGTACTTAAAATTATTCAAATCAATCAGATTTGTAATTCTGATGGGGTGATTGCTACTCAAAATTATACAAATCAATCAGATTTGTAATTCTGATGGGGTGATTGTTACTCAAAAGTATACAAATCAATCAGTTTTCCAAAAAATACTACAAAAAATATTGTATTATTATTCTGAAATATTTTTATTATTTATGTAAATCAATCAGATTTGTAAATCTGATGGGGTGATTGGTACTCAAAAGTATACAAATCAATTAATTTATTAATTCTGATGGGGTTATTGTTACTTAAAATTATACAAATCAATTAATTTATTAATTCTGATGGGGTAATTGCTACTCAAAAGCATACAAATCAATCAGTTTTCCCAAAAAATACAAAAAAAAATATTTTGTTATTATTCTGAAATATTTTATCATTATTCTGAAATATTTTATTATTTATGCAAATCAATCTGATGGGGTAATTGGTACTGAAAATTATGCAAATTAATCGGTTTGCTAATTCTGATGGGTTAATTGGTACTGAAAATTATGCAAATCAATCAGATTTGTAATTCTGATCGGGTAATTGGTACTGATAATTATGCAAATTGATCAGTTTTCCAAAAAATACTACAAAAAAATATTTTATTATTATTCTGAAATATTTTATTATTATTCTGAAATATTTTATTATTTATGTAAATTAATTAATTTATTAATCCTGATGGGGTGATTAGTATTTAAAATTATACAAATCAATCAGTTTGCTAATTCTGATGGGGTGATGGGTACTTAAAATTATACAAAAATAATCAGTTTGCTAATTTTGATGGGGTTATTGGTACTTAAATTTGTATACATCAATTATGTATTAATTCTGATGGTTGGTTGGTACTTAAAATTATGTAAATTAATCAGTTTTCCAAAAAATACTACAAAAAATATATTGTATTATTATTCTGAAATATTTTATTATTTGTATAAATCAATCAATTTATTAATTTTGATGTGATATTAAATATAACACCCATGACAATGGGTGATGGGTGAAGTGTCATTTTTTTAATAATATTATATAGTTATGACACTTCACCCATATGTGGTCGAAATTATGCCAATCAATCAGATTTTATATTTCAGAAATAGAATAGTTCAGACAGGGTTGCTTTGGTAACTTGTAACTTCGTTATCTCCTGACATAATTTTTCTTAAGTATCTTATGCGGGTACTGATTGTTTTTTTCGTTTCGTACTCGTTGGATAATCCCGATCTGACTTTTCTACTGCAACAGAAAGAGGAATAAATTCATTTACTTGATCATCGTTCACCATAGCTAGTGACTGGAACATAGCTGCCTGAATCCGCTTTATGAACTTATATTGAGATGACAGAAGATACTTTTTTTCATTTTTAAGTTCTTCTAACGTTTCAAAATCAGATATTATTTTTTCAGGATTTAGTTCATCAGGTATATTAATTCCGTTTTCTTCTAATTTTTTAATAGCAGAAATAATGTCTTTGATATTTTCATTGTTCATTATATAATATATAATCTCTAAAATAAAAAAAAATATATCCCTATGGAACCCTTATCGAGTGTTTTAGCGAGTTCAGATGGATGTTTCAAGGACGGCACAACATATAGTATTTACATATTTACAGCACAGAACTCGTAGCTTGCCACCGCATTCTACTAAGTTCAACGGGCACACGAAACACTATCCCCTATGAGAGCCCATGACCCGTCAAACAACGGTCTAGAGGCCCAAGACGGTGTGTTTGGTGAAGACAATCCTCATTAAACTCGTAGCTTGTCATCGCATTCTACTAAGTTTAGGGGATATACACAGAACACAACACGTAGTATTTACATATTTACAACCTCATTAAACTCGTAGCTTGCCACCGCATTCTACTAAGTTTAAAGGATACACAGAACATAGGACGGCACAACATATATTATGAATGACGAGCCCCTAATCGAGTGTTTTAGCGAGCTTAGATTATATATACAATGAATGAAGGACGGCACAAACATCCAATGAATGAGTATATACAATGAATGAAGGGCGGCACAAAGATCCAATGAATGAAGGACGGCACAAACATGCAATGAATGAAGGACGGCACAAACATACAATGAATGAAAGGACAGTACAAACATATACGCTCAGCAGAACACCCACCAATAATCAGCCCGTGGGTGATACAAAACATGTATCAACCGCCAGTGATTATGGTTGGAGGGTTCTGCTGTGCGGGGGGGGGGAATTGGCGGTGCCCCCAATTATTATAAAATCGCAATTATGCGCACCACCGACAGTTGTCAGCCATGGGGATTCGATCCTGGACCGCGAGCGTCACAGTCCAATACGCTTCCGATTGAGCTATCGAATCAGTTAACAGTACATGTTTCAGAAATTAATATATAGTTACGGTACATATATTTGCACTAAAACAACGGTTTCTGTGCTAAAACAATGATTTCTACATTTAAATAACTGTTTCTGCATTAAAACAACGGTTTCTGAATATATCTGTGTTATAACAGCGGTTTCTGAATAAACTGTAAATATATAAACAGCGGTTCCTAAACAGACTGTAAATACAACAGCTGTCCTACGCGGATTGTGAATACAGAGTGTCCTGCCCAAACCTACAGATCGATTTATACCATAACAACGGTTTCTAAGCAGATTGTACATGCAGCGTGTTCTGCCTATATACAACTACCTTGCGGATCAATAACAGCAGTTCCAAACAGATTGTAATTTACCTCAGTTTCTCGTAACAGATCTAAAAATAATTCCGCTATGTTGTATGATGGGAAATACGTTTATATATTTAAAAGACCATAAATATACTTCTACTAGTAATTAATTACGATATAAATGGTTAAAACTGACTAATTAACACCATAAAAAATCAGAAATATACGAATACAAAAGTAATCTCCCTTTCGTGAGTCAAAAAATAAGCAATGTATGGGAGAAAAACTGTGACCTAAATTAAAAAATTAGTTAATAAATATAATACTTGCTAGTGATAATAGTTAACAATACTGGAAGGTGATTTTCTGTTTATATTTACTGGAAAAAGCAGATCTGGTTATATTTTCTGCGACGTATTTTACCACACGCGAGTTAATATCAAAATATTTTGCAGCTGAATACATCGATCGAAATATCATTTCTTCGCCAGTTTCTTTGTTGGTAGACTTTACCGCCCTGCTTACAATTGTTCTCTCATATTTACCATTCCTTTCCCTTGCAGAGTTCACGCTCTGCGTAACAACTCGAAGATTGGATAAACTATTATTTTGAGAATCCCCGTCAACATGATCGATCACTAGACCATTTTTGATCAATCCCTTGTGACACTCGTATATGAAACGACGACAGAGATAATTTTTCTTTCCAGCAGTAAACATTAGATAACCAGTATTAGTAACAAAACCAACTGGTCTTTTTAACATACAATTTCTGATCACACCATTAATATTTGATTCGTAGTTTTCACTGTTATTTTTTTTTTTTTTGTTGTCATAATATCTCTTAAGTTCTCTGAACCGTTTTACATCGCAATTTGCACATATTCCTGTTCTTCCTCGCACTCCAACACCACATCGCAGACACGGTATTGGTCCTAGACTTCCTCGCTGTATGCTTTGTAAGTGCATCCAGCAAAATTCACCTCTGCAGGATTTGTTGCAGCGATTTACTGAGCCGATCATGAGCCATTTGCATTGACACATTGTACATATAATATTTTTATTTAAATACATGTTTTAATTATATGAACGAATTCGAAAAATTATCCCAAACTAGGCCTTCTAAATATAAATTTAATCTCGACAGATTATCTCCTGATTTACCAGTACGAGATTTGGTTGATCGGAAAAATAAAAGTTTGATCTTGAAAATTCACGACGCCAAGAAAGAATTTTACACAGATGGTGCCCCTCATGTATGGTCAACGTTCAAGATTATTCGCAATACTGTCAAGGACGCTACAATGAATGACAAACGAGCGGAAACTATCATTAACTACATCAATGAGTACGAGGGCAATCAAAAATATTTCTTCAGAGCAAAATTTATTGACCTAACAGAAACAGGTAGTTGGATTACCCGTGATAAATATCATCCTGTCCTTGGTAATAATAAAACTGTCATATTAAGTAAAAATTCCAGACCGGGCCTGTTGACTGGTATTGATAAACTGTATTATGAGCGAGCGTACCCTGTAAGAGCAGTTATTTATGGAATCTATGAGATAAATAAAAAACCCAGCTTTGATAAACTGGCACCAATGAAATTTTCAAGGTTAAATTGTGTGGCCGAACGAGTAATATAACACTTTACAAACGCGATGCGTGGAAACGGATTAAATGATTTAAGACGTGAAAAAATAAACTCGTGGGTTGATTCAGTTAAGGATACCGGTGCTACAATAAAAGATGTTGCTGAGCTAGGAAAAATATTTAAATTTCCAATAACAGTATCAACGATAACCGGAGAAATATTATACGAATCGAAATATAAATCAAAAGGAGTTCCAATAAATATTATTGACCATAATGCGCACGCATGGACTAGCGATGTAACAATATTTCCACGTGATCGAACTGTTAAATTTTACCCCTCAGATAATTCTGCGAGAGGTATGTTTGATTTTATTAACGAAATAAGTAAAAACGATCCTGTATCGGTATGGTTATTTAAAAGTCATGAGGAAGGTGAATTTGATCAGTTTGTTAAACCGAACGGTGAAATATATCGAACAAAATCTCTCCACGACGAGATGAAAAATCTCGCGGAGAAGTTTTTCATGGAAAATACTGACAAATTACTAATTGTTTTACCTTTCCATCCGTTGCGGCTCATTTTGCTAGAGAAAAAAAATTATGGAAACCAACACGATTTGATTTACTCGAGGACGTACGCGCAAGTTGCGTCGAATACGACACGGTGGATTGTGGAATACCAAGTATAATTACAATGATGCTATTTCGGTTAATATGGTTGCATGTTATCCGGGACGTTTTCTCGGATACGGAGATTGTTCTGTGTACTTTAAAAGATTTGGTCACCCTACAAACGAGATAACGCGAGTGGCAATTAATGGACCATTACCTGATTTTGATCTGACTGGATTCGCTTGTGTTGAATCATTCGAGTTTAACGAAAATCTTCACAAGATTTGTTATGCTTGGTTCGGTAGACATTTTTATGAAAAACGTTGAGTGCCTATAGTTTTCTTACGATATATGCTAGAATGTGCGGTACTGACATCGTTGGTTGTCAGTGAGGCAATTATATCATATCACGCGCAGACCGAAGTTTGGTTGCCCATGCCAGATTTTATTTAGTCTCAATGAAGTTATTAAGGAATTTAAGGAAAAATGTCCTGGTGTTGCCGAAGATGATATTATCAAAGAAGCTCCTAAAATTCTCGAGATTAAACTTAAAAATAACTAAAAAACCGCAAAAGATCTCGGTAGAAGAATTATAGGTAAATTTACTCAGGGTGGTGCATATGATCATAAAAGACATTACGCACGATTAATTCTAGATGATGCCGAATACGATTTTATAATCGCTGATACAACAGCCAGAGATATATTTGTAAATCGAGAAAGTGTTTATTTATCCGACGGAACAAAATTGGGTACGATCGTTAGTTACATAAATGATGTCTCCCCACAGTATACTCATCTAAGATCTTCTATGTTGGCTTATGTTTCTATAAATTTATTATCGATGATTAATATATTTCCTGAGACCGCAGTCAGAGTCGTAACAGATTCGTTTTATATTTCGAGTAAATATTTAGAGTTTGTTATGGAATTTATAAGTAGTGATGAACGATGGAGTTCGTGGAGAATAAAAAAAGAAATATTACACAATTATACAGAATCAGCAGATATTCCGATGAAAGATTTTTATCGTAAAGGTAATAAAATATCAGAAATGTCGAAAGCGCCGTCGTTGAGTGATCCAAACACTAGATATAAGACAGTATATCTCAATGGACCTGGTGGATGCGGCAAGACGACTCGAGCAATTAATGTTTTTAGAAATTCAGATATGATCGTGCTAACACCCACACATAGACTTGCACGAGAGATGAAACAACGGTAAGTACAATCGTGTACATATCATAGTTTCTTTCGGTGGCGCGGGGATACATGGACTCCTGAACGAATGGGAGAAAAATATATACCTAAAATAATTATTTGGGACGAGATATGTACGGTGTCATTGGATACATTAAAAATGTTTCTTGATTGGTTGTTGACGAAAAATACCGCTATAATAATGTGTGGCGATCATGGTCAGCCGCCGCCTTTTGTTGGACCATCTCCACATGATTGGTTAAAAAATTTCGTTGATTATTACGAAGAAATAGATGATGATCATAGAGCTCTTGGTGCAAATTTAAAGGAGTTTTAAAAATTAATCAGATTACAATCAAACAAAATTCACTGTGAAATAATACGCGGAGTGATTTTTGAATTTATGGAGACCCAACGATTTGATAGTAGCAAGCAGAAAAATAATCAGAGACGCTTTACAACAGCAGTTATTTCAGCTGCATAAAGAAAAATACTCAGAAATGCCCGTACCGTTATCTTATAGACCATCAGATACACGAAAACAGAATATTAATGTTGATATTCCAGGGCAGACTGAGAAACAAAATCTCGTATTAAATGATATTGTCGCTGTTGATACCAGTGTGGTCAAAGATGCATTACGCGCTGACAAATCTCCATGGGTGTTGGAATACGCTATGACGATCCACTCGTCTCAGGGATTAACTATTTCTGATACACGAGTTTGGATTGTGGACGATCGTATTGAGTGGTCAAATTTAGTTTATTTAGCGGTATCAAGGGTTAGAAAAATATCTCAGTTACGGAGAATTATAATTCCTGAAATTGTTAATAAAACCAGCATCATCATCGATGATGATATAATAAGAAAAATATTAATCGGATACAAACAATTTGATAAAAAAAATAAACGCGACTTTGATCTTGATTTTAAATTTGTTATTGAGTTAAAACAACAACAGAATAATCATTGTGCAAGTTGTAATTGTATAATGCTGTGGAGGTATTCGAATAATGATTCAAGACAATTTACCGTAGACAGAAAAGATACACCAGAAAATGTGATGTTGACCTGTCTCGAGTGTAATCGACGTAAAGGCGCTAGTTAAGTGATCTCGGTGGTAATTGAGTGTACTCGGGAATTATTTGTAGTTGTTCACGTACAAATCCACGTTGAGGAGCAGTTGAATCTAATCTGTAGATTGCGGGTCTACCTGAGGATCTTGTCACGGTGGATATTTTGTGTGTGGCAACATTCCAGATAGGATCAGTTGCTCTTTTTTTACCACCTTCAAGTTAACCGGGCTCGTATAAATACCTGACAGTGATATTACCTATCGCTGGCTGTGTTAAATCACGTCGTTGTGTAGGTATATTTTTTTTTGTAATTGCATTAATGGGTTTCATGTTGGTCGTTCGAGTGATCTCGTTATTTAATGCAGTTATCACATTTGGTAATCTTGCAACCCATTCCCGAGATCTCGTATCCTGAATAAATTCCTTCGCGTATTGATATCCAAATAACCGCTCAGCAAGTGTTCGATTAAATCCTTCAACAATTGCCTGATTACGATGAATTGCAGTATGCCCTCGTCGTATTTTGGTATTATGTTGTTTCATTAACGATGATACTGGACCAAGAAATTCCTTACCAGGATCAACTTGTAATAACTGTGGCCATCGTAATGGTCCTCGTTGATAAATGCGTTTTAAAGCATCGGCTACTTCAGATGATGTTTTCGTTGATAGCGGTTCTGCCTCTTTATACCTACTTGCAACATCAACAACAGTTAACGCATACTTGTACGTTTCTCTACGTACAGTATCATGTGGTAAAAACAAAATATCTGCTTGATGAACTTCATTAGGAACATTAACATCGAAATACGCGTACTGAATTTTCTTAGGACGCGGTAGGTAAATTTGCCATATTGCCTGTTTGGATAACCACGCTTTAGCAGTAGAATGTTTAACCGCTGCTGCATCAGCAAGTTTACTAATTGCTGCTTTACCTTTCCAGTATCCTCTTGGACTATAATAAATTGATTCCATTATATATTACCAGAACCAAACGCTAATTTACCTTTCATCGCAGATCTTACTAACCAATTAGCTAATTTTTCTTTGATATTTTTATTTTTTACAGAATCTAGCGCGTGAATTAATTTCACATCTGCAATATGCCTATCTTGTAGATTTTCACTTTTATAAGCTACAGCATGAGCGTGAAATGCTTTATCAATAGCGTTTACAGGATACTCACCTGGTTTTGGTTGATCCTGATTATCTAGTCTGATATCAAGTCTGGTACCAGGACCGCAATAATTATATCCTGGTAGATGTTTTTCTCCTGGGTATTTAGACCATGGAGCACCTGGAAACTTTGACATCAAATTAGCAATATCACCACCACGCTTATTAGGTAAAAAAGAAAAATTCTTTCAACCACATGCAGAACATTTTCCACCATACGCTATTTTTTATTTTTTGTTGTAAACGTAGCTAAATTAGTAGATTGAGTTTTAGATCTGCAACGTAAACAATATAAATTCGTGTTATAATATATATGGATATAATTGATTTCTCAGCAACTCGGCGACGAGAGCCAGTTAAACACCACCCTGCGTTACCCAATTCCATCAGAATGATTATTATAGGACCATCTGGATCGGGCAAGACACACTTACTACTTAATTCGATAATGAGATGGTTGAAATGGGACAAATTATATTTGGTAGCACCATCCGTTGATGATCAGAGGTATTATGAAGTATTAAAAGACTTTAACGAAAATGCAAGATTAATAAATGACGGTGAAAATATTATTAATTTTATAAAAGATATCGAAGAAGCACCGTCCGTATATGATCTTGATGGGTTTATTAATAATTTAGTTGTGTATGATGATATGATGCTAGAAAAACAATCCAATCCAGCCAGAATATTTTCTCGTGGCAGACATAAAAATACAGATGTCATTTATGTTACTCAACGATACACACAAATTCCGAAAGTGATCAGAGATAACTGTAATATTTTAGTTGTGTTTAATGGCGTGGACACACATACGCTGCTAAATATTCATCAAACTTGGTGTGGTGGTGACATGGATTATAATAAATTTAGAATTTTTTTTTCACGAGCTCAAGTTGCACACGGATTTATAACGATAAATTTACATGATCCAAGAACAAAATATCGTGTGGGCCTTGATAAAATATTTGGATAAATTAATAGCAGCAGAGAGGGTGTGGACCGCATCCCCAGCTTGTCTGGATCAATCAATGACGCGGTAAGGTAGTTACCTCTATGAAGGGTCACTATTTTGTTTTGGTTAAAAAGACGTACGTGACGGATTAAGTGGTCTGTTCACCCTCTCTGCTGCTATATGTAATTACAATGAATCTTCATAAAATGCGACACTAATACGGTAATTTGCACCCGTGCGGGACCATCGAATTTTTGATAAATGTAGTTTCCAGTGATTTTCTTATCGTGCCCTTTAACCATCGACTATCAAATATTAATATATTTAGCTTAATGTAAGGTCTTTAGTCTCCACAAATTATCAGTATATGTTCCTTTCCATTAGCTTGACACACACACACACACACACACACACACACACACACATATATATATATATATATATATATATATATATATATATATATATATATATATATATATATATATATATATATATATATATATATATATATAACCATTATCAACCGCCATAGCTTATATTCTGAATATCAAATAGTATTTCATTTCTTAAGCATTGTTTGAAATGACATGATTTGTGATTATCAGGTATGTGATGCAAAGTATAACTTAATATTATGTGCAAATTTTTAAAACCATATGTCATCTAATTAATTGATTAACAGGGTTTGTTGGGATCATTAGAGTTTATATTCAACGTTTTGCAAAGGCAATATTGCTACCCTATCGCCACATTCTCTCATACTGAAATGACCAGAAAACATTCAACGGAGAAACTAAACTTCTATAATCAATAGAATTAAGCCTTTTGCACATGTATATTTCTTGTAGCAAATATTAAATGACATACGTACACGCATACTTTTTTATTTAATTTTACTTAGATATTTTCTCATCACAGAGTTCTTATTTATCATATAGTCGGTACACTGTGCGCATAGTGTGTGTAGTTTTATATTTTTTTTATTATGACATGTAAATATATCACTTTATGTGATTCTGATTGGTCCGAATAAGTCCATGACATTATTGTGAAGTATTTTCTTTACTGATGGTGCGATTTTTTAACCCCGACTTCTGGAATGTATTGTTTTCAATAAATGTTTTTTGAATCGACCCGTGAAAGAGGCTTGGGGAAAATGATCTCTACTGTTTCAATATGGCTATTGTGCCTCCATATGTGTTTGCTATGACATACATTACATATTATAACATGATAAATGGCTAAAATCACAAGAGAAAACCAGTAGCAAGCAAAACTACAGGTAGTGATTGTGTGGGGGTGGGGGGTGATGGTGATGGTATATATGTATCATGGAATCCGCCCTAAACACTAATGTGGTTTCAATGTTAACTTAGAAAAGTAAATAAATTCACCTCTGTTCACAGAAGAATGTGAACATAAACCGGTCTCCAAGCTGACAGAAGTTTATCCAACGACTGCATATTTACGTGGTAAATATGTGATACAATTCTGTTTCAAACGGACATTTGTTTACGTATTCTGTTGTCCGTTTTTCCAAGGCAAATACTGAAAATATCCGGTCACAATTATATTACAGTATATATGTGAAATTCTGCATTCAGTAGACCTTTCTAACATGAATATTGCAAAAATGTAATGTTAATTGTAAAAGTGACATCACAGGTTAGGTAAACATGTATCGTATATTGCAGTCTAATGGGGTACTGCATTAAACAATGAAAAATGATACTGTCTGTGCAAAATGGTTTGTTTATAAGGAAGGACTTCTGTTCTTTTACTTAAAGATTGTAAGAAAAATATAAACTGCTTTTAAACGTTAATAATACTTCAGCTTTGTTGGGACTATTGTTACGCACAACAAATGAATGGTGCAATGTCTGTCAGAATTATCAAAATTATACGTTCTTCTTTCCATCAAAATATTTCCACTGGAAGAAAAAAAAATGTAGGGCTTCCTATTTATTAATTTCGTGGAATTCCCCCCCCCCCCCTTGTTCAGGTGAAGGAGATAAAGTTACGGGTATGCTGGTAGACAGACGGACGAAGGGCGTAACGATTTTCCGTGCTCAGTCATATAATTATGGATGTGGAAGTTTGTTGCAGAGCTCTTATGTAATGCACTTAATGATTATAATGTCACCCCATGTTGAATATTTAGTGATCAGCAGTATCATCTCTGTACAATGACAGCTGAAGAGAAAAGTGTGAAAGTTAAATTTTCGTGTAAGTTTATTCCCAGTGTTAATTACAAAAACAACAGTGATTATGTTGTGCAAATTAAGAAATAAACAAGGTGACAGACAACTCTTTGACTTCATACCTCCCTTTTGTGACAGCATTTATTATAAATGCAACAGAAAAATCTTGTAACATGTGACAACTGAACTGAACATATATCATGTACGAACAGATGGCATAGCCAAAAATGCCAAATCACCTGACCACTTTGAAGAAGATAACGCGCCACGTTTTTATGATTTTTTTTAATCATCGTTGTGTTATACATTTGTCCGAGCTATAGGAAATTAGTAGACCTGGATACCTTTCCTTATGCATACCACATCCATACACTGAAAATTCTAATACAGATACCATCTTTGTCTATTGTCAAGAACGTTTCAAAATGTAAGAATAATTTGTTTATTTCTTTTTCTTTATTTATTTTACGTACTCGTTAGTTCTTTATTGTTTTTCATTTATTGACGCTGTACCTTATTTTAAATTCTGTATTTCTCTAGCGGTGGATCCATAGGGGATCCAGTAGGCAAAAACGAAACATACATCTCAAAATTAAACCCTCTTAGAAAAAAAACTCCCACACCTGCTACTGATTACCAAATTGTATATAATATTATTTAGGTAGAAATTACTAAAGAAGCCGTCTAACAACAAATGCACATGCGAATATCCTTCAATGGATATTCTCCTTTTCAGAAAAATTCATCAAATGGAAAATATTTCAGAAAGTAAGCCTTCTATCTTAGTAATATATGAAAATGTATTTGCCTTTCACAACTTTCACTTCTGAGACTGAACTAAATAATAATACCAAAGACATGTTTAAAAATACGTTATACTAAAACAGAATGGACGTTATGGTCCTAAATTATATCCGGGTGTTCGTTCTCAGTTGAGAATTAATTTGTTGGAATTATATTCAGTTATCACATTGTTTTTCAATAGGATATTTAAATGTATCTGATATCCTTTTCATGAATTAAAACAATCGCTTTTGATTTCTTTGCTTCACGGGATAACATGCAAGAAAGAAAACTTGGGAAAGGGACGTAACTCTTGGAGCCTTGCAAATTTGGCCTTTTATTATATCCCTTCCTTTGAGTAATCTACTTTTCCTACAATATTTCCACACAAAAAAAAAAAATTGACTTGCCATTTTTTCTGTTTTTAGCTTGCAAGATAAGAAGAAACGATTGAGAATGGGAAATAACTCTCGCAGTTTTCAAATTTGACCATTTATTAACTCCATTCCTTGTAGTACTCTACTTTTCATACAAATTTTGAAATATGCAAATAACAAAAATTGTACGTGATTACAAATGAAATATACCTACCAAAACAAAAAGGTTCCGGTGTCTAACAGGAGATGGAAATATCTGAGAAGCTGCAAACTAGGCTCCTCCGTGAATGTTCGACCCAAGCGTTTCCAGTGAAGGGATTATCGTCTCAAAATGGCACTCATTATGAATGCATATCACTTGTAAGAAATATAGAAGTTTATTTACATCATTTACATTTCTTTGTTTGTCTAAGTTGTGCAGTTTAATGAACAAATTGTTTGGTCAGGTGACTTTAAGCTGTGATTCTCGCCTTGCTATTGCGCGCCTTCTGCGCGAGGTAACGTGAGATGTTATGGTATTATCCGTCCGCACATCTGCATGTTTCCAATTTCATCTACCCGCAGTAACTCATAGCTTTAAACGAGTTCTGCCATTATTACACTTCGGAAGTATACTGAAGTCAGTACAAGGAAGAAACTTCTGGATATCAGGGTCAAAGGTCAGGTTTACATGGACTGGTGAAAGGAAGGCTGTTTCTACCCAATACTCTGACTTGTATACGAGACCTGTTGACAAAACGTTGGAATGGCTTGCTTTTCAGTTTTAAAAAAAATGCCTCTTCGTCTTGTAGTCAAACGTCAAAACGTCTGGGTCAGAGTGACTCCTTTCAGATTTATAACTTGAGTTCTTTTTCATTCGTTTTTACAAAGCTTTGTGAATGGCTGATATTCAAGGTTTAAATGTCAACTGTCAAAATTCAGGGGTTTTAAGCATGGAAACAGTTTCCACAAAACAGATCAAATCATCTGCGTCAAAACATGACTAAACTTCGTTGGCGGGTCGGAGTTTGGAACATGAAAGTTTCCTATCGATTTGGGGGTGATAAGTCAAATGTGAAGTTCACCGAAGCTGCAAATTTCGTTTCTTTAAAACGATTTTCATTGTAAGCCTATGAGGTACCATTTAATTTGGTTTGGTTATTTGGGTTTAACGTCGTGTTTCGGCACATGACAGTATATACATGGCAACCAGTGCATTTGGTGAAGAGTGAACTCGTCATTAACCAGCAACTCAAGGGAAGCTGCTAACAACAGTTCTCACATACCCATGCTGACCCAGCTGAGAATAAAACCCATGCACCATTTAATGTACTTTTGCTTTTCATACGTTTACATATACCTCTAAGATTAAAACCGTCAAAGTCGCATTATCACCACCATTTAAGCCTTTTAAATCTCTAAAGATGATCAACCGAACAAACTCGGAGATAAGGGGTGGGGTCACTTGAGTCCACGATATTGATTTAATGAAGTGCAAGGTGGAATCCGAATTGGCCGCTTGTCATACCACCGTTAAATCTAACAATTTGTGTAAATACATAAAAACAAATTTACGGTTTATACTCAGTATAAGAAAATATTTCATGATGAACTTTCTTAGTATAAATGTTGTATTGCATTAGAATCGCACAATTATTCTTACAACATGGACGCACACATTCATGACAAAATTTAAGTAACGACGGACAAAGATAGCGATAAGGTACGAAGCTCGATTTAATGAAATATTCAACCCTTAGTTTGCAATACAAATATCTGCTATTTGCTTGTTCATGAATTACCATTATTATTATTATGATTGTTATTATTATTGATGTTGTTGTTTGTTATAGCAGTGTTATTGTATTTGATATTATCAGATTGAGATCAGCATTCCAGAAAACCATAAACAGGATAATAACTGGAAAAACTAAACTAGCAAGCAGTTTTGGAAGGTTTATAGGACCCAAACCAGCAACCATTAACTGCTTTAACTGCCACACCACCGAAGATCTACACCATGTATTCAATATATGCCCAAAATATCAACCCGCTCGGAAAATATTTATCAAAAACCAAAAAGAGATTGGATCACCTCACACATACCCAGAGTTACCTATGGACTCGAATAAAAATAAACAATCAGCATATAAAAATATAAATAAATTCATAGGCTCAGCAGGACTTAAGAACAAAATATAATTACTATCCCCACAAAACCAAAAGACCCTGTAACTAGCTAAATAAATTTAGAAGTCACCACATAAAACCCCATAACATATCATTCAATTTTGTAAAAGTATTAATAAATAATTCACTTACGAAGCACCTATAAAGAAAACTAAGGAAACCGTAGAATTGGATGTCCCAGATGTCCTTAACGAACCGTGTAATCGGCTAGAACTCCGATCATAGATCCGTAAACTAATGATGATCAGTCGTAACTCGTGATCACTCGATTATCGTACATTGCACCATTGATGATAGATAATAAATAAAGTCACCACTCCAACAAAAGAACAAATAATGTTGTCGGAATATAGAGAGTGAAAGAGTCATAATATGAAAGTTGATAACCGAATCATGAGTGCAGCTAGCTATATGAATTTTGTTTTAGATCTAACGTTGATTCTGGAACGAAAGCCGCTCTAGATTTCACATATGGTCTTATATAGGATGACCCTGTGCTAAAATGGAGAGTGGTTGTTGTTGTTGAGTTTAAATATAGTGGCGTGCGCACAATTGTGCATGTACCACTTTTTTCTGACTGCACCGCAGCCTGCTAGTTGTTCCTGGGGAAGGGAATGGTGCCACCTCCACCAGGCTTTTATGGATTCAATGAACCCTGATAGTTTAGCCTCAGTCTGTGGGTCCATAAAGGTCTCTTACAGTTGAATGGTTGGCTGTCATTAGTGGGAAGGAGAGCTCGGGAACGGTCCTGCTTGCTTTACATCGCTGGTTTCTTCTTGCATTTGCCTGGTGTTTCTTGCAACAACAAAAATTCGATTTTTTTCTTCTTCTTCAAAATGTTCTAAAAAGGGGGAGGGAAAATGTTATATTCTGTATATAGAGGTTCTTAGCAGAAATCATGTATGAAGAGAGATTTTCAAGGTTATTATGGTATTACTAGTCGAGGTGTTTAGGGTGTGCTTCCTACGTTATGTTATTTATAAGTTTTTAGATATTGCCTCTTTAAGTTATTTGTTTATTAATGTTTTTAGAGATTGAATGTTATTTATACTTTATTTAGCCGATTACACGGTTCGTTAAGGACAAAAAATATAAGTAGAATGTGAAGAAGAGACAGTTTCTTTTCTTTACACAAAACTTTAATTCACCAAAAAAATGAAGATATCTAACTATACATGTTTTACTGACACAAAAAGACGACTTCCATTTCTGCTGCGATAACACAACTACGTCTCCCTCCATCCAGCAAACTAACTGCTTTAATGATAAACAACACGCCTTTCTTTCCAATCCGACATGTCGACTCCTTTGAATCTGACTAACAGTGTGACTGTAGTACAAAAGAAATTATCGTCGAGATATCAAACGCTTCTGGCACCAATGTCGCCGTTACGTACAAAAGTCGTATATGCCAAATGTTCCGAATAATTCTGAGGTTGGAAATATATTAGTTCTAAACATCGCTTTATTCCAGTCCGTTCAGATAATATCCACGTGTCATCACTTTATTGTAGGCATGTAATTTCTCCCTCAAAGTGAGATATAATTCAATTTTACACGTGTACTAATTCATCAGACGTTGATCAGCGATATCGTTGGGTCAACCGATTTCAGTCGAGAGCTGGTACAGAAGACTTAATGACGTGACCGATGTAAACATAAGCAGCTAACATCAAGGTTTGTTGCATTGTTTTCAGCCCAAGTTCGCTATGCACACTCCACACCCCAGTTGATCACCAATATTCGACCTAGTCTTATAATGTTATCTAATGCACAATTTATCCTCTCAGATCCACTTATTTTCATTTCCTCTAGAATCAAAGTGTCTGCTACGTCGAATTGTTGTTGTTATTAAAATACTCACCAACGAAATGTGTCGAATGCATCATATCACCACTTTTGGAGCACTCCGGGAAAAGATCTAAATTACCAGCCACTCCGTTGGCTTAATTAAGGGGTGACACCTCTTAATTATAAACTGAATATTTGAAAGTCGTTTGAATCTAACATCTTGATTATTTTAAGGACTGCTTTATGTCAAAAAGCTCATTTAACAAATCATGTCCTTGCTTCAAAACGTTAGTTATGTTGGCAGAATTGTTAAATTTTTTATAAACGGCGACATTGGCCCTTTAAACATCGATTCATATGATATGAATTTATCTAAGAAATGTCTTGCCTCCGAAAAAGAAATCGGATTCCTAGAGCGGTCACACATGTCACGCGCCAATTACGCATAAAGAAAGGTGAAACCATTTTGTTTTTATATGGGTACACCTGGCCTCTCAACGCAGAAAGCATGTAGGTAACCGTTATATACAGGGCATTTATATAGGCAAATTGCGGAGGGAAATAAGAATGACCTCTAAACGGCAGGTGACCATTAGGACAAGTTTATTCACACACACACATACACACACACACACACACACACACACACATATATATATATATATATATATATATATATACGCGTGCATGCGCGCGTGTGTGTGCGATTTTGTGATAAAGATTTTATTGCAACTTTGGAAAATGTTGAAGATAAGATTATTTCATTCTGTACATGAGATATATAGTGACAGCCACCTTAGTATCGGGACATCAAACATGAAATATCCGTCAAGGTATTAACAGTATCCAGTATAAGTGTAACACCCGTTCGTCGCCACTTGTAGGCGATGATTTTATTTAAATTACATTCCTTAGGTTTTCATTTAAGATTCTGTACATTAGTCATAAAATGCGATTCAAGCAATGCAATCATTTTGGACCCAAAAGAATGGGCGCTACTGCATTAGGTTTGAAATATTTGGATGTATTTATCAATCCTTTGTATGGCCTTCTAAACATTTTTACTCCCTACGTAAAAATGTAACATTCTTGACAAGCAAATATACGTAGATATGAAAGGCCAATTTCCTCTAGACAAAAAGAAATCTTTTTATTTAAGAGAAACATCAATATCGTGGAGAGTGGAGAGTGGGTTTGTTGTTGAATTATTAGACACGTTTGTCATCAAATGACAGGGTATATTGATTGGAGAGAGAGAGAGAGAATTCTGAAGAACGTTACCTAAGAATTTGTTTAAGATTCCAACAACGAAAGAGGCTTATAAATGTGTTGTTGAGTACATTGTTGTTCACATACCTGAAATCTGCTATATCATATATGTACCCCTTATATTTGCAAATAAAATATGCCTAATAATTTCACAAGATATACCTCAAAGTTTAGATAATAATCCTATTAATTGGAATGGTACATTTCGTAATTAACATTTGTAATATTTAAACGAATAATTAATTTATAACCTTACATATCTATAGAGGTTTGCAAATAAGCCTGACATGCGATATGAACGATTTTATTGAACGCTTTGTTTTAGGTCGACATCAAATACAATGTACAGACAGTTGTTATTATTGTTTCCTATTTTTTCCTTATTATCTTTTAATCAGAGATCTTTTTAAATCATCGATCATACCCAATCTATTTTTATTTCGCCAGTGTCTTCCATTTTGAAACTCTGAGAGTTGAGTTTACATGGTACCGGATTTTTTCAAAATGTCTCCTTATTTTGATTAGGTTACATTGTGTAAACACATCAAGCAACAAGCTGGTGTGTTTTGTCATTTTTCAATATGTCCCAGATTTGGTTCTTACATAAACTGTAAGCAATGTCTATAATTTATGAAGCAATCAATTAGCAAGAATCTAAAAGGAACTTTACTAAGTGTTCATTCAGATAATCAAAATGATATTTTGATTTATATTGACCGAGTGGTCTAAAGCGCACACCGTTACGAATGACTGCCGTCTCACCTCTGTGTGCGTGTGTTCGAGTCGCGGATTCGACCTATGTGGGTAAGTGAGAAAGCTTGCCAATACCTTCTCGTAGGTCGGTGACATTTAGGATACATAGAATAAAAAGCTATGAGAACAGCATATTGAATGTAGACTTGCCGTGTGTAACATATCGCTTTTGGAAAATGAAATTGCAAGTACTCTATTGTTGACCAAACATTAGGCTCAATGCGTTTTACTTGAAATACCCTCATAAGCTCTTGATGAAAAAAAGAACCGTAGATTGAACAGAAAATAATTTTTTAGTAATACTATTTTCACTCCTGACATTCATATAACCTTTTATCTCTCTACACCTGTTAAACTATTTAACAATGCGCACGCAAATACATACATACATACATACATGCATGCATGCATCCATACATACATACATACATACATATCGGAAGCAGGTCAAAAGGGATGGATAACCGCCGTCGAATATCGAATCAAGTATTTGCTTACTTCCAAGAAGCTAATCCTAAATGATCCGGACCATGAGGGCTGATTAGTGAAAACGTACGACACATCTCAAAATCAAACCCTCCTAGAAATAACTCCCGCGTGTTCCATTGATTACAGAATTTTATATGCTATTATTTAGGTCGAACTCAGCCAAAATGCCGTAAGAAAAAAAAAAAAAAAAAAAAAAACAATTTCGCTATCGAATCGCTTTTAACGGATATTCTATATTTCTGCAAAACTTAATCAAATGTATTATTATTTCGGGAAGTAAGATTTTTATGTTAGTAATATATGAAAAATTAATTTACCTTTCACAGTTTTCACAAGTGAGATTGAAGCTCAAATAATACCAAAGACTTTTAAAAGAGAACTTATCTTAAAACCTAATTGAAGTTATGATCCAAATCAAATCCACGGAAAATATGGGAAGTTCGTTCGGAACTTTGAATGAATCTGTTTGCATTATATTCACTTTTTTGCTGGGTTATGAAGAGATATAGCGATTGGAACTTGTAATAGTGCAATTTTGTTTAGAATATTTGACTGTGCGATCTGTCATGGCCAGCGTGACACGCATCCATTAAGACTGGTGTATTGACTAGACTTGCTATGGCTTCGCAACATGTAACAATTAAAATCCCTGCATGGAATCATGAGTGGATTTTAATTTGTACTTGCTCGGTTAACGGTTAGAATAGGTAAGAGTGCAATGTTATCGCAAGGTCACTATCGGTAAGTGTCAAGGGTTGAGACGAACCAGACACAATTTTAGAAAGTCGCGGTCCTTTTGAAACAGATGTCCTGAAAGGATATTTTCCAGAATAGTTATTAACACATGCAGACAGAAGAGGATTATTCTAACTACAATGGGAGTGATACACATTGGGGGAGGGGGCGTAAAGAAGTAATCCTGATTAGTCAAAGTAAAGGGGGAGTGGGGCTGAGAGTTAGCAGACGGAATTTGGGCTCTTTAAAAAATCTCCCTAGCGCCATTAGGCAGCATAATTCTTTCTACCGAGGGGAAAATTCTCCAAGTGACAAGGGTTATGGAACTTTGAGACCCGGGTCCAGAGAAGAAATAGAAAGAATTTCCTGATGAGAGTCGATCGATGTCTCGAAATAAAGCACAAGATTAATCTCATTTACATTAAGTATGTTCAATGATGTCAGTGTGATGTCAGTGTGTAATTATGTGTTGAATCGATTCGTTTGAAATTCATACTTTAATTTTTCCATGAGTTCAGAAAACAAGCGTGTATGCTGTGTGATTTATGCATTGTAACAATGTCGTACTATATTCCGTTGGTAAGAACGAGTTCGAATAAAGTTTGTTTGTATCCAGTAGAAATCATGTAGCATAACGTTTTCTTTATTTGTATAAGTTCTGCTGAGAACTGACTTTCCTATGTCTGGAAATGTATGTCAATGAATTAGTAATTAGAAAAGTAACATAGTTGATATAAAGATTTAAGTCCATTTTTTCGTGTGTAATTATTTGTGAACTCTCTTGAAGAGCGAATTGAGGAACGTGTGCCGACTGGCATTGATCAGCTGGTAATTTATAGCCAGAACGAGGCAGTAATAATAACTTATAAGTTGATTTACGTCATGTTCCAGTAGTAAGCGAGTAGCCGGTAGACAAGGCAAAATTACACACGTTAATTGGGTTGTGAAATGATCATATGTAGAAGGAAAAGAGTACAGTATGCAAACAAGAGGTTGATAATCCGAATATAATCCGAATAAAGAGATAGCAAAGGAAACGAAATACGGAAACGCCGGCCTATCACCAACAGTGATTTGGGAAAGACCGGAAGCACCAGGTGATACTGACATGCCAGCAATTTGAATTCGATCATTTATGCTGAACAACTCGTAACAAGAGATCATATGACGAAATTTATTATATCGGTATAACATAATGACTATTTGAATTTCGCATAGTTTTGTAACTCTATTACTGAGAGAAAGGGAATGATTCACAAGTCATGTTCGATTTAATTTTATTTAGGTAATTTATTAAATTGTAAATTGTTGCATTGGGTAATTACTATTGTTATTATATATATATGCTCAGATCTCTATTACCTCAGCCAATAATTTCATATTTTTTATTGTTTATTCAATCGGCGCTATACGATCGTGGTCGATCATCTCCTAGATAACGATAATAAAAACGAATTAAGAGTTAGGGAGATCACACATCACCACCTCCTCACGACAGGATCGATGTTTAAAAGCATAATGTACCCTTTCTTTACTTTTACAAAGGAAAATGCGTCCCCCAAACAAGCGAAAAATTCCGTCGCGAAGAGTAACAAATCGTCACAAGATCGACAGTTCCAGACCTAAAATAAAATATAATATTCAAATATTATTTCTCTTATCTTCAATCATTCCTAACGTCTCAAGTAATTAACTAGACAACTGCACGCAAGGGGTCTCTCAATCGAGCGAATCAAGCACTTACGTGCATTGTGCTAGAAGTCCATTGTTTCCCTATTTCCGAGGACTTCAAGACAACAGTTGTTGTCAACTGGATGTTCCAATAACTCGCAGACTACAATTCTTTTCTAATCAATCAATGATCACAAATACACAAATGTAATTTCAGAACTGCGTGACTTTTCCCTGTTTCTCATTTGCACTGATTATCCACTAAGCGAAAGGCCGAACTTTAATACGTCTGGTTCCATCCCTGAGTCATTCAAATATACAACCTCAAACCACATTACATGAAAACTCCGCATGTGCCCTTCCACCACCCGCTTATACAACCACATTGAAAGGCATCTCGAAAGAAAGGATTGACACACTCCTAATCACTCCATAAATATCAGTCCCTGCCATGAATAACTCACGATGAAAGGTACACCTGAACAACAGTAGTTAAGTGGGATACTATAGCGTCAATGGGACTTATCATTAAAAATACCCTTGGGAACATATAGCGTCAAGGGAAATTTAACATGGAGAAAAATCGTGGGAACATATAGCGTCAAGGGAAATTAACATGGAGAAAAATCGTGGGAACATATAGCGTCAAGGGAAATTAACATGGAGAAAAATCGTGGGAACATATAGCGTCAAGGGAAATTAACATGGAGAAAAATCGTGGGACTGTTGAGCGTCAAGGGGATTTGAACATGGGAATAGGGGACTGTATAGCGTCAAAGGATTTAAACAGGGTGGGACTGTATAGCGTCAAGGGAAATGGAACATGGGATTTTTTTTTTAAATTTTTTTAAAAAAGGGGGTAGGCAATGGAAAGACTATCTCTTTTCGAGAAATATGGGGGCCCTGTAAAGGGCCTTTGGGTTTTCTTTTCTTCTTCTGCTTCTAATTTCTTCTTTTCCTCCACCAACTTCTTATTTTCTCACCTACACTCTTTTTCTTCTTTTTTTTCTCCTCCTCTTCTTTCTTCTCTTCCTCCTCTTCTTCTTTCTTCCTCTTCTCATTTTCTTCTTCTTTTTCAAATTTTTCGCTCCATTTTGTGACGATCATCGATAAATACCTATGTATCTATAATCAGCTGAAATTCCTATGAAATCCCACTATCTATTTATAGCTCCAACTTGTGGGTTTTTCCTTTGGAAAATCCCACTATCTTTTTATAGCCTCAGCTTGAGTGACGTTCCTGTTTATGAATTCTAGTATATATGTATAGCTACAAAATGTGGAAATCCCCAAGTCGATATTTATAGTCTCGAAATTTCCAGCGTCAGTGACGTCACTGTACTGAACACTAGGGATAAATATCAACAGTGTTGCAAGTGGCTGACCTGAATACGCGCTACTGTAGGTAGGTAGGTAGAGTGTATCTGATAGGGATAAAGTGAGTTTTATACGGACAAACAGAGACCAATAGACACACACAACGTACGCGCGCAGACACACACACACACACACACACACACAAACACATACACACACACACACAACGTACGCGCGCCGACATACTCACACACACATACTCACACACACACACACACACACACACACAGAGAAACACACAACGTACGCGCGCAGACATACTCACACACACACATAAACACACACACTATAAAATAGATAAAATTAGTAACTACTTACAATATCAACTTCTGTGACGATCATGGATAAATACCTATGTATCTATAATCAGCTGAAATTCCTATGAAATCCCACTATCTATTTATAGCTCCAACTTGTGGGTTTTTCCTTTGGAAAATCCCACTATCTTTTTATAGCCTCAGCTTGAGTGACGTTCCTGTTTATGAATTCTAGTATATATGTATAGCTACAAAATGTGGAAATCCCCAAGTCGATATTTATAGTCTCGAAATTTCCAGCGTCAGTGACGTCACTGTACTGAACACTAGGGATAAATATCAACAGTGTTGCAAGTGGCTGACCTGAATACGCGCTACTGTAGGTAGGTAGGTAGAGTGTATCTGATAGGGATAAAGTGAGTTTTATACGGACAAACAGAGACCAATAGACACACAAAACGTACGCGCGCAGACACACACATACACACACACACACACACACAAACACATACACACACACACAACGTACGCGCGCCGACGTACTCACACACACATACTCACACACACACACACACACACACAGAAACACACAACGTACGCGCGCAGACATACTCACACACACACATAAACACACACACTATCAAATAGATAAAATTAGTAACTACTTACAATATCAACTTCTGTGACGATCATGGATAAATACCTATGTATCTATAATCAGCTGAAATTCCTATGAAATCCCACTATCTATTTATAGCTCCAACTTGTGGGTTTTTCCTTTGGAAAATCCCACTATCTTTTTATAGCCTCAGCTTGAGTGACGTTCCTGTTTATGAATTCTAGTATATATGTATAGCTACAAAATGTGGAAATCCCCAAGTCGATATTTATAGTCTCGAAATTTCCAGCGTCAGTGACGTCACTGTACTGAACACTAGGGATAAATATCAACAGTGTTGCAAGTGGCTGACCTGAATACGCGCTACTGCAGGTAGGTAGGTAGAGTGTATCTGATAGGGATAAAGTGAGTTTTATACGGACAAACAGAGACCAATACACACACCCACACAACGTACGCGCGCAGACACACACACACACACACACACACACACACATACACACATACATACACACACACACACACATACAGAGGGAAGAGGAGAAAACAAACCCCAAATATACTATCAACACAGAAGGGAGATGATACAAACCCCAAATAAACTATCCACACAAACGTACGCGAACGCATACAAACCCCAAATATACTATCAACACAGAGTGAAGAAGTAAAAGTTTTTTGAAAGCACCTAAGCCCTCACCTGCAATGACCAACTCTGCCAAACACCTACACCCCACCCCACCCCACCCCCCACTCCCAACACTACAAAACCCATTTAACCCGTTATTTTATGGCATCAGTGTGTGATTTAGGAAACATCAAGACACAAAATAATGGAGGAATAGACTGACTATTGTTTACCGACTTGCATGCCTAAAGAGCGTGCGTGAAGGAAAACATCCTTCCATTTCAATTCTAACTAAAACATGATCCAGAGGGATAGAGAGAGGTGAAAGAGCACAATTTCATAAAGTGTGAGTAGAAAACAAAACACGCCATCCTTATTATACAATGTCAAGACCAAGAGACACTTACGTGTTCTTTCTGGTCTATTCTCTTTTAGAAGGTAGTATGAAATTTCACATCAGGGCCAACGCATCGGCTCACATTGTCAATTTTTCCATTTCCATGTCTTTACTGGCACAAGTTCTTCATCATCTTCAATTTCTTCTTCTTCTGAATCCCTCTTCTCTGTTTCGTCTTGTTTTTGTTTATTCTCTTTTCTCGTAGGGCACTCTGAATTCCAGTGTCCTTTCTCCTGACAACGATATTAGGTATCTTGACTTTTGTCTCTCTTTCTTAGACGAAGCAGGTATTCTGGAGACAAATACCCATTTACCTTTGCAGATATAGCAAACTTCATTAGCACTTACACACTTTCGTATGACTCTTATCAAATCAACGACCAAAAGAGTAAGTTTTGTTGCCACTTTCGCATGTGAATTATGCTTTCGTATGACTTTTAGCAAATATTTGACCAGCAGGTCGATCTGTGCTGACTCTTCCATCTTTGATCGTTTGAGAGCGGAATGAATACTCTGATGCTAAGACACTCTCCTTATATACAGAGACCTGCTGCGTATGAAACCTAGTCAAATGTAATTTTGCAATAAGATGAAACGATTTCATTGAGGAAGTAAAAGGCAATGATGTACCGTATCGCCTCACACAAAACCTGAAGTGTTAGTCCAAATCCGTGTCAGCGATTTCGAAGACGACATAACTGGGCTTTAATCAATGCTCTCCATTTCTGCCACAAAACCACGAGTCCTGATTCACGCCAAAAGAAATTTCGTTCGGTCCATAAAAAATAGTATCACATCTGAGAAACGCAAAAACGAACTTCCAGAAAACTGAGAACGACGGCCTACACCTACAACGTAAATGTATGAGTTCAAGTAGTGCGCAAAACTTAGTCAAATTAAATTTTTATAGTCAAGACGAAACGATCTCTTTTCGAAGAAGAAAGCAGACACCAAACGACAATGGCGATCCGTGTCACACAACACTTTTCAAAATGTGTATCAGAGGTTTATTTAGCGATCTGCACGGTTAAATTAAATGTTGATGTATTTTGCAATAAGACGGACACAATTTCCATGGGATCGCCCATGGTACGATTGTTCGTGCATTAGTTTAATTTTTAAAAATATTTTTTTATATAAATCGCCTATAGGATAGACCCAGTAAAGCATGGCCATTCTCGTCACTGTCTGAATAGCTACTCAAGTCAATTCGAAGCGAACGCGGTAAGAAAATAAGTATAGCCAATGACATGGCTTACAACGGGTGATGCATTGTTTTGTTCTAGGACTGTGTGGCATAATAATCCCTATGTTCTTGCGTTGTTACCATTACAGTGCAGACACTGAAATGTGAACTTACAAGCCCTCTTTGTGTGTGTGTCTTGTACCATTTCCTCTTACCACATCAAAATACTGAGCGTCACAGTATTGGTTCGCGTTTTCAAGCTGACCATTTTTTTATATCTCACTTAAACATTTCGACATAAACACTCACATCGGTAGAATCAGAACAGACGTGTTACAGTATTGAGGGGCATGTTATCTTTTTTCTTCAAACTAATAAATTTGGGGTTTGTATGAAGTAAAGAACCGAAAGTACAGTGAAACTCAAGGATGATGACCCAATCTGTCTGTCTATTGATGCATGTATTTACTTAAGAAGAAATATGACCTCTAAAACACAAAGAGATACGGCAAGCATGATTAGATTAAACACAACGATGTTTTTCCTTCACGCCTGTGTAATTTAGAGTTTCAATCGTCTTTGAACACAAACTTGGTCTCCTTTTGTAGGGCTTGAAATAATAAAAAAAAGCTGAAAAATCTTAAGCACTTTGCTATAGATAATTTCATCAACAGAATAAACAACATAAATACCGTTACAACAATAGAAAGCCTTAAATCTTCTATCAAAAAGAAATGCATGAAAAAAATTAAAGATTAACGATAACTAACCAATGAAACCGAATTTAACAAAGGCAATGACATGTGAAGAAATGCCTCTCACTTTGGAAAGGTAGGCGAATGTACTCTGTCATGCACCATCAACTTGAAAAAAATTATAAACAGAGAGAAACCTGAATTCAAAATTCAGTTGTTTTTTTTTTTCTTCAAAATTATTTCGTTTCTTTTTTCTTTTTTTTTTGGAACAAATCTAAGCACTAATATAGAGTGGAAAAGGGAAAATGCACATACAAGCTTTGATATTTCTGAAAAAATGAGGGGATATTCCTAACGTTCATAACCACCTATATATGCTTGGACTTGTCTGTGACTTATCCACAAAACAAGATGTACATATTTCTGGTCAAGCTGCAAGTGTGTGCGTGTTTTTGAAAATGGTAAAAACTTGGATATACAATTTTCTCGTGACACTCATAAAGTGAAGAGTCTGTGCAAGTGTCAAAAGCCAAAGTCATATAAGTTTTGTATTTTGTACGGCTTGTAAAGATTTCCACTTTAGGAAATGTGAAGTATCACAAGTTATTATCACAAACAGAAGTGGAACATAGGGGCTTGCAAGAAAGAAAATAACCCAGACAGTTGGTGTCATCAAGAGTGCTAGAGACGGTACCCGAACTTGCTTGCTTGCTTACTTGAATTAAAGTGATTTTCGCTCTAATGGAGCATGTATCACTGGTTTAATAACGCACCGCGTGATTTTTAATTACTCCTGGGGAAGGAAAGAGAGCCTCATCCCCCAGGCTTTTATGTACTCACAGACTATTTTTAAATTTAGCCACTCAGGTGTAGGACTAACTAGTCCTTAACAACTTGACTGAAAGGCTTTACACATGAGTGGGAATTGTCTCACCACACACTCATTTTTCTGTCCGAGCGTGGTAAAGGAGGAAAAAAGGTGCTCAGCAAGACAGCCATGGATGTTAAGTACTCACCGAAACGCTAGCCCGTACTTATTTCAAATCAAGTCGTGTCACCAAAAAAGACGACGTGTACGACATCAAAGGCATTGTCAAAAGCAGAATGCCTCAATGCTAACTGGCTAGGTCTGCATTTCTTGCTCCCGCTGCTGTTGCGTATATTTCTTCCCTCCACACCGAGTTCTGGGCCTAATTCTTTTAATTTCGTTGTACCCGAACTTACATTATCCATATTATCACCAACAAAAAAAACAAAAAAAAAAAACGCACAGACCTAAAAGAAACATTCACTCACTTTTTTACAGAATATTACTATTTTTAAAATTTTGATAATCGACGGAAACGAACAACTTAGAGTCACACTTTCTAACCAAGATAAAGAAATCATGTGCTGATAGACTCACTTCTGTATTTTTTCTTCTAACTGACTAACATATCATAGGCAATGGAATGTTATTTCTTTTCGAGAGTATGGGGTAGCCCTGTAATTTTTTGGGAACTTGAAGCTATGGCGATCGCTTAGGTTATAAGATGGCGGCCTCCTCTGACGACAGGCTTTCTCACAGGATAAGGTATGCTTCTTCGGAAAAGAGAAGAAGAACTCTTTCGTGTCGATACGACAATCGACAAAGCCTCTGTCAGGTTCATACTGCTGCTGTTGCTGCTCTCTCTGCCGTTTAGGAAGTCTGTACTTCTCCATCCATTCTTCTTTCTCCTTCTTGAATTCCTCCTTGAAGAGCTCTTCTTTCAGGTCTTCAGTGACTTTCAACATTATGATATTGTCTATCTCTTCAGGTCTCGGTATCAGACTTGTCATGACCCTATGCAAATTCACATAGGCTTCGTTCAACTTGGCTAATCTTGAGCACATCTTCGTAGGAAGATAAGTTAACAATGGATGGGCAGACTGGAGACTTCCCGTTTGTATTGTCAAAGCGCGGACGTGAAGGAAAACATTGCTACACGGTTTTCGAGCCGGAACGTTCAAATAGTGTTATGGGAGGGATAGAAAGAAGTCAAAGAGCATCAATTCAACATTCCTATAGCCAAACAAACCACAAAGGCATTTTTTTCTTCAAAACACAACATTTTTTTATTCATACTAACAAACAACTCTAACATTTTTTTAACAATAATCTAACACTATAACATCAAACATTTTTTTCAAATACCAAACGTTTTTTTAATTCACACTCTACTTTGAACAGGGCTGACAACGTTGTGAATGAAATTGTGATTTCCACTGTTGGAAATCATTAGGCCATTGATGGACACTACGTTTCCTAGCTTGAGACAAAAGATAAGCATAATGGTCACAAAACCATCGATCTACTTTCACATCGTTTCTAGCAGAAGAACGAGGATCGAAATGAGTCACTAAATGTTCTAAGGAATAGCCCAGGCTGCGATGATGCAGAAAATACACACAGTACTGTCCACACACCAAGGAATCTGTGCCTTGTAATTTCACATTATTGAATCGGGTGGTTTGAGCATTTCTTCTCATAAAGTCGATGATATCGTCTTCCAAAGGGGGCAATCCGTACGAATCGAAATATTCCACACATCCTTCTTGAGGAAAGTAGACGGCTACCCAGTGGGTTCCTGGGAGATGACTGTCGTCCGTGTTGATCACGTAAGCTTGATGGTCTTTAGGTTCGCGATGAGGGAGTTCATCTTTAGCACAGACGACAGGATTCCAAGAAGCCGTATACGAACTGTGGTTCAAAAGGTAATAAAGTTCTCAGGTATCCATTTTTTGTTTTTTTTCTTAAGTCATCAATTCGATCCTGACTTTCTGCTTGAAAATGTCTGACAAGTAATCGTTTTCTTCGCCTTGTCTCCCAACTCTGATCCAACAGAGCTTCGATGCGATGGATCTCTTGAGTTGTTAATGGAGGACAATAATGTTCACGCAAGCCTTTATACCACTGTTGTAACACGTCTTCTTCCGAGATGAGACTCCAAGCTTCGTCCAGATATTCGTCCAATTTTTCTTCTTGACTCAGCATTAGCATTTATCGTGTTGAATTTGACTGGGATGATCGTTATGACATCCATAGCAATCTTTCTTGATCAATTCCTTAATTTTTTTTCTGTCAAGACTATAGCATAACAGGAAACTATATGTGATTCTTGTTCTGGCCATCTAGACTTCATCATGTTGACTTCTTCGTCTTTGTCTTGGGGTTCTCCTTCCTCAGGATCTTCAAATTCCATGTCCAAAGAATCCCTACTATACAAACATTGATAAAAGTCTTCCATGACTTCTAATAGTGTAGAATGACTTCTCTCAAACTGTTGGCTTATATCGTATTGTCCAATTCAGCATACAGGAGGACGTTCACCGTATTATCTGCGCGTAGATTTTCTGCAAACTGAAATTCCACACGCATCTGGCCGGATTTTATAGGGTGAAAATGTCACTCGTCGCTGTCTTGACTTACAATTCGTTAGAGAACCGTTTTCGAAAATGGAGTTTCACTGTAACTTTCCCTTTGGAGAAGGGAATATTTTGTCCCAGATCTCCTTTTATAGCAATGTTGACAGTGTCTAAATACGACTTATTGACGGGTAAATAGTGAGGATGTACAAATTCACGGTGTACGTGATAGGTGTTTGCACCTTCCTGGTCATTGTTTGTGGTACTATCCACTTTGAAAGGAATGACACGCAGTAACGGCACAGAGGTGTGTCCCACCACGTTGTACTCCACCACATCGGAATACACAAAGATCAAATTAAGTCCTTGGTTCAGTTCTACCGGGTTTCCAAAAGCTCTGTAAAAATCCATATTACTTTTGATCTTGGGGCTCATATTGTTTGCGACCATTTCTGCATGTCCACCCAAAATTTCAAACAAACTACCATTGAACCTGAGGGACAATGTGTCCGTATCTTGAAATTTGATCACGAGACGATGAGCCACTTTATGGTACTCAATCTTCACACTTTTTTTGGCTCTGTTCAGTGCTTTGCCAAAGGCTAAGTTGAACCTGTCCGCAATAGTGTCCACCAAATGTTCACCACTAAAATAATAACCTGAAGGAATTTTCAAGGTGTAGATAATGAAGGCTGGATTGCTGGCTGCTCTTGTGTCCCCTAAAAACCCGATTTTGTTGATTTCTTCCTCCAATTGGGCATTCAGGATTTCCACCTCGAAAGTGTTTTGCTTTTCGGTGATGTTTTTGATTTGTGTTGGGTGAATGATTTCCACTAAAGCCACTTCCCAATGGGCTTCGTGATCTAACTGGATGGTCTGAGGTAATTTGACCGTGTAACAGCACAACGTGTTGTTGGGAAACACCTCCATGGAACTGTCACTGGGTAAGGTTAAGTAAAATTGGCTGTTATTGCTCATAATTCCAGAGTTTTGTGGCTCTCCGAGGCGATACTGGAAGTCAGAGGAGTGTCTCCGCCCAAAATGGAGTTGTTCTTGGAGTGGTGGCTGGCACTGACACTGGACACAAGGTTCCCGTGGTTCCCGTTCGAGGAGAATTTCAGGGAGGGATTGGGAAGCAGGTAATCGATGTAACTGCTCAATACAATGGTCCACAATTGTTTGTCTCCTTGTTGCAAACTCAAATTGGCGATGGCTGCCCCGATGACACAATACACCACGAAGATAAGGCAGAAAAAGACGATTTGCGTTTTAGGCACACGTTCTCCACACTACACCCACAAGGGTTGTTTTTGTAAATCTTGCAGAGAAGAATTGGGTGAAGGAGTGATCGCAGTAGCTGAATCTGTGTGAAAGGGAATGATGGTCACTTCTTTTTATAGTCGATGACGTGCGAAGCGTCGATCCAAGAATGATAACTGGTCGGATATCCTTTCCAACGTACTTTGACTTCTTTGACGTCGTTTGCCCACTTTACGGTTTCTGCCAGTTAGCACTCCACCCACCTCGAGAACACAAATAACATCTAGTCAACAGCCGACTATACCTAACAAACAACCCGTCCCGGAAAGAGTGGTGGCAAAACAAAGGTCCAATTATCTTAGACAAACGGTATGGCAAACTCAAATGTAATTATCGGAGGCACTACGTTCTTTTCTCACTCCGATACTACAGACAATCTCAGCTGAAATAACAACCACAACAACAATAACAGCGACAGACACCATAGCGGAGGATTGGAAACTATCTGAAGAATTAGTATCAGAACCAGAAAAAGAAATTGAGGCGGTTGAGGAGGAGGAGGGGGACGCTGACCCTCGTTGAAAAGTACACCGAAATGGGGCTAGATCAAGCATTGTATGACGTCAACATAGCAGGGCAGTTTATTAGAGCCATACAATACGTTGCCTACAGATCTCTAGACACCTTTAAACCAAGACCTTCTCAATGGGGATTAGGGGTCAGAGTTCTTCCCCAATTCTACAGACAAACCTACACTGGATACCCCCTCAGTCAACTGGTAGAAGCCGCTGCTTACATTACCGCCCATCATGGCTACGCATTTCCTGATATCAAGAATCATGTGACTAGGAGTGCGGGAAAGAACGTGAGAGCAAAAGAGAGACGTGTTACCTTCCAACCGAAAAAAACAGACTTTTTTTAGGGCTCCAAAAGATTGCTTTTTATTAAATAGGGATTCATATTTGGCTTGGTATCCCTCCTTGACTAAACTATTCTCGAAACAAACTTGACCCATTGGAACACTGCAACAAACTTAACTTTTTAAACCTAACAGTGACCAAACTGGTATATGTCGCTTAGACATAATAATTTAAATAAGATCAGTATGGCTATTTTTATCTACACTAAGTACTAATATTAGACAGATATGTTAGGAAATTTAACAGACTCGTTAGATTTGAACTAATTGCACAGGTGGTTAACACATTATTGGTACTTATTATTGTCGATTAGCAAAAAAACAGGACTTGATTTGAAATAAGTACGGGCTAGCGTTTTGGTGAGTACTTAACATCCATGGCTGTCTTGCTGAGCACCTTTTTTCCTCCTTTACCACGCTCGGACAGAAAAATGAGTGTGTGGTGAGACAATTCCCACTCATGTGTAAAGCCTTTCAGTCAGGTTGTTAAGGACTAGTTAGTCCTACACCTGAGTGGCTAAATTTAAAAATAGTCTGTGAGTACATAAAAGCCTGGGGGATGAGGCTCTCTTTCCTTCCCCAGGAGTAATTAAAAATCACGCGGTGCGTTATTAAACCAGTGATACATGCTCCATTAGAGCGAAAATCACTTTAATTCAAGTAAGCAAGCAAGCAAGTTCGGGTACCGTCTCTAGCACTCTTGATGACACCAACTGTCTGGGTTATTTTCTTTCTTGCAAGCCCCTATGTTCCACTTCTGTTTGTGATAATAACTTGTGATACTTCACATTTCCTAAAGTGGAAATCTTTACAAGCCGTACAAAATACAAAACTTATATGACTTTGGCTTTTGACACTTGCACAGACTCTTCACTTTATGAGTGTCACGAGAAAATTGTATATCCAAGTTTTTACCATTTTCAAAAACACGCACACACTTGCAGCTTGACCAGAAATATGTACATCTTGTTTTGTGGATAAGTCACAGACAAGTCCAAGCATATATAGGTGGTTATGAACGTTAGGAATATCCCCTCATTTTTTCAGAAATATCAAAGCTTGTATGTGCATTTTCCCTTTTCCACTCTATATTAGTGCTTAGATTTGTTCCAAAAAAAAAAAGAAAAAAGAAACGAAATAATTTTGAAGAAAAAAAAAAACAACTGAATTTTGAATTCAGGTTTCTCTCTGTTTATAATTTTTTTCAAATTCATGGTGCATGACAGAGTACATTCGCCTACCTTTCCAAAGTGAGAGGCATTTCTTCACATGTCATTGCCTTTGTTAAATTCGGTTTTATTGGTTAGTTATCGTTAATCTTTAATTTTTTCATGCATTTCTTTTTGATAGAAGATTTAAGGCTTTCTATTGTTGTAACGGTATTTATGTTGTTTATTCTGTTGATGAAATTATCTATAGCAAAGTGCTTAAGATTTTTCAGTTTTTTTATTATTTCAAGCCCTACAAAAGGAGACCAAGTTTGTGTTCAAAGACGATTGAAACTCTAAATTACACAGGCGTGAAGGAAAAGCATCGTTGTGTTTAATCTAATCATGCTTGCCGTATCTCTTTGTGTTTTAGAGGTCATATTTCTTCTTAAGTAAATACATGCATCAATAGACAGACAGATTGGGTCATCATCCTTGAGTTTCACTGTACTTTCGGTTCTTTACTTCATACAAACCCCAAATTTATTAGTTTGAAAAAAAAAGATAACATGCCCCTCAATACTGTAACACGTCTGTTCTGATTCTACCGATGTGAGTGTTTATGTCGAAATGTTTAAGTGAGATATAAAAAAATGGTCAGCTTGAAAACGCGAACCAATACTGTGACGCTCAGTATTTTGATGTGGTAAGAGGAAATGGTACAAGACACACACACAAAGAGGACTTGTAAGTTCACATTTCAGTGTCTGCACTGTAATGGTAACAACGCAAGAACATAGGGATTATTATGCCACACAGTCCTAGAACAAAACAATGCATCACCCGTTGTAAGCCATTTCATTGGCTATACTTATTTTCTTACCGCGTTCGCTTCGAATTGACTTGAGTAGCTATTCAGACAGTGACGAGAATGGCCATGCTTTACTGGGTCTATCCTATAGGCGATTTATATAAAAAAATATTTTTAAAAATTAAACTAATGCACGAACAACCGTACCATGGGCGATCCCATGGAAATTGTGTCCGTCTTATTGCAAAATACATCAACATTTAATTTAACCGTGCAGATCGCTAAATAAACCTCTGATCATACACATTTTGAAAAGTGTTGTGTGACACGGATCGCCATTGTCGTTTGGTGTCTGCTTTCTTCTTCGAAAAGAGATCGTTTCGTCTTGACTATAAAAATTTAATTTGACTAAGTTTTGCGCACTACTTGAACTCATACATTTACGTTGTAGGTGTAAGCCGTCGTTCTCAGTTTTCTGGAAGTTCGTTTTTGCGTTTCTCAGATGTGATACTATTTTTTATGGACCGAACGAAATTTCTTTTGGCGTGAATCAGGACTCGTGGTTTTGTGGCAGAAATGGAGAGCATTGATTAAAGCCCAGTTATGTCGTCTTCGAAATCGCTGACACGGATTTGGACTAACACTTCAGGTTTTGTGTGAGGCGATACGGTACATCATTGCCTTTTACTTCCTCAATGAAATCGTTTCATCTTATTGCAAAATTACATTTGACTAGGTTTCATACGCAGCAGGTCTCTGAATATAAGGAGAGTGTCTTAGCGTCAGAGTATTCATTCCGCTCTCAAACGATCAAAGATGGAAGAGTCAGCACAGATCGACCTGCTGGTCAAATATTTGCTAAAAGTCATACGAAAGCATAATTCACATGCGAAAGTGGCAACAAAACTTACTCTTTTGGTCGTTGATTTGATAAGAGTCATACGAAAGTGTGTAAGTGCTAATGAAGTTTGCTATATCTGCAAAGGTAAATGGGTATTTGTCTCCAGAATACCTGCTTCGTCTAAGAAAGAGAGACAAAAGTCAAGATACCTAATATCGTTGTCAGGAGAAAGGACACTGGAATTCAGAGTGCCCTACGAGAAAAGAGAATAAACAAAAACAAGACGAAACAGAGAAGAGGGATTCAGAAGAAGAAGAAATTGAAGATGATGAAGAACTTGTGCCAGTAAAGACATGGAAATGGAAAAATTGACAATGTGAGCCGATGCGTTGGCCCTGATGTGAAATTTCATACTACCTTCTAAAAGAGAATAGACCAGAAAGAACACGTAAGTGTCTCTTGGTCTTGACATTGTATAATAAGGATGGCGTGTTTTGTTTTCTACTCACACTTTATGAAATTGTGCTCTTTCACCTCTCTCTATCCCTCTGGATCATGTTTTAGTTAGAATTGAAATGGAAGGATGTTTTCCTTCACGCACGCTCTTTAGGCATGCAAGTCGGTAAACAATAGTCAGTCTATTCCTCCATTATTTTGTGTCTTGATGTTTCCTAAATCACACACTGATGCCATAAAATAACGGGTTAAATGGGTTTTGTAGTGTTGGGAGTGGGGGGTGGGGTGGGGTGGGGTGTAGGTGTTTGGCAGAGTTGGTCATTGCAGGTGAGGGCTTAGGTGCTTTCAAAAAACTTTTACTTCTTCACTCTGTGTTGATAGTATATTTGGGGTTTGTATGCGTTCGCGTACGTTTGTGTGGATAGTTTATTTGGGGTTTGTATCATCTCCCTTCTGTGTTGATAGTATATTTGGGGTTTGTTTTTTCCTCTTCCCTCTGTATGTGTGTGTGTGTGTATGTATGTGTGTATGTGTGTGTGTGTGTGTGTGTGTGTGTGTGTGTGTGTGTGTCTGCGCGCGTACGTTGTGTGGGTGTGTGTATTGGTCTCTGTTTGTCCGTATAAAACTCACTTTATCCCTATCAGATACACTCTACCTACCTACCTGCAGTAGCGCGTATTCAGGTCAGCCACTTGCAACACTGTTGATATTTATCCCTAGTGTTCAGTACAGTGACGTCACTGACGCTGGAAATTTCGAGACTATAAATATCGACTTGGGGATTTCCACATTTTGTAGCTATACATATATACTAGAATTCATAAACAGGAACGTCACTCAAGCTGAGGCTATAAAAAGATAGTGGGATTTTCCAAAGGAAAAACCCACAAGTTGGAGCTATAAATAGATAGTGGGATTTCATAGGAATTTCAGCTGATTATAGATACATAGGTATTTATCCATGATCGTCACAGAAGTTGATATTGTAAGTAGTTACTAATTTTATCTATTTTATAGTGTGTGTGTTTATGTGTGTGTGTGAGTATGTCTGCGCGCGTACGTTGTGTGTTTCTGTGTGTGTGTGTGTGTGTGTGTGTGTGTGTGAGTATGTGTGTGTGAGTATGTCGGCGCGCGTACGTTGTGTGTGTGTGTGTATGTGTTTGTGTGTGTGTGTGTCTGCGCGCGTACGTTGTGTGTGTCTATTGGTCTCTGATTGTCCGTATAAAACTCACTTTATCCCTATCAGATACACTCTACCTACCTACCTACAGTAGCGCGTATTCAGGTCAGCCACTTGCAACACTGTTGATATTTATCCCTAGTGTTCAGTACAGTGACGTCACTGACGCTGGAAATTTCGAGACTATAAATATCGACTTGGGGATTTCCACATTTTGTAGCTATACATATATACTAGAATTCATAAACAGGAACGTCACTCAAGCTGAGGCTATAAAAAGATAGTGGGATTTTCCAAAGGAAAAACCCACAAGTTGGAGCTATAAATAGATAGTGGGATTTCATAGGAATTTCAGCTGATTATAGATACATAGGTATTTATCCATGATCGTCACAGAAGTTGATATTGTAAGTAGTTACTAATTTTATCTATTTTATAGTGTGTGTGTTTATGTGTGTGTGTGAGTATGTCTGCGCGCGTACGTTGTGTGTTTCTGTGTGTGTGTGTGTGTGTGTGTGTGTGAGTACGTCGGCGCGCGTACGTTGTGTGTGTGTGTGTATGTGTTTGTGTGTGTGTGTGTGTGTCTGCGCGCGTACGTTGTGTGTGTCTATTGGTCTCTGTTTGTCCGTATAAAACTCACTTTATCCCTATCAGATACACTCTACCTACCTACCTACAGTAGCGCGTATTCAGGTCAGCCACTTGCAACACTGTTGATATTTATCCCTAGTGTTCAGTACAGTGACGTCACTGACGCTGGAAATTTCGAGACTATAAATATCGGCTTGGGGATTTCCACATTTTGTAGCTATACATATATACTAGAATTCATAAACAGGAACGTCACTCAAGCTGAGGCTATAAAAAGATAGTGGGATTTTCCAAAGGAAAAACCCACAAGTTGGAGCTATAAATAGATAGTGGGATTTCATAGGAATTTCAGCTGATTATAGATACATAGGTATTTATCGATGATCGTCACAAAATGGAGCGAAAAATTTGAAAAAGAAGAAGAAAATGAGAAGAGGAAGAAAGAAGAAGAGGAGGAAGAGAAGAAAGAAGAGGAGGAGAAAAAAAAGAAGAAAAAGAGTGTAGGTGAGAAAATAAGAAGTTGGTGGAGGAAAAGAAGAAATTAGAAGCAGAAGAAGAAAAGAAAACCCAAAGGCCCTTTTCAGGGCCCCCATATTTCTCGAAAAGAGATAGTCTTTCCATTGCCTACCCCCTTTTTTAAAAAAATTTTTTAAAAAAATCCCATGTTCCATTTCCCTTGACGCTATACAGTCCCACCCTGTTTAAATCCTTTGACGCTATACAGTCCCCTATTCCCATGTTCAAATCCCCTTGACGCTCAACAGTCCCACGATTTTTCTCCATGTTAATTTCCCTTGACGCTATATGTTCCCACGATTTTTCTCCATGTTAATTTCCCTTGACGCTATATGTTCCCACGATTTTTCTCCATGTTAAATTTCCCTTGACGCTATATGTTCCCAAGGGTATTTTTAATGATAAGTCCCATTGACGCTATAGTATCCCACTTAACTACTAACAACATCTCCATGCCCAGCGGAAGTATATTATACTGCCCTAACCCAATATCAAGCTACTAAACATACTTACCACACTAAATTAAGGTCTTGTAAATACTGTACACTATGAAGTCTGTTTCTAGAAATTGGCTGATTACTCGGGTTGATAAATATCTTCCCAACGCCTAGTTCCCATACTGAATAATGAATCAATCTAACTAAACTGTGCAGATGTGGCTGCAAGTATGTCGGTCTTGTCCTGCATTTGCTGCTGACTGCAGGTGAGAGTGCTATGTCATCGGCAAAGTCTTAAAGTCGACTCAACATTGTCTACTAGATCCCATTTCTCCGCCTATTCTTGGACGTCTTCATAATCAATTTGATGGCGAGAAATAAGAGAAACGGATACAGCAGGCAGCCTTGCCTCACGCCAGTCCACACTAGGAAGCTGTCCGTGTGCTCTCCTGTATGAATGAATATGCAAGACATTCCGTTATAAGCGTTCTTAATAAGGTTCACCAGCATGTTTGGGATGCCCTATTAGCAAAGAAGTTTCCAGAGTTTCTCTCGGTCCATGCTGTTAAATGCCTTCTCGTAATCGACAAAGTTGATGTAGAGCGAAGAATTCCACTCCAATGATTATTAAGAACGCTTATAACGGAATGTCTTGCATATTCATTCATACAGGAGAGCACACGGACAGCTTCCTAGTGTGGACTGGCGTGAGGCAAGGCTGCCTGCTGTATCTGTTTCTCTTATTTCTCGCCATCAAATTGACTATGATGCGAAGAGTAGCTATTTGGTCCGTACACGATCTGTTTTGCCGGAAGCCCACTTGCTCGTCTCGTAACTATGGGTCGACGGGCGCCTTCATCCTCTCCAAGATGACCCTTTGAAGACTTTCCCTGGTACTGACAGGGGTGTGATTCATCTTTAGTTGGAGCAATTGCTGAGGTCATCTTTATTTGGGATCTTGATGAGGTAACCATCATTTCAGTCAGTCATTATTTCTTCTTCTTCACATATCTTCTCAAAGAGGGGGTATAGCAGTACCACGGAAGCCTCTAGGTCTGCTCTGAGGATTTCTGCTGGGATGTCGTCAGGTCTAGCTGCCTTGCCATTCTTCAGCTGGGAGATGGCTTTCCTGATCTCTTCTCTGGTGGAATTATCACAGCTTATGAGGAGATCTGCGTTGACTTGGTGGATTTCTGGGGGATGTAGTGGTGCTGGTCTGTTCTACAGTTCTTTAAAATGTTCTGCCCATCTATTCATTTGGTGTTCTGTACTTGCTATGGTCTTTCACTGCTTGTCCTTTATGGTCGTTCTGTGTTGCTGTACTTGCCAGACAGCTTCTTGGTGATGTTTTCACGTTTCCACTTCCGGCCCCTTTTTCTGCCTCTGCTACCAGTCCTTCAACGTAGTTTCTCTTGTCTATCTTGATGCTTTTTATCACTTCTCTGTGGGCATCAGTGGGGCCTAGTACTTCTTGGCATGCTGACATTTCCTCCTTAACCTTCTGTAGTTCGCATTGTCTTCCTCATCTTCAAGAAGCTCTTGTATCAAATGGTACTTGTTGTTTAGCGTCAGTTTGTATTCTTCTTTTGCTTTAGCATCTTTCAAAATGCTGATGTTATACTTTGTTTTCTTCTCTTATGCGCCCTGCCAGCTCTTCTTCAGCTTAGGTTTCAGCTACAACTAAGTGATGACCAGATGCCCCATCTGCTACCCTCCTCATCCTCACATCTTGCAGGGAACTTTGAACTTCTTGGCTATGCAGATGTGGTCAATCTGATTTTCTGTCACATGATCTGGTGATATCCATGTGTTCTTGTGGAATATCTTGTAGGGAAAGATGGTAACCCGGATGAACAGGTTATTCGGTGCACAAAGGTCTGCGAATCGCTCTCCATTTTCGTTCATCTCGCCCAGGCCGTTGGATCCGCATGGCTTGTTCGTGCCTTGTGTTGTCTGACCCAGCTTTGGCATTGAAGTCACCCATATCTGATGTATTTTTCTGGGAAGTTCTCTACTATAGTCTGTTATAAAACTGGTCCTTATCCTTTTTTTCGCATTTGTTGGAGTGTAGTACTGTATGATATTCATATTTATTTTCTCCTTCTTGGTACTAAGCGCTGCCGTGACGATTCAGGGCCCGTGTGGTTCCCATTCTATCAGTGCATTATATGCTTGCTTCGACAGCATGAGCCCCATTCCATATGAATGAGGCGCGTCATCTTCATCGTGTCCTGAATAGAGTAGCATCGATCCTGTCATCAGTTGGGTTTTACAGGGTCGGGTTGCTAGCCGCATGCACGAGCCTCCTGTTTCATCCGGGCTTGGGACCGGAAATGGTCGAGTTATATTCTCATGATGAACACCATATTTAATTTCTTTAAACCATGGATCACATTATTGTATTGTATTTTGTAACATGGGCCAGTGGTCTAAAATACTGAATAAAGTATATTATTATTATTATTGTTATTATTATTATTATTATATGCACACACAACGAAATCCATATACACATAACTAAAAGTTATTCACAGTAAGCCATATATAAAAGTTCTGGATTAACGGTATTGTTGCCTATATCGGATAACGTATAGTTCGTACATATAAAAGTATATATCGGAACGATTATTTTGAGAGAGACTTATAACTTTTCATCTGTTAAATTAAATTTGCATCCATGTGTTTCATTATTACAGCCGACAAAATTATAAAATATAGTATTTCTGAATATATTTTTGTGGATAATAATTCAAGATTGCTTACTTTGAACTCATTGATTGTAATGTTATATACCTTTCATTTTAACGCAAATCATTTCCGGCGTTCCAGACTTTAGTTAGGCTGGAAGAATGGTGAAGTTTATGAAGAATGTCGGCATTGAAGCTATAAGAAAATAATAATGCCCTTCCTATTTTGTATAGAATATATGGACACTTGCAGGCAAAATCTGGGTGGGGTGTCATTCTGAAGCACGATATAGACACCTGACATTTGAAAAAACACTTAACATTTCAATACACATGTATGGCGTTTATATTCCAATACAAATGTATGGCGCTTTCATATCGAAAGATGTGTATGGTGTTTACATTTGAAAAAAAGTAATTGTTGACTAAGATAATGCATCATACAGGTAACTTGACCTACGAATGGACTGCATGTTTTTCTGCTTAGCGTTGGACTTGACGAAGCTAAAGCATTGCATTCTCGGCATTATGCAGCACAGCAAGTAAGAGTCTGATATTCACAAAACTCTTCAAAAACATAAAGTACAAATGATGATTAAAACAATGTTTAGGTAGTTTGACCTACTTACATAATGCATACATTTTTCTACTTTGACAAGTCGCGTATGAGGTGTTAATGATATAGTCTTCTTCATGTATCGTGTAAACTGTGTATAGGTAGTACATATTGTGTAGATACACAAATTATGAACTGTACATTTAGAGTGTACACATGGTGCTGGGACGCATTCACTGTGCAGTGCGTATGTAGATGGTACATTGGGTATGGGGTTGTACTCATTATAAATATAGATAGCACACATCGCGCGTTGTACTGTTTAGCAGTATGTACTAGCATAGGGAATACTATTAACGATCCTGGTTACCAATTGTAAAGAAAACAAGTAGTGTAGCTTGTAAAATATACTTATTATGATTTTAAGATCTTGTGCATTAAAAATAAATAAATAACCTTGACTTTTGATAAACTTCGATAAACTTTTTTATAATTGAATATGCATCACCCATTGAAATCTACTTGAATATAAAAGATTGCATCATGATGCCAGGTTTAAAATAATTATTAAGGCTAATATCTTTCACATGTACTTAATTTTATCAGATACATTTTAACAATACCTGTTTTGAGATTATATTTGATCCGACTGTACATATTGTGATAGTTGTGGACAAACAAAGTCAAAAAGTTACGAAATATTAGTGCTGTATTGCTATCGTCTTGAACAATTATTGATATTATAAGAATTACCTGAATTATGTTGTACGTATGTATCAGATAGAAATATCTCCAGGATCCCTTATATACAGCGCTCATTCAGCTTTGATGTATTCCCTAGAGTGAACATTACAGTTCGAAACAACGATGAAGCCAAACTTAAAACTTTTCTTTCTTCGAACGAACAATCGACGTCTTACATAAAACTAAAAATGCAAAAGCGAACTATGTGTAGGAACACGCGCTCGTAATACATGTTATACGATCAGAACAACGTTCCACCATTTCCATCAAGTCGATAACTAACGAAAATGGCCAAGCGCTGTAATCGTCGACATGTCATATAGCCGCGTGTGGGAACTATTGTACCTATGCAGCGAAAAGAAGTGTAAAGACGCAGCAATGATTAACAAACTCCAGACGATGCCTCAACAAGGTGAATAAAAAGCAAAAAGAAAGGACCTAAAAGAGACTAACGGAGAAACAAGTACACACTTAGCGAAAATTGAAACGAGATACAAACCAAGTCTTTAGGGATGATTAGAATTAAATTTTATATAAGTATGTAGAACAAGATACAATTAGTACATCTGCCATTTGAATTTAGTTAAGTCCTCAGTTTTATATTAAACTTACTAAATGCATGATAACTGTACAAACTGTACATACAGTAACATGTATTTTCGTTCATTAAATCAACTGACGTAACTGCAGAATTTGATCCTAATCTAGCTAATACTTCTGCAATTCTGCAAGTTCAAAGTTAATGTAAATTCTGTATAGTTTAGTCTACTTTCTAAGGCTTATACCAGTTCCATTTTGTCCACATATTTATCTGTTTTTATGTCATTTATTGTGTAGCATTTCACACTCTGCATGACTCAGCTAGTTGTCTTAGCACTGACCATTGGCACAGAGAGACGGATGTGCTAGAAGTATTATGCTGTATCAAGGGAAATAAAATGGGCAACAGGCCGACATAAAAGCCAATAGAGATTAAGGAGATGATAATTTTTAAAAAAAAATGAAAGATCATGTTCGGACTATAGAATATGTGTAAAGATACATAAAACCTTGAAAAGCCATGAAAACTAAAGTAAAAGTATATGATAGTACAAGAATATCCAATAAAAACAATTTAGGGCAAAAATGCATTTGAATACAAAAATAGGCAAATGTGATTGCGTGTGTGTGTTTATTGGAAACGAGCTAAATAAAACATTATATAATCATTTATTTTACTGGATCCCAATTTTAACGGCTTTGTATAAAACATATTTGTGGGTACTAACGTTTGGTTTTTAGCCTGTCAAAAGTTTTCATATTTTTAGACATTTGATTTTTTGGATTAACAACTACAAACATAGGAAATAAAGAATACAAAAGAACAAAACTATAACATATTTTTGCCACATTTAAAGTACCAGTGATACCATTGCATAACAACAATACAAAAGACGCCATAATCCGGTTACGTTTGCTGTTACTACCTAGTTTCATTTTCGTCGTATTTGTAACTATACTGTATCTACTCAGTAAGACTGCTGATGTATCAGATGAAGATCATGACTCCTTAGGAATTGCCTATTACTAATTTCACTTTCGCCCAGTTTTAACTGTACTGTATTTCTTCAAAATCCTTGATAATATACAAATAGGCGAGTTACAGCACGCTAGGGTGGGCCCTAATCAACTGGTCTCTTGTTTGCTCATTTGTAATTACAATGTATTTATTCAATGTCCCTCATTATTGCACATACGCTTATTTGTCTTGAATGCATTGATATAAAATTTAAGACAGATGTCGTTCGAACCATCAATCATTTATCCAGCTATTTAAATTTCAAATTGCATAACAAAACACAAAGGTATTTATTCAAGACTGGTTGTGTAACAAAATTTGTACCCGATTATTATGTGACAACATAAGCAAATGCATTCCTTGTTACGGAAATAAATTTTTCCAAATAATACTTGTCTACACAGCATTTAGCTTCAAGTGCTTCATCTAATTCATGAACGTGATATTAAACTGACATCTCTCTCGACCGACCGACCGATCGACCGAAAGACATCCTAACCGCTGAATGCTCTTAGCACATTAGCGGTTGACAATGAAACAAGAGTACATGATGGAGAAGCTGAACGATCCAAACGATGAAGAAAGTGTACGTCAGATAATTTAGAGATGTTTGATGATATTAAACCGCATTCAATAACAATCAGAGAAGCTGAGCACTTTGTGTATTGTCACGTAATACTTCACCCATACCTTGGTTGGAGATTGGTCATTAAGAAAGAAATGGCCTATTCCCATATATCAAAGTGCAACGTATGCATAAAAGCATGAACCGCCGACTAAAAATGTCTCCGGCAAAGTGCGTCATTACACATGGATACACTGCAAACTTGTTGGAACTTTCAAAGAGTGAGATTCCATCACCTGGGTAATTTTCACAAACTATAAATTTTAGGATCACTTTGCAACAATGTCAACATTTTCAAACATGTTTTTATTTATTTTTAAAATGAAATTTAAATTGATTATTGAATTTGATATTCAGACTTACAGGGTAAAATATACTAGCATCATGTGTTTTTCGCCTTAGTAAAAGTGTCATTGCTTTGTTCTACAGAAAGTCAAATCCTAAATTCAATTCCATAACGTTGATTGAAAGCTGAAGTGCTACCTAGCACAGCATCAGCAATTCAGCAAGGGACTGATTAATATTGTGACTAAAGTATCATGGCTCAATCGAATACAGTGAAACTTCAAAAACAGCCCTTTCTATAAATATGCATTTAATGTAAAATGATTAAAATCGTCATGTCCAACATAGAGTAGATTTCCTGGTCATGTTTATTGACCTTTCATATTTCTGAACATGTGAAACATCTCATTACTAATACTAATTCTCCTTGACGTCAAACTAAACATTTTAAATTATAAGATACTAAACACAAATGGACCGGGAATTCCAATTATAATGATTATTTCATATATCTACCTTCCATTAATATAGAAGGAAATTGATTGTGATGCTTACAGCTGAGTGTTAATCTGTTCGTGCTCAGCGAGTCAATTCAAGAGAACATCCAGTCCTTAACTTCAATCTTGTTTCATCCTAATCTTTATGGATGAGCACATAGTTATGTGGTTTTGGGAACTGGTGGACAAGGACCACGCTGTTTATAATGTTACTCGTGGAGCGGGTTCCAATGATAGCTCTCACAATGTTTGGTTGCATTGGTGGTATATAATTTGAGCCATGAATGTAGGCAAGGGTATGCTGTAGAGGTTTGTATTTATATTTAATTATTTATGAGTCAACTAAACATCATGTTATCCCTATGAAGAATATTCTATATATTGATGCCTGTAGTAAAGGAAGCACACGTTCTAAGCCACTTTATCTATTGTACTGCCCACGTTTTGCTAGAGTCGGAGGGATTAAAAAACCCACAAACATTGCCCTCAAAAATCCTTTTAAACTATTTTCGGTACAAACTACTTGATACGGTAAGTCGCTCGTTATCTACCCACCTTTGTCGAGATGTTTGGGAATTGGTCAATTTACGATTTCAGTTGTCCAAAATGACTGTTTTAAAACAGTTTTGGACTAAATTTTACATTTTACATTTAAATTCCAATTTTTCTTTTGCCAGTTTTGCTTTATGCTTGATGTGATTTTTAAAAACATTTTAACACTAAGGTGATCTCTAAAAGTTGTATTTATAAGCTCTGAATCCTATGGATTGGCTCATACCACAACTATAACATCCAACGGAGCATTTTACACAGACAGAATGGAAGTCACATGGAGTACACGTTTAAGTTAGTCAAACCATATACATCTATTTCGATGAGATTGTTTACAATATTTCCACCTACAGTGTGTCGATTCCACTATTAAGGATTGCACTTGTTGCACTGGGCCCCTAGTGGCCGAGTGGTCTAAAGCGCTCACTGTTACGGATCATTGCCATCTCAGCTCTGTCTGCATGGGTTCTAGTCCAAGGCTCGGCTAGCGTGGGTATGTGGGAAAGCCTGCCAGTAGCTTCTCGTGGGTCGGTGGTTCTTCCCTGGGTTTTCCAGGGTTCTTCCTCCACTAGTTATACTGGTCGCCATGTATAGCCTATCTTGTGCTGAAAAATGGCGTTAAACCCCAGAACAACAACAACAACACTTCTTGCACATTTATGTGAACAGATGATTACTGGTCGCATAAATTTCTGTGGTGTTTTTGTGACCTGATATTTGCATTATTTGATATGGAACAGTGGAGCAGACATATACAAATGTTATTCAAAGTCTGCATTCCATCACATAGTACGAAACATTAGCTCCGAAGTTATTTACGGCGTAAACATGTTGTGCTTTGATAACATTATATCAGTTGGGAGACCGGCAGAGCAGACATATACAAATGTTATTCAAAGTCTGCATTCCATCACATAGTACGAAACATTAGCTCCGAAGCTATTTACGGCGTAAACATGTTGTGCTTTGATAACATTATATCAGTTGGGAGACCGGCATATGACCACATATTTTCTTAAGAGGTGCGTTTGCTTACTCCAATCAGGGGAGTGGTAATAAACAATTGCAAGGAAGTAGCCAATACATTAAAAGAATAAGCGCAAGAATTCCGTTGGCTTATTTCAGAATCACATAAGCATCAGAAAAGCATCTGCTGTTGATGGCATTTTTGGCATGCAAAGGAAAGTTAATGAGTTAAAATAAATAACCGAAACTATACATGAAAGTAATATAGAATCGGCGGAACGAATTAATCTAATCAATAAAAGCGAAAATATACAACACATAAAAGGTATATAAAGATAAAGAAATTCTTAAATAAAAATATGAATTGATTACGAAGATAGTAAAATGATTTAAATGCAAATACAACAACAGAAACAAATGAAATCGAAAAAGCAACTAATAATAATGTAGATAAACACCATTAGCAATAAATCAAATTAATGATAACGTTTACTAAAAATAGAGACGCCATTAAGAGAAATGAGCAAAGAAATTGGATTTAGAGCATGGAATTAACAAAGCGAGTTGGTACAATTCAAAGAAAGCTAACGAACGTTAGTAGTGAATGGGGTGAGATTAGCGACAATGGGAATTAGCATTTAAAACACCAATGGGGAAGATTAGCGACAATGGAAATTTAACATTAACCACCCTGGGTAAGATTAGCGACAATGGAAATTTAACATGGGCAAAAAAAACCTGGGTAAGATTAGCGACAAGGGAATTTTAACATGGGCAATGGAATTTTAACATGGGCAAAAACCCTGGGTCATTCTGGGGACAAGGGAATTTAACATATGGAAATTGAACATGGTGAGTCTGTATAGCGTCAAGGGCAATTGAACATGGTGGGACTGTCTAGGGACAATGATGGTAGAGGGTCAAACACAACAGAGACAGAGACATACATACACTAGTACAAGCGTGAGATTTATATATAAAGCATTACCAAGACCTGAAATCTTGCTGGGGTGTTCAAAAATTTGCATATTTGTAATGATGCTATAAATAGCTATAATCAAGGAAATGTTCAACGACAAAATGGATGTGACTAAAAGTAACGCTAAAATGACGAAATTGTCCCAGAATTTAAAGGAAAATAAACATATCCCCGAAAATTAAGTTACAATGGTTTAGACTAAAATGGATAAAATTAGTAACTACTTACAATATCAACTTGTGTGACGATCGTGGATAAACACCCATGTATCTATTTATAGCTATAATCAGCTAAAAGTCATATGAAATCCCACTATCTATTTATACTACAACTTGTGGGTTATTCCTTTGGAAAATCCCACTATCTTTTTATAGCCTCAGCTTGAGTGACGTTCCTGTTTATGAACTCTAGTACATATGTATAGCTACAACTTATGGAAATCCCCAAGACCATATTTATAGTCTCGAAATTTCCAGCGTCAGTGACGTCACTGTACTCAACACTAGGGGATAAATGTCAACAGTGTTGCAAGTGGCTAACCTGAATACACGCTACTGCAGTATCTGATAGGGATAAAGTGAGTTTTTATAGGGACAAACAGAGACCAATACACACACACACACACACACACACACAACGTACGCGCGCAGACATACGCACACACACACACACACACACACAGAGGGAAGAGGAAAAAACAAACCCCAAATATACTATCAACACAGAAGGGAGATAATACAAACCCAAATAAACTATCCACACAAACGTACGCGAACGCATACAAACCCCAAATATACTATCAACACAGAAGGGAGATAATACAAACCCCAAATAAACTATCCACACAAACGTACGCGAACGCATACAAACCCCAACTATACTATCCTCACAACGTCGCTAACGCATACAAACCCCAAATATGCTATCCACACTCGGGAGGAAGAAGAAAAAACAACCAAATATACGATCTACACAACGTACGCGAACACACACACACACACATACACACACACACACACACACGCACACACACACACAGAGGGAAGAGGAAAAAACAAACCCCAAATATACTATCAACACAGAAGGGAGATAATACAAACCCCAAATAAACTATCCACACAAACGTACGCGAACGCATACAAACCCCAAACATACTATCAACACAGAAGGGAGATAATACAAACCCCAAATAAACTATCCACACAAACGTACGCGAACGCATACAAATCCTAAATAAACTATCCACACAAACGTACGCGAACGCATACAAACCCCAAATATACTATCAACACACAGTGAAGAAGAAAAAGTTTTTTGAAAGCACCTAAGCCCTCACCTGCAATGACCAACTCTGCCAAACACCTACACCCCACACCCCACTCCCAACACTACAAAACCCATTTAACCCGTTATTTTATGGCATCAGTGTGTGATTTAGGAAACATCAAGACACAAAATGATGGATGAATAGACTGACTATTGTTTACCGACTTGCATGCCTAAAGAGCGTGCGTGAAGGAAAACATCCTTCCATTTCAATTCTAACTAAAACATGATCCAGAGGGATAGAGAGAGGTGAAAGAGCACAATTTCATAAACTGTGAGTAAAAACAAAACACGCCATCCTTATTATACAATGTCAAGACCAAGAGACACTTACGTTTTCTTTCTGGTCTATTCTCATTTAGAAGGTAGTATGAAATTTCACATCAGGGCCAACGCATCGGCTCACATTGTCAATTTTTCCATTTCCATGTCTTTACTGGTACAAGTCCTTCATCATCTTCAATTTCTTCTTCTTCTGAATCCCTCTTCTCTGTTTCGTCTTGTTTTTGTTTCTTCTCTTTTCTCGTAGGGCACTCTGAATTCCAGTGTCCTTTCTCCTGACAACGATATTAGGTATCTTGACTTTTGTCTCTCTTTCTTAGACGAAGCAGGTATTCTGGAGACAAATACCCATTTACCTTTGCAGATATAGCAAACGTCATTAGCACTTACACACTTTCGTATGACTCTCATCAAATCAACGACCAAAAGAGTAAGTTTTGTTGCTATTTTCGCATGTGAATTATGCTTTCGTATGACTTTTAGCAAATATTTGACCAGCAGGTCGATCTGTGCTGACTCTTCCATCTTCGTGATCGTTTGAGAGCGGAATGAATACTCTGACGCTAAGACACTCTCCTGATATACAGGGACCTGTTGCGTATGAAACCTAGTCAAATGTAATTTTGCAATAAGATGAAACGATTTCATTGAGGAAGTAAAAAGCAATGATGTACCGTATCGCCTCACACAAAACCTGAAGTGTTAGTTCAGATCCGTGTCAGCGATTTCGAAGACGACATAACTGAGCTTTCATCAATGCTCTCCAATTATGCCACAAAACCACGAGTCCTGCTTCACGCCAAAAGAAATTTCGTTCGGTCCATAAAAAATAGCATTACATCTGAGAAACGCAAAAACGAACTTCCAGAAAACTGAGAACGACGGCTTACACCTACAACGTAAATGTATGAGTTCAAGTAGTGCGTAAAACTTAGTCAAATTAAATTTTTATAGTCAAGACGAAACGATCTCTTTTCGAACAAGAAAGCAGACACCAAGCGACAATGGCGATCCGTGTCACACAACACTTTTCAAAATGTATATTATCAGAGGTTTGTTCTAGCGATCTGCACGGTTAAATTAAATGTTGATGTATTTTGCAATAAGACGGACACAATTTCCATGGGATCGCCCATGGTACGATTGTTCGTGCATTAGTTTAATTTTTAAAAATATTTTTTTATATAAATCGCCTATAGGATAGACCCAGTAAAGCATGGCCATTCTCGTCACTGTGTGAATAGCTACTCAAGTCAATTCGAAGCGAGCGCGGTAAGAAAATAAGTATAGCCAATGAAATGGCTTACAACGGGTGATGCATTGTTTTGTTCTAGGACTGTGTGGCATAATAATCCCTATGTTCTTGCGTTGTTACCATTACAGTGCAGACAGACTGAAATGTGAACTTACAAGCCCTATTTGTGTGTGTTGTACCATTTCCTCTTACCACATCAAAATACGGAGTGTCACAGTATTAGTTCGCGTTTTCAAGCTGACCATTTTTTTATATCTCACTTAAACATTTCGACATAAACACTCACACTCACATCGGTAGAGTCAGAACAGACGTATTACAGTATTGAGGGGCATGTTATCTTTTTTTTTTCAAACTAATAAATTTGGGGCTTGTATGAAGTAAAGAACCGAAAGTACAGTGAAACTCAAGGATGATGACCCAATCTGTCTGTCTATTGATGCGTGTATTTACTTAAGAAGAAATATGACCTCTAAAACACAAAGAGATACGGCAAGCATGATTAGATTAAACACAACGATGTTTTCCTTCACGCCCGTGTAATTCAGAATTTCAATCGTCTTTGAAGACAAACTTGGTCTCCTTTTGTAGGGCTTGAAATAATAAAAAAACTGAAAAATCTTAAGCACTTTGCTATAGATAATTTCATCAACAGACTAAACAACATAAATACCGTTACAACAATAGAAAGCCTTAAATCTTCTATCAAAAAGAAATGCATGAAAAAATTAAGATTAACGATAACTAACCAATGAAACCGAATTTAACAAAAGCAATGACATGTGAAGAAATGCCTCTCACTTTGGAAAAGTAGGCGAATGTACTCTGTCATGCACCATCAACTTGAAAAAAATTAAAAACAGAGAAACCTGAATTCAAAATTCAGTTGTTTCTTTTTCTTCAAAATTGTTTCGTTTCTTTTCTTTTTTGTTGGAACAAATCTAAGCACTAATTTAGAGTGGGAAAGGGAAAATGCACATACAAGCTTTGATATTTCTGAAAAAATGAGGGGATATTCCTAACGTTCAAAACCACCTATATATGCTTGGACTTGTCTGTGACTTATCCACAAAACAAGATGTACATATTTCTGGTCAAGCTGCAGTGTGTGCGTGTTTTTGAAAATGGTAAAAATGGGATATACAATTTTCTCGTGACACTTATAAAGTGAAGAGTCTGTGCAAGTGTCAAAAGCCAAAGTCATATAAGTTTTGTATTTTGTACGGCTTGTAAAGATTTCCACTTTAGAAAATGTGAAGTATCACAAGTTATTATCACAAACAGAAGTGGAACATAGGGGCTTGCAAGAAAGAAAATAACCCAGACAATTGGTATCATCAAGAGTGCTAGAGACGGTACCCGAACTTGCTTGCCTGCTTACTTGAATTAAAGTGATTTTCGCTCTAATGGAGAATATATCACTGGTTTAATAACGCACCGCGTGATTTTTAATTACTCCTGGGGAAGGAAAGAGAGCCTCATCTCCCAGGCTTTTATGTACTCACAGACTACTTTTAAATTTAGTCACTCAGGTGTAGGACTAACTAGTCCTTAACAACCTGACTGAAAGGCTTTAAACATGAGTGGGAATAGTCTCACCACACACTCATTTTTTCTGTCCGAGCGTGGTAAAAGAGGAAAAAGGTGCTCAAAAAGACAGCCATGGGTGTTAAGTACTCAACAAAACGCTAGCCCGTACTTATTTCAAATCAAGTCCCGTTTTTGCTAATGGACAGTAAAAAGTACCAATAATGTGTTAACCACTTGTGCAATTATTTGAAATCTAACGAGTCTGTTAAATTTCCTACTTCCTAACATATCTATCTAATATTAGTACTTAGTGTACATAAAAATAGCCATACTGATCCTATTTAAATTATTATATCTAAGAGACATATACCAGTTTGGTCACTGCTAGGTTTAAAAAGTTAAGTTTGTTGCGGTGTTCCTATGGGTCAAGTTTGTTTCGAGAATAGTTTAGTCAAGGAGGGATACCAAGCCAAATCTGGTCCCCTATTTAATAAAAAGCAATCCTTTGGAGCCCTAAAAAAGGCTGTTTTTTCTGTTAGAAGGTAACACGTCTCTCTTTTGTTTTCACGTTCTTTCCCGCACTCCTAGTCTCATGATTCTTGATATCAGGAAATGCGTAGCTATGATGGGCGGTAATGTAAGCAGCGGCTTCTACCAGTTGACTGAGGGGGGCATCCAGTGTAGAATTGGGGAAGAACTCTGACCCTAATCCCCATTGAGAAGGTCTTGGTTTAAAGGTGTCTAGAGATTTGTAGGCAAAGTATTGTATGGCTCTAATAAACTGCCCTGCTTTGTTGACGTCATACAATGCTTGATCTAGCCCCATTTCGGTGTACTTCTCAACGAGGGTCAGCGTCCTCCTTCTCCTCCTCAACCGCCTCAATTTCCTCTTCTGGTTCTGATACTAATTCTTTAGTTGAGGTAGATAGTTTCAAATCCGCTGCTATGGTGTCTATCGCTGTTATTGTTGTTGTGGTTGTTCTTTCAGCTGAGATTGCCTGTAGTATCGGAGTGAGAAAAGAACGTTGTTGTTGTTGTGGGGTTTAACGCCATTTTTCAGCACGCGATAGGCTATACATGGCGGCCAGTATTAATGGTGGAGGAAGAACCCGGGAAAACCCCGGAAAGAACCACCGACCCACGAGAAGCTACTGGCAAGCTTTCTCACATACCCACATTAGCCGAATCCGAGACTCGAACCCACGCAGACAAAGGTGAGATGACAGTGATCCGTTACGGAGAGCGCTTTAGACCACTCGGCCACTCGGGGCCCCAGAAAAGAACGTAGTGCCTCCGATAATTACATTTGAGTTTGCCATACTGTTTGTCTAACATAAGTGGCCCTTTGTTTTGCCACCACTCTTTCCGAGGCAGGTTGTTTGTTAGGTATAGTCGGCTGTTGACTAGATGTTATTTGTGTTCTCGAGGTGGGTGGAGTGCTAACTGGCTAGGTCTGCATTTCTTGCTCCCGCTACTGTTGCGTATATTTCTTCCCTCCACACCGAGTTCTGGGCCTAATTCTTTTAATTTCGTTGTACCCAAACTTACATTATCCATATTATCATCAACAACAAAAAAAAAACGCACACACCTAAAAGAAACACTCACTCACTTTTTTACAGAACATTACTATTTTTAAAATTTTGATAAGCGACGCAAACGAAGGACTTAGAGTCGCACTTTCTAACCAAGATAAAGAAATCATGTGCTGATAGACTCACTTCTGTATTTTTTCTTCTGACTGACTAACGTATCATAGGCAATGGAATGTTATTTCTTTTCGAGAGTATGGGGTAGCACTGAAATTTTTTTTTTTGAACTTGAAGCTATGGCGATCGCTTAGGTTATAAGATGGCGGCCTCCTCTGACGACAGGCTTTCTCATAGGAAAATGTCTGCTTCTTCGGAAAAGAGAAGAAGAACTCTTTGGTGTCGATACAACTGTTGACAAAGCCTCTGTCAGGTTCATGCTGCTGCTGTTGCTGCTCTCTCTGCTATTTATGAAGTCTGTACTTCTCCATCCATTCTTCTTTCTCCTTCTTGAATTCCTCCTTGAAGAGCTCTTCTTTCAAGTCTTCAGTGACTTTCAACATTATGATATTGTCTATCTCTTCAGGTCTCGGTATCAGACTTGTCATGACCCTATGAAAATTCACATAGGCTTCGTTCAACTTGGCTAATCTTGAGCACATCTTCGTAGGAAGATAAGATAACAATGGATGGGCAGACTGGAGACTGCCCCGTTTTTATGGTCAAAGCGCGGACGTGAAGGAAAACATTACTACACGGTTTTCGAGCCGGAATGTTCAAATAGTGTTATGGGAGGGATAGAGAGAAGTCAAAGAACATGAATCAAGATTCCTATAGCCAAATAAACCACAAAGGCATTTTTTTCTTCAAAACACAACATTTTTTTATTCATACTAACAAACAACTCTAACATTTTTAACAATAATCCAACAATATAACATCAAACATTTTTTCAAATACCAAACATTTTTTCAACTAGCACATTATTTTGGACAGGGCTGACAACGTTGTGAATGAAATTGTGATTTCCACTGTTGGAAGTCATTAGGCCATTGATGGACACTACGTTTCCTAGTTAGAGATAAAAGATAAGCATACTGGTCACAAAACCATCGCTGTACTTTGACATCGTTTCTAGAAGAATGACGAGGATCAAAATGAGTCACTAAATGTTCTAAAGAATAGCCCAGGCTGCAATGATGCAGAAAATACACACAGTACTGTCCACACACCAAGGAATATGTGCCTTGTTATTTCACATTATTGAATCGTGTGGTCTGAGCATTTCTTCTCATAAAGTCAATGATATCGTCTTCCAAAGGGGGCAGTCCATAGGAATCAAAATATTCCACACATCCTTCTTGAGGAAAGTAGACGGCTACCCAGTGGGTTCCTGGGAGATGACTGTCGTCCGTGTTGATCACATAAGCTTGATGGTTTTGAGGTGTGCAATGAGGGAGTTCATCTTTAGCACAGACGACAGGATTCCAAGAAGCAGTGTACAAACTATGGTTCAAAAGGTAATAAAGTTCTCAGGTATCCATTTTTTGTTTTTTTCTTCTTCACAGGTAATATAAGAGATCAGTTCGATCCTGACTTTTTGCTTGAAAATGTCTGACAAGTAACCGTTTCTTCGCCTTGTCTCCCAACTCTGATCCAACAGAGCTTCGATGCGATGGATCTCTTGAGTTGTTAATGGAGGACAATAATGTTCACGCAAGCCTTTATACCACTGTTGTAACACGTCTTCTTCCGAGATGAGACTCCAAGCTTCGTCCAGATATTCGTCCAATTTTTCTTCTTGACTCAGCATCAGGCATTTATCGTGTTGAATTTCACTGGGATGATCGTTATGACATCCATAGCAATCTTTCTTGATCAATTCCTTAATTTTTTTCTGTCAAGACTATAGCATAACAGGAAACTAAATGTGATTCTTGTTCTGGCCATCTAGACTTCATCATGATGACTTCTTCGTCTTTGTCTTGGGGTTCTCCTTCCTCAGGATCTTCACATTCCATGTCCAAAGAATCCCTACTATACAAACATTGATAAAAGTCTTCCATGACTTCTAATAGCCTAGAATGACTTCTCTCAAACTGTTGGTTTATATCGTATTGTCCAATTCAGCATACAGGATGACGTTCACCGTATTATCTGCGCGTAGATTTTCTGCAAACTGAAATTCCACACGCATCTGGCCGGATTTTATAGGGTGAAAATGTCCCTCCTCGCTGTCTTGACTTACAATTCGTTAGAGAACCGTTTTCGAAAATGGAGTTTCACTGTAACTTTCCCTTTGGAGAATGGAATATTTTGTCCCAGATCTCCTTTTATAGCAATGTTGACAGCGTCTAAATACGACGTACTGACGGGCAAATAGTGAGGATGTACAAATTCACGGTGTACGTGATATGCGTTTGCACCTTCCTGGTCATTGTTTGTGGTACTATCCACTTTGAAAGGAATGACACGCAGTAACGGAACACAGGTGTGTACCACCACGTTGTACTCCACCACATCGGAATACACAAAGATCAAATTAAGTCCTTGGTTCAGTTCTACCGGGTTTCCAAAAGCTCTGTAAAAATCCATACTACTTTTGATCTTGGGGTTCAAATTGTTTGCGACCATTTCTGCATGTCCACCCAAAATTTCAAACAAACTACCATTGAACCTGAGGGACAATGTGTTCGTATCTTGAAATTTGATCACGAGACGATGAGCCACTTTATGGTACTCAATCTTCACACTTTTTTTGGCTCTGTTCAGTGCTTTGCCAAACGCTAAGTTGAACCTGTCCGCAATAGTGTCCACCAAATGTTCACCACTAAAATAATAACCTGAAGGAACTTTCAAGGTGTAGATAATGAAGTCTGGATTGCTGGCTGGTCTTGTGTCCCCTAAAAACCCTATTTTATTGATTTCTTCCTCCAATTGGGCATTCATGATTTCCACCTCGAAAGTGTTTTGCTTTTCGGTGATGTTTTTGATTTGTGATGGGTGAATGATTTCCACTAAAGCCACTTCCCAATGGGCTTCGTGATCTAACTGGATGGTCTGAGGTAATTTGACCGTGTAACAGCACAACGTGTTCTTGGGAAACACCTCCATGGAACTGTCACTGGGTAAGGTTAAGTAAAATTGGTTGTTATTGCTCATAATTCCAGAGTTTTGTAGCTCTCCGAGGCGATACTGGAAGTTAGAGGAGTGTCTCCGCCCAAAATGGGGTTGCTGTTGGAGTGGTGACTGGCACTGACACTGGACACAAAGTTCCCGTTGTTCCCGTTCGAGGAGAATTTCAGGGAGGGATGAGGAAGCAGGTAACCGATGTAACTGCTCAATACAATTGTCCACAAGTGTTCAAATTGGCAATGGCTGCACCGATGACACAATACACCACGAAAGTTTGGCAGAAAAAGACGATTTGCGTTTTACGCACACGTTTTCCATACCACTCCCACATGGGTTGTGTTTGTAAATCTTGCAGAGAAGAATTGGGTGAAGGAGTGATCACAGTAGCTGAATCTGTGTGAAAGGGCATGATGGTCACTTCTTTTTATAGTGCGAAGCGTCGATGCAAGAATGAAAACTGGGCGGATATCCTTTCCAACGTACTTTGACTTCTCTGACACGTCGTTTGCCCACTTTACGGTTTCTGCGTTTGACAATGCCTTTAATGTCGTACACGTCGTGTTCTTTGGTGACACGACTTGGTTTGAAATAAGTACGGGCTAGCGTTTTGTTGAGTACTTAACACCCATGGCTGTCTTTTTGAGCACCTTTTTCCTCTTTTACCACGCTCGGACAGAAAAAATGAGTGTGTGTTGAGACTATTCCCACTCATGTTTAAAGCCTTTCAGTCAGGTTGTTAAGGACTAGTTAGTCCTACACCTGAGTGACTAAATTTAAAAGTAGTCTGTGAGTACATAAAAGCCTGGGAGATGAGGCTCTCTTTCCTTACCCAGGAGTAATTAAAAATCACGCGGTGCGTTATTCAACCAGTGATATATTCTCCATTAGAGCGAAAATCACTTTAATTCAAGTAAGCAGGCAAGCAAGTTCGGGTACCGTCTCTAGCACTCTTGATGACACCAACTGTCTGGGTTATTTTCTTTCTTGCAAGCCCCTATGTTCCACTTCTGTTTGTGATAATAACTTGTGATACTTCACATTTTCTAAAGTGGAAATCTTTACAAGCCGTACAAAATACAAAACTTATATGACTTTGGCTTTTGACACTTGCACAGACTCTTCACTTTATAAGTGTCACGAGAAAATTGTATATCCCATTTTTACCATTTTCAAAAACACGCACACACTGCAGCTTGACCAGAAATATGTACATCTTCTTTTGTGGATAAGTCACAGACAAGTCCAAGCATATATAGGTGGTTTTGAACGTTAGGAATATCCCCTCATTTTTTCAGAAATATCAAAGCTTGTATGTGCATTTTCCCTTTCCCACTCTATATTAGTGCTTAGATTTGTTCCAAAAAAAAAGAAAAAAGAATCGAAACAATTTTGAAGAAAAAGAAACAACTGAACTTTGAATTCAGGTTTCTCTGTTTTTAATTTTTTTCAAGTTGATGGTGCATGACAGAGTACATTCGCCTACTTTTCCAAAGTGAGAGGCATTTCTTCACATGTCATTGCCTTTGTTAAATTCGTTTTCATTGGTTAGTTATCGTTAATATTTAATTTTTTTCATGCATTTCTTTTTGATAGAAGATTTAAGACTTTCTATTGTTGTAACGGTATTTATGTTGTTTAGTCTGTTGATGAAATTATCTATAGCAAAGTGCTTAAGATTTTTCAGTTTTTTTTATTATTTCAAGCCCTACAAAAGGAGACCAAGTTTGTCTTCAAAGACGATTGAAACTCTAAATCACACGGGCGTGAAGGAAAACATCGTTGTGTTTAATCTAATCATGCTTGCCGTATCTCTTTGTGTTTTAGAGGTCATATTTCTTCTTAAGTAAATACACGCATCAATAGACAGACAGATTGGGTCATTATCCTTGAGTTTCACTGTACTTTCGGTTCTTTACTTCATACATGCCCCTCAATACTGTAATACGTCTGTTCTGACTCTACCGATGTGAGTGTGAGTGTTTATGTCGAAATGTTTAAGTGAGATATAAAAAAATGGTCAGCTTGAAAACGCGAACCAATACTGTGACACTCAGTATTTTGATGTGGCAAGAGGAAATGGTACAACACACACAAAGAGGGCTTGTAAGTTCACATTTCAGTCTGTCTGCACTGTAATGGTAACAACGCAAGAACATAGGGATTATTATGCCACACAGTCCTAGAACAAAACAATGCATCACCCGTTGTAAGCCATTTCATTGGCTATACTTATTTTCTTACCGCGTTCGCTTCGAATTGACTTGAGTAGCTATTCACACAGTGACGAGAATGGCCATGCTTTACTGGGTCTATCCTATAGGCGATTTATATAAAAAAAATATTTTTAAAAATTAAACTAATGCACGAACAATCGTACCATGGGCGATCCCATGGAAATTGTGTCCGTCTTATTGCAAAATACATCAACATTTAATTTAACCGTGCAGATCGCTAGAACAAACCTCTGATAATATACATTTTGAAAAGTGTTGTGTGACACGGATCGCCATTGTCGCTTGGTGTCTGCTTTCTTGTTCGAAAAGAGATCGTTTCGTCTTGACTATAAAAATTTAATTTGACTAAGTTTTACGCACTACTTGAACTCATACATTTACGTTGTAGGTGTAAGCCGTCGTTCTCAGTTTTCTGGAAGTTCGTTTTTGCGTTTCTCAGATGTAATGCTATTTTTTATGGACCGAACGAAATTTCTTTTGGCGTGAAGCAGGACTCGTGGTTTTGTGGCATAATTGGAGAGCATTGATGAAAGCTCAGTTATGTCGTCTTCGAAATCGCTGACACGGATCTGAACTAACACTTCAGGTTTTGTGTGAGGCGATACGGTACATCATTGCTTTTTACTTCCTCAATGAAATCGTTTCATCTTATTGCAAAATTACATTTGACTAGGTTTCATACGCAACAGGTCCCTGTATATAAGGAGAGTGTCTTAGCGTCAGAGTATTCATTCCGCTCTCAAACGATCACGAAGATGGAAGAGTCAGTCGACCTGCTGGTCAAATATTTGCTAAAAGTCATACGAAAGCATAATTCACATGCGAAAATAGCAACAAAACTTACTCTTTTGGTCGTTGATTTGATGAGAGTCATACGAAAGTGTGTAAGTGCTAATGACGTTTGCTATATCTGCAAAGGTAAATGGGTATTTGTCTCCAGAATACCTGCTTCGTCTAAGAAAGAGAGACAAAAGTCAAGATACCTAATATCGTTGTCAGGAGAAAGGACACTGGAATTCAGAGTGCCCTACGAGAAAAGAGAAGAAACAAAAACAAGACGAAACAGAGAAGAGGGATTCAGAAGAAGAAGAAATTGAAGATGATGAAGAACTTGTACCAGTAAAGACATGGAAATGGAAAACTTGACAATGTGAGCCGATGCGTTGGCCCTGATGTGAAATTTCATACTACCTTCTAAAAGAGAATAGACCAGAAAGAAAACGTAAGTGTCTTTTGGTCTTGACGTTGTATAATAAGGATGGCGTGTTTTGTTTTTACCCACAGTTTATGAAATTGTGCTCTTTCACCTCTCTCTATCCCTCTGGATCATGTTTTAGTTAGAATTGAAATGGAAGGATGTTTTCCTTCACGCACGCTCTTTAGGCATGCAAGTCGGTAAACAATAGTCAGTCTATTCATCCATCATTTTGTGTCTTGATGTTTCCTAAATCACACAATGATGCCATAAAATAACGGGTTAAATGGGTTTTGTAGTGTTGGGAGTGGGGTGTGGGGTGTAGGTGTTTGGCAGAGTTGGTCATTGCAGGTGAGGGCTTAGGTGCTTTCAAAAAACTTTTTCTTCTTCACTGTGTGTTGATAGTATATTTGGGGTTTGTATGCGTTCGCGTACGTTTGTGTGGATAGTTTATTTGGGGTTTGTATTATCTCCCTTCTGTGTTGATAGTATATTTGTGGTTTGTATGCGTTCGCGTACTTTTGTGTGGATAGTTTATTTGGGGTTTGTATTATCTCCCTTCTGTGTTGATAGTATATTTGGGGTTTGTTTTTTTCCTCTTCCTTCTGTGTGTGTGTGTGTGTGTGTGTGTGTGTGTTCGCGTACGTTGTGTAGATCGTATATTTGGTTGTTTTTTCTTCTTCCTCCCGAGTGTGGATCGCATATTTGGGGTTTGTATGCGTTAGCGACGTTGTGTGGATAGTATATTTGGGGTTTGTATGCGTTCGCGTACGTTTGTGTGGATAGTTTATTTGGGGTTTGTATTGTCTCCCTTTTGTGTTGATAGTATATTTGGGGTTTGTATGCGTTCGCGTACGTTTGTGTGGATAGTTTATTTGGGTTTGTATTATCTCCCTTCTGTGTTGATAGTATATTTGGGGTTTGTTTTATCCTCTTCCCTGTGTGTGTGTGTGTGTGTGTGTGTGTGTGTGTGTCTGCGTATGTCTGCGCGCGTACGTTGTGTGTGTGTGTGGGTGTATGTGTATTGATATCTGTTTGTCCCTATAAAAACTCACTTTATCCCTATTAGATACACTCTACCTACCTACCTGCAGTAGCGTGTATTCAGGTTAGCCACTTGCAACACTGTTGACATTTATCCCCTAGTGTTGAGTACAGTGACGTCACTGACGCTGGAAATTTCGAGACTATAAATATGGACTTGGGGATTTCCATAGGTTGTAGCTATACATATGTACTGGAGTTCACAAACAGGAACGTCACTCAAGCTGAGGCTATAAAAAGATAGTGGGATTTTCCAAAGGAATAACCCACAAGTTGTAGTATAAATAGATAGTGGGATTTCATATGAATTTTAGCTGATTATAGCTATAAATGGATACATGGGTGTTTATCCACGATCGTCACACAAGTTGATATTGTAAGTAGTTACTAATTTTATCCATTTTAGTCTAAACCATTGTAACTTAATTTTCGGGGATATGTTTATTTTCCTTTAAATTCTGGGACAATTTCGTCATTTTAGCGTTACTTTTAGTCACATCCATTTTGTCGTTGAACATTTCCTTGATTATAGCTATTTATAGCATCATTGCAAATATGCAAATTTTTCAAGACCCCAGCAAGATTTCAGGTCTTGGTAATGCTTTATATATAAATCTCACGCTTGTACTAGTGTATGTATATCTCTGTCTCTGTTGTGTTTGACCCTCTACCATCATTGTCCCTAGACAGTCCCACCATGTTCAATTGCCCTTGACGCTATACAGACTCACCATGTTCAATTTCCATATGTTAAATTCCCTTGTCCCCAGAGTGACCCAGGGTTTTTTGCCCATGTTAAATTTCCATTGCCCATGTTAAAATTCCCTTGTCGCTAATCTTACCCACGGTTTTTTGCCCATGTTAAATTTCCATTGTCGCTAATCTTACCCAGGGTGGTTAATGTTAAATTTCCATTGTCGCTAATCTTACCCAGGGGTGTTTTTAATGCTAATTCCCATTGTCGCTAATCTCACCCCATTCACTACTAACGCTTTGGTCGTGTGAAGAAATGACACTACTCTTGGCTTTTTATATTAGTAATTGTGTACTGATGTTAATCAAATATATTCTCTTTAAATACGGTTATTGTCATGAAAAACCGTACATTCTTTCGTAACACTTTACTATATCTATTTTGTCGTTAGAACCTGCAGTGTTACTACGGCTGGTAAATACCAGTTGGGTTCAGACGCCAACACCTTATACGCTAAAAGTAGTGAATGGGGATACCCTAGGAACAATGGGAATTACCATTAAAAACACCCTTGGGTCAATCTGGGGACTATGTAAATTTAACATTAACCACCCTGGGTCACTCTAGGGACAATGGAAATTTAACATGGGCAAAAACCCCTGGGTCACTCTGGGGACAAGGGAATTTAACATTGGAGAAAGGAAATATCCATGCTAGGGACATTCTAGGGACAAAGGCATTCGAACAATGGAAATTTAACATGGGAGATATTGCTGGGTCACTCTAGGGACAATGGGAATTGAACATGGGGAATAGAGTTTGGGCCTGTATAGTGACAAGGGGAATTGAACATGGGATTTTTTTTTTTTAAATTTTAAAAAAGGGGTAGGCAATGGAAAGTCAATCTCTTTTCGAGAAATGTGGGTGGCCCTGAAAAGGGCATTTGGTTTCATCATCATCTTCTTTTATTTCCTCCACTTCTGTAGCCATCGTCTTATTTTTTCCATCATTCCTTTCTTCTTCTTTTCTGTTTCCGTTATCCAGTCCGGGTGACCCATGGCTCGGAACTTCTGTTGGATTTTCATCCAGTTAGCGTTTAGTTTCTCTAGTTCTTGCTTATCTTTCTATTTTCTTCTTCTTTTCTTTCCTTAGTCCACTTTTCTTTGATGTTCTTTGCCTCTTCCGTCATCACTTTCCTCAGTACTTCCGTTTTTGTCAGCTGGTCCAACCCCCATTTTACGTATCGCCACTCCGTCCAATTCAATATCTTTTCTAAGAAGCACCTGACTTCGATGACATTTTCAAGTGCTTCCTTTAAACTTCCCACTCTTACATAAGGCAGGTCAATCAATCCTCTCAGTCTCTTTTCCTCTTCTGCCATCATTCCTGTTACTATCTCCTTTGCTTCCTTCAAATTATTAAAACAGTCGAGACTCTTTTCTAATTTGAATTCTTTCTCTATCTTTTCCATGACAAACGAAACATCTACTATCCAATAATAAATGCCTATCAAATGATTCAGTAACGCTGTTGCTACCCCCAATTTCTTTGTCTTTATTCCGTGGAATGGGTTCTAATGGCTAACACTGTTAGCTTTATAGTTAAAGCGCGGACGTGATGGAAAACATCCCCTAAAACAAAATTGACCTTACCTAAATCATGACCAAACAACGCGCGGACGTGAAGGAAAACATCCACCTACTTTTCTCATTTCATATAATATGCTATTCACATAAGTGAATCAGCAATAAACTAACCCCAAATCTACTATCCATACAATCGTACGTGATCGGTTACAAAACCCAAACTATACTCTTCACATACGCTAAGAAACAATAAACAAACCCCAAATCTACTATTTACACACGCAAATCATTAAAACAAAATCCATAATCTACTATCCACACAATCGTACGTGAAAGGTTACAAAACCCAAACTATGCTCTACACATACGCTAAGAAACAATAAACAAATCCATAATCTACTATTCACACAAACGTACGTGAGCACTTACAAACACAAACACACAAACACAAACACATACCCTCACACTAGGAAAAAAAAAAGAGTCAGTGTTTATATTCACACTACTCTACATACACACATTGGCAAATCGATTGTTATTTCTTTTCTAGAGATTGGGGTAGCCCTGAAAAGGGCTGTTTTTAAATCCAGATGCACCTATCTAATGCTGGCACCTTCCTGGCCTGGCGCCACACACACATCTTCTTCCCTAGTCTCTTTTCACTCTTTTTTGGGGGAGAGCAGAGGCGGGATATGTGGCTTCAGAATCCCAATTTTCTGTCTCTGGGATTCTGAAATTTCCTCTCTCCTTTTCCTGCTCTTCTTTTTTTCTTCTTTCCTCCTCCTCTCTCATCCTTCCCTCTTCGACAATTGCCTCCGCGGCCAGTTCATTCAACAGGCGATTGGCATATTCCAGGTGCATCTGGAGTTCTAGAAGCTTTACAATTCTGGTGTTCATTGTGGTGGTGTTGATCAATCAACAAGGGTAGCTAGACTGCCGAGCGAGTTTCAATTTATAGTAAAAGCGCGGACGTGATGGAAAACATCCACTTAAAACAAAATTGATCTTACCTAGATCATGACCAAAACAACGCGCTGACCTAAAAGAAACAGTCACTCACTTTTTTATACTACCCATTACTATTCTAAAAAAAGTTTCATTAATCACTTCAATATACTATTCACATACGCAAAGCAATCAAACCCCCAAATCTACTCTCCCCACACCTCAAACAGCCAAAAACATGATCTTAATCTACTATCCACACCAACTTACGTGAGCACTTACAAACACACAATCCTATACACAAACACATACCCTCTCACTATAAAAAAAAGAGTTAGTGTTTATATTCACACTACTCTACCTACACACATTGGCAAATCGATTGTTATTTCTTTTCTAGAGTATTGGGGTAACCCTGAAAAGGGCTGTTTTTTTTGTTTTTTTTTTCTTGCTATGGCAATCTTTTAGTTTCTAAGAATGCGACGTCCTCTGAGGATAGACTTTCTGACGATAGGTCTGCTTCTTCGGAAAGAGAAGAAGAACTCTTTGGTGTCGATACGACAATCAACAAAGCCTCTCTCAGGTTCAGGTTGCTGCTGCTGTTGCTGCTGTTGTTGTTGTTGTTGTTGTTGCTGCTGTCTCTGAAGTCTGTACTTCTCTGTCCATTCTTCTTTCTCCCTGTTCACTTCTTCTCTGAAGAGCTCTTCTATCAAGTCTTCAGTGACTTTTAGTATTCTCACATTCTCTATCTCTTCTGGCTTCGGTATCAGACTGTGTCTGACCCTATGCAAATTCACGTAGGCTTCGTTTAGCTTAGCTAGTTTGGAGCACATCTTCGTAGGAGGATGAGTCGACGATGGATGGTTAGACTGGAAACTCCCCCCCCCCCCCGTTCTTAAAGTCAAAGCGCGGACGTGAAGGAAAACATCCCTCCACGCTTTTCGAGCCGCAACGTTCAATTAGTGTCATGAGAGGGATAGTAAGAAGTCAAAAAGCATGAATCAACATTCTTATAGCCAAACAAAAGACAAAGGCATTTTTTTCAAAACAAAACATTTTTTATTCAAAATCACTTAACATTAACCAACAACTCTAACATTTTTTATCAATAATCCAACAATATGACATCAAACATTTTTTCAAATGACAAACATTTTTTTTCAATTTACACTCTACTTTAAACAGGGTTGGCAACGTTGTGAATGAAATTGTGATTTCCACTGTTGCAAGTCATTGAGTCATGGATGGACACTACGTTTCCTAGCTGAAGACAACAAAATAAGCATACTAGTCACAAAATCAACGATTTGCTTTCTCATCGTTTCTAGAAAAATCACGATCAAAATAAGTCACTAAATGTTCTTTTGCTGATAATAAGTGATCAGTTTCGATCTCGACTTTCTCTTTGAATTTGTCAAAGAGGGCTTTGATGTAATGGATGTCTCGAGTCGTTAATGAAGGACAGAAATGTTCACGCAAGTCTTTATACCACCAACGTAACACGTCTTTTTTAAACAGACTCCAAGCTTCGTCCAGATATTCGTTGAATTTTTCTTCTTGACTGATGTTTTGACATCCATAGTAATCATGCTTCATCCATATCGTAATTGTGTCTGCCAGGTATGTAGCACAGTAGGAGACCAATTGCTGTTCTTGTTCTGGACATCTCGACTTGATCACGATGTCCTTTTCGTCTTTGTGTTGGGATTCTCCTTCCACGGTCTCCTCACATTCCATCTTCAAAGCTTCTCCACTAGGTAAAGAGGGAGAACAGTCTTCCATAGCTTCTAATAGTCTAGAATGACTTCTCTCAAACTGTTGATTTCTATCGTATTATCGAATTCTGCATACAGGATGACGTTCACTGTCTCTTTCAGTGGTTCTGTAAACTGAAGTTTCACAAGAATCTGGCCAGATTTTATAGGGTGAAAATGTCCCTCGTCGCTGCCTTGGTCTGGAGTGAAATCAAATGCCCACAAAGCATAACCTACTGCATAATCCTCGTACGTAATGCCGTGACTGGTGTTGGTCCCTAACTGTCCGGTGGCTTCGTACAGGGACAAGTACGATCTCAAGTAATTCATCTTTGTGGGATCAAAGTTAGGTTCGAAAGGTCGGGTACACAAGGTCTTGCCATCGCGACTGACTTTGATTTTCTTCACCTCGAAGTGATGAAGTTGAAAGGATTTTTTTTGAAGGCTCCGTTGAAGGCTTCATTCTCGACCATACCAAGGATTAAACGCTTGGGTAACTGGCCTTGAAACAGATGATCTTCGATCATGGAATGATGGCTAGCGGGAATAGTGAACGTTTTCACTTCCACGCGTCGTATGGGATATTTGGCGGTCGTTCTGCTCAATGTCTGACTGATGTCGTTTCCCACTTTGGGTAACACTTCCACGCGTCGTACGTAGAGTTTGACGTCCTCGATTTGACTTTTGGGATTGCCAGCAGCATTATCAACCAACAAATGCAAAGCGGCACTGCTACGATTCAGTCTCAAGCGAGCATTTACCCCGTTCAGCAAATAGTTCTCTTGCAACCACATGTCCAAATGCAAACGATCCATCAGTTCTAAACTGTTCTTATTTAAGAGTTTTTTTTTTCTCTTTCCTCAAAGCCGTCATTGCTTCCATCTATTTTGTCGAACTTGCCCGCTTCGTCAGGTTCCCATAGCACACAAGCATTGAGATGAGTATTCTTGGCATCTATTCCGTACGTTAAGAGATTTTCCAGGTAGGCACGATAAGGGTAAGTATCCATGCTGCTGCTGACCAGTTTGTTATTCAAGTACAAGTCCACTGAGCTGAACAAGGAATGCATGAAATTGTTGACGGGAGCTATATTCTCTTCGTCTTCTACTCCATTACCATCCTTATCTAGAATTTTGACTTTCAAGTACAAGTAACTGCTATTCAGATCGATGTAATCTTCGGGTTGTCCCTTGATTTCAAACTCGATGGGAGCGGAATCTGTCAGTGAGGAGACGGGATGAAATTCCACCCACTGGGATTCTTGCATGGTCATCATGGTGGGGGGCATGGCAAACAGATCCAGTTCCGACTTGGAACAAGCGCAAGATTCTCGGTGCATCATTTTTTTTTTGTTGCTGTGTCTCAATAATCGAAAACGTCTAAGTCTCGAACGGTTCTTCTTTTCTTGCCCTTTCTAGCTTTAGAAGTGTGAAGTCTGGTGAAAGGGTGTTTTCTTCGTCGTCTCTTTCTGCCTTGTCCTTGCTGAATGCCTGACTCGCTAGCGTGCAGGGCATTTATAGGTGTTTCTCGGCGGCACAAAAGGTCTTTGCCTTTTTGCAGCAAGACATTTTTGCCTGCCCTCATGAAGGCTTCTTTAGGGTTTTGTTTGTCGATGATGACATTTTGGAGAAATTCTTTGCCTTGCGTCAGTGCCGCATCTTTCAAGGTGTGCAATCCGCGTGTCACCATCGGTTTCAACACAGAGGCCACCGAACGAAAGGCAGATTTTAACATATCTCCTCAACCGTGTCCTCACTGTCGAGCAACCCCTCGGTACACTGGATACATGACTTACGAGTCGTGAGAGAACCGTTTTCGAAAATGGAATTTGACCGTGACTTTTCCTTTGGTGAATGGAATATTTTGTCCCAGATCTCCTTTTATAGCAATGTTGACCGTGTCCAAATACGACTTGCTGACAGGCAAATAGTGAGGATGTACAAATTCGCGGTGGACGTGATAAGTGTTTCTACCTTCCTCGTCAGTGGCCGTGGCAGAATTTACTTTGAAAGGAATGACACGCAGTAACGGCACGGAGGTGTGTCCCACCACGTTGTACTCCACCACATCGGAGTACACGAAGATCAAATACAGTCCTTGGTTCAGTTCTACCGGGAAACGAAAATACCTTGCAAAATGCCCGTTGTTGTCAATCTCTGCGATGTGAATCTTTTTGGTCTGCTTATCCGTGACCATGTTGAGGTCTCCACCCAAAATGTCATACAATACAGGGCAAAATTTAATACGTATACTTTTTTCATCACTTTCAAATCTGATGAGTAGATGGTGAGACAGTTTGTGGTACTCAATGGTGACACGTTTTTTTAGTCCGGTCAGAACTTTGTCAAATGCTGCATAGAATTTGTCAGCGATGGCCTCCACCAGATGTTGACCACTAAAATAATGGCCTGAGTTAATTTTAAAGTGATAAATGTAAAAAGGAGGAGAAGTGTCACTGCTGCTGCGGGGTACTGGGGTCTTGGGACTTGATTTATGTTGAGAAGTGGTCGTCATGGTATGCTGCACTGTTGGGTCCAGAATTTCGACGTCAAAAGTGTTTTGAGTTTCAGTGATGTTTTTGATTTGTGTTGGGTAAATCATTGCTACCAAAGCCACTTCCAAATGGGCTTCGTGATCTAATGGGATGGCCTGAGGTAATTTGGCCGTGTAACAGCACAACGTGTTGTTGGGAAACACCTCCATGGAACTGTCACTGGGTAAGGTTAAGTAAAATTGGTTTTGGTGACTCATAATTCCAGAGTTCTGTGGCTGTCCGAGGGGTTACTGAACGTCAGAGGCGTGTCTCCGCCCAAAATGGGGTTCTGATTGTGGTGATTGGAGTGGTGACTGGCTCTGGCACTGGACACAAGGTTCCCGTTGGAAGAGAATTTCAGGGAGGGATTGGGAAGCAGGTAACCGATGCAACTGCTCAATAAAATGGTCCACAATTGTTTGTCTCCTTGTTGCAAACTCAAATTGGCGATGGCTGCCCCGATGACACAATACACCACGAAGATTTGGCAGAAAAAGACGATTTGTGTTTTAGGCACACGTTCTCCACACCACACCCACAAGGGTTGTTTTTGTAAATCTTGCACAGAAGAACTGGGTGAAGGAGTGGTCGACGTAGCTGCGTCTGTGTGAAAGGTCATGATGGTCACTTCTTTTTATAGTCGGGTTCTTCTGCCACCGTCGCTAACACAGGTTGAAAAGTCGCAAGGCTCACAATCGCATTCCACTTCAGAAGCCCCACACTTGAATTGTGCCTGTCTAAACTTGTTTTGTGTTTCTCTGAAAGTATTCATCTTGTTCACTTGGTCTTGGTTGTCACAATGAACTATCGATCTTGCCTAGGGTTCCTTTCTTATATACAGACCAATACCGACGTGTTCATACGGTAAGGTGAAATGATTGGAAAGTCGCACTCGCTTCTGGTACACGATTTGATAGACTTTTTCCAAGGGTCGACTGACGATGTGGTGAGTGGGTAAACGTACAATCTTGTTCGGTTGATAGGTGGTCACTTTAAAGTGTTCATCTTCTCCCGATTGCAAGGCTTCTTTCAATACCCCAAAGTTGACCACACGACTGGTACGATAATTCAGAGTCAATCCTTTCACTTTACACGTCGTGTGCACTTCTCCTTGTGGGTCCCGGTATTCGTAGCCGTAATTTTTGGGACCGCCACTGACGAAACTTAGAATCTTGTCGTCGGGATGCTCGTCTGTCCAGGCTCCTAAACGGTCTCCTTCGATGTCAGGGTGCTGTTGACTCGGGTGATGGATGTAAATGCAACTGTCCGTGTCAAAGTACAGGACACGTTCCCCTAACAGTTCTAAAGCTTCGTACAATTTTAAGCGAGCATGAGCTGTCACGTAAGCCGCAATGATGACATTTCCAAAGGGGTCGTCCTGTACAAAGTCCAGATCTTCTTCGTAATTGACCAAGATCAAATCCTCGCGAAAGACGTCCACGTGTTTCATGTATTTGGTTTTGTCGTGAATCACCTGGAAGTAGCGGGAAGGTTCTGTCAAATATTCCGTCTTGGGTAAACACGGTCGTTGTGCCATTTTACCCCACAAGCAATTTAACATCACTTTGGCAAACGATCGCCTGCCTTCGTTTTTCTCGATGTGGTCTAAAGAGATGCCTTCTTGTTCATAGTATTTCTCTTTGAATGTCTTTTCGTCTTCGGAAGTCTGACACCAGGACGGATAGCCGCTGGCTTCTTGTTTCAGTTTCAAAAAGGCATCCACGTAGTCTGCGAAAATGCCTTTTTGCGTGGGATCACCCTTGTGGTATTGTTGTGTCTTGGGAAAGTGGCAAATTTCGTACACTTCTAACAGTTGGTATCCCATGTCCAGAGCTTTGAACAATTCTACGCTGACCCACATCCCCGTCAAGGTCGGTTCTTCCTGGGTGTGCTGACAAGGTTGGTCTTGGTTGCACGTTTCGGCACAAGTACGGCACAAAGGAAACATCAGTTTGCCTTGGCAAAGGTGAGGTAAGACGGGATGGTACAAGTCCGTGGGAGGCAAAACTTTACACTTGATCAAGCCTTCGTATTGTCGAATGTTTTTCAGGTACATGTGTTCCGTCAGCAATTGCGGGTGCCCTGCAGGAAAGTGACAATATTTGCACACGTAGGGATACAGCGAACACACGTCCAAGTATTTGATTTCTTCTCCTTTCTCTTCGTCGGCTTGGTACAGCAAACAGGTGGCATTGGTCCTTCTTCCGTACAAAATATCCCTCGGGTTCAGCGGGTCCATGAACTGGTAACTTTCCACGAGGCGTTTAAATTCGGGATCGGTTTTCATACGGTGATGGTATTCGTGTTTCCACATTTCCACCACTTGGTATCCTTCCTGTTCCTAATTTAGGCGTCGCTGACAAGTGTCCTGGTACAAGTCTTCCATGGTTCGTTGTAAAAACTGATTTTTAGTGCTACGATCAGGGTAACAGACCGGACATCCGTGAAATAAGCAACCGTTAAACTCGTACACGATCTTGGGGTTTTCTAAGTCCCAGCCATCGACCGAATACGTTCCGATGGTCTTTTCACCTCCTCCGTTGCGGGCATGCTGAATCCATTTGTCTTCCTTGTCGCACAAGTAATGTAACCAACGTAGGGCTTTGACCGAGTATTGACGTTTGACAAAGTGGGTCGTTTGAGGACTGATGACAGCCACGGTGTTTTCAGGCATGAATCGTTGTCGATACACTAAGGAACACGCTTTGGAACTGGTGCAAGCTTCTTTCAAAGGATCGACCCCTCCGTGTTCCATGAACAGTACTCGAAATTTTCCACAGCAACGCCGTAAAATGTCCACGTCGGAACGACAATACTTTAACATTTCTTCCTGAAAGTCGAAAGGGTTGGAGGCGTGAGGCTGGTACCAAGCATAGAAAGCTTCTCGTTGTTCGGTACGCATGTTGTCGGGGTCGTAATAGTGAGCCTCAGGTAAATGGGGTAGAACGGCGTGTTGATTGGCTTCCGTATTGAAAAAGTGTGGAAAGTACCCTTTAGCCATTTCTGTCATTCCAAACTCTTTAGGCATTCGACTCAAAGGCATGGCCAGATAGCTCATCGAACCTTTAAACTGCACTTGTCCCACTTGCATGAAAATGATTTTGGCTCCGTTCAAAGTCACTTTAGGACGTTCGGTGCCATGTTCCGTATAGTATCTCAAAAGAAACTGTCCATCGTATCCGGAGAAATTGTGAGCTATCATTATGGCATAACAATGACAATCTCCGTAACGTTCGATGTCCTCTTGGCTCCATGTCTTGTCGATGGGGTCTAAGACCCATTGGGCAAAATCGGCTAACGTGTTTGGTCCCCGAAAGATTTTTTCACGCCCTCCGGGAATCTTACTGCAGTGAGGACAGTGACTGAAGATAGGTTCCTGAATGCACTTCTCGCACGCTCGATGAGCCACGCAGAAATTAGGAATGTGAATGCCGGTCTCTTGCATGCATTCGAAATCGAAAAAGATGAAATTGCCTTTCTTCTTGTGACCGTCCTCTTTCTCTGGTGGGGGTTGATATTTTTGCACGTAGCATTCGTGTTCCAAGTCCCGATGTGGTGACAAGTGTGACATTTTTTTTTTCCTGAACATACGTGAGTCTTGGTACTGTTGGTACGTAGGCCTTGTCCACACGTAGGGCACAATCTCAGCAGTTCACAAGCACATTTCTGCTGTGAACCTTGCGTCTTCAGATGTTGTTGGTAACAGGCAGGGCTGACAGACGTGCGCAGACAAGCAGGACAATGTACTCTTTCTTGTCCTTCGCTCAGACTGGGTGGAGAGGCCAAACATCCTGGGCGTTTCCATCCGCAATGTTTGTGCTGCTCACGATTGTTATAGCCATAGTCACATTTCTCACAATAATAACCATATCCCATGAATCCGGTGATACTGGTAATGGTATCGAAATGGTCATCGTGATAATAGACATGAATGTATTTTCCATCCTTAAAGTCTTTCCCTCGAAACAACAGAGGTCCGCGCATTTCTTGAGGGCGCACTTTCAAGGTGTAGCGTGGAGCTAGGACATCTTGCAATTTTTGCATCTCAGGAATGCCACAGGGTGTGTCTTTGGACAGTCCGGCTTGTTGTAACAGGAGTTCTGCTTCATTTCGTTGTTTGGCTCGGTCCGATTTTCGAATATTCTCCCAGGCTCTTTTCCATTCTACCGTGTCGTTCTTGTTGGCATAGGTTCGTCCCACCACGATGGCTCGGGCTAAACACATCTGGTCTTGAGAATTGTGAATTCGGACGAGACTTGTTCTGGTGTTGCGAAGGTCGTTCACCAATAAGACCCTTTTGTGTCCAGTCCCTTGAGGAGGAGAGACGTGGGCCATTTTCAGTGTGGCTTTACCATCGGTGATGTCAAGCTGATCATTAGATTGTTGTACGTGTTGAATCTTGTCCATGACTTTGGAAGGGGTTAGTTCTGCCGGTCTGCTAAACTCGATCCAAACAGGGGATTTCAAGCTGTCATGATCTATGGATAGTGTCAAGCGATCGTCATCTTTGGGTTGACATTGTCGCTTGAGTGCGGTGAGCAAAGAATCCCACATCTCGGTGATAAACCCTTCTGCTTTCTCCAAGGGTACGTCGGACTTGAAATCTTTAAACTTCACTGTGTAGGTGTAAGCCGTGGTTCTAAATTTTCTAGAGGAGCGCTTTTCCGTCTCTCGAATGGAATAGTACTTTTCAGGGTTGACTAAGGGTGGTGAACTTTGTTTAGAGGGTTCGGATTCTGGTTCACTCATGTCCTCTTCAAAATCACTGGCATGAATTTGTGCCAAGATTTCAGCCCTGGTACGAGGCGATAGATCACGTTTCTGCCTCTTACTTTCTTCTTCTGCTTCTTCTTCTTTCTTCTCGAATGAATAGGATCGTTTCATCTTGAGTGCAAAACGTCAAATGACTCAAGTTTAAACACCATAGACTAATTTATAGTCATGGCAAACCAGCGTATATAAAAGGGTGTGTGTCTTGTCCTTTCACTATTCATTCACTCTCAAACCGAGCACAACGATGGAAGAGACTACCCAGATGGAACGTTTCATCACAGCTTTGCGAGGGGTTATTAGAAAATTCTCTTCAGACCAGCCGACGGACTACTCTCCTTCCTTTCGAGATAAAAGTCAAGATACTTGCTATATCTGTCAGAAGAAAGGGCATTGGTCTTCAAAGTGTCCAGACCGTCAAAAAAGAAAAAGAAACAGGGGCTAGAAAAGACAAAAGTCAAGATACCTGTTATTATTGCCAAGAAAAAGTTCATTGGTCTCCAGATTGCCCAAAAAAGAAACAATAGGAGTCAGAAGAAAAGAGGGATTCTTCTGAAGAAGAGAGAGATTCTTCAGAGGAACAAAGCAGCCAGGTGAAGAAAAAGAAACAGGAGAAGAAAAGAAGAAGGGAAGAAAATGAGGAGGAAGAGGAGGAAAAGACTGTGACGGTGAAGAAATTGAAAAAAAGAGAGCGAGTAAAAAAAGAAACAGAAGAAGTGAATGTAATTTATAAAGTGTTCTGTTGTAAATTGTGAATTGGATTGTAACTATGGAGAAAAGAATATTTTAATTATATAAGGTAAGTGTCTTTGAGTTTTGATTTTAAATAAGAAGTACACTCACGCACTCATACACAGACACGTACTATAAGGGTAAAATGGTTTTTTTTGTTGATTTTTGAGTTATTGGCAAATTGAAAGGCTATCTCTTTTCGAGAGAAGTGGGTGGCCCTGAAAAGGGCCTTTTTGGTGTAGGGGTGAGTTTAAGCAATCAACTTTAACTGCCTTAAGCCTTTGCCACGGCCGAGGCCTACTTCTTATGATGACGATTGGGTTGAAATCACTAAGGGTGGTACGGTAGGCTTAGTCACAGGGTTGGCGTGTTTAGCTCGGGAAGGTCGTATTCTCTTCGGTCGTGATAAAGAAGTCTGATACATTTGTTTCAGACTTCTTAACTCCGCTAAAATGTCCAACAGTACCGTGGCCGTTTGATTTTCACCCTCTTGTTTCTTTGCTGTTACTTCTTCTTGCTGTTGTTGCTGTTGTTTTTTTCTTACCTCTTCTTGTTGCTGGTGCTGTTGCTGTAGGAGAAAAGCTTGTTCCGCTTCCTTTTGTCGTTGCATAAATTTCTCCAATTCTTCTTTCTGTCTCTGTCTAAAATTCTCCACTTGTGGTAATGAAGAATGAGACGAAGGTTCTGGAACAAATTCTTGCGAGGTAAGAAAATCCACAAAATTCCAGTGTACCTCTTCTGAAAGTAAGTCCGGGTTCCCTTGGGCGGTCTCCACTGCTGGTGCACCCCAGTGAATCGTTTTCTGAGTTTCCGTCATGTTGAATCACTGTCGCATAGATTGACTGCACACAGACGCTAGCGAATCTATATAGACCACGTGACGTCACAGACTGCTCTCTTCGGATTGGATGCGGGCTGACTGAATTTTGTAACGCGTGTTTGGATTGGTCAATGAACTCAATCCGTTTCAATCCTTCCTCTACCTATAAATAAGCGCAGTTCAGCGCAATCACTCACCTGTTCTTGGAGCCTCAAGATGTGGACCGACGTTAAATCTTCCACCCTTGTGTCAACAATGATGTTCAGGACGGACATACCCATGTATGTCCGGTCCAAGTGGACTGTTGTCGATAGGACAGATACTAGTCTATGGATGAGAAGAGTTTACATAGAAAGACAAGGATGCCTCAAGAGGGTACTTTGTATGGACCTGCAGTTAGAAGGAGTTTAAGAAGAAGAAGATGTGACAGATGCCGTCTATGTTAATATTAACATAAAACCAAAGGCCCTTTTCAGGGCCACCCACTTTCTCGAAAAGAGATTGACTTTCCAATGCCTACCCCTTTTTTAAAAGTTTTAAAAAAAAAAATAAAAAATCCCATGTTCAATTCCCCTTGTCACTATACAGGCCCAAACTCTATTCCCCATGTTCAATTCCCATTGTCCCTAGAGTGACCCAGCAATATCTCCCATGTTAAATTTCCATTGTTCGAATGCCTTTGTCCCTAGAATGTCCCTAGCATGGATATTTCCTTTCTCCAATGTTAAATTCCCTTGTCCCCAGACTGACCCAGGGTTTTTTGCCCATGTTAAATTTCCATTGTCCCTAGAGTGACCCAGGGTGGTTAATGTTAAATATACATAGTCCCCAGATTGACCCAAGGGTGTTTTTAATGGTAATTCCCATTGTCCCTAGGGTATCCCCATTCACTACTGCTAAACCATATAACCTAAATAGCATCTAACTCTTAAACAATTAACATTAACTCACCATCTAATTTATGTATTCAGTTTCTTGAATATATTTAATACTGAGCTAATCTACCTAAACTCACAATAATAAGCCATCTTGTAAATCTATATTTATATCATTGTCGTGCGAATTTACAATAGTAACACTACATCAAGATCCTAATATTTTATTGGCAGGACAAGTAAGCACTTTTTGCAGCACACACAGTGGTGAAGGTGGGTAAGAATATAATTAATGTGAAAAAATGTTAATAAATTGTGGTAATAGTGTCTGTTGCTTTCAATGAAATATCCTGTTACACTTATGGAATGAGATTGTAAGAGACTAACCTAAAATTCAACAAAAATATCCTACCCTTTTGTCGGAAGATTGTATGAAGTGTACATCAATATGGAGTTTTGTGCAATTTTGTAAATGTCACTGACACTTATTATTAATATACGGGATAGCAAGTAAAAGTAGATTTCCTTTCAAACTTTGAAAATCTGAACATAAGATGTTGTTATTTTGTTTGTTTTTCTCCTATTTGCAAATAAAAGATTCTGTCAACTGTTATGAAAACCTGGAAGTTAGGTCCTAAAACAATCAAAACAGCGAGACCTGTACTGGCCATCAGCATTTTATGAGAATCAAAATGACATAATGTATATGTGTTGACAATAATAATAATAATAATAACAATAACGATAGTGAGATTAATGTCAGTAACAAAAATGATGATCTCGGAGCTAAACGTTTATAATATTTTAATTAACTCTTTTCATAAGTATTCCTGTACATAATATATATCTACCGAACGTCTTAACCACGTACATACTTGCCTATCTATCTATCTATCTATCTATCTATCTATCTATCTATCTATCTATCTATCTATGTGTGCGCATGACTGCATTTAACTGAACTTCTGCACCTCAGCTCTGCAAATATACCATCAAATTCACACTAGTCGCTTTTGGATGACTTTCACAGACTCCACACAATGAGTTGAAATGTAGTGACGTGTCTTTCAGACGTTCTTGGTTTATCATTCTGTTAAATCCATTGATACAGTTAATTTTATCTAAAACGTAGCATTTTCACTACCGTGATGAAACGCGGACATCGTTTTGTTACGATGCATTGGAATGCGGCTCACAATAATGTCTGCAACTTTTAATTCAGCAGATGTTCCTGTTATTCGTTTCAACTGATATTTTGGCACATTTATTACCACATGAATTGTCTATATCTGCTACTGTGTCGACTGTCAGTGGCATTAAATTGTATCCTTAAATTACTATTCCAAAACACTCCATGTCGTTGCAGGTGACAGCAATGTTGCACGATGCAAACAAACTTAATCAAAGTCTTCAAAAGCAACGAAACCAATCGGTATTCAACACACATGCAGGAAATGTCAATACATCACCACCAATATATATATATATATATATATATATATATATATATATATATATATATATATATATATATATACAAATATATATATATATAAAAGGAATACAAATCATATGGCGAATAACAGTCCTTTCAAGTGCACTGGATGCAGCAAGGGATTACGTTTGTCAGGGATTCATTAAGATAAATGCAATAAACAGACAACGAACAGTGCAAAACTAGTATCTAGCTGTCCTAAACGCTTTTGACTCTTAAAGAGTCTTCTTCAAAGGCAAATACAAAACATAGACAAGACAAACAAATAAAACACAAAAATCGCTGTGTTTGCAAAACTTTACATGGCTCTTTGTACAGGAATTAAAGCTTTAAATGTATTATGTTTCAACAAGTTTATTTCAACTTGCTGCGGATGCCATATCGACATCTGTTGTTTCATGCAAACTTATGTAAGCGCAGTTCTTTTCCTGATATTTCCTTGTCATAGTAGTAATTATAGGTTATTAAGCAAATTTAGAGAATTATTTAATGGAAAATGTGTCGGCTGCAAAAGATAATTTTATTTGAGCATGGCTGCTTTTTTCTAGTCTCATTGGTTTAAACCGCTTGGTTTCAATGTTCTAAGGCGGCGTATCCAGTAAGATTCCTTTTCTTTCCTGGTTCGGAACTCCAGTTGGGGTTGTGAGCAATTGCAATAAGTGTTATATCACTGAAAGTGTGGCATGGGGAGGAGATGTGTTCTGCGACCGGGCTTCTGTACAGCTTCTTTGTCATCCAATCAGATCTATCAAGGTTGATCCTTTTATGTAGCTATTCCGTGATGAGATAAATTACATTCTCTGTTTTGCACGTTTTGTTTGGACCATGTATGTTTATTTTTTCATTAGTCACTGTGCTAGAACATGTGATGGTCTCTATCATATGTTGACAGGTTTTGCACCTTTCATCGCCAAATGCGCCAGATTGACTAGGGTGGTCTTGATTAGTGATTGGCGTTAGCTTCGCCCTGACTAGGATGTCCTTGTGGTTTTTTCTTTTTTTGTCTCCGGTAGGCAACTACAGGTTTGTTCGGGAGGATTAACTTAGTACGTCCAACGATTCTACGATTTGCCAGATTTTGCTGATGGTTTTACCTACTTTGAGATTGTCTGGATGGTAGGTCATGATAAACGGTATCCTATCAGTCCTTTCCTTCTTTCCATATTTTAGTAGGTCATCGCGGTTCGTTTGTTTAGCCCTTTGGGTTGCCTCGGCAATCTGGTCGTTCTCGTAGCCTCGATAAATAAAATGTTTAGCAAGCTTTTCAGGCCCTTTTAGGAATGTTTCATCGTCGGAGCAAATGTTGCGTATCCTCAATGTCTGGCTATATGGGATGTTCCTAATGCAATGTTTTTGATGACAGCTGATTGGGAGTAGATACTGGTGTTTGTCGGATGGTTTCGAGTAGATGTCTGTATGGAGTTTGTTTTCTACCAGTTTGGTTGCTGTGTCCAGGAAAACGAGGTTTGAGTTGGAGACTCCTGCCGTGAATTTTATTGAAGGATGGAAGCTGTTTGCCTTTGATATAAAATCATCCAGACTTTCTCTTCCGTGTTGCCACTTCGTTTCTATATCATCGATAAAGCGTACCCACTGGTATGGTGTAAGTTCAACAGATGCTAAAAGTTGAACCTCCAGTTTCCCCATAACAATATTAGCATACGAAGTGACCGTTTTTGTAGCCATTGCAGTCCCATTGATTTTGAGGTAGTTTTCATTATTAAATTCAAAGTTACTGAGTTTTAGGACAAGCTCCAGGAGTTTGACTAGGAAGTGTGTGGGTGGATTGTCTACAGTTCTTGTTTCCAATGCTTCTCTACACGCCTGTATCCCTTTTCTGTGCGGTATATTAGTATACAAAGATGTGACGTCTAAGGAAACAAGCAATGTATCTGGCAGTAATGGTTCTCTTGCTTGGCTCTGTATGAGGTAAACTGTCGTGTGACTAGAGAAAAACTAGAGTTTTTAAAATATTAATTAACGTAAAACATTCATTCAAAATGTAGCAGATAGCGCGAACTGTATCCGGGATCGTATTCACAGGTGATTGAGCATATAGCAAAAGATACATTGAACGTACCTTAAACTTATATCAGCTTACCGTTTAAGTATGCTTAATATCTTATTCATTTCTGGATATTAAAGAGTTAGTTTTATTTAATGCATGTACGCCATGTTAGGACTTGTATCTTCTGTCGTACATTTCCCAGGAACAAATGGGTGTGCGCAATATTGACATTCTGGATTAGACGAGCTATAATTAGACTCGTCATTTGACCTAAATAGTACTAGATGCACTATGAACGTTGTTCGCCTATACAAGTTTTTAGTTCTCTCTCAAACCGGTTTAATCTAGATATAAATGACATCAGTCATACAGTATGCATTTTGTTATTTACGTTCTTGAAATTATTCGCGCCTGATCGGGAAGACTTCCTTGTTAGAGCTAGTTATCATGGATCTAACCAGCTGAGAGATTATGCAAAGTTATGATCTGTAAAATATGTTTCAGTACCTATACATAACCACCTATTGAACAAATCAAGGTCAGCATTACTTATGTGTTATATAAAAACACGTTTTAAGAAATGCGCAACTTCCCCAGGATAAAATGGTGTGCAATAATATTTACATTCAGGGTCAGCAGTGATATTATCAGATTTTTCATTTGTTCATGTCGGGTGCATTTATGAAGCATAAAGTATTTGCTCTTAGATGATTATTATTTTCCTGCCAAACCGGTTGAATCTAAAAAAATTACATCTTTATTTAGTATGCATTTTAGTACTTAATTATTGCACGGAGTTAATCCTTGCCAGAAAGAAATGTATGTTATGGCTAGATATTGTGAATGTACGCACAGGCAATGAATCTAAACGTATTATGATAGTTGATGCATATTTCTGGCGGAAATGGAGCGAGTGCATTCCTCGAAGTGAATTTTACCAGCTACTTTTGAAATATAACATTCCAAACAATTCTGAGCAATTCACCTAAAAACGTTTTCAAATAAATATTGTAATATATTTGTTTCAAATTGTCTTTTGATAATTATGTCCTTTTGTTGAAATTTGCTGTCTGAAGGGAGACCGAGAATTAGTACTGTATAATTACTTACTTAATTAAAACAATTAATTATAATTACAATAGAGGATTTGACTAGTTCACATGTGTACATGCCAACACTGAAACAAAACAAAACAAAACTAATAAAGCAGATACACAGTACATTTTAGGAATGAGAAAACTGATGTAAGGAAGGACAATATGTCCATATGTAACACCACTCTATTGTACACTATCTAGTGGTAATGTGTAATTGCGTAAAAGCTGAAGGAAATAGAAGTTTGGTCAAATCTAGGTATGTTACAATACAGCATGAAAGATAAAACAAATTGTTTTATATATTCCGCACAAACACGTACGTACGCACGCACGCACGCACACACACACACACACACCACAAATTACACGTAATAATTATAATATGGATATAAGTAGTTTCGGCCCTGGTAGTAAATTAGTTAAGACTTCAGTTTGATGAAGGTATATATGAAGTATTTGATGTGTGTAACTATACCAATTTCCATTGGGCTCAAATTGCAGAACAATTTGATGATCTCGTAGCAATTACAAGGATGGATGTAACAAAAACCGGTAGAATGTATTGACAATAATTATATATTTGTCTAGGATAACACGTGATGATTCATTATACTTGATAATTGCTTTACAGTTCAAGAATAAGAATGGCCAATCTTTGCAAAAGTCTAATATAATGCACAGATTTCAAAGGAATGAATAAACAATGGAAATTACTGGAAATAAAAGTTGATGTAAACGGCAGTCCGTTTGGCATGCCCTTAATATATAACGATAATTTACCCAGATTTAGGTAGTATTGCCATGTTTCTGCCATTTTTGAAAAGATTAACTGAACATCTACATACAAGTGCACAGTCAAGCAAGAAACGCTAGTCCCTTTAAAAGTTTTATGTTCGTCACCTCGATGCCCATTGGTAATCTGGCACTGCGAAAATGAAAGCATATAATACCTTTCGAACTCCTTAACTCAAAATCGGAGAAATAGTCTTAATTTCGAGGAAATATTTAAAGTCAACAAGAACGATCGGCGATTAAGTCGTTTTCAAACTTGAAGACGTTAAGGGAAATGATTTAGAAGGCATTTTGTTCATACGAGAATTGTCGCGTCAAGAAACAAGATGAACTAAACAACAAAGCTGAACTGATTTTAAGACCATATGAATGAACAGTAAAACTTATGTACTTGTAAAAAGGAAAAGGTAAGTTGAATTGTTTATCACTTGGGAACCTGCTGAATGTATTATGCCATCGAATGAATACTGTATAAAAGACACAAAGACAATATTTACCACAATTGCTCCTTTTCAGCGGAAACTTCAATACATATGTGGCGGCATGGAACATTAAGATTTTGAAAGATAACCAATCAACGTGACATATGTATTAACAAAATAAAATCAAACTTGATTTCTGTAGAATAAAACAGTATTCAGTTGCAATATGGTAACTACTGTTACTACTAATAGTGGCGTTCAACAAGCTCTCGTCAAATAGACAATATAGACATTTCTCTTAATCAAATTTCAGTAGGGTTAGGGTTATCTGAGCTTTAAAGTTTGTCTACTTCATCCCTGTCTGCTATATCGATATTTTTAGAAATAGACTCAATGGATCAGATGTTCTCACTCTATTGAAACTTCGCGGCGCTGTAAAATATTTATTGAGTAATGTTTTAACTCTCACATATTTTTATAACTAACATGCTGGTACTGACATTCATTTCGAGATGCATCGTTGGTCTAGAATGACCTACCAGTAGTAACTTTCATAATTGCTGTCAAACATTTTCTAAATGGGTGGATCTCAAACTATATTATATATAGTGGACGCTATCAGTGGATTACATGCCACTGTCGTATATAATGTATTTCTAATTGGATTTTCAAAGCGTATATTTATTTAACAGTCAACAATAGAAACGCGTCATAATATAGTGTTGCGTGTTTATTACCCCCTCATTGGTCCGCTACTGGGAAAGGTAAATAATCTGACCTTGATCGCAGTGCAGATCCAAATTAACCCAGGGATCGTGCGCAGTTATATTTAACAGTCAACAATAGAAACGCGTCATAATATAGTGTTGTGTGTTTATTACCCACTCACTGGTCCGCTACTGGGAAAGGTAAATAATCCGACCTTGATCGCAGTGCAGATCCAAATTACCCCAGGGATTGTGCGCAGTTATATTCGGGTGCTTGTTCAATTATGTTTTGATTTGTCTACCAGTCTGCTTCGAACGAATACAAGCGCCGGTTACTGGTCTAAGTATGTATTTTAATATTTTCTTTTCTTTGATAAAATACATAATATAAATATATCACTTCGTAAACACGATCGATATATACTAGGAAGTTCACTAATGTTTCGTTTAAGTGAGGCACATATTCTTTTGCAAATTTTAAAGCGTGATTTATTTCATGTTTACCAATGTATTGGCTTAATAGTTTGATATGCATTTGAACTGTTATAAAGGCTTTTAAACTTGTTCTCATACAAAGAGAAACATTACTGTGCAGATCATTTCCAGACTTTTGAGGCATAACTTGTTAATTTTTTAGATCGTCATAAGACAGTATTTTGAAGTATGTGAAAATAGTGTATTATTGTGCTTCTGACTGGAAACATCTAAATATTTTTTTTTGAAACATTAGTTCTACATTTAGTTTTCGGTTCCGTTTTAATATCAAACTAAAATCGGTGACCAAAAAGTCATCAATACAATTTGCACCAAGTACATTTATTTGCATAAATTATACAATCCTCAAATAAATGTAAATCTCAATACGCTATTAAGAAAAAACTAAACAGTTATTAGTGATTTTTCAAGAAATAATGATTAATTATGCATAAGCTCCTTCAGACACAAAATATATGATTTTAATGTTGTTCAATATATATCTTATTTGAACAAATGAGTTTGCTTCGGAGGCGAAAATTAGGTAAAATTATTAAACTGAGATCGAATGCACCCTGCAGACTCAGTACGACATAGCAAGCGAGAGTTCTCCTCTGTATCTAGTAAATATGTAATCACATTTAGAATGTGCCATTACTTTTAGACAGTCCTCAGCTGTAGACGTGTGGGAAAATACAATCTGTTCTCTTGGTGACACGCTTCTTTAACAGATGTATTTATTGCGCAAGATAGATACACATTTCTTTCAAAGTGTTTTATACAGAGATTAAAGGGTTTATTTTAGAAAGAATGATAATAATATGCAACATTATTGCTTTTATCTACACTATCTTGTGTTTCGGATATCATCCGGCTTTCGATGGCCTTCCAGCGTTCGATGGCGCTTTTGCCAAACACAATAAGCTCAGTAATTGATCAGTGCTGCTATTGCCATCGTTACTGAATCCATACTCTTTGCATCGATTAGTTTATACTAAAAGGCAGATCTTTAAGACTTATATAAAATTATACTTTTCCAGTACCGCTTTTTAGTGTGCTTTTACTTAAATATTTTACATGGGCCCAATAAATTTGATAATTATTTTTAAAAGCATTTTTAAATTCTTTCATTAGAATATGGCGCCATGTTGTATTTTTTGTTCATTTGTTTCTTATATTTTGTAGACGTTTGGGACTCGAATATACTTTGTGAAAAAATAGAACAATGACTTAGAAACTGTATCGATTACACAAGTTAATGCACTTGAAAGCTCATAGAAATTGTGACGTTTGCACGTATTGGGGTGGGGTTCTTCCAATATAATTTAAGCAAATTAAATTAAAAGTTCCACCCTGGCTCGTGAGATTAGAAAGTTAAATTAGTGACGAGGTAGATTTACAGCTCTGAACCCCAGACTTCAACTTCTCTTTTCTTCTCCTTTCCCTCTCTACTATCTCCTCCTCCAATTTCGCTCCCAGACTTCAACTTCACCTTTCTTCTCTCCTTTCTTCCGTCTCTCTATCTGAGACTACGGGACCAAACTGTAACTGGTCTGTCCCTCAAAGCTTCTTGTGAAAAACCACAAGGCGTTAACATATGTTTTATCGAATCTCACCTCACACTATATCGCCAATTAATCATCAGATAAGCTATCAAGGTTTCGGTCACGCATGCATACACATCGAAATTCCCACACACTTCTTGCATGGTAAACAATGGCGTAATAACACGGTATCAGCGAATTGTCATACAGACATCAATACATTGCGTCAGACAGTATATACACATGTATATTTAATCTCATCGTACTACAATCTGACAACAATCAGACGCATGTCTGTACATTACACAAATATTCAACAATGGCAAAATCTATAATCATATGAACATATGTGTTAGTCTACTATAAAATACCCACATAGCGAATTACAATATTAACTCTTACGATGGCTGGCAAGCTATATAATTCTTTACAAATATCAACTCATTTCTTCAAAATATGCAAACATATTAACAAAACAAAGTAATTCTTTGTACTACGATTCTAGTAATAATAAAGTATACATACGACCTACAATTAAAATGCAGTCGCATTCCACAAAGACCGAACAAATATCCTACTGACCTTATTTGAAGCTCTCTGTACTTAGAATTTCCTGCTCTAAGATTTTCCCGCCAATAACGAATGGCTATTCGGAGTTACGCTAACCTCTCCTCTGGGTAATTTCTCTCAGCGAACTAATTCTGGCCGGAAGACGCGGAGATATCATTCTTCCCAAATCAAGGTCTCTCCCCTATCTCGATTCTGATTGGGTGGCGCTGTGACCCTGTCAAATCGTCTTAACGGCCAGTTCAACCTGTCTGTCTGTTTGCAGGGAAAAGAAGTTAAGACACTCCCACTCCTTCAGGCAACTTCTTTGATCTTGGACAACATTTCCACACCTAGGTGATAATTGGCTATCTGTGACTTCGCAAGTCCAATGTCCGGCCCTCCTCTTACAACTACGGCAATCTTACGTAACGGATTAGTGCTAGCCTTCGGCAATGTTTAACATCAAACAATGGCCCGTCAGAATTACCTTGATTATACATGTTTCAACTGGGGCACTCTGGGTCAGGGTAAACATGACACCCCCCCCCCACGCTTGAGAATAAAATCGGGATTTTATTCCCTCAAAATTACTTCAAATGCAATGTCATTAATACACGAAATAAAGAACAAAATTATCGCGACACACACACTGAGTACGAACATGAATATATATATATACACAACGATCTATACCATTTCAGCGCTCCTGCTCATGAAATCGGCGCCTACGTTCTCAGTTCCTTTCACGTATCTGATCTGCATCTGGTACTGCTGTAAGAACAGCGACCATCGCATCAATCGTGCATTCGACAATTTCGCCTGCGCAAGATACGCGAGTGGTTGGTGGTCGGTCTCCAATATGAACTTCCGCCCGTATAAGTACCACTCGAACCGTGATATCCCGAACACGATTCCGAGGCATTCTCTCTCTGATACGGAGTAGTTCTTCTCGGCAGCAGACAGTTTCCGGCTGCCGTACACGACAGGAAAAAGCGTCTCATCGTACTCCTGCAGTAGTGCTGCTCCCAGTCCCGTGTCACATGCGTCGGTGCGAAGAACGAAGTCTTTTGCCAGATCCAGTAGACGGACAACTACGTCGGATGTAAGTCTTTCCTTCAGCGTTTGGAAAGCATGCTCACACGCATCTGTCCAAATAACCTTAGTCGTGGCCCGTTTCTTGGTTAGGTCAGACAACGGCCCCGCAATCGCGCTGAAATTGGCCACATACCTCCGGTAATACCCGGCCAATCCCAGGAATGACCTCACCTCAGTTTTCGTGGTGGGCCGTGCGGCGTTTCTCAGTTGCTCCACCTTCGACTTCTCTGGGGACAGTGTACCTTGGCTCAGGGTATGTCCCAAATAGTCCAATGTCCGGAACCCAAGGTGACATTTTGAAGGGCGAGCTGTCAATCCCGCCTGACGTAGCCGCTCCAAAACGTCAGCTAACAGAGTGAGGTGTTCACCTCACGTCTCTGTGGCTAACAAGAGGTCATCCATGAAGTTGTTCCAACAACCTCCGTATCATCATAGTAAAGACGCTGGGCACGTTCTGTACCCCGAACGGCATGACTAACCATTGGTAGGTCTCGTCGGGAGTAGCAAAAGCGAGCTTTGCCCTATCCTCCTCCCTGACCGGAATTTGCCAATAGCCCTTGGACAAATCCAGTTTGGAGAAATATTTCGCTTTCGAGACAGAAGCGAAAATATGTTCCGGGTCAGGTAGCATTTCGACTTGAAATTCTGTCACCTGATTCAGCTTCCGGTAGTCGACACAAAACCGATGGGTGCCATCCTTCTTCTGCACTAGGACTATCGGAGAGCTGTACGGAGAGTCGGCGGGTTCGATTACTCCCAGAGCAATCATCTGCTCGATATCCTCCCTTACGACTTGTCGTTTTGCGTGGGGCAAGGGGTAGGGTTTCCGCTGAACTGGCCGGTTGTCCACCAGCTTTAACCCGAACTCGACAAGCGACGTTCTCCCGGGTATTTCCGTAAGCACATCGGAATACCCGGCCAGCAACGTATCAATCTCTTCCCGCTGTACCGCAGTCAACATGGGGTCGCACTCCAAGTCTGACGGTGTCTCAGCCATCGTTACGGACAGCTCGGAACAGTGTTGGCACCTTCCGTATCGCCTTCGGTGTCCTCGGTGACTATCGTGGCGATAACAAAATCGCTGACGGCCTCTCTTTCCCTGTATCTCTTAAGGAGATTGGCATGGTACAATTTCTCCTTCGTTGGTAGCCGTATCCGATATGTTTGACCTCCGACCTTCTCGGTGACAACGTATGGACCCCTCCAGGAAACTTGCAACTAGCTGTGTTCTTTGGGCAGCAGTAACAACACCTTGTCCCCTACTTCAAACTGGCGTGGTTTTGCGCGCTTGTTGTAATTCTTCGCCTGACGCACCTTCGCTCGCTTGAGGTTCTCCTGTGCGAGGGAACAAACTTCCTCCAGTTTGTTGCGCAAGTCCGCAACGTACTGGTAGGTATTGCGTACCTCCTCCACAGCGTGATCGTCCGTCCACAGTTGTCTCAGTACGGCGATGGGGCCACCTACGGTCCTCCCGTACAAGAGTTCAAAGGGAGAAAACCCTAAACTCGCTTGGGGTACTTCCCGATATGCGAAAAGCATTGCAGGAATGTATCCATCCCAATCTTTAGGGCGGCCTTCGCACAGCTTCTTGAGCGTGTTCTTCAATGTCCCGTTAAACTGTTCGACCAGCCCGTTACATTGAGGGTGATACGGTGTAGTCGTAAGATGTTTAATCGACATCAGTCTGTTTACCTCTGCCATCAGGCGACTCATGAATTGTGTCCCTTGGTCGGTCAGGATCTCGTCGGGCACTCCAGCTCTTGATCAAATCCCAAACAGCGCTTCCGCGACCGTTTCCGAATCAATATTACGCAGCGCGACGGCCTCCGGATAGCGTGTAGCGTAATCTACGACCGTTAATATATACCGATTTCCGTGCGACGACGCGGGTTTTATCGGTCCGATCAAGTCCATCGCGACGCGTCTAAACGGTTCATCGATAAGGGTGTACTCCCCAAGGGGACGGGTCGATGATCCGTTTTCGGTGCCATTCTCTGACACTTGTCACAGAAGAGACAGAACCGTCTGACGTCTCCCTGGACCCCTGGCCAGTATAATTCTTTGACAAGACGGTCACGCGTCTTGGCAATTCTCATGTGTCCACCCATGAGACTCTCGTGCGCGAGTTTCAACACTTCCCCTCGCTTCTCCTTTGGTAAGACGACTTGCTTAAAGTGTTCGTTACCATTCCTGGCATAGCGATACAACATCCACTTCTTGTATGCAAACTTCACCCCGCCATTCGGAGTTTCTTTCTCCGTTCCTGCTGCAGCGTGTTTGTGCAACTGCGCCAGAGTTGCGTCTTCCTGTTTCAGCTTCCTCAGCTTGGTCGGAAGAACGATACTCACCGGTGTCGATGTAACTTCCATCGGCTTCGCTTTCGTCTGTCGACTCTTGGACCTGGTTTCCACAGCACTCACCAGCATCGGTGTGCAGGTTTCGGGGTTCGGTTGTGGCAACACATAACGACATCCCAGTATGACGTCATGTGATAAACCATCCAAGCACGCAGCTTCAATTTTCCCCTTCACGTACGGTGAATCGAGGTCAATGACAGCCACTGGCAATGAGTCACGCGCGCTGTTCGCGTACTGAACTTAGATTACCTCCACTGTGTAATCTTCGGGCTTCAAGTATTTCTTGTCGACAAGGGCTCGAACGCTACATCCAGTGTCATACAAGATGGTGGCACCTTCTCCGTTGACAGTAGCAGACGCGAGGTTGGCTGGGTTACAACCTGCCTCCGGCTCGCGCTCCTTCCTAGCGACGGCATTCACCCTGGTCTGCCTGCCCTTGGGACAGTCCCTGGCAATATGCCCCAGGCGCTTGCAGTTGTAACACGTCGGCGGCCCTCGCCGACCTGTAAGTCCCGCTTTCGTGGGTGAGGCCTGTCCAGGTCTATGGTTGACATCCTTACCTGTAGATCCCCTCCGACCCTCCCGTCGCTCTGACGGTTACGGACAGCCGGCTGTACCTCAACCACACGGCGCGACACAGTGGGTCTGGGTCGGTCCGCACCCCTGGAACCTCCACTTTTCGAGTGTGCCTGCTCGTATCGCTCCGCCATGCTAGCGATCTCTTCGAGCGTCCGGTGCTCTCTCTCGGCTAGGAAGACTGTCAACTCGCGACAGTAAGTGCTCAGGACATGTTCCTTGAGTATAACCTCGCGTAGCCCGTCGTACGATCGTTCGACTTCGGCCATCTTCATCCACCTCTCAAATAACCCTCGAACACGGGTGTGGAATTGAGAGTGGGTCTCCGTTGCTTTTTTCGTCGAGTCCCGAAAAAAGTTTACGGTACGTTTCGGCGGTCATGGCAAAGAAGGGCCTTCTTGAGCGTATTATAGTCGTCAGCATCGTCTGCAGCTAAGCCGTGGTAGACTTCACGAGCTGAACCTTGCAAAAAAGCTGAGACATTAATCGCCCAATGTTGCTCAGGAATTTTATGAGCGTGATCGAGTTTCTCAAACTGAACAAGAAAATCATCGATAAATTCCTCCTTATCGCTGAACCGCGGCATACTTATCTGGACCATTCGGTGGTCGATGAAAGGTCGTCCGGTCCCTCCAGAACTTGTGCTGGCGTCGTCCCTATCATTGTCCCTAGCCGCTAACCTGACCTTCTCCATTTCGAGAGTGTGAGCCAGTCTGGCCAGCTCTAGCTCTTTTGGGGTTTCTCTTTCGGCGGCTATCCGGGCCAGCTCCAGCTCTTTCTGGGTTTCTCTGTCCGCTGCTATCTTGGCCAACTCCTTCTCCGCTGCTTTTTCTGCCTTCCATTCCTTGATTCTTTCTTCAATAAATGCTGCCAGGCGATCTCCCTCGTATCCGAGATCTTCCGAACCCATGGCAAGGTTCTCCTTGATCATTTGCCTTTCTGTAGCCATATTGTTATACTAATAGGAAGTGATACCTTGTCTCGACCTTACTAACAATGGACAGAAATTACAAATTCCAAGCCAAATACTTACCTGTCGACAGCAACTAATTTCGTTCAGGTAAGATATTTGCTCGATATTTGCTTCGCAATTACTGCAAGTAATTAAAGATCTACCAAACATGCAAATATCAAATATAACAAACACAAGATGAGAAAATCATAAAAATTCAAAATACACAGGATGGAAAATATCTCACACTGTTCACTAATACTTCCTAACAAATAAACTTTAGGTCGTAAAATAATATTTATGTCTAATTCAAATCCCGGACGAAGCGCCCACTGTGACGTTTGCACGTATTGGGGTGGGGTTCTTCCAATATAATTTAAACAAATTAAATTGAAAGTTCCACCCTGGCTCGTGAGGTTAGAAAGTTAAATTAGTGACAAGTTAGATTTACAGCTCTGAGCCCCAGACTTCAACTTCTCTTTTCTTCTCCTTTCCCTCTCTACTATCTCCTCCTCCAATTTCGCTCCCAGACTTCAACTTCACCTTTCTTCTCTCCTTTCTTCCGTCTCTCTATCTGAGACTACGGGACCAAACTGTAACTGGTCTGTCCCTCAAAGCTTCTTGTGAAAAACCACAAGGCGTTAACATATGTTTTATCGAATCTCACCTCACACTATATCGCCAATTAATCATCAGATAAGCTATCATGGTTTCGGTCACGCATGCATACACATCGAAATTCCCACACACTTCTTGCAGGGTAAACAATGGCGTAATAACACGGTATCAGCGAAAATGTCATACAGACATCAATACATTGCGTCAGACAGTATATACACATGTATATTTAATCTCATCGTACTACAATCTGACAACAATCAGACGCATGTCTGTACATTACACAAATATTCAACAATGGCAAAATCTATAATCATATGAACATATGTGTTAGTCTACTATAAAATGCCCACATAGCGAATTACAATATTAACTCTTACGACGGCTAGCAAGCTATATAATTCTTTACAAATATCAACTTATTTCTTCAAAATATGCAAACATATTAACAAAACAAAGTAATTCTTTGTACTACGATTCTAGTAATAATAAAGTATACATACGACCTACCATTAAAATGCAGTCGCATTCCACAACAAATATCCTACTGACCTTATTTGAAGCTCTCTGTACTTAGAATTTCCTGCTCTAAGATTTTCCCGCCAATAACGAATGGCTATTCGGAGATACGCTAACCTCTCCTCTGGGTAATTTCTCTCAGCGAACTAATTCTGGCCGGAAGGCGCGGAGATATCATTCTTCCCAAATCAAGGTCTCTCCCCTATCTCGATTCTGATTGGGTGGCGCTGTGACCCTGTCCAATCGTCTTAAAGGCAGTTCAACCTGTCTGTCTGTTTGCAGGGAAAAGAAGTTAAGACACTCCCACTCCTTCAGGCAACTTCTTTGATCTTGGACAACATTTCCACACCTAGGTGATAATTGGCTATCTGTGACTTCGCAAGTCCAATGTCCGGCCCTCCACTTATAACTACGGCAATCTTACGTAACGGATTAGTGCTAGCCTTCGGCAATGTTTAACATTAAACAATGGCTTGTTAGAATTACCTTGATTATACATGTTTCAACTGGGGCTACTCTTGGTCGGGGTAAACATGACAGAATTTTTCGTCACACTAACCAAAACACGTGAGTGATATCATACAATCCACTTAATCAGGTTTGTTACCTACATGTGTCCATCCTTTCCTTCGATGCTCTGCCACAATGACCATATTATGACAAGTCAATGCATGCATACACACAGAGATCATACAAAAACAGTCTTAAGTTTCATTCGGCGTTACGAAAAACAATGGACATTCTCTTTTTATATGTATAAGCACGATATCATTATCACTCTGCACTGAAAATGTTTTCGATCATAGAAGCTGTGTTCGCGTCCAGACAAATACTTTCTAAGTTGTTTAATAGCAAAGTATATTTTGACTATGCGGGGAAAGTAATCTGAAAGATGCTTTTACTTAGCAGGTCGTGATACATACTAAGTATCAGCGTTATGACAAAGGGGATGTGCAATGCAATATGTTCATTAATTTTTGTATTTGCGAACTTATCAACTGTATTCAACAATTAATAACATTCTGTAATCCCTGACCTTATTTACTCCAACTACTTTTAGAACATTTGTGCAATGTTCCCGTATTTTTCAAATTAACTAAATATGTTGATTAAAATGTATGAATAATTATTTGAGTGACAAAAAAATTCTTCTTCAGTTATTGTAAAGAACGTTTGTCATTGTTGCGGAATTTTTCTATTACTATTTGCTCAGTATGTAAGAAGTATCTTTTCGCAGTTTCATTCCTGAAAAGTTTATTTTTTAAATGGTGTATGTTTATTTGTCCCTGAGAAAATGACGCGATCGTTAATTTAATTATTTGATTGTTTAAGGTTGTATGTTTATGTTAAAAGTAGAATATTCTTGCATTTGTATAATGTTCAGAAACTTTCTATTATATCAGTTTTATGTTAGCAATTTGTACATTTTACAACAACGAAAGATCCTAATTGAGTAGGTGTCGAAATCACAGTTGATAATGATATTGTTAGTCCATGTCCAATTCCTATATATTTCTATGAACAGTATTTTTTGTTTTCGTTTTCTGCAGGGTATATCCAGAATGATCCAATTAGTCCTCTTCTCTTTTATATGTGGAATACCTGCAATTACTGCTGCTGTCAATGGTAAGCGCACCACATGTAGTTTATTCTACAGTACTTCTATTTATTACAATTGCTTCGACTAACATTTCCATACCTATTGTGACAATATTAGTGATATATATGTCAACGCATTAGACACTTTATTATTTAATGAAACCGCAGATCAGAAGATGATTTAAAAATAATTATATAACGATTCCTCGTCAGTTGAATAATTTCTTCCATATTATCTAACACCAACTGCAAACAGCACTTTATCATATTGTTCTATAATTTGGACGAATACACTGCACTTTCATACTTCTCTTCAGAGATATTAAAAGTATTGACTGCTGCATATCGTCAGTGTATATCTAATTCTTGAATTACGGGTAAGTGTAATCTTATATTGTGTAAGAATCAACTGCATATTTGTATTTACTCTTCAGAAATCAGCGAAATATAAACATTTTTCTGTTATTTGTGATGGAGTTCAGGTTCAATTGATACTACTCATAATTGCCACTAACTCTATTATTATTATTATTATTATTATTATTAGATTTATGTCCGAACGTGACCGCTACGGGAGACCCTTGCGGAATAACTGGAATATGGAAAAATCAACTGAACTCAACAATGTTGATCTATTGCCAGAATGGATCTCTATCTGGAAGGTACAACAGTGCCGTTGGTAATGCTGAAGATTATTACGACCTCAAAGGCAGATACACCATGGCTGGCGTCAATCATCGGGACTGTGTCTTGGGTTGGTCGGTCGCGTATAATAATATAATCAAAGGTAATTCTAAATCAACTTGCAGCTGGACTGGTATGCACTATGCTAGTGAGGGAATCATTCACACCCATTGGATACTGACAAGGTATCGGGAGCGCAAAGACTTATGGTCAGCAAATTCTGTCGGCAATGACGAGTTTCAAAGAATATGTTAGAATGGAAATAAGAGTCCGCAGTGATGTGCTGTAAACCAGCACCATTCCAAACATTTGTAATAAATGTACTTATGTGATTGCATCGCTTCAGTTATTAAACGTTTACATGGACGTTTAATGGTGACAGCTGATATGTAAATAGTTCATGATAAAATACTAATAATTAGATAGATTATACAATGTACGTAACCATTTATTTGAAAAATAACGAATGTCAAACACACAAAGCAGATACATGCTCTGAACGTTACCGTAATTCGTTTTATCAACATAAAGACACACACACTGCATATTGCTCTGCAAATAACATAACTGATATTGATTTTCCAGAATATATACTCACATTATTCAGAAATAAACAATCTTTTCGCAGACTGGGTTGCTTCCTTAGTTATAGCAATGACAGTTTCCTATTTTTTCTTCCCTTGAAAGCTATATAAAAGTAAATGATTTTATCATTTTTAATTTCTATTGGTGAAATAAAATCTTGTTGTGCTTACAAGTAGATAACATACAATATTTTATTATTCAATGTAAAGAAAAAATCAAAACCAACAATTTAGTAACATTCGAGAAACAATTTATTTCCTTAAAATACAGAGAGAAAAACAAAAGGAGATTTCAGTAATGTGAATAAAACCCCAAATAATTCTAAATAATCTATCTCAAGACCAAAAGTAGAGAATGTTCCCTATGAATTTCAATAGTGATAAATGTGCTGATATGAAAATTAATTTAAATATGCTGATGTACCAGTGATATTATCCAGAATATCCTTGAATGACATCTTCATAATCACAAAGTAGTGTTGTAGTCCAGAAAGACAATTTGTAATTCCAGTGAATCATTTAAACAATAAGTCCTCTCAGTGTAGTACTTAAAAACAACTATGAACTCTGGTCACAGATTCCAAAAGATTTGTATTGAAACAGGAATGAATAATGATTCACCTATTTCTTTATTAAGAGACTGACACATGACCTATCACATAATAAAATACCCTGGATGTAAGTAATTTCAAGTGAAATATTTTCCAAAATAATGTCAACAAGTTCGCATCCAAAACATTCTTTGAGTAAGTATGCCTTTATAAACATATGGGCATTGAGACGATTCAATTTTGTAAAACTAGTCAGTCATTCGTTTTTGAATTTCTAACAAATTTATACTGGTAAGAATACAAATAATGTGAAAATAATTGATCACATTCAATTTAATGAAGGAAGCTTGTGTAAAAGTCTTGAAAAACACATGTATATCATTATTAGATTTAAGTGAACAGTTAATAAGATATAAAAGGCTAATACAGAGGGGAATATAAATATAAAGTGCGGACGTGAAGGAAAACATCCCCCTTAAACAAAATTTATATTTCCGAGATCATCACTTAAAACGCGCGGACGTGAAGGAAAACATCCCCTACTTTTCTCATTTCATATTTTCTACTATCCACATACGTGAAGCAGCAATAAACAAACCCCAAATCTACAATCCACACACACACACACAAAGCATTAAAATGAAATCCATAATCTACTATCCACACAAACGTACGTGAGCGCTTACAAAACCCCATAATCTACCATTCACACAAACCTACTTAATCACTTACAAACACTAATACATACACTCGCACTAGGAAAAAAGAGTCAGTGTTTATATTCACACTACTCTACATACACACATTGGCAAATTGATTACTATTTCTTTTCTAAAGGTTTGGGGTAGCCCTGAAAAGGGCTGTTGTTGTTTTAAACTCCAGGGCACCTGGTTAATGATGGCACCTTCCGGGTCTGGCACCACAGATACAACGTCTACTTCAATCAATGGTCCAATTCACTTGAGTCGTTGGAAGAGCAGACGGTGGTTGAGTGCTTCACTATTCCACTCCTTCGTTTGCGGAATAGTGAACACTTCTTGTTCCCTCTGTCTTCTTTGTCTTCTATTCCACACTCGATGATGAACAACTGGCCTCCTTGCCTCCTATGGGTCCTGTACTTGTTCTTGCTGTTCACGTTGTGACTGTGGTTCAGCTACAGGCTGGGGAGATGTCCTTGCCTCAGGTGTCACCTTGCACTCTGGGTTCATCATAGGGTGACACCTGATCTCTCTCTTTCCTCCTCTTCTTTCATTTTTCTCTCTTCCTCCTCCTGTTCTATCCTGGCTTCTTCCACAAGGGCCTCCGCGGCCAGCTCGTTCAGGAGGCATCTGGCATACTCCAGATGCATCTGAAGTTCCATGAATTTAGTCAGTCTGCTGCTCATTTTACTCATTTTCTAGTGTTGATCAATCAACAAGATTAGCTAGACTACTGAGCGATTTTCAATTTATACTAAAAGCGCGGACGTGAAGGAAAACATCCCCCTAAAACCCAAAATTTATATTACCTAGATCATGACCAAACAACGCGCGGACTTAAAAGAAACACTCACTGACTATTTTATACTATCACTATTCTAAAAAAAATTCATTAAACAAATAATATGCTATCTACAAAAGCAAAGCAGTCAAATCAAACCCCAAATCTACTATTCACGTACGTCAAACAGCAAAAGAAAAACATGATCATAATCTACTATCCACACAAACTTACTTGAGCACTTACAATCACACACACACACACACACACACACACACACATATATATATATATATATATATATATATATATATATATATATATATATATATATATATATATATATATATATATATATATATATATATATACACACATATACATTCACACTAGAAAAGAGTCAGTGTTTATATTCACACTAATCTACATACACACATTGGAAAAACTATTGTTATTTCTTTTCTAGAGATTGGGGTAGCCCTGAAAAGGGCTGTTTTTTTTTTTTGCTTACGTGAAGTTGAAGCTAGGGCGATCTTTTAGTTTCTAAGAATGCGACGTCCTCTGAGGATAGACTTTCTGACGATAGGTCTGCTTCTTCGGAAAGAGAAGAAGAACTCTTTGGTATCGATACGACAATTGACAAAGCCTCTGTCAGGTTCAGGTTGCTGCTGCTGCTGCTGCTGTTGCTGCTGTCTCTGAAGTCTATACTTCTCTGTCCATTCTTCTTTCTCCCTGTTCACTTCTTCTCTGAAGAGCTCTTCTATCAGGTCTTCAGTGACTTTTAACATTCTCACATTCTTTATCTCTTCAGGCTTCGGTATCAGACTGTGTCTGACCCTATGCAAATTCACGTAGGCTTCGTTTAGCTTAGCTAGTCTGGAGCACATCTTCGTAGGAGGATGAGTCGACAATGAATGGTTAGACTGGAAACTACCCCGGTTCTTAAAGTCAAAGCGCGGACGTGAAGGAAAACATCCCTACACGGTTTTCGAGCCGGAACGTTTAATGAGTGTCATGAGAGAGATAGAGAGAAGTCAAAGCGCATGAATCAAAATTTTTATAGCCAAACAAACCACAAAGGCATTTTTTTCAAAACACAACATTTTTTTTTATTCAAAATCACTTAACACTAACAATTCTAACATTTTCAACAATAATCCAACAATATAACATCAAACATTTTTTTCAAATGACAAACATTTTTTTTCAATTCACAAATTATTTTGGACAGGGCTGACAACGTTGTGAATGAAATTGTGATTTCCACTGTTGGAAGTCATTAGGCCATTGATGGACACTACGTTTCCTAGCTTGAGACAAAAGACCAGTATAATGGTCACAAAACCATCGATCGACTTTCACATCGTTTCTAGAAGAAGAACGAGGATCAAACTGATTCACTAAATCTTCAAAGCAATAGCCCTGACAGCGATGAGGCAGAAAATACACGCAATATTGTCCACACACCAAGGAATCTGTGCCTTGTAATTTCACATTATTGAATCGGGTGGTCTGAGCATTTCTTCTCATAAAGTCAATGATATCGTCTTCCAAAGGGGGCAATCCATACGAATCAAAATACTCCACATATCCTTCTTGAGGAAAGTAGACGGCTACCCAGTGGGTTCCTGGAAGATGACTGTTGTCCGTGTTGATCACATAAGCTTGATGGCCTTGAGGTTTGCGATGAGGGAGTTCATCTTTAGCACAGACGACAGGATTCCAAGAAGCCGTGTACGAACTGAGGTTCAAAAGGTAATAAAGTTCCCAGGTATCCATGTTTTGTGTGGTTTTTTTCTTCATCTTCACAGGTAATAATAAGTCATCAATTCGATCCTGACTTTTTGCTTGAAAATGTCTGACAAATAACCGTTTCTTCGCTTCGTCTCCCCACTCTGATTCAGGAGAGCTTCGATACGATGGATCTCTTGAGTGGTTAATGGTGGACAAGAATGTTCACGCAAGTCTTTATACCACTGATGCAACACGACTTCGTCCGAGATGAGACTCCAAGCTTAGTCCAGATACTCGTTCAATTTTTCTTCTTGACTCAGCATTAGGCATTCATCGTATTGAATTTGACTGGGATGATCGTTTTGACAACCATAACACTCTTTCTTGATCAATTCCGTAAATTTTTCAACCAAGTGTTTGGCAAAACAGGAGACTAACTGGGCTTCTTGTTCTGGCCATCTCGACTTCATCATGACAACTTCTTCGTCTTTGTCTTGGGATTCCTCTTCCACGGTCTCCTTACATTTCATGTCCAAAGTTTCTCCACTAGGTAAAGAGGGATAACAGTCTTCCATGACTTCTAATAATCTAGAATGACTTCTTTCAAACTGTTGATTTCTATCGTATTATCAAATTCTGCATACAGGATGACGTTCACCGTTACATCAGGGACTCGTTTTGCAAACTGAATTTCCACTCGAATCTGGCCGGATTTTATAGGGTGGAAATGTCCCTCGTCGCGACCTTGGTCTGGAGTGAAATCGAAAGCCCACAAAGCATAGCCTCCTGCATAATCGTCGTACGTAATACCGTGACTGGTGTTGGTTCTTAACTGTCCCGTGGCTTCGTACAGAGACAAGTACGATCTCAAATAATTCTTCGCGGGACCAAAGTTAGGCTCAAAGGGTCGGGTACACAAGGCCTTGCCGTCGCGACTGACTTAAATTTTGGACACGCCAAAGTGTTGAAACTCAAAAGGATTTTCGTTGTGAAGTCCATTGAAAGCTGAATTCCTGACGATACCAACGATCAAACGTTTGGGTAACTGTCCTTGGAACAAATGATCTTCGATCATGGATCGCTGTCCAGCGGGAGTGGTGAACGTTTTCACTTCTACGCGTCGGATCGGATACTTCGCGGTCTTTCTGCTCAACGTCTGACTGATGCCATTTCCCACTTTAGGTAACACTTCCATGCGTCGTACGTAGAGCCTGGCTTCTTGGATGATAGTTTTGTATTCATTGGCATGGGCCTTCATATGGAAAGAGACAATGCTACTTTTCAGTCTCAGGCGGACATCCAACCCGTTCAGCAAATACTTTTCTTGCAGCCACATGTCCAAATGCAAACGATCCATCAGTTCTAAACTTCGCCTTTGCAGAATATTATTTCTACGTGCGTTAAACCCCACATTGTGAGGATCGTCCTCTGTTGCCAGGGCTGTGTCGATAAACGTGTCTACATCGGCCGTGTCAGGTTTCCATACCACGCAAGCATCCAGATGAGTATTCTTGGCTTCTTTTCCGTACGTCAAGAGATTTTCCAGGTAGGCACGATAAGGGTTAGTATCCATGCTGCTGCTGACCAGTTTGTTATTCAAGTATAAGTCCACTTCACTGAATAAGGAATGCATGAAATTGCTGACAGGAGCTACTCTATCACTGGCTCCAGGATTGGTGTTGTCCGCCGCTTTGATCACTTTGACATTCAAGTACAAGTAACTGCTATTCAGATCGATGTAATCTTCGGGTTGACCTTTGATTTCAAATTCGATGGGAGCTGAATCGGTGAAAGAGGAGACAGGATGAAATTCCACCCATTGGGATTCTTGCATCGTCATCATCGTGGGAGGCATGGCAAACAGATCCAGTTCCGACTTGGAACAAGCGAAGGCTCTCGGTACATCATTTTTTTCTGTTTCTCAATATTTTGATAATCAAAAACGTCTAAGTCTCGAACGGTTCTTCTTTTCTTTGTCTTTCTCGCTTTAGAAGTGTGAAGTCTGGTGAAAAGGTGTTTTCTTCGTCGTCTCTTTCTGCCTTATCCTTGCTGAATGCCTGACTCGGTAGCGTGTAGGGCATTTATAGGTGTTTCTCGTCGTCCCAAAAGGTCTTTACACGTTTGCAACAAGACATTTTTGCCTGCCCTCAAGAAAGCTTCTTTGGGGTTTTGTTTGTCGATGATGACATTTTGGAGAAATTCTTTACCGTGTGTCAATGCCGCATCTTTCAAGGCGTGCAATCCGCGTGTCACCATCGGTTTCAACACCGGAGCCACCGAACGAAAAGCCGATTTTAGCATATCTCCTAAACCGTGCCCTCGCTGTCGAGCAACCCCTCGGTACACTGGATACATGACTTACGAGTCGTGAGAGAACCGTTTTCGAAAATGGAGTTTCACCGTGACTTTCCCTTTGGTGAATGGAATATTTTGTCAAAGGTCTCCTTTTATAGCAATGTTGACCGTGTCCAAATAGGACTTGCTGACAGGCAAATAGTGAGGATGTACAAATTCGCGATGGACTTGATAAGTGTTTCCACCTTCCTCGTCAGCGAGCGTGGCAGAATCCACTTTGAAAGGAATGACACGTAGTAATGGCACAGAGGTGTGTCCCACCACGTTTTACTCCACCACATCGGAGTACACAAAAATCAAATTCAGTCCTTGGTTCAGTTCTACTGGGGAACGAAATAACTTGCTAAAAGAATCGTTGTCGTAAATGACTGGTAATTCCTTTTTCTTGATCATGGCCATTCTCATGTCCATGTCCCCACCCAACATGGCAAACAATTCAGAACAAAATAAGAAAGACACGATTTTACTGTCAGGAAATTTGATCAGGAGGCGACAAGCTACTTTGTGGTACGCCAGGGTGACACTTTTTCTGGTAATCTCCAAAGCTTTCCCAAACACAGCATTAAACCTAGAAGCTATGGTGCTGACCAAATGTGGACCACTAAAATAGTAGCCTGGGGGAATGAACAAGTGGTAGGACCACTTTTGAGTTTTGTCATCATAGCTGTTGAGTTCAAATTTGACATGGGTATTCAAATACTTTTCCACTGGCTCGTCATGAACTTCCACCGTAAAGATATTTTGACTGGGAAGGACACTGAGGACTTGGGTCGGGTGAATGATTTCTACCAAAGCCACTTCCCAATGGGCTTCGTGATCTAATTGGATGGCCTGAGGTAATTTGGCCGTGTAACAGCACAACGTGTTGTTGGGAAACACCTGCATGGAACTGTCACTAGCTAAGGTTAAGTAAAATTGGTTGTTATTGTTCATAATTCAAGAGTTCTGTGGCTGTCCGATGGGTTACTGGACGTCAGAGGCGTGTCTCCGCCCAAAATGGGGTTGTTGTTGGAGTGGTGACTGACACTGGCACTGGACGCAAGGTTCCCGTTGTTCCCGTTCGAGGTTAATTTCAGGCAGGGATTAGAAAGCAGGTAACCGATGCAACTGCTCAATAAAATGGTCCACAATTGTTTGTCTCCTTGTTCCAAACTCAAAATGGCAATGGCTGCCCCGATGACACAATACACTACGAAGATTTGGCAGAAAAAGACAATTTGCGTTTTAGGCACACGCTCTCCACACTACACCCACAAGGGTTGTTTCTGTAAATCTTGCAGAGAAGAACTGGGTGAAGGAGTGGTCGACGTAGCTGCGTCTGTGTGAAAAGGCATGATGGTCACTTCTTTTTATAGTCGATGACTTGCGAAGCGTCGATCCAAGAATCAAAACTGGGTACTTGACTTCTTTGACACGTAGTTTGCCCACTTTACGGGTTCTGCGTTCGAGAATGCTTTCGATGTCGTACACGTCATCTTCTTTTTTGGTGACACTTTGTAACTCGCGCAAATAAAACGTTCCATTGAGTACTTCTCCGTTCATGTCTTCCAATTTATAGACGGCAGGATCACGGCCATGCACTCGTCCAGTGACACGAAACAATTTCGTAGTCCAGTTAGGTAACTAACCTTTGTCGAAAGTGCGTTTGGTTTTGCCATTGCGCACCCAATCTCATACGGTCAACACTCCATTTTTCTTGGGGACAGCCCTCGTCGGGGACGTACCAAACAGGCGCTCAAACACCAGCACTTAGTTGTCGGAGGTCACTTCTTGCGGGGCACGTCCATTGCTTCGATGGTAAGATTGGTTGTACGCTTGCACCAGGTGCGGTAAGATGTCGATGTACTTCAGAGTGTGGTGATGCGTAAAATATTTCCACACGCGTTCTTTCAAAGTACGTTGAAAACGTTCCACGATGCTGGCTTTGGTTTTAGGATTCTCGGTGGTAAAAAAAAATGAATCTCACGTTTCTTTAATTCTTTTTGGAAAGCTTGGTTCAGAAATTCGGTACCTTTGTCCGTTTGCCATCGAAGAGGGTGACGACCGCTTTGTTTCAACACCCGTTGCAGGGCTCGCACTAACTCGCTGCTCGATTTAGAAGTCAAGGGCACGACCCAGGCAAATTTGGAAAAGACGTCGATGACACAAAACAAATATTTGTAGCCACGATTGTAGCTGACCAAATGAGAGACATCGGCTAAATCGGCTTGCCATTGATGATCGATGCCTTCCACTCGGGTGCGACTTCTGGAAAATTTGCGTCGAATGGGTTTGTGTAAAGTGTAAGTAGCTTGTTCTTGTAACCATCGTTGCACTTGAGGTAAACGGAGACTTTTCAGTCGAGTTTTGGCAACACGATACAATTTTTGTACTCCTGCGTAACCTGCAGGATGGGAGGGATCGTAGTAAATGCTGGCTAACACCTTCTCCATTTTTGTGTGTGTGTTAATAAGTCATCCACTCTTCGGTGATGCTACTTTGGGTGGGATCAAAGGTTGGTTTGGAAACGGATTTACGTGTCCGATGGGCTACCGGAGTAGAAGTCAAAGGTAGTGGTGGAGGTGGCAATGGAATGGTTTTGGTCTTCTTTTCTTTTTTCACTTCAGGTTTCCCTTCTTTCTTTTTCACTTCTGTCGAAGGAGGAGTGGACATCATCTTTAAACCCAAACTTTCATTTCTTCTCGTTCGGGTGTGGGGGACGGGGTCGACAAGGATGCTGCAATCTTCGTAGACATGGGAGCTGCTGGCGGTGTTTCAAACAGTTCTCGTATCTCTTCCTCCTCAGACCTTCGTGGGGTAGCATCTCTGGTGACCCCTGGGGATGATAGTAGTGGTGGTGGTAGTGGAGATGATGTGGGGGATGGACTTTTCATCAAGGTCTTAAAATCTTTCAGAGTGGGTAGAGCTGTTTCGTCTAAAGCTTTTTGGTGAAAGATTTGCAATCGTTGCAAGAGTTCACCGTACTTTTGCGACTTTTCTGTTTCGGACAAATCTTGGCGATCCATCAAGGACTGCAATTCGTGTTGTAACTGGGACATCTCGTTCAAATTGGGATTGGGAGGTACATGCGGGGTGCGTTGTTCTTGCCAACGATGGTATTCCATCCATCGTTTGTAAGGCACTAAAGCTAGCTTTCGTCCTTCCATGGGATGTCAAGGGTCGATTCTGAGATCTTGGGACTCCAGAGGTCCTTTTTATCTTGCTCCCACCAGTCCTCCCAACACGGTTCCCAAGACTCATTTCAGTAATGGGCCTGGCAAGAGGGGTAAAATTCCTCCACGTAGGACCAACATCTTCTTCTTTTGTCCGATGGGGATTTTCTTTTGAACCATTTGGCGAAGAACGTGACGATGTTTGACTAAGCATTGTTTCTGGTGTTTGGACAAACGGATCGTGCCTTTGAACACGTTCAAACAGCATTCGCACACGGTATCGATGACCTCTTTGGAGGCCGTTTGAATGAGTTTTTTCGTAGGGGTGGAGAAGCTTTGGACAGAACAGATAACATGTCCCCATGTTTGGCTAAACGAGGAGGCAGTCCTTTCCTTTTCTTTCCTTGGGGTTTAGAAGAGGAATGTTTTCTGGAGGGGGACATCTTTGCTTGTGGGTTCCGGGACATTCACCAAAGAGACACTAACATCGATGACTTAACACACGCCCTTTTATCTTTTTTTGGGGGGACAATCGCTTGGTCATAAAAGTGACAATGTTTTTTCCAAAATCGCCAAGGAATCCTCCCCTTTGTTAACGCCTCTTTTTCTTGGAACGACTGTGTCTTTTCTTAGGGTAACGTCGATGCTTAGCTAAGCGCTTTCTCGGATGACGAGTCTGCCTTTGTCTCTTTCTTTTTAGACTACTTGGAGGTGACATCTTTTGGAAGTTTACTGATACCCCTACTTGGTCGCAGGCCTTTTTTATACTGGAACGAGTCGCCACTGATTGTCTTTACGTCGTATCAACCTGAGGACAGGCATGACACGTCGTGTAGGGGTACGAAACGGACTAAATCGAGCCAGTTCTTGCTTGGACAAATCCAGTAAACTTTGTAACATGCCCGATCTCTCTTGGACTTTGATTTTGGGAGCAGGTACTTTGTGAGCCGCGGCCACTGCCGCTAAACTGGAGGGTCCTGCCACTGGAGAAGTTCTTGCGGTCGTCAACGGAGAAGTTCTTGGTGTGATCAACGTCTGCAAATACTTCTCAGTTCTTGGTGTCATCAACGGAGAAGTGGCTGAACCTGAGGCTACCGGAGACGCGGTCACCGCCGTGGCAGGTCGTGTTTTGCGAGTGTAAGGTTGCGTCCTGGCTGAAGTGCCTCTCTTGCGACTAGTTTTCTTCTGTGGGCTTTTCTTTTTCTGGGGACTTTTTCTCTGTTTCTTTTTCTGGGGGCTTTTCTTTTTCTGGGGTGGTGTCTGGTAAGAGGAGGGTCCTGCCACGGGAGAAGTTCTTAGAGACACAGGTCTCTTTGGGGACCTGGTCTTTTTCTTTTTCTTGGAGCTTCGTTTGACTTCTTTTTTCTTGTGGAGAACTTTGGGAGCATTAGGATCCCATCTTAAGAGAGAGCAAATGATGACCCCTCCTAGAGTACCGCTCCCTCCAGGTTTCAAAATGATTTGTTTTTGGGTTTGAGTCGATGCGTGATCGACCAGTTGGGTCAAAGCGACTTTGTTTCGATCAAAAAAGCGTTTGGTTTGATGAGGAATCTGAATGATCCCTTGGAGTAATTGACGTGCTGTCACCGTGAACCATCGTAAGACTTCTTTGAGACTAGCTTGTAAGACACGAGCCCGTATTTGTGGATTTTTTTCTCGACTGATGCCATACAAGGCACGAATCAATTTGACGGGAAGATGTGATTGAACGGACGTCATGTTCACACTGTATGAGACAGACGAAAAGTGTCTGAGGTTTTTATAGATTTTTTTTGAGTGAAGTTAAGTGGAGGACGGAGACCTGTACAGGACAGGCCCTCCGTCTTGACACCAGTGGTGAAACAATTGGGTACGAAATCGCAAATCATCGGGAGTCGTTGGTTTCAAATCGACGAGTAAATAGGTGTGTGGAGTGTGAGTGGCATCGTCGTACGCCTGAGTCAGCCAAGGCGTTCCTAACTGTTTGGCTAAGACTTGCACTTGCGATTTTTATCTCGAGGGCTTTAAAACAAGACCACATAATGCGCATTGAGACTGATGGTGCGATGGGCTTTACTTTGTTGAAACAAATTTTGAGTGATGTAAACGACACTGGCATTACGATCATGCCCTTTGCGCGTGAACCACAGTTTAATTTCTTCTTCGTCTTCTTCTAACATGTCATCGAAAATGACCGAATGGGTTTGACGGGAGTCAGAGACGATGCCGTCGTCTTCTTTAGGAATGCCTTCCAAAAACACGATGGAATCGCCTTGACTTTCTCGCAAGAGGCTGTACGCCGATTGCCACTCTTTGTAACACCACACGATGCGCTGGGGTGGACGATCGATCAAATGATGTTTGTGTTCGATCAAACGTTTGACGAATTCGGTTTTGCCTGAACCGCTAGGTCCAGCAATGAGCATGTTAAAAGGATGGCGAAGATACAAAGCCTCCCAACTGGCACGATCTAAGTGTTCGTCGATGACTTTGACAGTAGAGGAAGAGGGAGCAGAGACAGCAGAAGTAACCATAGTGTTAGGAATGTCACTTGCGACACGAAAACAAACAAGCCAAGAGTTTATATACTTATTTTAGGACACGTTTATTGAATGTTTTAAACATGAATACGAAAGACAAAAATACATAAAAGCCCAAGGCTTAAGTACAACGATAAAAGGCACATCGAAACTATCAACGTGGAATAGAAACAAGTGTCTGTACAACATGTTTTGAGTAAGGTTCTGACCAGTTCTATAGGGGGTAAGGTCACACAAGTGTCCTCCCGAAAGGGTCTTTCAAGCATATTCACGACAGTCCTGTCCTGGCTGACGAGTTCTTCTTCTGACACTGTCACTAACACAGGTTGAAAAGTAACTTTTTTCCTTGAACAACTCTCGTGCATACTGGGCCACATCTTGGGTCCAAGCCTCAAAATCCCATTCTTTCCAGGCACGGACATCTGTCCAATGGGGGTGTAAGTCACAAGCTACACACACATCGTCATACACGTCTCGGGTAGCTAAAAGTTGACGAATCTTTTTTTCCCGTAGAGGTCGTGAAGTATCCAGATGAAAACGCAAGGCTTTGAGCAAAAGGAGTCTTTCGTGACCATTTAAGGCCATTGGAGTGGTAAGTACTGATCGTAAAGAGTCCACAAGGAATCGGCTGGTAAACGAAATCCTAGAAAACAATTCACTAAGACACACACCACTTGTCGACCCAAATTGAATGGATACAAATCTTGTAATAATCGATGGTAATGATCCACGGTTTGAATATGGTCATTGAATTCCTTCCACGGAATTTGTTCAATTACATGTGACATAAGTCGTGGCATGGCAGCCTGTTTCTATAGTCTCTTTGTTTCGGAAACAATACACGTACTTTCTAGCCAGAGATCTTCGTTCTCCAGTGGGGAATCTAAATCTTGCATACTGTAACCGAAACGTCAGAGTTCGTTTAGAAGTTTCCTCTTCCGCTAAGTAGATTCCACGTCAAATATGTTGGTAATCCTTTAACTTGTCTTCCTCAATGCGTTGCACTAGGTGAATCTCGAAGTAACCAAACTTATGAACACGTGGATCATCGGGGGCCTGGAAGTATTGAACAAGGTCTGACCACTGAAACAATTTCTGACGAATCAGTTCTCTTATACCATACAGCTACCAGTGGTTAAAGATCTGGTGACGTAATGGATGCAACTGTTCTTTACGTTTGACCAGCTCTCGGTAAATGCGTTCATACTAAATCCTCTTTTGTCTGACAGAAGAAATGTACAGTTTGCACAGACATGGTTTTACTTCAGTGTCAAATTTAAATCGCTTAGTCACTAATTTACACATTACAATTCGTTCAGAAGTTTCCTCTTTCACTAAGTTGACATTGTGTAAAAGATGTTGGTAATTCGTTAACTCTTCCTCTGGAATTCGATGCAGTAAGTTTACAATGTAGTAGATATAATCATCAATAGCACACCAATCCTTTTTAAAACCAGGGGGTTGTTGATCAAGGTCTGTCCAATGGAACACTTTCAACTAAATCAGTCCTTTTATTGCATTCACGTACCAGTGATTTAAAAATTAGTGACGTAACCGATGCAATTGTTCTTTACGTTTGACTTGTATTTTGTCCAGCTCTCGGTAAATCCTTTCTCTCAACTATACAGGCAAAGCACGAATGTTCTCTTGTAAAGTATCCATAAACAGGTTCTGGTAAGTTACTTCAATGTCTCGGTCCTACTAAGGGTAATTAATGACCATTCGGTGACCATCGAGCATGTTCTACGTAGGACGAATCTTGTGGTTCCCAGTGGTGAAGTGACACACCGCAACTGAAACACTTGACTTTATCCCCTTCGCCCAAGTAGACCAATCCGGCTCTGGCTAATTCTTCGGGGGTCGGTCCTCCCACATACTTAGGCCATTTTCCTTTGAACGATTGAAGACGATTTTCAAAGTCGCAGTATTCCGACAAACGCACAGGAAACGAATATTCGTCTTTCACAGGTTCGTTTCGATGAGGGTTGGGTGACATGGACAGGAGTTTGCTCAGGGCTGGATGACATCCGTAGGGGGGTAAACGGGAAGGTGAACATCTACCTTTAAAACGAAACCCAGTAAAGTGTCCAAGAGGAGGAGTGGCATCACTTTCAAATCCCTCAGGTTTGGCACGCACAGCATCACTTTCCATGATAGGGGAAGTGAAAACAAAGTTCCCATGATGCTTTACGGCTTCGCTAAGGTCACAGCGTACAGCAGCGTTCCCATCGCAAGGCTCACAATCGCATTCTACTTCAGAAGCCCCACACTTAAAGTGTGCCTGTCTGAACTTGTTTTGTGTTTCTCTGAAAGTATTCATCTTGTTCGCGTGGTCTTGGTAGTCACAATGAACTATCGATCTTGCCTAGGGTTCCTTTTTAATACTAGTCGCAAAGCAGTCTCAAGCTTGTACATCGTTCCTTTTTATGTCTTGTTTTGGAAGGTAACGTCTCTAAGGTGCCGTCATCATTGTACCGTAGTGTCATGGGCGGAAAGGCCATAGAAAGGTAAAAGCAGTGCGGAGGCAATCGAGTATGTTCCAGAATAGCTGAATCTTTATAGATACATAGATCCATTCGTAATATCAGGCCACAACTGAAACACTGTACTTCGTATCCCAATCCTGACTCAGGTCCCAAGTAGACAAATCCTGTTCTAGCTAAAACATTCGACGTAGGTAATCCTTTCCTATCCGTAGGCCATTTTTGAAACGTTTCCAATTGACGGGCACAACCACAATAGTCAGACAAGAAGACCAGAAAAGGGTAGGGTTTGAACTTGGAGTTCTCATCGGGTTTCTCACTCGATTCTTGCTGTGGCGAAGAAATTCTTCTGTTAAGTGGCTATCCTCTTACAACCAATGTTTTGTACCAACGTGTCCATACGGCAAAGTAAAGTGGTTGGGAAGCCGCACTCGCTTCTGGTACACGATTTGATAGACTTTTTCCAAGGGTCGACTGACGATGTAGTGAGTGGGTAAACGTACAATCTTGTTGGCTTGATAGGTGGTCACTTTAAAGTGTTCATCTTCTACAGACTGCAAGGCTTCTTTCAATACGCCAAAGTTGACCACTCGACTGGTACGATAATTCAGAGTCAATCCTTTCACTTTACACTTCGTGTGCACTTCTCCTTGTTTGTCCCGGTATTCGTAGCCGTAATTTTTAGGACCGCCACTGGCGAAACTTAGAATCTTGTCGTCGGGATGCTCGTCTGTCCAGGCTCCTAAACGGTCTCCTTCGATGTCAGGGTGCTGTTGACTCGGGTGATCGATGTAAATGCAACTGTCCGTATCAAAGTACAGGACGCGTTCCCCTAACAGCTCTAAAGCTTCGTACAGTTTAAGGCGAGCATGAACTGTCACGTAAGCCGCAATGATGACATTTCCAAAGGGGTCTTCTTGTACAAAGTCCAGATCTTCTTCGTAATTGACCAAGATCAAATTCTCGCGAACGACGTCCACGTGTTTCATGTATTTGGTTTTGTCGTGAATCATCTGAAAGTAGCGGGAAGATTCTGTCAGATATTCCGTCTTGGGTAAACACGGTCGTTGTGCCATTTTGCCCCACAAGCAATTTAACATCACTTTGGCAAACGATCGCCTGCCTTCGTTTTTCTCGATGTGATCTAAAGTAATGCCTTCTTGTGCCCAGTATTTCTCTTTGAATGTCTTTTGGTCTTCAGAAGTGTGACACCAGGAAGGATAGCCGCTGGCTTCTTGTTTCAGTTTCAAAAAGGCATCTACGTAGTCTGCGAAAATGCCTTTCTGCGTGGGGTCACCCTTGTGGTATTGTTGTGTCTTGGGAAAGTGACAAATTTCGTACACTTCTAACAGTTGGTATCCCATGTCCAGAGCTTTGAACAATTCTACGCTGACCCAGGTTCCCGTCAAGGCACGTTCTTCCTGGGTGTGCTGACAAGGTTGGTCTTGGTTGCACGTTTCGGCACAAGTACGGCACAAAGGAAACATCAGTTTGCCTTGGCAATGGTGAGGTAACACGGGATGGTACAAGTCCGTGGGAGGCAAAACTTTACACTTGATCAGTCCTTCGTATTGTCGAATGTCTTTCAGGTCGATGTGTTCCGTGAACAATTGTGGGTGCCCTGCAGGAAAGCGACAATATTTGCACACGTAGGGATACAGCGAACACACGTCCAAGTATTTCATTTCTTCTCCTTTCTCTTCGTCGGCTTGGTACGGCAAACAGGTGGCATTGGTCCTTCCTCCGTACAAACTATCCCTAGGGTTCAGCGGGTCCATGAACTGGTTACTTTCCACGAGACGTTTAAACTCGGAATCGGTTTTCAAACGGTGATCGTACTCGTGTTCCCACATTTCCACCACTTGGTATCCTTCCTGTTCTAACTTTAGACGTCGCTGACAAGTGGCCTGGTACAAGTCTTCCATGGTTCGTTGTAAAAACTGATTTTTAGTGCCGTGGTCAGGATAACAGACGGGACATCCGTGAAATAAGCAACCGTTAAACTCGTACACGATCTTGGGGTTTTCTAAGTCCCAGCCATCGACCGAATGCGTTCCGATGGTCTTTTCACCCCCTCCGTTGCGGGCATGCTGAATTCATGTGTCTTCCTTGTCGTACAAGTAATGTAACCAGCGTAGGGCTTTGACCGAGTATTGACGTTTGACATAGTTGGTCGTTTGAGGACTGATGACAGCCACGGTCTTTTCAGGCATGAATCGTTGCCGGTACACTAAGGAACACGCGTTGGCAATGGTGCAAGCTTCTTTCAAAGGATCGACCCCTCCGTGTTCCATGAACAGTTCTCGAAATTTTCCACAGCATGGACGTAAAATGTCCACGTCGGAACAACAATACTTTAGCATTTCTTCCTGAAAGTCGAAAGGGTCAGAGGCGTGAGCCTGGTACCAAGCGTAGAAAGCTTCTCGTTGTTCGGTACGCATGGTGTCGGGGTCGTAGTCTTTAGCCTCAGGCAAATGGGATAGAACGACATGTTGATTGGCTTCCGTATTGAAAAAGTGTGGAAAGTACCCGTTAGCCATTTCTGTCATTCCAAACGTTTTAGCATTCGACTCAAAGGCATGGCCAAGTAACTCATCGAATCTTTAAACTGCACTTGTCCTACTTGCATGAAAATGATTTTGGCTCCGTTCAAAGTGACTTTAGGACGTTCGGTGCCATGTTCCGTATAGTATCTCAAAAGAAACTGTCCATCGTATCCGGAGAAATTGTGAGCCATCACCGTGGCATGACGATGACAATCTCCGTAACGTTCGATGTCCTCTTGGCTCCACGTCTTGTCGATGGGGTCTAAGACCCATCGAGCGAAATCGGCTAGCGTGTTCGGTCCTCGAAAGACTTTTTCACGCCCTCCAGGAATCTTACTGCAGTGAGGGCAATGACTGAAAATAGGTTCTTGAATGCACTTCTCGCACGCTCGATGAGCCACGCAGAAATTAGGAATGTGAATGCCGGTCTCTTGCATGCATTCGAAATCGAAAAAGATGAAATTGCCTTTTTCATTCTTGTGACCATCCTCTTTCTCTGGTTGGGGTTGGTATTTTTGCACGTAGCATTGGTGTTCCAAGTCCAAGATGTGGTGACAAATGTGACATTTTTTCTTTCCTCGACATACGTGTGCCTTGGCATTATTGGTAAGTATGCCTTGTCCACACGTAGGGCACAATCTCAGCAGCTGACAAGCATATTTCTTCTGTGAACCTTGCGTCTTCAAATGTTGTTGGTAACAGGCTGGGCTGACAAACGTGCGCAGACAAGTTAAACAATGCACTGGTTCTTGTCCTTCGCTAAGACAGGGTGGAGAGGCCAAACATCGTGAGCATTTCGATCCGCAATGCTTGTGTTGCTCTCTATTGTTATAGCCATAGTCACATTTCTCACAGTAATAACCGTATCCCAGGAATGCGGTGATACTGGTAATGATATCGAAAAGTTCATCGTGATGATAAAGGTGAATGTATTTTCCATCCTTAAAGTCTTTCCCTCGAAACAACAGAGGCCCGCGCACTTCTTGAGGGTACACTTTCAAGGTGTAGCGTGGAGCTAGGATATCTTGCAAGTTTTGCAGCTCAGGAATGCCACAGGGTATACCTGTGGACAGAGCAGCTTGTCGTAACAGGAGTTCTGCTTCACTTCGTTGTTTGGCTCGGTCAGATTGTCGAATGTTCTCCTATTCTCTTTTCCATTCTACCTTGTCGTTCTTGTTGGCATAGGTTCGTCCCACCACGATAGCCCTGGCTAAACACATCTGGTCTTGAGGGTTGTGAATTTGGACGAGGCTACGCTTAATGCTGCGAAGGTCGTTCACCAATAACACCTTATTGCGTTGTCCTTTCCCTTGAAGAGGTGAAACGTGGGTCATGTCCAGTGTGGCTTTTCCATCGGTGATGTCAAACTGGTCATTGGATTGTTGTACATGTTGAATTTTGTCCATGACTTTGGAAGCGGTCAGCTCTGCAGGGCTGCTAAACTCGATCCAAACAGGGGATTTCAAACCGTCTTGAAGCGATCGTCTTCTTTGGATTGACATTGTCGCTTGAGTGTGGTAAGCAAAGAATCCCACACCCCAGTGATGAACCCTTCTGCTTTCTCCAACGGTACTTCGGACTTGAAATCTTTAAACTTCACCGTGTATTTGTAAGCCGTGGTTCTAAATTTTCTAGAGGAGCGCTTCTCCGTCTCTTCAATGGAATAGTACTTTTCAGGGTTGACTAAGGGTGGTGAACTTTGTTTAGAGGGTTCGGATTCTGGTTCACTCATGTCCTCTTCAAAATCACTGGCATGAATTTGTGCCAAGACTTCAGCTCTGGTACGAGGCGATAGATCACGTTTCTGCCTCTTACTTTCCTCTTCTTTCTTCTCATATGAATTGGATCGTTTCATCTTGAGTGCAAAAAGTCAAATGACTAAAAGTTTAAACACCATAGGTTACTTTATAGTCATGGCAAACCAGCGTATATAAAGGGTATGTGTCTTGTCCTTTCACTATTCATTTCACTCTCTAACCGAGCACAACGATGGAAGAGACTTCCCAAATCGAACGTTTCATCAAAGCTTTGCGATGGGTCGTTAGAAAATTTTCTTCAGACCAGCCTTCGGACTACTCTCCTTCTTTTCGAGATAAAAGTGAAGATACTTGCTATATCTGTCAGAAGAAGGAGCATTGGTCTTCAGAGTGTCCAGACCGTCAAAAAAGAAAAAAAGGGGTCAGAAAAGACAAACGTTAAGATACCTGTTATCATTGTCAAGAAAAAGGACATTGGTCTCCAGATTGCCCAAAAAAGAAACAAGAGGAGTCAGAAGAAGAAAGGGATTCTTCAGAGAAAGAAGAAGAGGAAGAAGAAGAAGAGGAAGAAAGCAGACAGGTGAAGAAAAAGAAACAGGAGAAGAAAAGAAGAAGGGAAGAAAGTGAGGAGGAAGACGAGGAAAAGACTGTGAAGAAATTTAAAAAACAGAGAGTAAATAATGAGACAGAAGAAGTCTATGAACTTTATTAGAGTGTTTTGTTGTGAATTGTGAATTAAATTGTAAATATTTATAAAAGAATAAATTAATTATAAAAGGTAAGTGTCTATGGGATTTTTTATTTTAAAATAAGAACCTATACTCACGCACTCATACACAGACACGTACTATAGGGGTAAACTGGGGCTTTTTTGAGTTATTGGCAATTGAAAGTCTATGTCTTTTCGAGAGACGTGGGTGGCCCTGAAAAGGGTCTTTTTTGGTGTAGGGGTGAGTTTAAGCAATCAACTTTAACTGCCTTAAGCCTTTGCCACGGCCAAGGCCTACTTCTGATGATGATGATTGGGTTGAAATCACTAAGGGTGGTACTGTAGGCTTAGTCACAGGGCTAGAGTGTTTAGCTCGGGAAGGTCGTGATCTCTTCGGTCGTGATAAAGAAGTCAGATACATTTGTTTTAGACTTCTTAACTCCGCTAAAATTTCCAACAGTACCGTGACGGTTTGACTTTCACCCTCTTGTTTCTTTGCTGCTTCTTCTTGTTGTTTTTTTCTTACCTCTTCTTCTTGCTGCTGTTGCTGTAGAAGAAAAGCTTGTTCTGCTTCCTTTTGCTGCTGTATAAATTTCTCCAATTCTTCTTTCTGTCTCTGTCTAAAATTCTCCACGTGTGGTAATGAAGGTGACGAAGGTTCTGGAACAAATTCTTGCGAGGTAAGAAAATCCACAAAATCCCAATTCGCCTCTTCTGAAAGTAAGTCCGGGTTCCCTTGTGTAGTCTCAACGGCTGGTGCACCCCAGTTGGTCGTTTTCTAAGTTTCCGTCATGTTGAAAAACTGTCGCATGGATTGACTGCGCACAGGCGATAGCGAATCTATATAGACTACGTGACGTCACAGACTGCTCTCTTCGGATTGGATGTGAGCTGACTGAATTTTGTAACGCGTGTTTGGATTGGTCAACGAACTCAATCCGTTTCAATCCTTTCTCTCCCTATAAATAAGTGCAGTTCACTGCAATCACTCACCTGTTACTCGCCGCCTCAAGATGTGGACTGACGTACAATCTTCCATGCTTGTGTCTTTGATGATGTTTAGGACGGACATACCGATGTATGTCCGATCCAACTGGACAGTTATCCACAGGACAGATACAAGTCTGTGGATGCGAAGAATATATGTGGAGCGTCAAGGATGTCTCAGAAGAGTACTCATTTACGGTCCTACAGTCAGGCGCAGCATAAGGACAAGAAGAAGACCAATGCGGTGCCCTTTATGTTAATGGATACATTAACATAAACCCAAAGGCCCTTTTCAGGGCCACTCCAATCTCTCAAAAAAAGATCTACTTTCAATTGCCTACCCCCATTTTTATTTTTATTTTTATTTTTTTTAAAAATAGAGACCCCTCCCTGTTTCAATTTTACATAGACCCTATACAGTCCCAGGGTTTTTTTGTCCATGTTAAATTTACATAGACCCTATATAGTCCCAGGGGTGTTAATGTTAAATTTACATAGACCCTATACAGTCCCAGGAAAGTCTGTAATGCTAATTCCCATAGACCCTATATCGTCCCAGGGGTTTTGTCCATGTTAAATTTACATAGACCCCATATCGTTCCAGGGGTGTTTTTAATGCTAAGACCCATAGACCCTATATCGTCCCACTTCACTACTCCCATACCTTCAATTATGTACAAAGGACAATTATGTAATACAAATTAAATGTAAATAGCAATTTCAATCTTGAATGTGCTTTGTGATTTATCACAATGATATAATCCAGAATGTCTCTGAATGAATTAACAATAATCCAGGTATAGTGATTTAGTTCAAAATTATGATTGAGCCCTTTGTAATTCCGAAGAATAATTTCAATCCTCTCAAATATTGACTGGGACACACCTAAAGACTGATTCAACTAGACAGATGTTAAAGTAAGAATGAGAGACTGATCCCACGACAGATGTTAAAGGCGGAATGAGTCATTCTAAAGTAAACAACATTAATATAAAACTGATGACGAAATGAGAGGACCAGATGAGGGTCAAACGTTCATTTCAACAACATGATAGTTGTCAACCACATGAGATCTATTACTAACAATTTAGTAAAGAACATGGCAAATATCAGGCACACCAGGAATCCCCAAGTGTGACAACCAATATCCTAAACTAAAATCCAAATGAACGTGTTTTCCTAGCAATAACAATAATCTTAAAATATAATCTACAATCATAGACACATATTAGCTATGTAATATATTGCTTACAAAAAGAGGACATTAGTCACGCATGAAAAATATCTTACTCTCGATTATGGACATATGTCAATCATGCAATACAAATTAAATATACACAATAGAACAAAACAAAACAAGAAATTAGAGAAGCATAAATACATGAGTTACGCCAGCTATTCTCAATTATTTATGCATACATGCTAATTCCATCCAAAATCTTAAGGAATACTTATTCGCATTTATACAAATTCTATTAGTATTATCAAGCATTTTCCTGAGAAAACCAGGGCTTGCACTTTCCTTTGGTTTGGAGCATATATGTAATCCTCTCTCTCTCTCTCTCTCTCTCTCTCTCTCTCTCTCTCTCTCTCTCTCTCTCTCTCTCTCTCTCTCTCTCTCTCTCTCTCTCTCTCTCTCTCTCTCTCTCTCTCTCTCTCTCTCTCTCTCTCTCTCTCTCTCTCTCTCTCTCTCTATATATATATATATGTATATATATATATATATATATATATATATATATATATATATATATATATATATATATATATATATATATATATATATATATATATATATATATATATAATTCCAATCTTAAATGCCTAGAATGGTGTTGATATAATAAAATTCCAATAAATACATCATTCAAATAAATAAAACCAAACTCAAATTAATACTGAACACAACTAAAGGATTGATTCTACTTAAGATGTTAAGATGGAAATGAATGGTAACTCTACTGTAAACAGGATAAACATAAAAACCGCGAGACAACACAAGGAAAATGGATGATCAAAAGTTCATTTCAAGAACATTCTAGGTTATCAAGAAGATCAGGTCTTTTACTTATAGTTTGATACAGAAAAGGGCAAAATAAGTTAGAACAGGAATTCTTGGATGGAAAACCGATGGCCTCAACTCAAATCCAAGTAATCTACAATCACAGAAAAAAGAAATATGCAATAAGTCTTTTACAGACAAGGACATTAATCAGGTAGGCCCAAACTCCTACTGTCAATTATGTACAAAGGTCATTTATGTAGAAAAAATTAAATATACATAACAATTTCAATCTTGAATGTGCTGATGCACCAATAGCTTTAAACAAATTATGATTGAGCACATTGTAATTCCACTGAATAATTTAAATAAATCCTCTCAAATATCAACTATATACTGATTCCACTGGACAAATGTTAAAATAAGAATTAGGGCCTGATTATACTAGAAAGATTTTAAGGTAAGAAATTGTCGATCTAATGTAAACAACATTAATATAAAACCGATGACACAATGCGAGGACCAGGATGAGGGTAAATGGTTCATTTCTACAATATTCTAGTTGTCAACCACAGCAGGTCAATGGTTAAAAGCTTAGTAAACAACATGGCAGTATCAGGCAAACCAGGTATTCCTAAGGGTAAAATCATCGTCCTGAACTCAAATCGAAATAAACATAGTTGCTAGAAATAACAATAATTTTAAAAGATAATCTACAATCATCAACACATATTAACTAAGTAATATGTTGTTTACAAAAGGAGCGCATTAGTCAGGTAGGCCAGAACTCTTATCCTCAGTGTGTACATAGGTCAATCACGCTACACAAATTCAATATACACAACATTATAAAGCATAACCAGAAATTAGAGAAGCATGCATACACTACTAATTCCATCCGAAATGTTAAGGACTACTTCATGATATCTAAATACAGATGCTATTTTTATTTCGGTTTTCACTAAAGCAGTCAAGCAGCCCCTTGTGTGTTGTCTTTATTATATGCAATGAAATATTTCTTCCGACCACAAACAAATGTCTAAGTTTTAAACACTGCACTAACATATTTCTTTTTTCAATTCCTGGTAAATATGTCCTTATGAAAGACTTTGTATGCAACCACCAGTTTTTAAATTTGCAAAAGAAACATAGATATAAACTGTTTCAACGGTTTTGGGTTTCGGTCAGTGCTAGCTTCAACGCTCCTGTATCAGGCAACTGTGACTGTCCTTGCCCTGGGCCACAAATGAAAACTTTCGTATCCCAACCATATATAGATACATATATATATACTTTTAAGTTAATATGGGTGTATGTACGTATACTATTCAAGATTTCACAGACGTTTTATTATTTATTCTCTTAAAACGAACACACAAACCCATAGACAGTGTGGGAAAAAACGGCACAGACGGATTTATGGTGTGGTTCGGACGTGAATCGATTGTGATAAGTAACACGTAGGAGAAAATTACATTTCGGCCTGCTTACAGATATATCCTATCATTAGTGTTCGCCTGCCTACCGACATATCCTATCACTAGTGTTGGCCTGCTTACAGATATATCCTATCATTAATGTTGGCCTGCCTACCGATATATCCTATCATTAGTGTTGTCTAGCTCTGGCCTAATTTGGCCTCGCAGTACTGAAGGTTCCAAATCCATGTCTTCCGAATATTTAATTACATCATTTACACAGCAGTAAAGTCATTCCTATACCAACTAGTTTGGAACCTCCATTTCCCTTCCCTGATTGGTGATTGGTCGGTATATTCACATCGGTGCCGTGCATAATAAGTATAAGGACGGAAGTTCATTTGTATTTTCTTTAAAGATGCATCTTGATGTTATATGCGGCCTCACGCGTACCGGAAGTGCGACACATTATATGCTAATGATTAATAGTATTAAACGACCTTTCTTAATTTTGCATGGAAATCCTTGATTTGGGGCAGAACCCAACACACGGGATTCAATGGCTGCTAAATTTGCCTGTTATAGATGAATCTGTACTAGAGTGACGAATTTTAACACTAATGAACACTGATCGTCTTATCTTAATGGCAGCAAAAGCAATAATTTAACACGGGGAATTCTAGCCTGCAGTCAGATCAATAAAAGCTTTCTTCCCTTTAAACAGCTCATTATAACTTGATGTGTCACAAGACACACACACACACACACATTATTATCAGTATGTGCTCTCTATCTAGCGATATATAACTGTTATGAAGATTTAATTTGTATTGGGGTTTTTTGTGTGCCTTTCTCCATATTTATGTGTTATATATACCTTTATTTTGAAACTAAGCTTAATCCAAGATCAAGTGATTGGTGACATTTATTTTGCACAGCATAGTATATAATGAAAAGTTCAATATGATTATAGATTAAATAGTCATTTAATTATTAATGGAGGCAAAATATGTTTACTTCTATCTGAATATATATTTTTTACTTTTTCAACTGGAAATTCCTAAACGTATTGACAATTTAGAATATATTAGGAGAATGAATTACATCTCGGCTCTATTATTGTGTCTTAGATTTTTATATCACTATTGTTTACTTTAAAAATTATTAATTTCTAGCATAAAATCCGAAGTAGAATCAGTCTTATTCTTTGTTCAATATTTGGTTTGGGTAGACTTATTTTTTAAAATTATTCACTGGAATTACAAAGTGTGCATTAATTCCTGTTGGACTGAATCATTAATTTGGAGTTATAGTGAATTCAGTCAGGGACATTTTTGATGATATTACAGTGATACATCAAAAGACTGATAATACGTCGCCACAGTATAGGCCAATGGCACATTAGCACGTTCGAGACTACAAGCACATCAGTACATTCACTATTGGAGCATGTTCGGAAAATAACTGATATTCAGTTGGAACTGTATATGTTTGGACTTGTGATTGAACTTTTAAAACTATGTGGGACTAATTAACAATGTTGTAAGTTCTTTTTAAATTTTGACTTTGTATTCTAAGGAAACAAATTATCAGTTGAATTTTACAAAACTTCTGTTTTAGCTCATTTGTGTTACTTAGTTTAAGACCATAGAGTCGTAGCATAACATATACCCTCTTAAGTAAAAAGAAAAATAAAAACTTGACGAATGTAGTGTAGGCGTGGGATTCATACTTATCATTAAATTTCAAACCCAAGCGTGGTTTTAAAAAAAAAAGTCACCCTGAATGACAAAAGTTCCTCAGATCACTGCAATGACGCGCAAAATCTATCCACTCTTATCTATAATACCATATGGATTTTAATAAAAGAGATTATGATATGCAATTAACAACAATAATGAAACAGTGTGTTATCTTCCACCGTTTTATTTACTCTCTCAAAAGGTTGCAATATTTATTATAAAAGTAGCAGGGCATAATCCTATAACATGATAAAGGCACGTCGAAACTGTACACAGATGATGCTTTGAACATGCATAATCTATTCGAGACTGTTGTGGTCCACCTGGAACGAGCTGACACTTCAAACTGCGAGCTAGGTTGCAATGACTCCTTAATCATCGAGTTGGCTGAGCAAAGGGACATAATAGGACACAAAGCTATTATGTTTTACACATATGGCATACATTCACACCTTGACAACATTGTTATTTTTGCATAATTTCAAGATAGTTGAAAGTCTAACGAAGATATGTGGGGGCGGGGAAGCTGGTAGGTTTCCCAGCAGGGAATTGGGGGTATGGGTGTAGACTATTACAATGATGCACGTCTAACTAACAAACTTCCATGAAACTCATCATTGAAGCACTCTTTGCAGATGACTGTGCCCTCATGGCCCATGAAGAGATTCACCTACAGGCAATAATGGACAGATTCTCTGAAGCCTGCAACTTATTTGGACTCACACTCAGCCTAGGAAAGACAGAAGTCCTCTTCCAGCCCTCACCAACCACTGTCTCCTCACAACCCTGTATCACCCATTGGCTACACGCAGCTAAAGAATGTGGACAGTTTCAAATACCTTGGCAGCACAATATCTAGTGACGGTTCCCTGGATAAAAAAAATCACTGCGACGATCCAAAAAGCCAGTCATTCACTCGGACGTTTACGAACCAAGGTTTTGCAGCACAAGGACATACGCCTGCCAACAAAGATGAAAGTGTACAATGCAGTTGTCCTCACGTCTCTCCTGTATGAAACGTGGACACTCTACCGAAGACATATCAGTCAGATGGAACAATTCCACCAGCGCTAACTGAGATCCATTATGTGGATCAAGTGGCAGGACCGAATCACCAACCAGGAAGTCCTTGACAGATCCAACACAACAAGCATCTAAGCCAAACTAATCCAGGCCCAGTTTCGTTGGACTAGCCATGTCATCCGCATGGATCAAAGCAGAATCCCAAAGCAGTTGCTGTATGGCGAGCTAGCCCAGGGAAACCGAAACCAAGACCGCCCTCATAAGAAGTACAAAGACAACCTCAAGATAAACATCAAATGGACAGACCTCCAACCCCACCAGCTCGAGCTCGCCGCCTTAGACAGAAGCCATTGGCGAGCGCTGACCAGAAAAGCCTATTCCACCTTTGAGGATGACAACCGCCAGCGTCTTGCTGCGGCTCGGGAGAGACGTCACAGAACTGTATCACAAATACCACCAACCACAGGTGTCCCATGCCCCTCCTGCAACCGCCTATGTGCATCGGAAATTGGTGTCACAGAATTGTAACCGAGTGGGTTTCTGGACTAAATAAACAAGCCAAACACAGTGTGGGAAAGATGGCAATTTATGAATGAATTAATAATGATAAATATATGATGTAAAAATACAATTGAAAATAAACAAAACAAATATTAAATAAAATGAAGTGCAGATCCAAGAACCCTCATGGACTGCATTTACCCCTTAAACAGTATTTTGTTCAACAAGATATTCACAAAATCTCGAACAAAATTATGAAGACTCAAAATAATCTTGATACAACTTAAGATTCAAAATAATCTTGATACAACTTAAGATTCAAAATAATCTTGATACAACTTAAGATTCAAAATAATCTTGAGACAACTTAAGATTCAAAATAATCTTGAGACAACTTAAGATTCAAAATAATCTTGAGACAACTTAAGATTCAAAATAATCTTGAGACAACTTAAGGTTCAAAATAATCTTGAGACAACTTAAGATTCAAAATAATCTTGAGACAACTTAAGATTCAAAATAATCTTGAGACAACTTAAGATTCCAAATAATCTTGAGACAACTTAAGATTCCAAATAATCTTGAGACAACTTAAGATTCAAAATAATCTTGAGACAACTTAAGATTCCAAATAATCTTGAGACAACTTAAGATTCAAAATAATCTTGAGACAACTTAAGATTCCAAATAATCTTGAGACAACTTAAGATTCAAAATAATCTTGAGACAACTTAAGATTCAAAATAATCTTGATACAACTTAAGATTCAAAATAATCTTGATACAACTTAAGATTCAAAATAATCTTGAGACAACTTAAGATCCAAAATAATCTTGATACAACTTAAGATCCAAAATAATCTTGAGACAACTTAAGATTCAAAATAATCTTGATACAACTTAAGATTCAAAATAATCTTGATACAACTTAAGATTCAAAATAATCTTGATGCAACTTAGGAGTCAAATAATCTCGATACAACTTAGGAGTCAAATAATCTTGATACAACTTAAGATTCAAAATAATCTTGAGACAACTTAAGATTCCAAATAATCTTGAGACAACTTAAGATTCAAAATAATCTTGAGACAACTTAAGATTCCAAATAATCTTGAGACAACTTAAGATTCAAAATAATCTTGAGACAACTTAAGATTCAAAATAATCTTGAGACAACTTAAGATTCAAAATAATCTTGAGACAACTTAAGATTCAAAATAATCTTGAGACAACTTAAGATTCAAAATAATCTTGAGACAACTTAAGATTCAAAATAATCTTGAGACAACTTAAGATTCAAAATAATCTTGAGACAACTTAAGATTCAAAATAATCTTGAGACAACTTAAGATTCAAAATAATCTTGAGACAACTTAAGATTCAAAATAATCTTGATACAACTTAAGATTCAAAATAATCTTGATACAACTTAAGATTCAAAATAATCTTGATACAACTTAAGATCCAAAATAATCTTGATACAACTTAAGATCCAAAATAATCTTGATACAACTTAAGATTCAAAATAATCTTGATACAACTTAAGATCCAAAATAATTTTGATACAACTTAAGATTCAAAATAATCTTGATACAACTTAAGATTCAAAATAATCTTGATACAACTTAAGATTCAAAATAATCTTGATGCAACTTAGGAGTCAAATAATCTCGATACAACTTAGGAGTCAAATAATCTTGATACAACTTAAGATTCAAAATAATCTTGATACAACTTAAGATTCACAATAATCTTATCACGACTAAGATTCACAATAATCTTATCACGACTAAGATTCACGATAATGTTGTCACAACAGACAGCGTTGTTCTGGAAGCTCCAGATGACTCCAAGAAACTTTAGACGGCTTCGTACAGTTTCGGACCGCTCTAGTTATATTCACAATAACATTTCATAGACATTCAAGGTTACAAACACGGTCAGCTACCACAATAGTCAGCTACTATAACAGTCAGCTACGAACACAGTCAGAATCGTCTTCAAACACAGACAGAAACATCTTCAAACACAGTCAGAAACAGCTTCCAACACAGAAACAACTATAATAATACCAAATGGGACATAATAGTTTCTGTATAATTTCTAGATATATGATAATACTTTTTTAAAAAATCTGCGTTGCAATAAACACATTATTACGCGATAACACAGTACAAACCGAATAAGCTTTGCCTATCAAATAAAAAGAATGTAAATTTAACACTTACCCTATGGCTGGAGAATAAAGGAGAGTGTATACTCCTTGACGTGATCCAAAAATGACCAGTGTGGTTTTGCGTGATTCGTCTTACTTAAATCCATAGGAGAGTGAGTACAAGTCGGGGTAGAATACCCGTGCATATCATCTTAGTCATGACACCTGTCACAAGTAATCTTTGGCTAGGTACATGTTAATACAGTCGCTTACCTGGAAAAACACATTCACCCTATATAACGTTGTATATATGTACAACGAGAAATAGTCTATTTGTTTTTAAGACAAAACCAAGTTATTTCTTTGCCTAATTCTGTGACATTTGGACTCAGGAGCCACATGCGCGGCCACCGTTGAATGAGATCGCACAACTTGTCTTCCTCGACTCGAGAGACTACCAACTAACAAACATAACATGTTTGCTATTGTCGGCAAAACTGAAACCTATCTCAAAATCCAACCCTTTTAGAAAAAATGTTGCATGCCTTTTCATTACAGAGTTTGATATGCTAGCACTTAGGTCAGGCCTATTCACCAGGTCAGTTAATAATAGTTGCCCTTGCGAATCACGATACGCTAATTTCAGCGAATATTAATTAAATGACTAATTAGTTCGTGAAGCAGCTTTTCATCCTGATAAAATATGGAACAATTAATTTACCTCACACAGTTCTGACAATTGAGACTGAAGCAACAATACTTTAGACGTTTAAATGGAAGTTAAACTACAACTGATTGCAAATGGTTATATCCACGGAAATATGTTATGGTTTTCTTTCTGAATTCACATAGAATTTATTAGCATATTAAAAAAAACACTACTTTGCGCTAGTATCATTATAATGTATCTCATTAACTTTGAACGAATGAAAATAATGGCATTGAATGCCTTTGCTTAAATTAATATCATACGTTAATAAAAAAAATTGATGAAGCGAGCTAAGTGTAGGATTATTATCAGTCTGACCTATTATTTTCTCCTTTCCATGTTGTAAAACTGCTTTTCTTATAATACTTAAATGATGGAATTATAACCTACTTGCTATTTGTCTGTTTTATGTTGCGTGTGTCATGTTCAGATTGAATACTGTTAACTAAGCAATTTACTACTATTATGCAGAAGAAGTATATATATATATATATATATATATATATATATATATATATATATATATATATATATATATATATATATATATATATATATATATATATATATATATATATATATATATATATATATATAAGATTCATAACCATCAAAATGTATTTATTTTCAAACTATTCAATGAACGGATAAACCCAGTAAGAAAAGATTGCCTTGGCAAAGTAGATACTTCTCGATGCCAGAGGCGGCGTTAGGAGTAAGCGGGGCCTAGGGCCGACCATGACTGCGCGGGGCCAGAGTATCAGTATCTCGATTGGTATGCTACTGCAAACACTGATTATATATAGACTAGATCAACTTTCGCGATTTGGCGGAGAATATAGCTTGACAAACTCATAAGGACGACCTTAGGCCTGAAGCGCAGGGCCGCCTCAAGGGCGGGGCCTGGGGCGGTCACCCCAGTTGCCATATATATATATATATATATATATATATATATATATATATATATATATATATATATATATATATATATATATATATATATATATATATATATATATATATATATATATATATATATATATATATATATATATATATATATATATATATATATATATATATATATATATATATATATATATATATATGTATGTATGTATGTATGTATGTATGTATGTATGTATGTATGTATGTATGTATGTATGTATATAGCGGTCCCTATTCTGGGAGACGTTAGCCTTGCCATAATAGGGCATGAGTTTACAACACGCCTCGCTTATGTATCTTAGGAACACCCACATGCACCGTAGCAGCAGAGGGGGCGAACAGACCGACCTTAGGAGGGTCTAAAACCCGAAATAAGGCTTCCAACTCAAAAAATATTTCGAGCTGAACATTTGCTTGAAATAAATGATTGTCTAAACAAATTGAGGTCTCCAGTCAATTAGACCATTTATTTTCCTGATCTGAAAACTCGTGAAATGAACCAACTTGAGGTCATCGCCCCCTCTGCTGCTATTAATCTATCCAAATATTTTATCAAGTCCAATACGATATCTTGTTCTAGGATCGTGCAAATTTATTGTTATAAACCCGTGCGGAGTAGTTTGCGCTCGTGAAAAGAAGTTTCTGAATTTAATTATATCCATGTCACCGCTGCACCAGGTTTGATGAATATTTCGCAACGTGTATGTGTCTACGCCATTAAACACAAGTAAAATATTACAGTTATCTCTGATCACTTTTGGTATTTGTGTGTATCGTTGAGTAACATAAATAACATCGGTATTTTTATGCCTACCACGGGAAAAAATCCTAGCTGGATTTGACTGTTTATCTAGCATCACATCATCATACACAACTAAATTATTAATAAATCCGTTTAAAACATCAACGGACGGTGCTTCATCAATATCTGTTATAAACTCTATAACATCATTATTTTCGTCCAGTAATCGCGCGTTTTCGTTAAAATCTTTAAGTACTTCATAACATCGTTGATCATCAGCGGATGGTGCTACCAAATACAACTTATCCCATTTCAACCATCTCATTATCAGATTAAGTAATAATTGCGTCTTACCCGATCCAGATGGTCCTATGATAATCATTCTGATGGAATTCGGTAGTGCAGGATGGTGTTTAACTGGCTCTCGCTGCCGAGTTGCTGAGAAATCAATTATATCCATATATATTATAACATGAATTTATATTGTTTACGCTGTAAGGTTAAAACTCCAACCACTGATTTAGCTACAGTTATAACAAAAAATAAAAAAATAGCGTATGGTGGAAAATGTTCTGTATGCGGTAGGAAGAAATTTTCGTTTTTATCTAATAGGCGCGGTGGTGATATTGCTAATTTGATGTCAAAGTTTCCAGGTGCTCCATGGGCTAAATACAGCAGAGAAAAACATCTACCAGGATATAATTATTGCGGTCCTGGTACTCGACTCGATATCAGGCTTGATAATCAGGATCAGCCAAAACCAGGCGAGGAACCAATAAACGCTATTGATCGAGCTTGTCATGTTCATGATGTAGCTTATAAGAGTAAAAATCTACAAGATAGGCATATTGCAGATGTGAAATTAATTCATGCGTTAAATTCCATAAAAAATAAAAATATCAGAGAATCATTAGCTAAATGGTTAGTAAGATCTGCGATGAAAAGTAAATTAGCGCTAGGGGCTGGTAATATATAATGGAATCGATTTATTATTCACCAATTGGATACTGGAAGGGTAAAGCAGCAATTAGTAAACTCGCTGATGCAGCAGCGGTTAAACATTCTACTGCTAAAACGTGGTTGTCCAGGCAGGCAATATGGCAAATTTATCTACCACGTCCTAAGCAAATTCAATTTGCACATTTCAGTGTCAGTGTTCCTAATGAAGTTCATCAAGCTGATATTTTATTTTTACCATATGATACTGTACGTAGAAAAACGTACAAATACGCGCTAACTGTTGTTGATGTTGCAAGTAGATATAAAGAAGCAGAACCGTTAGCGACTAAAACAGCTGCTGAAGTAGCCGACGCATTTAAACGAATTTATCAACGAGGACCATTACGATGGCCACATCTGCTACACGTTGATCATGGCAAGGAATTTCTTGGTCCAGTATCATCGTTGATGAAACAACATAATACCAAAATACGACGAGGACATACTGCAATTCATCGTGATCAGGCAATTGTTGAGCGATTTAATCTAACACTTGCCGAGCGGTTATTTGGATATCAATACGCGAAGGAATTGATTCAGGATACGAGATCTCGTGAATGGGTGGCAAGATTATCAAATGTGATAGCAACGTTAAATAATGAAGTAACTCGAACGACCAACATAAAACCTACTAATGCAATTGCAAGCGCGCACATACCTACACAACGACGTGATCTTCCAGCGCAGCCAGTATTAGGTAATATCACTGTAAGGTATTTATATGAGCCGGGCGAACTCGAAGGTGGTGAAAAAAGAGCGACTGATCCTATTTGGAGTGTTACCACACATAAGATATCCACCGTAACTAGATCCTCAGGTAGACCCGCAATCTATAGACTAGATTCGGCTGCTCCTCAACGCGGATTTGTACGTGAACAATTGCAAGTAATCCCCACGGATACACAATTACCACCAAAATCACTTAACTAGCACCAAGGGTGCCAGCACCACGACGTCGATTACATTCAAGACAGGTCAACATGATATTTTCTCGTGTATGACCAAGATTGTTATTTTTTCTATCTATGGTAAATTGTCTTGGATCATTTTTCAGATACCGCCATAACATTATACAATTACAACTTGCACAATGATTATTCTGTTGTTGTTTCAGCGCATTAATAAAATCAACATCAAGATCAAAATTGCGTTTATTTTTTTATCACACTGTTTATAACCAGATAATTTTTTTCTTATTATATCACCGTCAACATCATCGTCACTAATCACTGACGAGTCCATGACGATCCGTCTCAATTGAGATATTTTTTCTAACTCGAGACACTGCAAGATAAACCAAGTTCGACCATTCGATGTGATCATCAACGATCCAAACAACTGTATCAGTAATAGTTAATCCCTGAGATGAATGAATCGTCATCGCGTATCCGAGCGTCCCCAGGGATTTATCAGCACGTAGAACATCTTCAACAACATCAACGTCGACTGTAACAATATCATTCAATACAAGATTCTGTTTCCTCTTTGACTCTCCTGGTATATCAACGTCGATATTTTGCCGTCGCGTATCTGCTGGTCGATAACATAGTGGAACTGACAACGTTGGAAACTTTTCTCGTTGTAACTGAAACAACTCCCGCTGAAGTGTATCACGAACTATCTTTCTACTTGCAACTATCAAATCGTTTGGTCGCCACGTTTGCAGAAAGTCTTTCATGGGTGTTTCTGAAATTATCTCGCGCATTACTTCACACTGCATTTTATTCGGTTGTAGTCTGATTAATTTTTTAAATTCCTTCAACGCTGCATCAAGTGCTCTATGATCATCAGTTATTTCTTCAGCGTGATCAACGAAATTTTTCAGCCAATCATGTGGAGATGGTCCAGCTACAGGTGGTGGTTGACCGTGATCGCCGCACATTATCACAGCAGTATTTCTTGTTAACAACCAATCAAGAAATGTTTTTAATGTTTCTAGCGGTACAGTGCATATTTCATCCCATATTATAATCCTTGGAATGTATTTCTCGCCCATCCTTGAAGATGTCCATGTATCACCCTTCCATCGAAAAAAGCTGTAATAAGTACAGGAATTAACACCGCGTTGTTTCCTCTCTCGCGCGAGTCTATGTGTGGGTGTTAGCACGATCATATCTGAATTCTGAAATAGTTCGATAGCTCGAGTGGTTTTACCAGAACCCCAGGTCCGTTTAGATAAACCGTTTTGTGTCTAGCTATTGGATCGTATGCCGATGGTAACAACAAAGTTGTCAACGTTTGATATTTTTTACAGTAAATATCTTTAACCGCAACATCAGCGGATTCGGAATAATCGAGCATATATTCCTTTTTAATTCTCCACGAACCCCACGATGCATAAGTGCCTATGTTTAATTTTTCTAACAGTATTGAATGTTTTTTACTTATATAAAACGAATCAGTAGCAACTCTGACGGCATGCGTAGAAACCTTATTTATCATCGATAATAGATTTATTGAAACATACGCGAGCATCGATGATCTTAAATGAGTATACTGAGGTGACTCACCGTCCATGTAGCTCACAATGGTACCTAGTTTATTTCCATTTGACAAGAAAGCTGTTTCTCGACTTACAAACGTGTTCTTGTTCGTTGTATCAGCGATTATAAAATCTAACTCAGCGTCGTCCATGATCAATCTTGTACAATGTCGTCTGTGATCATATGCTGCTCCTTGGGTAAATTTGCCAATTATTTTTCTACTAAGATCCTTCGAATCGGTTTCATCCGAATGTGGTAACCAAACTTCGGTTTGTTTTCGATATGATATAATTGCTTCGCGCAAATCCAGTCAGGTCAAAATCCGGTAATGGTCCATTTATCGATACTCGCGTCATTTCGTGCGTCGGATGACCGAATCGCTCAAAATACACAGAACAATCTCCGTATCCAAGAAAACTTCCCGGATAACACGCAACCATATCAACTGAAATAACATCTCTGTGATCGTATTTAGTATTCCACAATCCGCCGTGTCCATATTCGACACAACTGGATACTATGTCATTGAGAAAATCAAACCGAGTTCGTTTCCACGAATTTTTCTTTCTAGCAAAATGAGCCGCAACTGACGGAACAGTAAAACAGTTGCTCAATAATTCGTCAGTGTCATCAGTATATTGCAGTGCAAGATTTTTCATTTTCTCGTGAAGAGGATTTGTTCGATAAATAACGCCATTTGGTCTCACAAACTGATCAAATTGATTATTTTCTTCCACGCAAGACTGAAATAACCATACTGACACAGGATCGTTTTTACTTATTTCGTTAATAAAATCAAACATGCCTCCACCAGAATTATCTATGGGATAACATTTAACAGTTCGATCTCGTGGAAATATTGTTACTGCTTAGTCCACGCGTGTGCGTTATGATCAATAATTTCGATCGAAGCTCCTTTTGATCTATATTTTGATTCATACAAAATTTCTCCTGTTATCGTCGCTACGGTTATTGGAAATTTTAATTTTTTCCTAACTCAGCGACATCTTTAATAGACGCACCAGTATCTTTAACCATTTCTCCCCACGTGTTTATTATTTTACGTCTTTTATCCGTTAGACTGTTTCCACGAGTCGAAACGGTAAAATGTTCTGTTACTCGTTCAGCTACACAATTTATTTTTGAAAATTTCATCGGCGCTAGTTTATCAACGCTAGGTTTTTCATTTATCACATAGATTCCATAAATAACCGCGGTCACAGGATATGCTCGTTCATAATACGGTTTGTCAATGCCAGTCAATAGACCTGGTTTGGAATCTTTACTTAGTACGACAGTTTTTTTATTACCGTGGACGGGATCATATTTGTCACGGATAATCCAATCATTTGTTTCTGTCAACTCGACAAATTTTATTCTGAAAAGATACTTGCGATTATCAAGATAGTTAATGATAATTGCTGCTCGTTTGTCGTTCATCATAGCGTTAATGATATTTTTGTCGCGTATAATCATGAACGTTGACCAGACATGAGATGCACCATCTGTGTGAAATTCTTTCTTGGCGTCGTGAATTTTATTAATCAAACTTTTATTTTTCGGATCAACCAGATCTCGTACTGGTAAGTCTGGAGATATTCTGTCGAGGTTGAATTTATCCACGCTCCAGGGCTTTATTCGGGATAATCTATCGACTTCGTTCATACTATATTTCAGACAAGTATTTAAATTAAAATATTATGTATACAATGTCTCAATGCAGATGGCTCATGGTGGGTTCATTAACTCGTTGTAATAAATCCTGTAAAAAGGAATTCTGCTGACAACAAATGCAGTGCGTTAACCGTGGAAGCTTAGGACCAATACCATGTCTGCGATGTGGTACTGGAGTGCGAGGAAAAACAAAATTATGTGGAAAGTGCGGGGGAAAACGGTTCAGAGAGCTTAAAAGATATTTTGACAAAAAAAATAATAATAGTGAAAATGCTATAAAATCCGTGGAGGATTATCTAACTAAGTTTTCAGACAAACAATGATTTAAACAAATAATATTATCATATATGGAGCAAAATGAATTTGTCCAACATCCTACAATAACAAACTACGAATCAAATATTTATGGTATGATCAGAAATAGTATGCTTAAAAGACCGGTTGGTTTTGTCATTAATACTGGTTATCTAATGTTTACTGCTGGAAGGAAAAATTATCTCTGTCATCGTTTCACATACGAGTGTTTCAACGGATTGATCGAAGATGGTTTTGTTATTGATCATATTGACGGGGATCCTCAGAACAACTCCTTATCCAACCTTCGTGTTGTCACGCAAAGCGTGAACTCTGCACGTGGTAATACTGGAAGATGTAAGACAGTTTCTAGAAGGGTGATCAAGGCTACAAACACAGAAACTGGCAAAGAAATTATATTTCAGTCTATGAACGCGGCTGCGAAATATTTTGATATTAACTCGCGTGTGGTAAAATACGTCGCAGAAAATATAACCAAATCTACTTTCTCAAAGAAATATAAGCAGAAAATCATCTTTCAGTATCAATAATTATCATCACCACATTATTAACTATCATAACCACCTCGAATTATATTTATTATTTGGAGTCGCTGTATGTCCCCCTTATACTACTGAATTTTTAATTATGTAAAAGGGAGATTACTTTGTAATATATAGTTTTCTTTGTAAATGTCCGATTTTTATAATCAGATTAACCATTTACGTCGTAATTAATTACTCGCAGAAGTATATCTATGGTTTCTAACTTACAAAATATAAATTTCCCATCATACAACATAGCGAGAAACTGAGGTAACTTGACCGTTGTTATTGATCCGCAGGTAGTTGTAGGCAGAACATGCTGCATTTACAATCTGCTTAGAAACCGTTGTTATGCACAAATCGATATGCAGGTGTATTCATACCGCTTAGGACTGATACGCAGGTTTGTATTTAAGTCTGTTACGAAAAACGCTGTTATAATACAGATATATTCATAAACCGTTATTTTAATGTAGAAACAGTTATTTAAATGTGGAAACTATTCCGCTGTTTTAATTCAGAAATGCTGTAGCTGTATATTAACTTCCGAAACATATAGTGTTAGATAAATTCGATAGCTCAATCCGTATCGTATTGGACTGTGACGCTCGGGTCCAGGATCGAATCCCATGACTGACAATTGGTCGGGTGGTTACGCATATTAGCGATTTTTATAATTAATTGGGGCTCCGCCAGCCCCTCTCCGCTCTCAGAACCACCCAAACCACATATCACCGGTGGTTAATACATGTTTTGTATTACCTACGGGTTGATTATTGGGGTAGGTGGTTCTGTTGAGCGGAGAAAATGGCCTCATTCATTCATTTCATTCATTCATTTCATCTCATTATATATATTTCATCTCATTTCATTCATTCATTCATTTCATTCATTTCATTTCATACTTAATGAACCTGCTAAAAGACTCGAATAGAGGTTCATCTATAATATATGTTTGTGCCGTCCCCCTTCTTGGGCCTCTAGACCGTTGTTTGACGGGTTAGAAGCTCTCGTAGAAGGAATATTTCGTGTGCCTGATGAACTTGATAAAATGCGATGGCAAGCTATGAGTTCTTGGTTGTACTGTCTTTCATTCATTGCATACTTAAACCTGCTAAAAGACTCGAAAAGAGGTTCACATTTCATAATATATGTTTGTACTGTCCTTGAAACATCCCGACGAACTCGCTAAACACTCGCTAGGGGTTCTATAGGGATATTTTTTTTATTTTAAATATATATATAAACTAAATAATGAACTACGAAAATATCAATGATGTAATTGTTGCTATTAAAAAATTGGAAAAAGATGGAATTAATATATCTAATGAACTAAATCCTGAAAAAATAGTTTCTGATTTTGAGATTTTACAAGAGCGTAAAAACCAAGGAATACACACACTATCATCTGAATATAAGCTCATGAAACGGATTCAGGCGGCAATGTTTCAGTCGCTAGCTACCGTAGAAGATAATCAGGTGAAGGAATTCGTTTCTGCCGCAGTGGAAAAAATTAGATCGCTGTTATCCCACGAGTGCGAGGAAACGAAAACAATTAGTACTCGCATAAGACTATTAAGAAAAATTATGTTAGCGAGTAACCTAGTTGGTGAAACGATCCAAAGTAGTAATTCCGATGAAGATGACTGAGATCTTTGATCAGAAATATTATTCTGAGATTATATTTTATTTATTTCTGAATTTGATGGGTTAGTTGGTACTTAGATTTGTGCAATTTGCAATTTTGATGGGTTAGTTGATACTTAGATTTATGCAATTTGCAATTTTGATGGGCTACTTGGTACTTAGATTTATGCAAATCAATCAATTTTGTAATTTTGATGGGTTAGTTGGTACTCATATTTATGCAATTTGTAATTTTGATGGGTTAGTTGGTACTTAGATTTATTTCTGAATTATTATTTATTTCTGAATTATTATTTATTTCTGAATTATTATTTATTTCTGAATTTGATGGGCTAGTTGGTACTCAGATTTATGCAATTTATAACTCTGATGGGCTAGTTGGTACTCAGATTTATTCTGAATTATTATTTATTTCTGAATTATTATTTATTTTTCCTGAATTATTATTATTTATTCATAATTTTGATGGGCTACTTGGTACTCAGATTTATTATTTATTTCTGAATTAATTTATTTATTTACTGAATTAATTTGTTTTTTCACTGAAATTTAACAAAATTGTACAAATTTCTTAATTTGAGTACCATTTACCCCATCAGAAACATAAAATTGTACAAATTTCTTAATTTTGAGTACCATTTACCCCATCAAAATGAAAAATTTCTTAATTATTTCACAAAATACAACAAAATTGTACAAATTTCTTAATTTTGACTACCATTTACCCCATCAAATTTACAAAATTGTACAAATTTCTTAATTTTGAGTATAATTTTACAAATTATTTATTTACTGAATTAATTTATTTATTTACTGAATTAATTTGTTTTTTTACTGAATTAATTTGTTTTTTTACTGAAATTTAACAAAATTGTACAAATTTCTTAATTTTGACTGCCATTTACCCCATCAAATTTACAAAATTGTACAAATTTCTTAATTTTACAAATTATTTATTTCTGAATTATTATTTTATTTCTGAATTATTATTTATTTATAACTCTGATGGGTGAGTTGGTACTCAGATTTATGCAATTTATAACTCTGATGGGTGAGTTGGTACTCAGATTTATGCAATTTATAACTGATGGGTGAGTTGGTACTCAGATTTATGCAATTTATAACTCTGATGGGTGAGCTGGTACTCAGATTTATGCAATTTATAACTCTGATGGGTGAGTTGGTACTCAGATTTATGCAATTTGCAATTTTGATGGGTGAGTTGGTACTCAGATTTATGTGAAATGATCAAATTTTCAGAAAAAATAAAACATTTTAAAAAAGATGAATTTTTAACAGATATATTTATTTATTTATGTTGATCGACTTTGATGCAGGAGTGTGCCTGATCTCTGTTACAAGCGATCTCGACGGAGTTCATCTAACTGTTCTTGTGTCAATAAGAAATCCTCGTTTCCGTGTTCATCAATAACTAAATTAACGTTAAATTGCTCTGTGTTTTGTGAAAACGCGCGTTTTCAAGTGTATAAAAACCCTCACATTAAGATTTCACATACAGATTTATTACAAGCTCTTCTCCACGTAGATCAATTAAGCGATTAAGGTGGTCTGTGAGTTTGAAATTTATTCGTGACAAATACTGATTATGTGTGCGTAGATAAACAGGATTGGTTGGTACTTGTACGATCAAATCGCCAGGGGTAACTTGTGGTGTGAACGTGTATAGGATGTATCCTTGTTGAGCCTGATTTGATTTTCCAAGATCTATTTGATAACTGCCTTCGATTACGTCACAAACTAGATTAACCGCGACTGTCGACGTTATATTAACGATTCCCGGAGATATATGTCTGCCGCCGCCGAGTATATCATTATTATATCTAAGAACAGTTGCTGGTGGAGTTATTTTTTTTCCATGCATTAAGTATATTAGGAAAGAACTCATCAATGACATCACTGACAGATTTTCTTAACTCAACTACACTATACCCGGGAAATTTAAAATTTGGTACATCGGCTTCTGTTAATTTATATTTATCTAACCATTTTTTTGCATGAGTTCCTTCAGAAAATTTTAAACTGACCATAGCTTGAACTATTCGGTCATTAAAATATTCCATATCTGATACAAGCTGATTTAATATTTCCACACGCGTGATGATTTTTTCACGTGATGACGCTGATATGTCAAAAATATGTTCGTTAAAATATTGATTTAGTTGATCTAGTTGTTTTTTACATTCTTGATTGATTTCCTGAAAATATTCAACAATATCACTTTGACGAATACCTAAAGTAGTTATTTCCCCAGGATTTTTAAAAGTCCATGCCGCAATACCATCGACAAGGATAAATATGCTAAGCAGTGATTTATTTTTTAAATTACGTAGTTGTTCCCGGTATGATGGATTAATTTCATGATATGATTGCCTATCCGTGACATAATCAGACTTTTTCGGTTCTGGTGGTATCTGTGTTATCGGTGGTAATATTTCAGGCCATCCTAGTACGGATCTTATCGTGGACTGATAAATATCAGCGGTATAATCAGGCGAGTTTATTTCAATCGTCGAGGACAGCGTCGGCTCATGAACATTAATTGACATTTTTGCTTCTTTTCCGGTTATTGATTTTATTCTACGCGCAAATTCATCATTTATTTGTTCGACCTCATAACTACCAGTTGGTATTCCAACAAAAACCCAGTCAGGTGTTCCATCGGGTTTGTTTTTATCAGCAAATACGAGCGAATTATTTGCTGGTGTACCATTAAATGATTTTGATCTGATATTTGGCCAGCTGTAATATACTCGTAATTGTGCTAGTGCAATTTCATTCGCGCGAATTGCTGTTGGAAAATTGATGTTAAATTCAGGATTAATCGAGCTTAACGAGATCATCGTGGTCTTGTGCGGGGTTGTGTTCGTCACGATCTGCTGCAGTAATTCCATCATTACTGATACTCGCACCTTTAATACCAGCGCAATTGTATACGCTGATCATCATTGAAAACTCAAAATCGGATATAATTCCATCATTGAGACTCGCTGATAACAACGAGGATAATCTCGTGTATGCGACAGTTGCTATGTGTAATTTTATCTTGTAATCGGATAATTTTTCATTCGTGCAAGTACATATTTTTTTTGCAATGATATTAAGCACACCTGCAATTGTCGTAGTTGCACAAACACAAAGAGTCACAGCTACTGGTGCCATCATTGTTACCGCGGATAATATTATTAAGCTTCCGGCAACAACAGCGGATACCGAATAAACAACAACGTCGATGATAACCAATCGTCGTTGATACCTTTTTATTTTTACTGTATATTGTTCGACTCGATCTTTCAACGCTGCCTGCCATTCACGCGCTTGATTGTACCTAAATCCTTGAACGTCGATAGTACTCATTATATTTTATGCCGTAACCAATTGAGGTGTTTCAGCTACAAATTCCAAACACCACCAGAAGGATGTTGCGGTTAATTTCTTATCAGCTGCTTCCAGAATAAATATTTCCTCGGTTCCGTTATTTAATATGACAGATACAACCCCGGAAAACTTATCAGTTGAATGACGCCATGGATACGTTGTAAATATTTCAAATTTTGCAGCACTAAACACAGACAGCCTGTACACGCCAGTGACTGTTGCAGTATATTTGATAGTATTATTTTGCTGCGACCATGTTGCAAATCCCGATGATACCGTGCATACGACGTTGGTAATATGCCCGGAAGTTATTCCGGCTGGGATTTTAATCAGACTGGTTTTATTAACGATCTCATGAATTCCCGCTACGATGTTTTTGCTGTGTTTGTTTGATCGTGTCTAGGTTAGTTTTGATATCAACGAGTTTCATGTCAATGGCGTGCGGAGTGCCGAAGAATTTATCTATGGATTCGTCGTTTTTTTGAAAATTTCTTCGAAATCTTGCAAAAGCGCCTACGTGAACATCATACTCGGCTCGCAGCGTGGATAATTTATTATCTACGATACCATAGCTAATGTCAACATAATTTTTCGTTGCAGCATCTTCACCGGATGTTGGATCTCCTAAAACTATTATTTTATTTCCGTTCATGCTAAGTTCACCTGTCATTGTGCCACCGGTATTTTTTACGCGATTAGCAACGGCTGCCGTAATTTGATTTCTGATGGTTGTAAACGATATACTTGAATCCCTGATTCTGCCGCTGTCAGTAAACACGGGTATATTATCCGTAACTGCACCAAGTACTCGTCGAATTATATCATTCCATTTGATATTGCTGCTTTTTAGTTTACCATGTCGATCCTGAAAAATAACAACCTCATCTGGGTCAACTCCAGCCAGGTTCATAATATCAGCGAGGTCATCCTTAGTCCCGTACTTCGATAGATCAATGTCGCCGGGCTTTTTCTTTACGCGTGAGGAAGATCTTTCGTAAATATCAACCATTATAATAAGACCTGTTGTTTAAAACGCTTTAGCGGTTGCTTGTATAATCATGCACGACTTTATGTGGCGGTTTGGATGATTTTGATATAGCGTCAAGTACATTAATTACTTCACGGCCGCATATTGGCGGATCTGTCACTGTTTGTGTGGGTAGCGTTGAATACCAAACTTTGGAACCAGAGGTTCTTGCGTGAAGTGGTGCAACATACTTGATAAATTCGACAGGTGGAGCTATCCCGTATGAATCAAAATAAACGATTCCACGTGGATCAACCGCGTATGATACCCAATGAGTACCAGGTCCGGAACGTTCGTCGAGATTAATAATACCTGTTTCGAGTTTGTTTGGTTGTTTTGGTAATTGATCTCGCATGAAAACACCTCTAAAGGCTTTTATTTTTAATCGTTTAGCAGCATCAAGTAAATCAAAATTTGATGCTGGAACGTCTAACGTGGAAGCCTTAGACCTCTTCCCCAACGAGATCCTGGCAATCTTAAGCCGCGTCCCTTTTTTTGTATCCTTGCCCTGTTGCTTTCTTTAGAGCCATTCCAGCAGCTGTTCCAACAGCACCTAACGCGGCTGCTTTTGCTACGGCTGGCGCGGCAGCAGCTATTAACGCTGGAATAGCCGCGAGAAGTGGAAAAATACCGCCTGTTTTAATTGAGCCTTTAACCGCACCCGCAGAGAGATTGAGTTTGACGCCTGTTTTTGATTGTTTAGCGTCGTTGAAATGTTTAAGCTGGAGTTCTGATAATGATAGCTTATTTTGACCACCCGTGATCTGATCTCGCTTTAGTGATATTTTCATTCCGCAGTTTTTTGCTGAATTTGATTGAAGGTTTTTAATCTGACCGTGAGTCAGACTGACACTAACGTGTTGATATGGCATTTTATGATAATACTCGTGTTTTTAAATAACATGATTAAAGATTTTCCACTGGTGCATCAACGACTCTCATTCGACCACTACCACCTTCAAGTAACATGGCTTTATCGCTGAGAATAACCGCGATTGCTCTGTAATCAACATTACCTGTATCTAATGTTGCTTTAAGATGTATATCAACGACAGATTGTTTTGATAGATCAAGATGCTCCAGTGAGAAATAATAAATCGGGTACAAGGTTTTGAAATCATATTGTGATATTTGCAACCCAGTATCTACATTTTGATCACGTCCCATAAATGACATCAAACGATGATATGCACGTCCTATATGATTTTGTGCATAATTTAGTTGTATATTTTCTGTTGGTTCTTGTTGTCCGTTTATCCGTAAGGAAATATTTGTGAGACCTAGTTGGTTAAATATCATATGAGAGCGAAGTTGTGAGCCTAAACGATCATGGTTTTGAAACGCAATAAAAATATGCCGTGGTGCAGAAACACCTTGTTGTGATGCTATATGCCATGTAAACTGACCGTTAACGTTAGTTTGCATACTATCTGTGCTTGTTATTAACCATGACAACAAGGATTTACCACCTGTGTCCATGAAAGAAATCAATTTTTGTTCTTCTGCGATCGTTGGAGTCATTACCGGCATCCACAGTGAAAGTTTCGATAATATTACTTTACCATCATCACCAGCCGGGTGCCAAAGTGCGTCGTTATCATTAACCTTTCTTACAAGAACAACCGTGTGTCTAGCTCCAAAAATAACCCTTTTAACATTCCTGCAAAATCCAAAAATGTGCGATAGTGGAATTGTACATGAAAAACCTTTATTGTCTCCTGACAACATATTTCTACGCGCTGCAAATCCCAAGTTGGTTGTCTTATATTATACGGATCGCTTTCAGGGTTATTGGAGTTATCTTTCACAAACATCACTGTAGGACCTGCTGATCTTGTATAATCATCAGAATATCTTGCAAGACCAATTATTGTTGTAGCAACGTCTACATCTTTCTCAATCGATTCAATATTTTTTCCATCAATCATATACGTGGCACTATCAAATAATGCCATGATCCCGTTGTTGACAAAACCAACTTTTACTGCACCTCCGTAATTAGTATTATCCGTTTTTATAATTGTACCTTCTACCTCAATAAAAGCCTCAGCGGGTAGAAAATATCTACTTGTGTCATGAACTTGTAGTTCAATTCTTCCACGTTGATCTGGTACTCGTGCTTCATAAGAATAAAACTGATAATCACGTACTGATTCATCTTTAAGGACAGGTGCTTCCATGTCAAATGCTGTGTCGGATACGCGCTTGAACATTTTATTATAATTATTTTCGTCTAACACGTTGATTACCGCGTTCGGAAAATTCCACTTCCGGATACCAAACTTGAGATATTATTTCCCGATTCACCGAGTCCCTGATCTGCTAACGCTGCTAGTTTTTTGATTTGCAGCTTGATTTATTATTTTACTTACGTCTGCGGGCATAATATCAGTACTTGCCAGTTTCACTGGTGGTTGTCGTTTTCGTCGCAATAATCGTGCTAGTCTATCTTTGATCGCCGAGAACGCCTTACCAGCAACATTGATAATTGCACCAGGAGCTTTTTCACGAACAATATCAATAGCTTTCATCGATAAGTGTTTTGCAATAGGCGCTGCTTTTGGGGCTAACCTTGTAAATAATCCCTGAATGACATCACCAAGTCCATCTCCGTAAATAACCCTATAGATTGGTAATCGTGAGTTTACCGCTCTGACCGATACGGATTTACGATGATTATTGTGTACGATCATCTTATTTTATTTACCATTTATCTAATCGCGGTGACTAATCATCAACGAGCTCATCAATAAGTTCTCGGTAAACGCCGATATCCATGATACCACCTTGAAATAGTCGCCGGCAAATATCAGCTGCTTCATTGGTTATTTCTGGTGAGTTATTTCCTGCACGTTTCCCCCCTATAAGAACTTCTAACCGTGATACGTCATTGAGGATATTATCAGGACAAACAAAATTATTTTCTCCTGATGCAGTCAAAAAACCACTTCCTACAGCGCCCGGAGGATCATCGTCATCCTTTTCTGCCAACATCTGTTCTCTTTCTTTTTTAAACTCCTCAATTGGTTCACTCAATATAGTACTTCGTCGGGCGTATAACCGCTGCATGGGTGAAGGTTTTTGCTGCGGTGAAGAAGATTGTTGTTGTTCTATTTGTTGCAGAGGTTGAGGAAATTGATACTGAGAGAGTTGTTCTTGCTTTAGTTGTTTCATTCTCTCTTTATAAAGTCTTTTTACTTCTTCATGAAGACTTTCGTATTCTGGACCTCTAGCTTGTTTTTTGTTGTAATATACGCGATATATCCATTTAATAAAATTATCATCATTTACTTTTTCATGACCGGTTTTTAAAATACCAGATTTATTAAATATACCAAATAATATCATTTCAGGTAATTTTTCTCTTTCAGTATTTCTAATATCTTCAACAATTCCTTCGTTAAATCTTGCAATCAATTCTAAGTTTTCTCCTACTGGTTTGGATTCAGATGCATGTTTTTTTTTCTCACGTCGGCGACTGCAGTACGAAGTTTTTCAATACCTTCAAGTATTTCTTCACCGACAGGTGGAGGTTGAGCTGCACTTATATCAGTTGGAAGGTCTCGTAAAGTCCTTTTTGTTTTTTTAGTTCTCGCTGCTATTTTTTCAGCTTGCGCCGCAGTTTGTTTTGATACCGGAAGAAGATCTTCTTTGATGACAGTTGTAACTTTCTCAGTAGCTGCAGTGACGGGCTTAAACAGTTTTTTAGTTTCTTCTTCGTACTCAACTTGAGCTTCTTGCTGCGCTTGTAGATTTTTTCTGAATGAATCTCTAACAGGAAGAAATTTTTTAATTGCTTCTAATCGTTCTCGAGCTATCCTTGCAGTATGAGATTCCGGATGTACCATTTTATTATAACATAATGATTTAATTATAGCAGCAGAGGGGGCGAAGACCTCAAGTTGGTTCATTTCACGAGTTTTCAGATCAGGAAAATAAATGGTCTAATTAACTGGAGACCTCAATTTCTTTAGACAATCATTTATTTCAAGCAAATGTTCAGCTCGAAATATTTTTTGAGTTAGAAGCCTTATTTCGGGTTTTGGACCCTCCTAAGGTCGGTCTGTTCGCCCCCTCTGCTGCTACCGTGCTGGTATCACGGTACCAATTGTTTTTCCATATACCTCAATGCTAATGTTTTGTGAAATAAATATACTTTCTGTCCTACTTGGGCATGCATGTCACACACTGTCATATAGAACAATGCTAGTTTGTCAATTTGACAATGACATAACCAGGTACTCCATTGCATTTAAGAGAGATAACTCTACTGGAACTAGACAGGGGTAAGAGTTATCTAGTCACAACAAGCACATTTTCAGCCATGTGTACCATATTTTAAAAAAATCATAAAAAATACAACATATGATCTAGATAGAAATTAACACAAACTCACATGTTGCCAAGAGGCTCAAATTTCTTTTAAGCCAAACAGAAAGTACAACTCTTACATAATGCACCAATCACAGCTAGTGTTGTTCTTTAATTCTGAATGCAATGTTCCATACACCTTAAGCTCCGCCCACCTGGACTTGCGCAATTGGTACCGTTATACCTGCTCCCATTATACTTGACTTCGTAAAAACCGTTTAATGTGCAACGTAGATCCTGGCCTAGCTTTAGTCAATGTCTAAAGAAATGTTGGCGTGAGAAGCTTTTACTGAAGATTTGTTTCACAAGATACAGCTGTTGTTTTAGAATGATGCTGGCGTGAGAGGCTTAAGATACAGTGAAATTATATGAATTTAAATTACAATTCCGAAAATCACACTTTCTAAAAATTCCTAAATAATTACATGTATTATATATTATTATATAATGTCAAATTACCAAACACATTATCGGCATTGAAACCTCTGGGATAACTTTATAGCAATCACATTGAAACTGTATCCACCTACAAGACAGTATCAAACAGTTGTGAGAGGTCACAGAAACTACGGACAACGCTATTGCGTGACCGTCTGACCAAAGCTTACGTCTCTCCAAGAAAGGATTGTCGTGTTTCGGTCAAAACCGTTGGACGTCAGGTCAGGCATTGTCTGCTGCCGTAAGTAACTGTAGACGGTACTAACTATGACCGTTGACATGGGCTGGACATCTACATCTAGCTCCCTCTAGAAAGTCCGCTCTGGTTTATCGTGCGGCTGAGTTGATATGTTCATTCCCCGGCTGATAGCAAGAGGGGTGTGGAGAGTTGCCAGCGCTAGACATCAACCCAGATGCAATGGGAACCGATGGCCATTGGCTGCAACCGGATATGAGGATGATACCAGTATAAAGATTTATCATAGCCATCAAAATGTATGTATTTTCAAACTAATCAATGAACGGATAAACCCAGTAAGAAAGGATTGCCTGGCCTTGGCAAAGTAGATCCTTCTTCGATTACTCTTTTCAGAGTCACACTATCTCCCAAGTAAAGAGAAAAAATCCCTAACATTTTCTGACCCTATAACGTACATAAACTGCATTTTAATTTGGCCATCTCTACGAATATGGGCCCCTTTTCTTTCCGGCCGCACCACGCCTTCGCCTTAGGGCGAGTAGCATACAATACTTGATATCAGTGCTTTTATTTCCTTTTCGTATAATACACATACATTTCTTAACTTGAAAGGCATTTTTATATTCAGAATTTCTGGTTGAGCATTATGCTGGATCAACCGTGTTAATTACTGTTTCAGTCATGTATTGGTCGGTTCAAACATTTCCGGTAAAAACAAATTGCCACGCTCCATATTGAATAGACTTCCAAAGATAAAAACTTGATGTGATGAGTATTTCTTAAAAATTGCTCTTGAAGCAAAATAAATTACGTTTGTAAATTGTTTATATAACCAGACCATTTATAAACGAATCAAGTTTAACTGTACATGTTATATACTTTTTATGCAATCTGATAACTGCCGCGTTTAAATGGGGACAACTAATATTTGTATAGTCATTGCTCCAAGTTGTCATTAATTCATTTGCCCGCCTATGTCTATACTGCAGTGATGGTAGTCCTACAGTGTAAGACTTCGACACTGATATTTATGACCGAAATATGGCAATGTTTAAATGCTCGACCAGGTGGTGCCCTGTTCCTAGGTCAATCGACGGGCAAAGTTAAGCCAGGGTTTCAAGAATATCTGACATAGTAGGCAGCCAATATTAATAATGTTGCTCAGATTGTAGAATAAATTTCTTTAGTCGTCATATGCTTAATATAATGTAGTTTTCCTCGTCAAGAGTGAATGGATGCTATGGTTGAGATGGATCTGCATTCATTTCACCAGTTGTGCAGATCTGTGTACTCCGTCACTACGTAACAATTAACTGTTATCAGTTTCTTACAGCATGACGAACTTTCATAATGCCGGCTGTGTTTATTGAGTGTGTAGTTTTATTATATTACTTGCGTCCTGAACGTTTCACGCTCAGTTTATAATACCAAAATTGGTCCCAGCATTATTTAATTTTACTTAACGTTAGGTGATGATGTTCTTGTTTCCAATACCAGTTTTGGAGAACCTTTGTGTTCTTTGTTATGTATGTTGTGTACATATCCGAGGTTCCCCGAGGGTAGGGATAATATAAATACGACCCATTCAATCCAGAGTTCAAACGGACAACGTTTGCGGCATCAATCATCTGGTCCTCTCTTCGGCCTTAATATAATTTAACTGAACAAATGCCTGGTATGTTTCTTTACAAGCAGCAATACCTCTGGTTTGACAAGTGTTAAGTGGATTTACTATTGCACCAAAACGTTAAATTCGCAGATTTTCTTTTATCCAAATTTTGGATTCTCCTGTTTTCAAAGTCTTATATAAAGTCATGAAGTGAAAAGATTTCGGTTAATTGTACTCTGATAATACCGACGACATTATGTATTCAATTACCAAATTTAATCCGCAAAAATTTAATTTTTATATAGTTTTGTTAATGCATGTGTCTAAAAGAAAAGAAGGGAGACAATAATACAAATTAAAAGAGGTTTGGTGCAATATAAGTCCACAAGCTGACTAGAAGTTTTATAAGTTGCTCTATATGCCGGGGACAAACAACAAAAGCGGTAACAATAAATTCATATTTATTCAATCTTAAGATATGCTTTAGCATTCAACTGCATGTACTGATTCATGAAGCAATATAAGCCCAAGTTTTTACAACAGAAACAACAGTAAAAAGAAATAACAGCCAAAAAAGCCAAGAATAATAAGAAATATTAGTCCAAAATACAGCTAACAAGATATTGCACAAAAGATTATTTATCCTGAGAGACAAGACCCTTCACACAAGTCCTAATTGTAATAAAACGGTTAACAATAAATGTTACATTTTAAACGTCAGACAGATGGTCTAGGGGAAGTAACATATATACTCCAATTAATACTCTGGCACACAGAATTGTAAATTAGGTTAGAAAGCAAGTCATTTAGAAAGCACCTAACAACATAACAGATGATAACTGTTACATTCTATGACAACATATTCATACATTTCATTTCGGGTCCAGTGATAAGAGCATCTATATGAAAAGATGAGGCCAAGATCTGGAACGCAATAAGAACAGTGACCTTGTTGCGATGTGATAACAGAAAATATAATTGGGATTTTAATGTAACTTTTAGCTAAAAATAACAAGGCGATCAATGTGGTGACCCAAATCAAACTCTGCACTTATGGTCAATTTAGTTGTGCATTTAGTGCACATACAACTGTACATGCGGATATTTGTGATGAAAAATTATGGCCATCATAGGGTCAGTTAGAAATTAAAACTTTTGTCTCATATGGATGTAAAAAATATGCCAGTTGATCCAGTTACTATTAACTACTGGGTATCTGTAAAGTTTTAGAAGACTTAATTTCCATAATAGTACTATCCATGTTTAATTGTGAGTGCTTTAAATTACTGTAGAAATGATCCATTTCATTGTACTACTTTTTCATAAATCAACTAATGGCACGTAAATAAATGCAGAAATGCACAGTTGCCATTGAGACACTCACTAACCAAACCACTTAAGAGATTGGACCACTAATTTATTTCCCATATAACTTAAAATTAATATATAAGCAAATTCTTGACTTGATGGGAATGCAAATACCACACCTGCCTCCGTTCAATAGAGTTAGGAATTTTTTCAAACCTTTAAAAATGAGTGTTTCCTATTATTTTCGTGTGCCTCATGCTTTTAAACATGAGTTCCCTGGTCTGCATCAAATAACTTAGTTTCGCATCTAGATTCAATGTCATTTATTCAGTGGGGAATTAAATATAACACGATAAGCGGGTGGGATTTCGGATTGACAACAGAACACGTTTGATGGTGATACAAATACAATGTTTAATGACGAATGACTTGAATGAGAAAAGAATTATGAATAATACGTGCGAATAATATCCAAATATTGGATCAATTCAAACAATCCGCACAAACTAAATAATAAAAATACTAATAAATAACCTTGCGCAGTACAAGGACAAAGGGTGCGTAATTCACTGTGATTTCACAACGAAAGAATGATGTGGTTTACTCGAATAGTAATACTATAGTATTTTACTCAAATGGTTAAAATGTATTCACTCAAATAGTGAAAATGATGAAAATAAAGGGACAGATGTACAAATATCTTTACAGTCCCAAAAACACACTGGGTATTACAAACCCAAGAGATTAGCCCACAGCTAAAAGATTACATGTATGGAGTTACATACTCCGTCACCAGCACAATTGGCTACCAGTCACACTGGTCAATCATTCAGTTAGTATTCCAGGTTGGTCAGTAAAGCAATCAGCGCCCACCAATCTCGGTCAGCAGTGCCCATCACCTGCTACTCGACCAGCAACACCATTTACTCAGCTCTACGGCTGCTATGGTTCAGCTTCACAGCTGCTACGGTCAATTCATATGGTTAGCTCTACAGCTTGTACCACGTCTACTCCGATCACTCCGATAACTCCGATCACTTTGGTCACTCCAGTCCGCTATACAACTGCGACTCCGATCACTCTGGTCACTCCAATCAGCTATACAGCTGCAACTCGAATCAGCTATACAGCTGCGACTACCGATCACTCAGGTCAGCTCTACAGCTGAAGATGAGCAAATCCTCAAAGTAGACTGTTCCGGAAATAAATGCTGAATTGCACAGTTGCCATTGACACACTCACTACCTACACCACTTAAGTGATCGGACCACTAATTCATTTCCTATACAACTTAAAGTTAATACATGAGAAAATGCTTTACTTGATGGGCATGCAAACCAATCCTGCTTCCGTTCAATAAAGTTAAGAAATTTTTTCAACCTTTAAAAATAGGTGTTTCCTATTATTTTCTTTAAACAGGAGTTCCCTGGTCTGCATATAGTAACGTAGTTTCGCACCTAGATTCAATATGCAATTTATTCAGCGAGGAATTAAATACAGAATATCAAAGTAAGAATAATACGTTGTTGCCCACATTGAAGTTATGAAACGTATAATAGAAACAATATTTCAGTTGCAAGCCAATGGGGGCATCTCAAAATATCTAGTGTTCTAATCCCCCAAAGCAGACTGGTTTTCTGGCTGTAACATAATTAGTTACGGAGAACATTCATACATATTTTTCAAAATAGCATTGTTTGAGAATGCCCCACTACATCGTATTACTGCAAATCCAGCAAGCATCTAAAATTACTGGTTCTCTTAAGCTCGCTCCTCATAAACTTACATACGACAAAATTGTACAATTGCTTTATTTTAGAGTTGCCGAAAAGTTAAGTACCAAGGTAAAGGAAATGTACGCAAAAACATACGCAATTCCCGTTAGTAAAACACCTGTAAGCACGTACGAAAGTCGTACGCAAAATCATTTGAAACAATACTGGGTGCACGATGTTTTGTGAAACAGTACCCTCATAACAGGTCATATCCAGATGTACATGTTTCGAGTGACGACTGTTTTGACCTGTATTCGCTATATCCTCAAATGACCTTTTCGCCGTTACTTTTATATTGACGTGCTCCTAGGAATATAAATATGTGTTGTCCTGTAAAATCTCCGGATATTGACCATAATAACTAATATTCCATGCTTACCGTGACAGATGCTTTTCATTGACCGCGCCATGTGATTTGCAATAACTAATTATACTGCACTGTTACGTTCTTAAAATGAGTTTTCACTACTCTGAAACATGTTAAATTTAAACCTTTGCTTTAATTCGGGAGACACTACAGTTATGTATATTTAATTTGCGTATTGCTTTTCTCCATGATCATTTGTTATGTACACCTATATTATGTGACTGACTTTGGTCAGTAATTCAGTTTAGGGCCTACTTAACAAAAATCTTGTTATTTTGTAAGCAGCATACTACATATTTAATATTTCTCCACGATTAAATCATTATTACCGGAGCTGTCTTAAATATTGTTTAGAAAACATTTATTAAGGCACCTGATCAAATTTACAACTTACAATACTCTGGAAAAGAATTTGATGGGAAATTAACGTCAACCTGGTTCTTCTATCTTCTGTCAAGTTTTTATATTATGGAAAGTAAACAGAATTTTTGCATTCTATATCTTAGCGTCAGCCTTAGAGGAATCAATTTAAGCTGTAATTCAGTTAATATTTATGTCGATATATTTATTTAAATTATTCAGTGAAATTGAAATTATTCATTGGAATTGTTCAATATTCTCGGAATGAATTACTATTATCGGATTAATGTGAATTAATTCAAGGACATATTGGATTATGTCATCGTGATGCATCAAGACTGTTGGCCCATTCCAGGCTATTGGCAAGTCATCGCGTTCATATTGGCATTTATTCGGAACACCACTGAAATTTATTCGGAACTCATACATTTAAACCTGTGAAAGAACTGTTAGGACTATTTATGATTTAATTCATAATATTATAAGTTCTTTATGAAGTTTCACTTTGAATTCTAGGAAACTAAATAATTTGTTAAATTTTACAAAACTTGTTTGATTTTGATCTTTTCTGTAACTTACCTTAAGACGTTTGAATTGTAAGAGAAAATAAGGGATTCTCATCAGGGATACAAATGTCTCTTACAAATTCAGAAAACATCAATTTGTTTGAAGATTTAAATACATTTTGTTTCGGAAATTTCTTAGTCCCGGGTATTTTATTTTCATTTGTATGAGAAGCCTATAGTGAATGCAGAAATGTCCTCTAAAGTAGGAACTTCATTTTAAATGCTACCAAGGATGGGTCCGAATCCTTGAAAAAGGACGAATTGCTCCAGATTCCTAGACTATATGATCATTCTGAAGCGAATGCTACTTTAGCGAAGCAATAAATAAAAATATTTTGGTCGAGTATTTGGTGGAAAAGAAACAAGCAGGAACGTAAATGCAGTTTAGATTAAAAGGATTGGATGTGACCGGCGGAAAGTACTTTCCCCCTTCATATCAAATTCAGGTTTTGATGTTGCTACCAATATTAGGTTAGTACTTCCTTTTTCAGAAAGGAAGTAGAACAATATTTTTTTCATTATGAGAAAGTTGTTGACATTTCGAGAATGTGGAAAATGACTCTTTTATTTTATATTGCTTGCGATATCTGCAGTTCACTTCCGGTACAACAAATGTTAATAATGATGTGTTAAGAAATGCATCTTGAAGAGATATGAGGTGGGTCATCAGACATGTCGACAAAGGATTACGAACTGTCAAACGGAAACTTGACTGACCCATGTCCAGTTTGTGATGGAGGAGAAACTATTTCATATGAAAATAATTTGATAACATGAGACAGCTCAAATTGGTTGAAGAGTTTTAGAATTGCGTCGATAGCCACGTCAATACCTACCTTGATCAGCAAAATGTCGAAAAGTTAAAAAATATTGCTCGTACAGCTGACAATTCTTTATTTGTCAATACTTTTTCCTTTCAACAGTGTTTGGTAATTAAACCATCAAGTCTCGTACGAGAAGTTCCAAATCTCAATATGGAAAAGTCTTAGGTATCAAACTTTTGATAAGACTGATCAGAAATCCTTATCTCCTTCTCGGTGAGCTTGATGAATGAAGACAAGGTAAGCCACTTCTTATTGAAATAACTGAAAAACATGCAACGTGATAAAGACTGAGTTATTCTGTTATTATTTATGAGAGATCAAAGTGACGTTCATGTATTTAATGTACTATTTGTTGGATCAATCCCAGTCTGATCTAATTATTGAGAACTGGATTAAGATATCACTTGTAGGTGATTCTGCCATGCCTATTCCTATCGAAATTTGAAGTGACATAGGACCTTCCCAGTGTGTTTTATTATTAAGTACTTTGCATTACTCATTACAACCTTAACATCCAAAGTTAGGTAAGTCTTATTGCTGATTTCAGTTTTTTTGGTTTGAGAAGATTTATATATTTTAAATTATTCACTAGAATTGCAAAGCTCTTATCATTAATTTCGGACAAAATCACTATTTTGGGATCATTGTGAACTCATGCAAGAACATTTTGGATTATACCATTGTCATACATCAAGACGTTTGGTATATTAACACATTCGAGACTACAGGCACATCGGCACAATAAAAAATCGGAATAATTCTTAACATCACTGGAATTCATTCCTAATATTCTATACGTACATACATACATGCATACGTATCGACAGCCTTAAATACTCTGGAAACTCCAGACAGCTCTAAACAACTTTAGACAGCTTCAGACAGCTCTAGTCATATTCACAGCGACAGTGACAGTCACAATCACAGCGACAGACACAATCACAGTGACAAACACAATCACATCGACAGACACAATCAGCTACAATAAAACCAAATTGGTCATAATAATAGTTTCTGTATAATCTCTAGATATATTATAATACTTTAACCTCTAATAGTGACTTGTAATTCAAAGTTCAAATCTGCGTTGTAATAAATGCATTATTACGCGATAAGACATTACAAACCGAATAAGCTTCGCATATCAAATGAAAATGTAAATTTACCACTTACCCCTATGGCTGGAGAACAATGGAGAACATACATTCCTTGACGTGATCCAAAACGACCAGTGTCGGTTTTAGAAATTGATCTTGCTTAAATCCATAGGAGAGTGAGCAAACGTCAGAGTAAAATACCCGTGCATATCATGTTAGTAATGTTACTTCGTCACAAGTAATTTCTGGCGAGGTACATATTAATACAATCGCTTACCTTTCATGGTCTCCAAGCAGTTTGTTGGACTGTCTGAATGAGACTTTCTTGATATTGTACTTTGAAGTTTCCTTGTAAAGAAAAAGCCACAACGTGTAAACATTTATAAATCTTATGTAAACATTATATGTTGCGTAGTACAATAAAGACTGTTTTGAGTGCATATAAGCATTGCCAGTTTCAAGAAGCTAACTTACATATGCGTAGAAACCCTTTACATGTATAAGGTAATGACTGTATTTGGCCGTTTTGAAAGAAGTTTTTCAAAGTTGGTGTAGATTCGTTTTTCAGTGAGAACAACTTCATGAATTTCTCTCGTTCAATGAACTACATAGCGGTTAATACCCTTCCTGTGTCATGTGCCGTTAATTCGTAAAACTATATTGTTTGAAGAAGATATATGTTTAAATAAATTCAAAACTGCTATATCATTCATTTTTTTATAATTCGGATATTTCAGTTTAATATTTATTTAAATGTACTCATAATCAAAACACAAAAGGTGATCATAGTCTATCTCGGAAATTCAATAGTGGCCTGAAAAAAGGAGATTTAAATCATCATCTTTACGGAGATCACAATAATGGTTTCCATATCTTGGAAGAATTCGTAAAGGCTTTTCCACCTTGCCCTTTTATGCGTATGTATATGAGTCCATATTTCATGACAGACAATTACTATTACACTCTTTGACCTCTACGTGAAACTTCCCAAAATCATTTCATACATTTAATAGCAGTATCACAATAATGTATTATGACTTGTCTTGTTCAATAGATTGTATATTGAGATGGATTTGAGAGGTAGTGTGACAATATCAAATTATTAGCGGATTGAAGGAGGATGCTGAGTGAATGATATTGCACAGAACGATACCTGTACAAGACAAAGCCCACTGACATTCATAGAAAGAGAACAAGAGTGTGACGGTTTGGGTTCGTGTTAAATGGGTTGACCAACCTTAATAGCATATTTAAATGAAGTATATGTACAAGTGATGTGATGGTAATATCCGATTGTTAGCAGATTAGCAGGGGTGATGTTGAGTTGATGATAGTGTACAGTACTAGTCCAAAAAGGCATCTGAGAGAGAGAGAGAGATGCATTTGCTACGTTGATAAGGGGCGCTAAACAGATGCATACTTCTGACAGAGTGTCAAGTGTAAGTTGAAGTATTTTGCCTTTGCAAAATACATAGTGGAGAGAATGTTGGCATACTTCTATGTTATTTGTATGTACTGTGGATGAAATGCCTTTTGATATTTTACATGTGGAAATTATACATGATACAAGCAAGACGCTAACAAATATTCCTGCTCCTATGATATTCCTGCTCCTATGTGTTCGTAAAATCAGCCTGAATTAGTCTAAAGTACACTATTTTTAGCGGTCAGGCCAATCTGTACATTCTATAACACAAATTAAACCCATCAATTATACACCGAGAGAAAGGAAATTAAAAGTTCTTTATAACAGTACCAAAGATATACAAGGACTTTTTATAAATAATCAGCAGGATAATCAATCTTTACTTAAAAATCTAACCCTATGCGAAACATTGTACTAATGTAAACAATACACATTAAACATACTATTCGATATGCCAAAGTTCAAGATGCTTTTATGGCCTATTAGTTTAAGTATGTATGGTTGTATGTTTGTTTGCAAAGAAGTAAATATTTTTGCTTATTCAACAAAGAAAAGAAACTATACTTTTCTTTTTAACACGATATACTATTTGATTATGATTCCGGCTGTGTCATTCAATTCGATTCCATGAAAAACAAACATTATTCGTCGTTTGAGGACATCCTTTCTCCTCACATCTCACAATTTGTTCTTGTAAAAATGAGTCCTATTTTGTGATTTCACCAATAAGACTGTATTTTAGAGACAGCTTCAGGCTATAAGTATGCCTTTCAATTGTCGTTTGTAAAGGAAGAACCATAAATCTGGAACGCTCTGTACATCAAATTTTATTGCACAAAAGTATAAAGAATAATAGATAATATTATCTTCATCTATATGCACGTCTGACACTCTGTTTTATATGCTGAATGCTGAACATTTTTGTCTCTTATTTGAAAACCACATTTCTCAAAAATATAAAAAATATGCAAACTTTATAAAGCGAAGTGTAGCAAGCCGTTACATGAGTGATATCAACCATACCGGTATAAAATCAACTAATATTTTATTTAACATAGCTATTCTTAACTGTTCTAGTAACTAACTGGACATAAAGCAACAGAATGGGTGGCAGACCCCAAAACGGGGGTGGGAAACCCGGATGTACCCCCTTTTACAAGACCCCACTTACAATCCGGGCCTAGTAAGAGTGGTGAGTTTACCTATAGTTATGCTGATTTATCACTTACCGAAAGCCAATCGAAGGCCTGGTTGGAGCACACAAAAAATGGCAAAAGAAGATTCCCACGCCCAAGCCAAATTTGACTGATCTTAAATATTTATTAAACAACTTTCTCGGGTAATTGTTATAGACTTTTTTCTTAGTTTTTTAATGTTGCGTGAGCACTCCCACCCACCCCCTGACTAATCGCTTAGTGTGAAACGAAACTTTAGAGATTCAGAGGGCTGACCAGGCTAAATTTTAAAATTGTTAATTTTATGCTCGAGCACACACACACACACACCTTAAGTGAACCCGGGTGCCTTAAAATGAACACCCTTATTTGGGAGCGGCCCAGGCAAGTGCACCAGTGTCAAGTTTTACAATTACCCATTTTAATGACATTTAATCTTTTTTCAATTGGTGGTAGCCTCCCCACACACACTTATAATAAAAAAATCAATGCTGACAGTATATCCATTATGTGTTCCTGGGAACGAACATAAAGTAAGTTTACACAGGTTGTTCGAATGATTGTCTTTTCTAGACGTAATAACCATTACACGGTAGAGCTCTTACACACATACAAATGACATAATTTACATAAACTATACCAGTGGTGTACGAAGAGACAGATACAAAATTAATAGTAAACACCCACTGATATAACACTAAACATATAATTTGTTAGGTATTATTTCATTCGCACTTACGAACAGAAAGATAAAAAGTTAATAGTATTCACGCATTTATATAACCATAAACAGACAATACGAGAATTTCAAATCATGCATATTGTGCTTTGTATAATCGTAGTTGGTATTGATTTGTCCTGAGCCGAATGTTCGTTATTAGCGGCTCAACGCTTTATCGGTAATTTTAGGTTAGGATTATTTTTATCAGCGTGACACGTGACATGGGGATGTCTAAATTGTGAATGAAATTAGCATTCTGACATTTCGCTGTAGTAAATAAAAATGCGTTACGTTACTGTATATACTGATATTTTTATGTCAAATGTCAAGTGATCTGTAATTAAATCGTTGTTGTAATAATAATAATGGGTGATTGTGCGCTTATTGTAGAATATCATAAAGCTAAATTAGCTCGAGAACGACTGCAGGAAATTACAAAATATATTTCAGTCCGTGATTGTGTCAGACAGCAGCTGCAACAGCGTCAGGAAGCTCATGGAGAATTTACAGAAGGTACTGAGCAGTTATTTACACCAAGTGTCGAACCAACTAAATAAATATGCTACAGCAAATGAGGAAACAAAAAAGCTCTTGAGACATTACTTGCTGATATTGTTGGACTTCTTCAAGCCCACCACCACCAGTTCAGCCACCATCCAAGTTCAACTACCACCACCAGCAAAAATGATATATAAATTTAGTGAGGAAGTTATTGGCCATCAAGGATCCAAGCCATGTATTTGAAATTTCCGCGTATGGACATAGTCGTAGAGATAGATATGTAAAACCTGAATATATTCACAGTATAAAACCGCCGATGGAGACAATGATGGATATTGCGTTGCCACTAATACTCAGCAAATCACAAAGGATGGCAATAGTTTTGAAACTTTTAAAGAAGCAGTATATGAATATGCTGCAAGAATGGGAAAGAGAAAGAAAACATAACGTAATGAAGAGTCAACTTGAAAGAGCGTGGCAAGAAAGTGAAAAAAATCCGGTGTAAAAACTAGATCTAAAACAAAAAAGACAAAGATACGTCAAGTGCACCCTAGCACAGTGAAGAAAAAACAGGAGAGTGGCTAACCAAAGATGTACACACATATCGGCGTCTTACGAAACGTGGTAATGTGATCGGTTATTCAAGATAAACGTTGTCCTAATAACGTCCTCGCTGATGTTGATCGATTGGACATTATGCTTGGTGGAAACCCACCCGGAAATAATTCCCATGAAATCATCCATGAAGCAGTCGCTATTTGTCAACAATTATTCACCGGTGGCATTATGGACGGCAGCGTTTATCAAGCATTAATTGATGAAACTACCTATGATTTCTACAGTGATTGATTAATTAGATCTGGTATAACAAAATAAAATGATTATATACAATACCCAGCGTGGACCTGAAAACGTCAGGGTGCTAAATTCACTATTATAAAGTAATCTACGGAGATATATTTGGCAATTTTATTCGTTTTTATTATATAGGATAGCCCCAGAAAGCTAGTTCGATTGCACAACAATTAGGCATGAAATCCATCGAAGTTGTTCCTGATAAGGGTATTGGTGCTGTTGGTGGTGTTGGTGGTAAAGAATTCTTAGTAATCGGAGTTGGACTCGCGCGATTAGTAGGAAGCAAACCACACGCGATGAAACTGCACAGCACCGAAGTGATGCCGTCAAGTATCAGTAAAATCATAAATCAAGCCGCAAATGAGCCGTTGAAAGAAATAATTAGCTGGAGTACCGTCAGTGACAAAACAACAAGCCGCCCAGAGAAAACAAATATAACCGCAAGTCTGATAGCGGGAAGTGGTCTGGCTCGGCGGTCCTTTTAAACAAAACAAATATAATAAGTTGGTCCAATGTGTATCTAACAGCGCATTTAGCATGAAAGCCCCAGTCCTCAAAGACGAATCTGTTTGCGTATATCAGTATTATTCTTACGATGCGCGTGTACCTGACGCACGTGGACGAATCGACCTCTATGTTCAGGACACAAGCAGATATTTTCTGCCCGCTATTGCATTCATTGAGATTGAAGATCAGCCTTTTAAAGCAGATAATACAGCATACGGAACTGGAGAACGAGTTCTTTTTGTTAATAATTGTGTTATGGCGTTGTTTAACCGTTCCACGTACAGCATTGACGTAAAGAATAGTGAATCATTTCTCAAAAACATCGACGGTGCCACGACGATATTGGGTCTGGCAAGATATTCCGATGATTATTAGCGGTTTGCCGGTCCATCAATTATGTTCGCGATGGTTATCGCTGATTACCCGGAGAGCAGTAACGTCACGATGAAAGCGGTCGGAACTCAAGTCGCATCGATGAATGAAGATTTCAACCAAAGATTCTCAGCACGTCGGTCAATGTTAAACTGCGAAGAAGACTTTTCATTTGTGATTCCACAATCTAAAATATTTGGATTTTGCAGAAATGTCGGAAACGTTATTTTTGGTGCTCAACACGCAATAGTACTAGTTCAAAAAGCCACAGACAATGATGCAATCTGACATCCTGCTGGTGTTGATGATGATAAAGTGAAACTGACAAAGCTTAAAACAAACAATGACACCACGAGAAAACTATATGCGACGTATGCGTGTGCAAATATATTGTCGGTACTGTCAACGAGATTAAACGACGGTGCAATATCAGAGACTGAATTTTGTACCATTAGGGATATTTATTTTTGGTATCACAATAACGCAACCATACCCGCGACAACGTCGCCAAAGCAACATTTATAATCCTCAGTATATATAATAATGGCCGCTGAAATAATTACCCGACTCAAACAGAATATCGCTAACTCACCACCGCCGACGACCATAATAATATCAGCTACGTAATGGTAGCCGGAATTCGATATTGGATTTCCATCTCCGATAAAAGTAACCAATGGTCGGTCACATGAGATCGCACTGGCACAACTACGACTATATTACAGCTGTTCAAATATCAGAGCAAAATCATTTGGTGGATTAGAAGCAAACAATTCACTAGTATTTGGGCATGAAACCAAGCTTGATGAAATGGGCAGATCGTCCCAGGCTGGAAAGTTTGTTCGTATTCCAACAGGATCATATCAAATCGAGGAAATAAATTATAAACTTCAGCGTCGAATCAAATCTATGACGGGAAAAGAATCAAAGATTGTTGTCAACGTGCATGAGCCAGCACCGGCATTGAAAAAATGATGCCGGATTACGCCGTTGACATATATGAGTCCTCTATCAGAACCGTGTTGGGATGGACGCATGTAGAACCAGCGTGATCTGATTATTTAACGGACAAACAAATATTCATAAAAGAGCCAACATATAGATACAGTCGGCAATGTTTGCTCCGATATCCCTGGAGAGGTTGACTCGGTTGGGTATAGATACCTGTCATGGTCGTACGATCCACTAACACGGAAAGTACATTAATCGATTGCATTTTCTCCTGAAATAATGATTACCAAGCGATAATATCTAAAGTATAAATATATTAAAGATGATCTGAGAAAGCTGCTTGAGCAGTATATACTTGAATATCCGAATGACGATCTTAAACGAAGAATAACTGGAACAGTACAACAAATGAACCGGATGAAAGCTGACGACGAACTCCTTCTAAAATCTAATATAGAAAAAGAAATTAACATCGGTGATCGTATTAGGAACCCAAGCTGCGTAACATACAAAAATGTATTTCTTGATTATTTTAAGATCCCCGAAGACCAACTGCCACGATTAAACCACCACGGTTCAATATGGATAAAATGCAGGAGGGTCTCTAATACATAACTGACGAATATTTTCCAAACATCTCTGCGGCATGGGGCAAATTAAGAGGCCCTCCAGATATTTTCCGACATAACAACGATTCATTTGGCGGTGGTCGTCATGCATCGCCTGGTATAGTAATTATCACGCGGACGATATCCGTAAATCTCGTATGTGATGCAGTCGACGGTAGCTATACTGGTGTCTAGATCACAGACGTGGCAGCCCATAAGTGATGTGCTTTACAGCTTTCTCCGGAGTTCCCTCCTGGTCATTTGATTGTGTCAGTGCAAAGTAATCCTGTTTATTTACGATGACATAATCCGTCGTTTACACGAATAAAATTCCGTTTAACTAACCAAGACGATAATTCATTGGACACCCGTAAAGAAGAATTAACTGCTAGTTTGTATGTGCGTGATATACCATGAAATAGTCCACAGTGAAATGATCTGCCATGAAAAAGCCCCACAATGAAAAAAAAACCGAAACAAATAGCACATTCCGCAGAAATAATTAATATTTCTTGAATATGTGGTACTGGTGAAGTTGCTATTCCACCATGGTAGATTCGGGAATCCTAGCTGATTCCATCACAAAATTTTGCTTTAGCTGTATCGCACATGCACTTAAAGCTGCTCGAGTTTCATATTGTCTAAACAGTTCTGATCGTATTTCCTCAATGACGCTAGCTAATGGAACAAATTTAGCTATCTCGCGTTCATCGGTAACTGGCAACAAACACGAGGACAATTCCATTTCGAGTTCGATTAATTTGATAGCTCGATACTTTGCCGCTAGTGTATATATGTCATCTTCCCATTGCTGTATCATTTCAAAATCATCGTTGATTTTTTCAACATCAAATTGAACCACGAGACCATCTTGTTGTAATTGTTCGATCTCAGAGATAATCTGAGTGTACCTCTGTGTAACGCAAATGACATATATGGTTTTTATTGTCTGCCTCGTGAAAATTATATGGCTGGATATGTTTGCTTGTCAAGCCTAACACCATCGTAAACCACCAGGTTGTTGATATCCCATTTAACATCTTCGACTGAAAGCGCATCATTGATGTATGGATAAATTCAATAACGTCTCCGTTGCCAATATTGTTTACCAAACCCGCTGCCGATTCACTGAAGTCTTTAAGAATATAATAGCATTGTTGGTCATTCACAGATAGCGCTACTAAATACAGTTTGTCCCATTTGAGATACCACATTATCAGATTGAGCAACAATTGGGTTTTACCAGAACCGGGCTGACCAATTATGATAAGTCGAATAGATCTTGGTAACACTGGATGATGATGACCCATTCCTGCTCGCGTGTGGCTGAAAAGCCAATCATGTTCATATTGTACAAATATAGTATTATATATATGCATCAGTTTATATTATGTTCCATCCAAGAAGGTCACGTATACAATAGGTTTAAGCGCACAAACGACGAAAAATAACAGGCGAGCGCTCCCATGTAAGATGCGTCACACAAAAGATATAACTTTGTGACAGCCGGCATGGTAGCGTCGGATCTTTCTGTGATCCATGGCGGTGATATTGCTGCAACACTTGGAAACTTACCAAGAACGCCATGGGCTAAGTAGCCAGATGAAAAACATCTTCCGGGATATAATTATTGTGGTCTTGGAAGCCGACTTCACATCATACCTGACGCAAAAATGCAACTCAAACCAGGTGAATTTCCGGTAAATGCGATTGATCAAGCGTGCCACACTCCTGATGTCGCGTATAAAAATAAAGATCTGCAGCAACGACATATCGCGGACGTCAAGTTGAGTCACACGTACGTCATTAGGAAAATATTGCCACAGCGTTATTTTATTACAGCAGCTGCAGTAAATATTTGGTCGTTGTTTCAACGTCATGATAAATTCAACATCAAAATCAAACTGGCGCATTTATTATATATTTTTTTTTTTTTTTTTTTTTTTGTCTTCTCGCGCATAACCAGCGAAATTTTTTTCTGACGTTCTGGACACTATTGTTGTCACAGTTGTTGGTGAAACCTCTGCCTCTTACGCCATGTCTTTGTGTAACACAATATGACAATTCTACGCAGTTGTGATATTTTTATAACTCTCGATACAGCTAAATATACTACATTTGACCATTCCATGCGATCCTCGACAATCCAGATATTGGTAACTGACATTGTTAGCCCCTACGAGAAATGAAGTGTTATCTCATATCCTAGAGTCCAGCACGATGGTTGTTGAACAGCCTCTACTGTAACTTCAACGATATCATTTAAGAACGAGCTTGCGCTATGTATCAGTTCATGTAATCGTGACTAATATATTATGTCGACAGGTATCCGCTGAACGATAACACAATGGAAGCGGCAGAATCGGAAATCATTCCCGCTGAAGCTCAAATAATTTACGCTGAAGTGAATCAGGGACGTTTGTTGGTGATACAACTGTCAGATCATCGGGTCGCCATAAGTTCCAGAAATTCAGCATGGACGTTTCGGAAATTACACTATGCATTTTCTTGCAATGAATCCGGTCCGTCTGAAGACTAATTAAGTTTTGTAATTCATCGCACGAACGGTGGTCGTACGACATTTCCTCGTAAACATTTTAGCCAGTCATGCGGTGATCCTCCTGTAAACGGATGGGGTTGTCCTTGATCGACGCACAAGATAATTGCCATGTTTTTCGTCGACAGCCAACCTAGAAACGTTTTAAAAGTATATCTGGACACAGTACAAATTTCGTCCTAGATGATAAATATATTTTTCACCGATTCGCTCGGGAGTCCAGGAATCACCACGCCAAAGAAACAAATTATAATGCGTACATGAATTAACACACACACACACACACACACACACACACGCTGTTTCATTTCCCTGGCAAGACAGTGATTTGGCGTCAAGACAATCATATCTGAATTTTTAAACAGTTCTATCGCGCGTGTTGTTTTACCAGAATCACCAGGGCCATTAAGATAGACCATTCTATGTCTTGCGATTGGACCATTCACAAACAGAGATGATGTTTGTAATTAATTATTATTTCGGTAATAGTCGACTACTGGTTTAACATCAGCTGTTTCAGAATAATTGCTTTATTCTCCAGATACCACAACATGGATAAATAGTTTCACAAGATCCATTTGCAGTCAACTTATATAAAAATAATCCGTCACGACATTAACAGCATCCGCTGAAAACAGGTTAATCATCAATTACAGGTTTAATTAGGAATATGAGAGCATCGATGATCTCAAATGAGTAAATTGCGGAAAGTTGAGGTCGTAGTAGCTGAATAGCTTGTCAATATTTATTCCATTTCGTGTGATTGTACTTTGCAGAGAAATCAATACTCCTCTCGACGTTGTATCTGCGAATCACAAAAATCAAGTTCTGCTGGATCCAGGATTAATCTTGCGCAGCCGCGTTTATTATCAGGTGACGTAGAGAATGCAAATTAATCAACACTTTTTCTGAAAATATCTTTATCATCCGGAGAAAGCCAGACAGATTTGTGTGGCCTGTAAGATATTTTTTCAGAATCTACAGTCAACGACGTTAAAATACCACTATCTAACAAGTACCATATTAACGCTATTGGATCCCAGTCACGCTGGGTTTTTGCGCAACGGTCGTTAGGATTAATATTTGAGTCCCGTTTATTAAAATGACGACTAAACTAGGCAGATAAAACCGGATGAACAGAACTTGAATGATTCAGTCTCGGCAGAACCTGTTAGATCGTAGCTAGGAAGTTGAACGTTTATCGCATTTCGTGTCATTTTGTGTGTTGGATGACTGAATCGTTCAAAAATAAGCTTGACGTTTGCCGAGTCCTAGACATGCCGCAGGATACAAAGTAACATTGTCAACCGAGGTCATGTCAACGGAATTATATTTTGTGTTCCAGAGACCGCCATATCCAAACTCGACACAAGATCGTGATATATCGAGGAGAAATAGTTGGACGCGATGATTATTGTATGTGCTATATGAGCCACAACAGACGACGTAGTAAAACAATGATCGAGTAATTCATCACTGTCGCGGTTATATTTTACAACAATCTGTTTCATCGCATATAGTAAATATTCATTCCGATACAGTATATCAGACGGTAGCACATATTGATCAAATGTTGATTCATCTGTGGCAAATATATCTGCCATAGATAAATCCGACACAGATAAATCTGCGTCTTCACCGTGAAATATATACAGGTACACTAATACTATAAATCTCCTCCGTCATAAATTCTAGTTGTTCTTTCTTGTGGAAACTTTGTTAATGATTCAGTCCAACTGTTATGATCAACTATCGCAATTGGGTCGTCTTAACTAAGATAATGGCCAAACTTGAACAAACTCTCATTGGTTATTGTTTTCATCACAATCGGAAACTTCAATATTTTTCCACTACGGAGACATCTTTTATTTTAGCTCCGTCGACAATGCAGTTTTCCCATTTTGTTATTGTTTTATGTTCTCGATTTTGTCAGTCTGTTTCCACGTCTCAAGTTAATCAAATGTTCTCTGACACGTTGTGCCACACAATTTAGCGTGCCTGTTCGCATGGGGGCAAGAGAATTAATATCAGGATCTTTTAAACGGTATAGTACATGAACGACTGAGGATGAACGACTTACGACACTATACGCGCTTGAATAATATTGTTCGTCTATTCCGGTAAACGTACCTGGTTTCGAATTTTTATTTTATGTGCCAACGCTGTTATGTCGTCATGATTCTTTAACTGCATCGAGTTGATCCCGGATGGACCACTTTGGCTAACATTCTCAACAATAAATTTTATTCTGAACAGACATATTTTGAAGTCTGCAAGATTATGTTGTTCATGGTGGAATCAACGAAATTACTATCGTGACCTATCCGGAATTTGAAGAAAAAAAAACATGAGATGCACAATCGTCATTAAAGTCAATTTTGGCCATTGGTATAAATTCTTGTAAGTGCAACTCAAATAGTGGACGTTTCTTGTCAACTGGTAATCTGCCAAAATAAAAATTGTGGTGTTTTGTGGTTCTATCTCGGCTAACCTCTCAACTTCTGGCCCTGTTAATAATTCGTTAAACTGAATGTTTAGTTTTTCTTGGGAACTTTACAACCTTAAGGCTTCAATTGCACTTTCTCCGAAAAATATTATATGACAGGAGCAAGGAAACCTTGTCGGTGGCTCATGGTTGGATCAGTCACACCTTGTGAAAAATATTGAAGTGGTGAGTACTGAGGTTATGATATGGCCAGTGTTTGCCGTAGTAGTCATGGACCACAGTCAAGAGGAATGTGTATTCTTGAGTGGACGAAAATATGCGCTTAGTACGAGATACAAAAAGCTTCTGACGACATCACAAAAAAGATACAAAGTATTATCTCGAGAAATAATGTTATATTAGAAGAAGAGAAATTTATATATAGAGCAAGTTGAAAATGACATAAACGTTGCTGAGCTTAGATGCAATCTGATATTCGTTAATTACGAAGCGAACAGAGCTGGGGTCATCACAAATTGCACAAAGAAACCAAAGAAGTGAATTTGTCAGTAACATGGTTTACGTGATGATCACTGTAAGAATACATAGTTCTTCCAAACATTTTATCTACCACAGATTTGTTTACGAATTTTCAACGGTGTGATAGACGATGGTCTTGTTATTGATCACATCAACGAAATTAGAACAGATAATCATTGCAAAACCTGCAAGCCATCACGCAAATCAAATATAAACGAGGAAAAGCCGGAAACAAAAACTACTCCGCGACCACTTAAATTATTTAATCTTGGGACTGGTGAAATAAATGATTTTTCATCTATTTCTGCCACAGAAAAATATTTTATTATTAATTCTGGAGCTTTATACAATGTAGCAAACGGTATAACTAACTCAGCTACATCAAACTTCTTTAATCAGAAAAACAAATTTCAGTATATTCAGTAATGTGACGTACTTTCTTCAGCTACAGTTAACTACCGGTATGCTAACTAGACACACACGATAGACATCTCCGTGTCACCTATCACCCTGCTAAAACTAAGCATTGCAACGCATTGACCTGCTAATAATAACATGCGGGTTTCCCACCCTCGACCAACCAACCCATATCTGTTACGACGTATAATCGTATGGTTTAAAAAAATTTAGATACTTAATAAATTATGTTTAGTTTTATATAAATACATGTACACTATTAATTTTTTATCTGTATGTATGTCTGTTCCATGAGTACGAATGAACTGTTGCATTCTGTTAACAACACTGTTGGTATAAAAATAGTATGAAGGTAAGTAACTTGTACGGTAATCAATCTTATACTTTATGCAAATATTTATGTACCGCATTATCAACATCTCGGAAAATAACATTTTTTATAGAGTTGTAAATAAGATATATTCATGTGGAAACTTACTTCAGAAACACACGGCCGACATATTGTCGGCGTATACAAAAATTATTATAAGCAGGGAGTGCCTACAATGCATTGTAAAATGATGAAATATCGTGAAATGGGTAATTATAAAACTTTACATAGGCGCACTTACCTGTGCCCCTCCCGAACCCAATTAAGAGTGTACATTTTATGGCATTCGGGGATTACTTTGGGGAGCATGTGTGCTTCGTTACAAAATTAACAAATTTGAAATTCAACCTGATCAGCCCTCTGAATCTCTAAAATCTGGTTTCGCACTTAACGATTCACACAACATTAAAACAAACTATGAACAAAATAAACTATAACAATTATTCAAGAAAGTTGTTCAATAGATATTCCACATCAATCAATTTGGGCATCGCGGTCTTCATTTTGCCATTTTTTATGCTCGATCAAGGCTACGTATAAGACTCTGATTGGTTTTTGGTAACTAATTAATCAGCATAACTACATGTAAAATCAACACTCTTACAATACCAGGATTGTAAATGGGGGCTTGTAAGAGGGGATACCACCCTCAGCCCCAAGGTCGACGTAGTTGGGGGCTTTTAAAAGACGGTATCCCCGGGTCATCGACCCAACCTTTTCGGTCTGCCCCCTCCCCCTTACGCTGCTCATAACGACAGTTAAATTAACTACCGTATTTAATTCAGACAAATATCACTATATATATATATAGCTTGATAAATATATATATATTTGTTTTCGTTGTAGAGATACTAGATATGTACATGTATGGATACTGTTTCCATTGCCTGAAAGCAAACACGTCACAGATCTCTCTCTCTCTCTCTCTCCTCTTTTAATTTGACCATAGGTGTGTGTGTGTGTGTATATATATATATATATATATATATATATATATATATATATATATATATATATATATATATATCCATAGGTGTGTGTGTGTGTGTATATATATATATATATAATCTTTAAGATTTATGTCATGTCTGACGCATTGACATACGATGAATTTAGATATACACTTGAGATTGAAGTAATCTCTGAGTATCGTGGTACAGAGGTCTTTACTGACGTACTATTATGTTGATATCTGCTTTAGACTTAGGTCAGGTCGAATTTATTTGCATAAGCATATGCAGCTTCTTGTCATTTCAAAGCAAATATTGTAACAAACAGGTGAATGAGCATATACACAGATATACATAATCAAAGAGTAATGTTCGCACCGAACAAACCTGGTGCCGTATATATGCATATAACTGTTGAGAAACATCTATCTGACATGGTAATTATATAACAAATAATTAAACATGATACTGTTAAAATGATAACTGTCACATGAGATACAAGTCTGATGTGGAACATGAGATGGACATTGCATAATATAACATGTATATTGCAACATTTACTAAAATTATCATCAATTACAAACAGTTGAATAATAGAGCTTTATATACATATTCATGTGAGCAGTTGTTATTGTTCACAAATAATGTTTTTAATTACAAAATCTTATCAAACACAAACATTTCAAAGTACAAAATTCATTTTGTTTGACAACAGAAGAGACCAGTTAACAAAGGAACCCAGTAAAATATGTAAGCAAAAAAAAATGTCCCAAAATAACACACATTGAGACTTATATTTAATAAAACCATTTGTGTATGCTCAAATATTCCAATTGATAATTTCGTTATATTACTATCAGTGAAGAGACCGATGCTATACGGGGTACCATATCAATCAATTGCATTTACTTCCCTAAAGCTGAATGCGTTTTATTGGACCTAATTTGAAAAATGTGTAACTCATATAAGTACTCGTCTAAGATATTGTATATCATATGACTGGAAAGCACGTCGAACTAAGTTAAAGAAAGTATAATCAAGCATCCCTACAATTGCTTACTTGGGCACCCACGCCACCCCACCCCACCCCCAACTCTTTGCGAGCGTTATGTCATTATTAATCAATGTAGTTATTTCAACTGCTTTGCGAAAAATGCATATAGTACTTGGAAATTCGGACATTGCGAATCCAATGTTCCAGCATATAACCAATGGCATTATTAACAGATTCTGTGAATATGACTTCGCCACAGAAAATTACAAATACATATTTTGTTTATATTTCTGTTTTTATTTATTGCGTTTGTAATTGTCCTTCTTCGCGCTGGTCGCCTTGAAACGGACATCAGAAGATATCGAAACTGCTTGGCCAGGCTTAATATATATATATATATATATATATATATATATATATATATATATATATATATATATATATATATATATATATATATATATATATATATATATATATATATATATATATATATGTATGTATGTATATGTGTGTGTGTGTGTGTGTGTGTGTGTGTGTGTGTGTGTCTTTATTGCGATTTTACTGGACTTGTTATCATTAGAGACTCATGTATCTTTCTAATCCCGTGATACATAGAAAATTCTCAGGGGTATGTACATTTTGCAGTTGATAATAATGACAGGCATCTGCATGCCGGAGAATAAAACTGATCGACAGACAAGCTGTAAGCTGTGTACTTGTGATAACATGATATTTGTACTTCAGCACTTGCCAGCGATTGTGTTTAGTGGTATATTCGCTGTTTGCTCTCAGATTTCAGTATAATAATTGCTTATTTAATTTGAGCACATGAAACGGGGTGGTAAACAATGTTTATGACTGGCATCTCTATGATTTGGAGGCGAATTATCTGTTCACAAACAAACTAGAACGAGGTCTTTAAGGCAAAATCAAGTGCTGAAAAATGGCGTTAAGAGCCTACAACAACAACAACAACAACAATACAATCTGCCACAAATACTTCTTTCATACAAACAACTTACACACCATAACGTGGCAATACAGTGACAAAAAGTATTATACATTAATTTAGTAACGATTTCATGAAAATATATATATATATATATATATATATATATATATATATATATATATATATATATATATATATAACAAATTAATATTACCACGGAACATCTCAAAGAAAATCTCCCTTATGCGTATTGATCAAATAACATTAAGAAAATGATGCAAATCAGTTTTAAAGAAATAACTATTCCATAAGAAGGATCTTTTTCTTTCTTTAACAGGATTCATGTTAGGAAAGCTTGAATTTATCGGTTATGGGTTATTTAATTTAGAACAAGCAGGCATTAGATTTGCTGTATTATCGATAGAGTTAGAGTAAAGTATTTACAGATACTGCCAAAATATCTCAAGGTACCATCAAATATTTTTATTCAATCAAATAGCTCTAATTTGTCCGGTTGGCGTAATCAATTTGCTCAAAAGGGACAAGATGGCCGCTATCGCTTAACCGGCCTGAAGCAGCTTTTTTTTCTTGTGCCGTTTTTCATGATATATGTGCTTGTTGCCTGTCTTCGTCTACGTTATTGTGTTCATCATGCATTGGCTGTTCAGTTCGTATGTGTTTCTTCATCTCCTTGTTTTGGAAACGAGAACAATTAGACTTTTTCTCGGCTGTCTTGCTCCACTGATACAACTTCCTTTGTTGCTGAACAAACCGCCATCACTTGATACTCGCCAGTCAACCCGTTTATGCTATGATGGACCCTCATTAATTGCTTTAAATGTCCACTACTTGCCTCTCCACATACATTGTGCTCTAGACTAAACGAACATTACTTAAATGTAAACAGAAGCGAAATAAGAAACGTTGTTTCAAAGCTGGCGGGCGTAGAACAAGACCAAGAATTACAGTTATCTGCCGTATGCCCTTTCCGGCTCAACAATTTAAAACTTCGACTGTTAATTTATAACCTAATTTAAATCCCTATTAAATCGTCAACCTTTGTGTCAACTATCCAAGAGATACCTCTGTGTATTGTACTATGCAATGCCCAATCAGTAAGACCACCGGAAAAGCGCACATAAATAGATAATTTCATCAACAATCGGAATATCGACCTCTTTTTCATGACAGAAACATGGCTAACAATATCAGGCGATGAGCCCAAGTGCGCGGATCTAACACCCACCGGTTACTCCATCAAGTCGTTCCACCGCCACTCTCGAGGAGGTCGAATTGCAATCATCACAAAGAGCTCCATGATCAAACGTCTGAACCACACCACAACTTTCAATTTCTACCACACATCGCTTGAACTAGTCCAAACCACACTCACATTGGAGTAAAGGTCAGTCCATTTGTCTGCATATACCGCCCTCCTCCTAATAGAAAAAACAAGCTGACTGAACCTCACTTTTTGGAGCAGTTTCCGAATCTCCTGGAGTATGGAAATTCGATAAGTGGCAACCTGATTATTCTTGGAGATTTCAACTTTCACTTTGACTGTACCGGAAACCCAAACACATCAAAACTATTAGATTCCATTAATGTTTTCAACCTCAAACAGTCAGTTAATCAACCCACCCATAAACATGGTCACATTTTATACTGGATTCTTCATAGTCCTGATGATAATATTCTACGTATCCTCCCTGGTATCCCATGACCTTGCATAGGATCATCTCTGCATTATATACCATCTCGACGTATCAGTCCCTAACCCTCCACCTTTATTTGCTACTAAGAGACCCTCCGTATGTTATATAGAACCAAACTAATGCATGACATCCAAGCAGACCATAATAAATTGCCTACCTCCTACAGCAGAACAAATCGATAACTTCTGCGTTTATTGCTCGACAAACATACCCCAGCAACCAAGTGCAAAGTATCAATTCAGATGTGTTCTCCATGGTATAGCAGTGTTAGGGAACAGCTTCGCACTGCTAAACGAGACCGACGTAAAGCTGAGAGGCTTTGGCTTTCCAGCAGACGCACTATTCATAAGCAAATCTATGACACCGATAAGAAGAACGTCCACGCAACAAAATCAGCCCACTACAGTACTAATGTCATGGAAATTTCCAGCTGCAAAGAACTCTTCGAGATTACCAACAAGCTAATGTCAAGGAACAAATGTACACCACTTCCAACTACCTTCTCTCTAGTCGACCTACCGGACATGTTTGCAAATTTATTCCGTGACAAAGTACAAACCATTACAGATAAGCTTGACAACACAATTTCAATTGACTCGTCGTCACTGTACAGTTGGGATACAGAATTTGAGCGGCAACCATTAGCAGCATTTGAACCTGCCTCTATGGATTTCATACGTACAATCATGATTAAGAGTGCACCAAAGTCATGTGAACCTCATCCAGTTCTAACATCACTGCTGCTTGAGTGCTTAGACCCAATATCGCCTTCACTAACTGATGTCAATAATACCTCTCTCTCATCAGGGGAATTCCCATCATTTTTCAAAACCGCCATTGTAAAGCCTCTGCTGAAGAAACCAACACTAGACCATAACGATTTAAAGAACTAACGCCCAGTTTCTCCCAAATTGTATCTCATCAGAATTCAAACAGACTTTTTTAGCAATGTACAATCTGCATATCGCCCTTACCACAGTACTGAAACTACTCTTCTAAAAGTAGTTAGTAACATTCTCTCTGTGTTGGATAATAGGAAAAAATTGTGAATACACTCCAGCCAGTTAATCTATGTTGTGGTGTTTAAAAGGGGTCTGTTTTTGGACCTGTGCTCTTCATTCTATACACTCAGCCGCTCTCAAGTGTCATAGATCATCGTCCAGTGTCTCACCAAGGGTACGCTGACGACACCCAAATATACAAATCTAGCCACCCAACTGATGTGAAATCATGGATGACATGTAAAAAGCTACAGTTCAATGATGATAAAACTGATGCCATTCTGATCATAACACAAAGACTTTCTCAGTCACATCCTTTAACTCAAACAATAAATATCAGTAACACCAACATTAAATTCACACAATCATTATGAAACCTACGTGTCACTCTGGACAGTACTCTCACATTTCACCAACACGTCATGAACATATGCAAGGCTGCATATCTTGGGCTCAGCTCAGTTCGCAAATATCTTTCAGTTGATGCCACTAAAACACTTGTGTGTTCATTAGTACTTTCAATACTGGACTATCGTAACTCAGTTATGTCTGTTTTATCTCAATATCTGCTCCAGAAACTTCAAAAAGTTTCAAAACACAGCTGCTCGGATCATACTTAGAGTACCACGATCAGAGCACACCTCCCCACTGCTCTGTACCCTACACTGGCTATCCATTCGATCCAAAATCCATGACAAAATTTGTTCTCTGTGCTACTTTTCACTGTCGGACTCTAGTCCAGCATACCTATCCGACCTCACCCATGTGTAGATACCAGCAAGATACTTACGCTCCTCTTCTGACAATCTTATACTCATTATTCCTACTATGAAAACAAAGTCATATGGACAGTGTTCTTTTGCATACCAGGGCCCAGCAAGGTGGAATGAATTGCCCACTGAACGTAGACACAAAGACACATGGATTCAATTCAAGAGTGTTCTTAAAACGCACTTATTTCGACTGCAAGAACAAACTTAAAGACCTAATAATGTTCCCTACCTTAAATATTTACAGTATGTTTTTATGTTTTTCTAATTTCATGGTGTTTCTTTTCTGTACTAAAATCATTATATATATTTTTTATGTAATAGGTTGTCTAATGTTGTAAAGCGCTTGGAGCTTCTAAAGATCAGGCGCTATACAAAGCCCTCGTTATTATTATTATTACGCTTGACAAGTATGAGTGTTATTTAAACAAACTTATCAATATATTCTATTTCGTCACTTGCTTGTGGCAAGACTGGATTTGGTCCAAAGCCAAATCATCAAGTAAGTATAGTCCGACAAAAGCAACTAGACTGTAATATGTTCAACAAAGCCAATATAAACTGCCACTTATGTGAGATATTTCGGAACATGTCGCCAATATTTCCTTTGTCAGTCAACCAGAGAACACATTACGAAACACCCTTGGTGCTGGTAGTTATACATTCCCACCACAAGATTGCAAATACCGGGTTATACATCGTGCATTGCATGCCAAATGAATGTTTACATGTTTCTTGTTTTTCAAAAACTATTCTTACACTGTAAATGGCAATAAAGTTTCTTTTTTCAAATGTAATGATATTGTCTAAACACCCAATGGAATCGGCATGAATTTTAAATACGTCCTCGGTTCAACTCTACACTTAACAGTAAGCGAAATTCAAAAAGTTTATGTTCAACCGTTAGTTGGTTGTAATCGGTATAGTGCGATTTAACTGTTCACGTATGCAGAGAGCAAATCAAAAAGAATCACAAAGGGATTTTATTGAATCTTAATTTAGAGAATCCAGATATATTGTTTGTCTTTGTATGAGAAGCAGAAGACATAGCAAGAAATGAAGTCAACAACTGATTAAATAAAGACTTACTATCTGTACTATTCTTTCTTGCGAATGAAATTAAACAATGCTAATGTTGCGTAAACATCGGGCTCAGAGAGTGTTGCCTATATCGGATGAAATACTAGAACAATAGATTAAACAGAAAATAAATTTCCTACTAGTGCCATCTTCAATGAGGTAGTTTATATGCCAATGTGTTTTCCTTCAACCGCCATTCCATAAAGCCATTTAATCATCAGCTTGCAGGTAAGTTCGCACATCCGAAGAATGTGAAGGAAGAATAGCCGCCGCGGAGTATCGAACTCAGTGTTTTATTTCGCAGGAAGACACACGTATCAGGTACCGAAATAATCCACATCAAATAGGCTGGTTCGTAAAGGTTCTCGTATACATAGGCCGCTTTAGTCCACCCTCCCATGCTCCACCATTCAAAGCGTGGACACACGCACGTACACATACACCTACAACACCTATTGTAGCCGTGGAGTTTTTAACCTGATACTTCTCCTTCAAAATCGGTACATATTACATGAGAATCAAGGAACAGCTAGGCTTATTAGTAACATCATGACCGTTACTCTTACAAACATACGTGCATATGTAAGTACACTGCTTATGTATGCGAGAGAGAGACAGAGACATAGAGAAAATACTAAAATGTCAGATCGTTAATTGTGGATTTTCTTTCATGGATCCTAAATTCAAAACACCATTTTCTTTAGGTGAAATTTGGAGAAGTCTTGTATTAGTTAGGGCCAAAGTATATCCTTTAGTATATTTATTATCGAACATGAGTAAATTGAACTCAGCCGAAATGAAAAAAGAGATTTCAAACGAAAATCAAACTAATTAGCAATATTTGATACTGCATATATTAAATATAGTTCACAATGACCTCTTTCTTTCTCTCTTTCCTATTATTATTATTATTATTATTATTATTATGAATTATAAACTTCGTGAACAAACTTGATAATGCCTTTTCATTTTGTACTATATGTAGCGAGGACAAATTAAACAGACGCATGGAACTAATTCCGAACCACTGCCATGGTAACTTGAATGTTGAAAACGCAATAAATATTTCAATACACGTGTGCCGCCTTTACATCTGAAGTAAGGAACCTGTTAAATGGAGATAAAGACACCATTTAGATAAACTGACCTACCTGTATTCTAGATATCTGTTTGTACCTGCTATGTCACGAACGAGATTTTCAAGATATAATATAGTTCCCAGCTATGTGTGTCACGCGCTCCATTATAAATATCGCGGAGACTAATAATGATCACCAGCATGACAAGTAAAGGATAGATCTTCACAAAGCCCTTTAAAATACATAGGGTTTTAATTTTGTTTCTTTACAAGGGATTGCTAAAGTGGAGCGAAATGGCGGCTGCAACTCCAGGATATGATCATGACATAGAGAAGCCCCATTGTCCAATATGTTTTGGTGAATTTAAAGCACCCAGACAGCTGCCTTGTCTACACTCGTTTTGCCAGGGTTGTCTGGAGTCTTATATCTCGTCCAAGGCTGCAAAAGAGAAAGAACTAAAAAACTTTCAGTGTCCAATATGCAGAAGCGTGAATTTCATTCCCAGAAAAGGTAAAACACCAGAAATGTTTGCTTCCCTCTATCCGATCGATTCACTTTTACAATCAATAGAAGATAAAGACGAAGTTCTTAGACCTTGTGACTGTTGTGTGTCTGATGGAATCTCTGTCACAGCTCATGGGTTTTGCATTGAGTGTGAGGAGGCAATGTGTGAAACATGTCTAAAGGTTCACCAAAAACAAAAGATATCAAAGGACCACTCCATCGTAACGATAGAATCGATAACTAATAAACGAGAGAACACAATTAACTTTCAGAAGAGATTTCCCTGTCGAGAACATGAAGGTAAAAATTTAAAGTTTTATTGCAGAGACCATCAGATTGCTTGTTGTTCAAGCTGTTGCATCGTTCATCACAGACACTGTGGAAAAGTTTCAGACATAGCAAAAGATGCTACCACTCTTCTAGAGGAATTAAAGCCTGTGCGGGTCCTTGAAGAGATGAAGAAACTTGAAAACCATCTTATTAACTTCGAAAAAAGGAATGATTCAAATATCGCTAATCTTGAATCGCAAGTACAAGATATGGCCAACACATTACAAGAAATAAGGAAAAAAATCAACAGCCTTCTTGATGATCTAGAACGCAAGGTCAAGTCCGAAGGAAATGAACTGTACAAAAAAGAAGTCATTCGAAAACAAGAGGAAAATCATGCATGCCAGGCCTTATTAATTGCTGTACGAAACTCACATACGAGACTTGAGACGGTTATGAAACATGGTAGTGATAAGGAGGTATATTTCATTTTATAAATATATTGCATAAGGCAAAATTTTTCGTTTCTTGAGAAGTAGCGAGCATGCTTTGCCATAGTCAAATGCAAACATTTCAATTTACTTTATTTTTTAAATTGAAAATCAACCGCTTTATTACATTGATTGAAACCATTTTTTATTATTATAGTTAGATAGAAATTATTCCTAATACACGTAGATCATAATGATTAGATGACGGGATAAGAAAAGTTAACTAAAAATGAAACTCGTCTGAAAACGAATGCTATTTACCTTTCATAACTGACATCTTTGTCCCATTATTTCATTACCAATTCCGTAAAAATAATCATTTGCTATATAACGAAGAGCGTATTACCCATATTAACAAATTAAAATATGATTTTCAGTGACTGTCAAGAAACGGCAGGTTTTGCGTTCAAAATGAAACAATAAGAAGCACAGAATTTTTAAAAAAAAATGATACCTTCGCGAGGTACAATCATTCGTAACGATGATGGCGACAAAATTTTTAACGGTTTATTTTGTAATTGTAAATTACACAGCATGGAAGTCTCAGTTTTCTCTATTGCAACCGTAGGAAATAGTTGCAATGTTAACGATATGTAGAAAGACATGAAAAATGTGTGAAATGAAGAGTTTCAGTTCAAATCCCCTGTATATCAATTCTAGGTTTAGGTCCAACACAATGATTGATGGCATCTGTAAATATAATGTTGATCATTGCAACAAATCACACCTAAATCACACATAAAACATTTGTCTGCCTTTACATTATGCATGCAAAGATATATCTCGAGGACATGAAAACCCAGAGTTTTATGTCTTACGTATTTTCGAGAAAACATCTACAATTCAGTACTTTTCTGGAAGAAATGCCTACGAGAAAAATGCAAAGGTAGGATGCAATTCATTTTCGCACTATTCGAATTCGCATATCGCATACATAACGAAAATATTGTATGATTCTCTTTGTATCCATATCAATGTGTTGTACAAGTTGTCGTTGTGCAGGACATTGTACCAAACATACCATCCTTTGAGGGGACATTTTACATAATTAGAACGCAGTTGGTACCACTTTTCTTCACTTGGACGGTTACTTTTGTATGTTACAGTTTGCGTATTCATAAGGTTACAAACCTCAGTAGTTCACTAGCAAATTCCATATATCGTGAAAGCGATTTATGGAAAATATGCAAATGATCTTTCTTATGTTATTTTTTTTTTTCCTTGTGTATTCCTCTTTTTATAACGTTTCTATACGCATCTGTAGTGTCCAAAATTCACAGACTTCTCGACATTCAAACGCATGCTCCTTTTGGTTATGACGGCAATAAAACTCCGATTCTAAAATTATCACAGAGAAGTTACACCCCTCCCCCTCGCCCCCCCCCCCCCCCCCCGTCCCAAAAAAATAAACATACAAACATGTGTCTTTTGTTTATTGTTTTCCCAGGCAAAGAAATATCTTAGCACCTACTTTGTTTCTATGCTTCGCGTTATCTGATTGCACTAGGTGTTAGCAGAGAGATATATGAGATATATGATATATATATATATATATATATATATATATATATATATATATATATATATATATATATATATACCATAGGAAATATATTATCAGCGTAAGTACTATTATTACGCACTTAAGAATTTGACATTTTGTTTTTATAAATATACGATATCTATATTTGTGCTAAAATGATAGTCTTTTGATTAATATCCTTTAATTTCAGTTTATAACCGGTGTCAGCGGGTTCATTTTATCTAGAATGGGAACAATACTCCTGTCGTTTTAGCCACGTCTTTTGAGAATGGAATAATGTATAAAAAAGGAGTTTATCGACGTTATTTTCTCATTTATAAATTGAAACTGAGACATTACTTTCAAACATCATTATTCTTCTAAACTAATTGCATTATTGGTAATCAATAAACTCTAGCTTTTCCCTACTGGCATTTTGACTAGTAATGTATCTACCTCTTGTAGTCTGCGACTTTCATCCATGTATCCAGTGCACTGAAATTCAAAACAACAAAATATAACAAAATATTTATTTTACCTACAACAAGAGTGATGCACATCTTAGGCAGATTCACATATAGACACATACTGGATGTGTTGTTTCTAAAAGTAAATTGACTCAATGTATGTTTTTGATGGTGAAATACTGTGAATGATTCTTCTAATAGTGAAGTACTACGAGATATGTTTTTAATCGTAAATAAGTAAGTCTACAAACTCCACTTAAGTGTGAAACATAGTTTACAGTGACCCATTTTACTTGTAGTACTTTTATATTGTGTAGGTTTATTTGCTATGCTTATAAATATCACAATTTATAAAGATCATTGCTTCAGGCTAAAACATAAGAACTATACACTGAAAACAGGTCATGACGCACTTCTTTGAGTCTAAGTAAGACTTAATCTGCTATGCAAACTTATATTCTTCTGCCAAGAAATATGTCAAGAAAAATGTCATATGTATCGCAATTTACAATACTTATCAATTGGTGGCATTCACCATTCATAACGATATGTTTCCTTATGATTATTCTGTGGTGTATCTGCTCCTGTGGTATTAAATTGCTTTGAAAAATGTGTGACATGCTATGCCATAACTGTGTGCACCAATAGTGAAATATGAATAATATTCATTAAAATAGGAGTGAAGCGCTTGACACCTAAGCAAGAAAAGACATTATAGTCCCCATTATGTTCTTATAGTGTGTAAGTTAAACCCAAAATAAGCTAATTCGTCATGGAATTAGTTCTGATATAGATAAGCAAAACGCAGTTACCTCCCATGCACTTTATTTTTCCACATAATGTCAAAATAAAATTAAATGGGGTGTATACATTCAATTATATACTGGTCATGCAGTCACGTCCAATGGTTACACTTGAATGCATCTGTCCCAATTAATTTGTTATTCATGTTATCAATTTCGAATTAAATATACTTTCTCTCGATAGATAGATATATAGATAGACAGACAGACAGACAGACAGACAGATAGATAGATAGATAGATAGATAGATGTGTGTGATCTGGATTTTTAACGTAGCTTTAACAATTTTTCAGTCATATCGCTACGATGTCTGCAGTGTGGCAGTTTATAGTGATGTCTAGCACTGGGGAATCATGCCGCAGACATGTAGCATGATGACCCACCCAGTCACATTATCCTGACACCAGGACAATCAGTCCTAACACTAACCTTTTAATGCTGAGCGCCAAGCGAGGCATCTGTGAGTACCATTTTTGTAAGTCTTTGATATGATTCAGCCGGGGATTGAACCCACGACCTCCCGCATCCGAGGCGGACGCTCGAACCACTAGGCCGCCGGAGCGGTCGATAGATAGGTAGATAGATAGACAGACAGACAGATAGATAGATAGATAGATAGATAGATAGATAGATAGATAGATAGATAGATTAGATAGATAGATGGATGGATGGATGGGTGGATGGGTGGATAGATAGATAGATAGATAGATAGATAGATTAGCAAATTATACAATCCTTTTGCATTGATATTTTTGTAAGTTTAATATATAAAAAAAAGAAACTATAAAAGTCCAGTTCCACTATTTGGTGGTTAGGCATTTTATCTTGTTATAAAGCAGTAGGAAAATAAAACATGTCTGGTTAGTACGAATTCAATAAGTAATCTTAGAATCTAAACCCTTTGAAAAAATAGTATCCTGACGTAGAATCCAGTATGTTTCAATTTACGTAATTTTGTTACTTTTTGTTAATAATTATCATTGTTTCAGATTTTTATCATCGCTGATAGAATGATATCGCAAGTGAAGGAGTACTACAATATAATTGAGATGAAGTTTAATGCAACAGAGACTGTCACATTAAATCTTGAAATCGGTCCACAAATCAAGTGCATCTTGGCCCAACAGGCTAACATTGGGCGGATGATATACAAAAATGAACGTGCAAATCTCCCTATAGCAAGAGCAGAAAAGCCTTTTACACAATATAAATTTGAGATGGAGCAAACTGTGAAGATAGAAGGACCTGATGATAAGAAACCATTCTATACAGGATGCACATATGTACAAGGGGATGAAGTGTTGCTGGCGGACTGTAATAACAAGAGAGTTATTCTGTTGAACTCCACATACCAATACCTATCCAGTTTAACATTGCAACAACGGCCCTGGGACATTTGTACAGTGGATCATAAGGAGGTGGCCGTGTCTTTACCAAAACTGAAAACACTTCAGTTCCTGTCTTTAGTAAGCACTACCATCAAACCCTCCAGGACGGTTCAGACCAGATATGAATGTTATGGTATCGCTGAAGAAAGGAGAGGAAAGATAGTTGTGTCTGGTAACTGTAATGACAAAGGTAGACACTACTGGGGTCTGATCAACAGTACAGGAGTGGAGGAGAAGTGTTATCAGTTTGATTGTCATTGTGACCCTTCAGAAACTTATGTTGCTCTTAATTCATCCTGCACACGTGTCTACGTTACTATATTCATGGCCAAGTCCTTGTATTGTTTTGACATGAATGGTAGCAAGATGTGTGTCTACAGTCCTGACAATTTCAGGTATCCTAGAGGTGTTGCTGTAGATAGTGATGATAACGTGTATGTGGTGGTGGGATGCATATTTGACAACTTCCACCAGCTGACATCATACTGTACTCCCATCAGTATCCAATCTGTGTGTATTCCTGAGGCGGCACATGCTATTTCTTTCAATAACACCCGTGCCAAGTTTGTTGTAACAACATTTCCAGACGGATCAAGAACCCTATACATATTTAAATTTAAGTAATGATGAAACCATAGCTGATTATCATCCATCATAATCAATAGATGGAGACTTACTTTATGTTGACATTCCAATCATTTAGTTGCACAAGGAAGACATCTGACATTTTTCACAAGAGCAAGATAAGAATAAAATATATTCCTTTAATGTGATGGACGTATTGGTGTACAAACATAAATCTATGTATGTAAGCAGTAAATATGGTAGAGATATGTACACATTATGCAATACATATATGGGTAAGGAGATGTACAAATTATGAAGTGCATATGCATAGTACACATACTGAGATGTACATATTATAAAGCGTACATGGAAAATACACATTGTGTGGAGATGTACAAATTATGAAGTGCATACAGACAGTTTAAATGGAGAGCTGGTGTGCACATTATGAAATGTATATAGATAGGACTCGAGATGCAGTCATTATGAAGTGTAGTGTATATAATACACATTGTTAGATGTACACAGTATGAAGTGTATATAGATATTCCGCATGATGAGGAGAAAGATGTACACATTGTACCATTGAGATTTCTGTACTCATGTAGGAACGCCTACTTACCAACCGCCATGCACAGCCTATCAGGTGCTAAAAAATGGCGTTCAAGCAGAAACAACGGCAATATCTCAATTGTGAAGTGAATAGCGCTTAGTGGAGCTTATAAAAGATACTTGATAATGAACTTCTGTATTTGTTAAATCTTGTATGTACTTGCAATGATAAAAAAACTATTATAATCTTTTTAATGTAGACAAGAAATGCCCCATTTTTATCTGTCTGGAATGTGATACTATTGGAAACGACAGGGAGGAAATTAAAAACTAACAAACCCATATTTTAGGTCAAAACTGTCTTTATTATCAAAATATCACATGAACATATATAATAAGAAATATTTATGAGCAGTTCAAGTCTGAAATGCTTTTCACAGCCTCTTTTCAACAAACACTAGCATCTGACCGTAGACTGTAGACACAGACATATATTATTGTGTATATATTGACCAAAGCACTTCACCTAGCATTGTCAAATCTACACACTGTGTGCACTGTACACCCACACAGCACACTTGGCGACAACTGATATATCTGAATATGTGTTTATTATCCCACCATAAGAGTAGTGAATGGGGTCACCCTAGCGACAATGGGAATTAGCATTACAGAGACCCCTGGGTCACTCTAGCGACAATGGAAATTTAACATGGAGAAAAATCGTGGGTCACTCTGGCGACAAGGGAAATTTAACATAGAGAAAAATCGTGGGTCACTCTGGCGACAAGGGGAATTGAACATGGAGAAAAATCGTGGGTCACTCTAGGGACAAGGGGAATTGAACATGGGGAATAGAGTTTGGGTCTGTCTAGGGACAAGGGGAATGGAATATGGGATTTTTTTTTTTAATTTTTTTAAATTTAAATTTAAATTTAAATTTAAAAAAATGTGTAGGCAATTGAAAGGCTATCAGTAGTGAATAGGGATAGTATAGGGTCTATGGGACTTATCATTAAAAACACCCCTGGGACAATATAAGGTCTATGTAAATTTAACATGGAGAAAAATCGTGGGACAATATAGGGTCTATGGGAATTAACATGGCCAAAAACCCATGGGACTGTATAGGATCTATGTAAATTTAACATGGCCAAAAACCCTTGGGACTGTATAGGGTCTATGTAAAATTGAAACAGGGAGGGTCTCTATTTTTTTTAAAAAAAATAAAAAACAAAATAAAAAAAGGGGTAGGCAATGGAAAGGCTATCTCTTTTCGAGAAATATGGGGGCCCTGAAAAGGGCCTTTGGGTTTTTCTTCTTCTTTTAACTTCTTAACTTCTTCCACCATCCTCTTATTTTGTCCATCATTCCTTTCTTCTTTTTCTTTTCTGTTTCCGGCAGCCAGTCCGCGTGGCCCATGGCCCGGAACTTCTCTTGGATTTTCATCCAGTTTGTGTTCAGTTTTTCAAATTCATCCCTTTTTTTCTATTTTCTTCTTCTTTTCTTTCTTTATACCATCTCTCTTTAATCTTCTTGACTTCTACCTCCATCACTTTTCTCATCAACTCCTCTCCTTTCCTCAGTCTTTCCTGGCCTCTCTCCACATAAGAGCACTCTGTCCCATGTGACATTTTTTCAAGAAAGCAGCTGACTTTGCTTGCATTGTCAAGTGCTTCCTTTAGGCTTCCCACTCTGACATAGGTGGGATTTATCATACCTCTCAATCTTTTTTCCTCCTCTTCAATCATTCCTGCTATCACTTCTTTTGCTATGTTTAGACATTTAGCGTAGTCCAGGTACTCTGCTATCTTCCATTCTTTTTCCAGTCTCTCCACTACATAGATACCATCTATTATCCAGTTGTATATCTGTACCAAATTGTTGAACAAGTCACTTACAACCACCATCTTCCTTTTTATTATTCCGTAGAATGGTTCGAACGACGAACGTGGTGGGTTATTATAGTGAAAGCGCGGACGTGATGGAAAACATCCCCCTAAAAACATAAAATTAATCTTACCTAGATCATGACCCATCAACGAGCGTACGTGAAATAAAACATCCCCACTTTTCTCATTTCATATAATCAAACCCAAACTATACTCTCCACATACGCTAAGAAACAATAAAGAAACCTATAATCTACTATTCACACAAACATACCAGAGCTCTTACAAACACAAACACACAAACACATACACTCTCACTATAAATAAAGAGTTAGTTTTTATATTCACACTACTCTACCTACACACATTGGCAAATTGATCGTTATTTCTTTTCTAGAGTATTGGGTAGCCCTGAAAAGGGCTGTTGGTTTTTTTCAACTCCAGATGCACCTATCTAATGGTTGCACCTTCCAGGCCTGGCGCCACACACGCATCTTTGACTCCAGTCTCTTTTTACTTTTTGTCTTGAGAGTGCAGAGGCGGGATGATTCGCTTCAGCACCCCAATCCTCTGTCTCGGGAATATTGTACGACATCCTCTCTTCTAGTTTTTTTTTCCTCTTCTTCCCTCTCTCTTTTCTCCTCCTCTTCCTTCTTTATTCTTGCTTCTTCTACGATAGCCTCCGCTGATAGTTCGTTTACTATGCGCCTGGCATATTCCAGGTGCATCTGGAGTTCTAACAGTTTCACTATTCTGCTATTCATTCTTGTGTTGATCAATCAACAAGGGTAGCTAGACTGCCCAGCGAGTTTCAATTTATACTGAAAGCGCGGACGTGATGGAAAACATCCCCTAAAAAACATAAAATTGATCTTACCTAGATCATGACCAAAAAACAACAACAACGCGCGGACCTAAAAGAAACACTCACTCACTTTTTTATGCTACCCATCACTATTGTAAAATTTTTTATAAATCACTTCAATAGACTATCCACATAAGCAAAGCAATCCAATCTAACCCCAAATATACACCTCAAACACCAAAAAAGACATGATTTTAATCTACTATCCACACCAACTTACGTGATCACTTACAAACACAAACACACAATCCTATACACAAACACATACCCTCACATTTTTTTATAAAAGAGTTAGTGTTTATTTTCACACTACTCTACCTACACACACTGGCAAATTGATGGTTATTTCTTTTCTAGAGTATTGGGTAGCCCTGAAAAGGGCTGCTTTTTTTGTTTTGCTATGGCATTCTTTTTTAGTTTCTAAGAATGCGATGTCCTCTGAGGATAGACTTTCTGGCGATAGGTCTGCTTCTTCGGAAAGAGAAGAACTCTTTGGTGTCGATACGACAATCGACAAAGCCTCTGTCAGCTTCAGGTTGTTGCTGCTGCTGTTGCTGTTGTTGCTGTTGCTGCTGTTGCTGCTGTCTCTGAAGTCTGTACTTCTCTGTCCATTCTTCTTTCTCCCTGTTCATTTCTTCTCTGAAGAGCTCTTCTATCAGGTCTTCAGTGATTTTTAACATTCTCACATTCTCTATTTCTTCTGGCTTCGGTATCAGACTGTGTCTGACCCTATGCAAATTCATGTAGGCTTCGTTGAGCTTAGCTAGTTTGGAGCACATCTTCGTAGGAGGATGAGTCGACAATGGATGGTTAGACTGGAAACAACCCCCGGTTCTTAAAGTCAAAGCGCGGACGTGAAGGAAAACATCCCCCACACGGTTTTCGAGTCGCAACGTTCAATGAGTGTCATGAGAGGGATAGTAAGAAATGAAAGAGCATCAATCCAACAGTCTTATAGCTAAACAAACCACAAAGGCATTTTTTTCAAAACACAACATTTTTTATTCAAAAATCACTTAACACTAAACAACAACAACTCTAACATTTTTTAAACAATAATCCACCACTATAACATCAAACAATTTTTTCTAATCACAAACATTTTTTTCTCAATAGACAATCTACTTTAAACAGGGCTGACAACGTTGTGAATGAAATTGTGATTTCCACTGTTGGAAATCATTAGGCCATTGATTGACACTACGTTTCCTAGCTTGAGACAAAAGATAAGCATAATGGTCACAAAACCATCGATCTACTTTCACATCGTTTCTAGCAGAAGAACGAGGATCAAAATGAGTTACTAAATGTTCTAAGGAATAGCCCAGGCTGCGATGATGCAGAAAATACACACAATATTGTCCACACACCAAGGAATCTGTGCCTTGTAATTTCACATTATTGAATCGGGTGGTTTGAGCATTTCTTCTCATAAAGTCAATGATATCGTCTTCCAAAGGGGGTAATCCGTACGAATCGAAATATTCCACACATCCTTCTTGAGGAAAGTAGACGGCTACCCAGTGGGTTCCTGGGAGATGACTGTCGTCCGTGTTGATCACGTAAGCTTGATGGTCTTTAGGTTTGCGATGAGGGAGTTCATCTTTAGCACAGACGACAGGATTCCAAGAAGCCGTATACGAACTGTGGTTCAAAAGGTAATAAAGTTCCCAGGTATCCATTGTTTTGTGTTTTTTCTTCACAGGTAATAATAAGTTGTCAATTCGATCCTGACTTTTTGCTTGAAAATGTCTGACGAATAAACGGTTATTCGTTCTGTTTCTTCACTCTGATTCAGGAGAGCTTCGATACGATGGATCTCTTGAGTGGTTAATGGTGGACAAGAATGTTCACGCAAGTCTTTATACCACTGGTGCAACACGTCTTTGTTCGAGATGAGACTCCAAGCTTCGTCCAGATACTCGTCCAATTTTTCTTCTTGACTTAACATTAGGCATTTATCGTGTTGAATTTGACTGGGATGATCGTTTTGACATCCATAACAATTTTTCTTGATCAATTCCGTCATTTTATTGACCAAGTGTTTGGCAAAACAGGAGATTAAATGGGCTTCTTGTTCTGGCCATCTCGACTTCATCATGATCACTTCTTCTTCCACAGTCTCCTCACATTTCATCTCCAAAGTTTCTCCACTAGGTAAAGAGGGATAACAGTCTTCCATGACTTCTAATAATCTAGAATGACTTCTCTCAAACTGTTGATTTCTATGGTATTGTCGAATTCTGCATACAGGATGACGTTCACCGTTACATCAGGGGCTGGGTCTGCAAACTGAAGTTCCACACGAATCTGGCCTGATTTTATAGGATGGAAATGTCCCTCGTCGCTGCCTTGGTCTGGAGTGAAATCGAAAGCCCACAAAGCATAGCCTCCTGCGTAATCTTTGTACGTAATACCGTGACTGGTGTTGGTTCCTAACTGTCCGGTGGCTTCGTACAGGGACAAGTACGATCTCAAGTAATTCTTCTCTTTAAAGTCAGGTTCGAAAGGTCGGGTACACAAGGTCTTGCCATCGCGACTGACTTCGATTTTGGACACGCCAAAGTGTCGAAAGTTAAAAGGATTTTTACCCAAATCTCCGTTGAAGGCTGTATTCTCGACCATACCAACGATCAAACGTTTGGGTAGCTGTCCTTGGAACAGATGATCTTGGATCATGGATCGCTGTCCCCTAGGAATGGTGAAGGTTTTCACTTCCACGCGTCGTATGGGATACTTAGCGGTCGTTCTGCTCAATGTTTGACTGATGTCGTTACCCACTTTAGGTAACACTTCCACGCGTCGTACGTAGAGCCTGGCTTCCTCGATGACAGTTTTGCAAGCGTCAGTACCTATCAAATGGAAAGCGGCACTGCTACGATTCAGTCTCAGGCGGACATCCACCCCGTTCAGCAAATATTTCTCTTGCAACCACATGTCCAAATGCAAACGATCCATCAGTTCTAAACTTTTGCTTTCTATGATTCTGTTTCTTCGTTCTGTAAATCCCTCATTCTATGATTTAGTTTTATCCTTTGTATCAATTTCTTTTGTTTCAAACTCGTTAGCTTCGTCAGCTTCCCATAGCACACAGGCATCGAGATGAGTGTTCTTGGCGTCTATTCCGTACGTCAAGAGATTTTCCAGGTACGCTCGATAAGGGTAAGTATCCCTGCTGCTGCTGACCAGTTTGTTATTCAAGTACAAGTCCACTCCGCTAAACAAGGAATGCATGAAATTGTTGACGGGAGCTATTACATCAGTATTTTCTAGGGTTGAATTGTCTTCTTCGACAACTTTGACTTTCAAGTACAAGTAACTGCTATTCAGATCGATGTAATCTTCGGGCTGTCCTTTCATTTCAAACTCGATGGGAGCTGTGGCTACCAATGAGCAGACGGGGTGAAATTCCACCCACTGGGATTCTTGCATCGTCATCATGGTGGGGGGCATGGCAAACAGATCCAGTTCCGTATTGGAACAAGCGCAAGACTCTCGGTGCATCATTTTTTGTTCTGTTCTTTCTCAATAATCGAAAACGTCTAAGTCTCGAACGGTTTTTCTTTTCTTGGCCTTTCTCGCTTGAAGTCTGGTGAAAGGGTTTTTTCTTCGTCGTCTCTTTCTGCCTTGTCCTTGCTGAATGCCTGACTCGGTAGCGTGCAGGGCATTTATAGGTGTGTCTCGTCGGCCTAAAATGTCTTTGCCTGTTTGTAGCAAGACATTTTTACCAGCCCTCATGAAGGCTTCTTTAGGGTTTTGTTTGTCGATGATGACATTTTGGAGAAATTCTTTGCCTTGCGTCAGTGCCGCATCTTTCAAGGCGTGCAATCCGCGTGTCACCATCGGTTTCAACACCGGGGCCACCGAACGAAAGGCCGATTTTAACATGTCTCCTAAACCGTGTCCTCGCTGTCGAGCCACCCCTCTGTACACTGGATACATGACTTACTTACGAATCGTGAGAGAACCGTTTTCGAAAATGGAGTTTCACCGTGACTTTTCCTTTGGTAAATGGAATATTTTGTCCCAAATCTCCTTTTATAGTAATGTTGACCGTGTCCAAATACGACTTGCTGACCGGCAAATAGTGAGGATGGACAAATTCGCGGTGGACGTGGTAAGTGTTTCCACCTTCCTCGTCAGCGTTTGCGGCAGAATCCACTTTGAAAGGAATGACACGCAGTAACGGTACGGAGGTGTGTCCCACCACGTTGTATTCCACCACATCGGAATACACAAACATCAAATTCAGTCCTTGGTTCAGTTCTACCGGGGTACGAAAATACTGGCCAAAAGACTCGTTGCTGAAAATGACTGATAATTCGGGTTTGTTTTTTTTTGTTCTACATTCTTCCTCATCTCCATGTCTCCGCCCAACATGTCAAACAATTCATCATAAAAATAGAAACCCATGATTTTATCCCCCTCAGGAAATTTCATCAGGAAGCGACGAGCTGTTTTGTGGTATTCCAGGGTGACACTTTTCTTGGCATTCTTTAAAGCTTCCCCAAACACGCCATTAAACTTGGTGGCTATGGTGTTGACCAAATGTTGACCACTGAAATAATAGCCTGGGAGAATGGACAAGTGATAGGTGGTGTACTTTTGAGTTTTTGTGGGAGGGGTTTTCTTGTCATATTTGCTATTGTCATCCATCCACTTTTGTACTTGCTCGTCATAAACTTCCACATCAAATTTATTTTGATCAGCAACGACATTGAGGACTTGGGTCCGGTGAATCATTTCTACTAAAGCCACTTCCCAATGGGCTTCGTGATCTAAGGGGATGGCTTGAGGTAATTTGGCACTCCATGGAACTGTCACTGGGTAAAGTTAAGTAAAATTGGTTTTCGTGACTCATAATTCCAGAGTTCTGTGGCTGTCCGAGGGGTTAGTGGATGTCAGAGGCGTGTCTCCGCCCAAAATGGGGTTCTGGTTGTGGTTGTTGTTGTTGGAGTGGTGACTGGCACTGGTACTGGACACAACGTTCCCGTTCGAGGAGAATTTCAGGGAGGGATTGGGAAGCAGGTAACCGATGCGACTGCTCAATAAAATGGTCCACAATTGTTTGTCTCCTTGTTGCAAACTCAGATTGGCAATGGCTGCCCCGATGACACAATACACCACGAAGATTTGGCAGAAAAAGACGATTTGTGTTTTAGGCACACGTTCTCCACACCACACCCACAAGGGTTGTTTTTGTAAATCTTGCACAGAAGAACTGGGTGAAGAAGGAGTGGTCGACGTAGTTGCGTCTGCTGTGTGAAAGGGCATGATGGTCACTTCTTCTTTTTATAGTCGATGACTTGCGAAGCGTCGATCCAAGAATCAAAACTGGGTGGATATCCTTTCCAACGTACTTTGACTTCTTTGACACGTCGTTTGCCCACTTTACGGGTTCTGCGTTCGAGAATGCTTTCGATGTCGTACACGTCGTCTTCTTTTTTGGTCACACGTTGTAACTCGGGCAAATAAAACGTTCCTTTGAGTACTTCTCCGTTCATGTCTTCCAATTTATAGACGGCAGGATGACGGCCATGCACTCGTCCAGTGACGCGAAACAATTCGGTCGTCCAGTTAGGTAAGTAACCTTTGTCGAAAGTGCGTTTGGTTTTGCCAATGCGCACCCAATCTCCTACGGCCAACTCTCCACTTTTCTTGGGGACAGCCCTCGTCGGGGACGTACCGAACAGACGCTCAAACACCAGCACTTCGTTGTCGGGAGTCACGTCTTGCGGGGCACGTCCGATGCTTCGATGGTAAGATTGGTTGTACGCTTGCACCAGGTGCGGTAAGATGTCGATGTACTTCAGAGTGTGGTGATGCGTAAAATATTTCCACATGCGTTCTTTCAAAGTACGTTGAAAACGTTCCACGATGCTGGCTTTGGTTTCGGGATTCTCGGTGGTAAAAAAATGAATGTCACGTTTCTTTAATTCTTTTTGGAAAGCTTGGTTCAGAAATTCGGTGCCTTTGTCCGTTTGCCATCGAAGAGGGTGACGGCCGCTTTGTTTCAACACCCGTTGCAGGGCTCGCACTAACTCGCTGCTCGATTTGAAAGTCAAGGGCACGACCCAGGCAAATTTGGAAAAGACGTCGATGACACAAAACAAATATTTGTAACCACGATTGTAGCTGGCCAAATGAGAGACATCGGCTAAATCGGCTTGCCATTGATGATCGATGCTTTCCACTCGGGTGCGACTTCTGGCAAACTTGCGTCGAATGGGTTTGTGTAAAGTGTAGGTAGCTTGTTCTTGTAACCATCGTTGCACTTGAGGTAAACGGAGACTTTTCAGTCGCGTTTTGGCAGCACGATACAATTTTTGAACTCCTGCGTAACCTGCAGGATGCGAGGGATTGTAGTAAATGCTGGCTAAGACTTTTTCCACTTTTTATTTTTTGTGTTGGTGTGTTAATAAGTCACCCACTCTTCGGTGATGCTACTTTGGGTGGGTCGAAAGGGTGGTTTGGAAACGGATTTACGTGTCCGATGGGCTACGGGAGTAGAAGTCGAAGGTAGTGGTGGTAGAGGTGGAGGTGGCAATGGAATGGCTTTGATTTTCTTTTCTTTTTTTGCTTCTGGTTTCCCTTCTTTCTTTTTCACTTCTGTCGAAGGAGGCGTGGACATCATCTTTTTAACCCAAGCTTTCATTTCTTCTCGTTGGGGTGTGGGGGATGGGGTCAACAAGGATGCTGCAATCTTACTCGAAATGGGAGCTGCTGACGGTGTTTGAAACACTTCGCGCATCTCTTCTTCCTCAGGTCTTTGTGGGGTAGCATCTCTGGTGACCCTTGGGGATGGTAGTGGTGGTGGTAATGATGATGATGGTGCTGGACTTTTCATCAAGGTCTTAAAATCTTTCAGAGTGGGTAGAGCTGTTTCGTCTAAAGCTTTCTGGTGAAAGAGTTGCAGTCGTTGCAAGAGTTGACCGTACTTTTGCGATTTTTCTGTTTCGGACAAATCTTGGCGATCCATCAAGGACTGCAATTCGTGTTGTAACTGGGACATTTCGCTCAAATTGGGATTGGGAGGTAAATGCGGGGTGCGTTGTTCTTGCCACCGATGGTATTCCATCCATCGTTTGTAAGGCACTAAAGCTAGTTTTCGTCCTTCCATGGGGTTGTCAGGGGTCGATTCTGAGATCTTGGGACTTCCGAGGGTCTTTTTATCTTGCTCCCACCAGTCCTCCCAACATGGTTCCCAAGACTCCTTTCAGTATGGGGCCTAACAAGAGAGGTAAAATGCCTCCACGTTGGACCAACATCTTCTTTTTTTGACGAATGGGAATTTTCCTTCGAACCATTTGGCGAAGAACGTGACGATGCTTGCTTAAGCATTGTTTCTGGTGTTTGGACAAAGGGATCGTGCCTTTCAAAACGTTCAAACAACATTCGCACACGGTATCGATGACCTCTTTGGAGGCCGTTTGAATGAGTTTTTTTCGTAGGGGTGAAGAAGCTTTGGACAGGACAGATAACATGTCCCCATGTTTGGCTAAACGTGGTGGCAGTCCTTTCCTTTTCTTTCCTTGGGGTTTTCTGGAGGGTGACATTTTTGCTTGTGGGTTCCGGGACATTCACCGAACAGACACTAACGTCGATGACTTAACGCACACCCTTTTATCTTTTTTTTGGGACTATCGCTTTGTCATAAAGGTGACAATGTTTTTCCCAAAATCGCCAAGGAATCCTCCCCTTTGTTGACGCCTCTTTTTCTTGGAACGACTGTGTCTTTTCTTAGGGTAACGTCGATGCTTGGCTAAGCGCTTTGTCGGATGACGCGTCTGCCTTTGTCTCTTTCTTTTGTGGCTTCTTGGAGGTGACATCTTTTACAAGTTCACTGATACCCCGACTTGGTCACAGGTCTTTTTATACTGGAACGCGTCGCCACTGATTGTCTTTACGTCGTATCAGTTTGAGGACAGGCATGACACGTCGTGCAGGGGTACGCAACGGACTAAATCGAGCCAGTTCTTGCTTGGACAAATCCAGTAAACTTTGTAGCATACCCGATCTTTCATGGACTTTGATTTTGGGAGAAGGTACTTTGTGAGCAGCAGCCACTGCCGCTAAATTGGAGGGTCCTGCCAATGGGGAAGTTCTTTTGGGGGTCATCAACGGAGAAGTTCTTTTTGTGATTAACGTCTCCAAGTACTCTTCAGTTCCTGGTGACATCAACGGAGAAGTGGACAAACGTGAGGCTGCCGGAGACGCAGTCACCGCTGTGGCAGGTCGTGGTTTGCGAGTGTAAGGTTGCGTCCTGGCCGAAGTGCCTCTCTTGCGACTAGTTTTCTTCTGTGGACTTTTCTTTTTCTGGGTACTTTGTTTCTGTTTCTTTTTCTGGGGGCTTCTTTTCTTTTTCCGGGGTGGTGTCTGGTAAGAGGAGGGTCCTGCCACTGGAGAAGTTATTCTTCTTGGGGACCTGGTCTTTTTCTTTTTCTTCTTGGGGCTTCGTTGGACTTTTGTCTTGGGGATAACTTTGGGGGCATTAGGATCCCATCTTAAGAGTGAGCGAATGATGACCCCTCCTAGAGTACCGCTCCCTCCAGGTTTCAAAATGATTTGTTTTTTTGGTTTGAGTGTCGATGCGGGGATCGGCCAGTTGGACCAAAGCGACTTTGTTTCGATCGAAAAAGCGTTTGGTTTGATGAGGAATCTGAATGATTCCTTGGAGTAATTGACGTGCCGTCACCGTGAACCATCGTAAGACTTCTTTGAGACTAGCTTCTAAGACACGAGCTCGTGTTTGTGGATCTTTTTCTCGACTGATGCCATACAAGGCACGAATCAATTTGACGGGAAGATGCGACTGAAGGGACGTCATGTTCACACTGTGTGAGACAGACGAAAAAGGGTCTGAGGTTTTTATAGATTTTTTCATGAGGAGTGAAATGAAGTCGAGGACGGAGACGTGTACAGGACAGGCCCTCCGTCTTGGCACCAGTGGTGAAACAAGTGGGTACGAAATCGCAAATCCTCGGGGGTTGTAGGTTTCAAATCGACGAGTAAATAGGCGTGTGGCGTTTGAGTGGCATCGTCGTACGCCTGAGTCAGCCAAGGCGTTCCTAACTGTTTGGCTAAGACTTGCACTTGCGATTTATCTCGAGGGCTTTTAAACAAGACCACGTAATGCGCATTGAGACTGATGGTGCGATGGGCTTTACTTTGTTGAAACAAATTTTGGGTGATGTAAACGACACTGGCATTACGGTGATGTTCTTTGCGCGTGAACCACAGTTTAATTTCTTCTTCGTCTTCTCCTAACATGTCGTCGAAAATGACCAAATGGGTTTGACGGGAGTCAGAGACGATGCCGTCGTCTTCTTTAGGAATGCCTTCCACAAACACGATGGAATCGCCTTGACTTTCTCGCAAGAGGCTGTACGCCGATTGCCACTCTTTGTAACACCACACGATCCGTTGAGGTGGCCGATCGATCAAATGATGTTTATGTTCGATCAAACGTTTGACGAATCCGGTTTTGCCAGAACCGCTAGGTCCAGCAATGAGCATGTTAAAGGGATGGCGAAGATACAAAGCCTCCCAACTGGCACGATCTAAGTGTTCGTCGATGACTTTGACAGTAGAGGAAGAGGGAGCAGAGACAGTAGAGGTAGCCATGGTGTGAGGAATGTCACTTGTGACACGAAAAAATAAACAAGACAAGAGTTTATATACTTTTTCAGAACACGTTTATTGAATGTTTTTTTCAAACATGAATACGAAAGACAAAAATACATAAAAGCCAAAGGCTTAAGTACAAGAATAAAGGGCACATGAACGTGGAATAAAAAACAAGTGTCTGTACAACAACCACATGTTTTGGGTAAAGTTCTAACCAGTTCTATAGTAGGGGTAAGGTCACACAAGTGTCCTCCCGAAAGGGTCTTTCAGGTCTGTCCACGACAGTCCTGTCCTGGGTGACGGGTTCTTCTGGCACCGTCACTAACACGGGTTGAAAAGTAACTTTTTTCCTTGAACAACTCTCGTGCATACTGGGCCACTTCTTGGGTCCAAGCTTCAAAACCCCATTCTTTCCAGGCACGGACATCTGTCCAATGGGGATGTAAGTCACAAGCTACACACACATCGTCATACACGTCTTGGGTAGCTAAAAGTTGACGAATCTTTTTTTCCTGTTGAGGTTGAGAAGTATCCAGATGAAAACGCAAGGCTTTGAGCAAAAGGAGTTTTTCGTGACCATTTAAGGCCATTGAGGTGGTAAGTACTGATCGTAAAGAGTCCACAAAGAATCGGCTGGTAAACGAAATCCCAAAAAACAAGTCACTAAGACACACACCACTTGTCGTCCCAAATTGAATGGATACAGTTCTTGTAATAATCGATGGTAATGATCCACGGTTTGAATATGGTCATTGAGTTCCTTCCACGGAATCTGTTGGATGACATGTGACATAAACCGTGGCATGGCAGCCTGTTTTTATATTCTCTTTTTTTTGGATGCAATACACGTACTTTCTAGCCAGAGATCTTCGTTCTCCAGTAGGGAATCTAAATCTTGCATACTGTAACCGAAACGTCAGAGTTCGTTTAGGTGTTTCCTCTTCCGCTAAGCAGATTCCACGTAAAATATGTTTGTAATCCTTTAACTTGTCTTCCTCAATGCGTTGCACTAGGTGAATCTCGAAGTAACCATAATCATGAACATGTCGATCATTAGCGACCTCAAAGTTTTGAACAATGTCTGACCATTGAAAGAATTTCTGACGAATCAGTTCTCTTATACCATTCAGGTACCAGTGGTTAAAAATCTGGTGACGTATCGGATGCAATTGTTCTTTACGTTTGACTTGTATTTTGACCAGCTCTCGGTAAATGCGTTCTCTCAACTCCACAGGCAAAGCACGAATGTTCTCTTGTAAAGTATCCATGAATAGGTCATACTAAATCCTCTTTGGTCTGACACAAGAAATGTACTGTTTGCACAAACATGGTTTTAATTCATTGTCGAATCTAAATCGTTTCACCACTAATCTACACATTACAATTCGTTCAGAAGTTTCCTCTTTCACCAAGTTGACATTGCGTGAAAGATGTTGGTAATTCGTTAACTTTTCCTCTGGAATTCGATGCAGTACGTTTACAATGTAGTAGATAGAATCGTCCATACCAAACCATTCCTTTTTATAACCAGGAGGTCGTTGATCAATGTCTGTCCAATGGAACACTTTCAACTCAATCAGTCCTTGTATAGCCTGAAGGTACCAGTGGTTCAAACACCGGTGACGTAACGGATGCAATTGTTCTTTACGTTTCACTTGTATTTTGACCAGCTCTCGGTAAATGCGTTCTCTCAACTCCACAGGCAAAGCACGAATGTTCTCTTGTAAAGTATCCATGAACAAATTATTATGGTAAAAAGTTACTTCAATGTCTCGGTCCCACTAAAGGTAAGTAATGACAATTCGGTGACCATCGAGCATGTTCAACGTAGGCCGAATCTTGCGGTTCCCAGTGGTGAAGTGACACACCGCAACTGAAGCACTTGACTTTATCTAATTCGCCCAAGTAGAAAAATCCGGCTCTGGCTAATTCTTCGGGGGTCGGTCCTCCCAGATACTTAGGCCATTTTCCTTTGAACGATTGAAGACGATTTTCAAAGTCGCAGTATTCCGACAAACGCACAGGAAACGAATATTCGTCTTTCACAGGTTCGTTTCGATGAGGGTTGGGTGACAGGAACAGGAGTTTGCTCAGGGCTGGATGACATTCGTAGGGGGGTAGACGTGAAGGTGAACATTCCCCTTTAAAACGAAACCCAGTAAAATGTCCAAGAGGACGAGCAGCATCGCTTTCGCATCCCACAGGTTTGACACGCACAGCATCACTTTCCATGATAGGGGTAGGGGCACTAAAGTTCCAATGATGCTTTACGGCATCGCTAAGGTCACAACGTACAGCATCGGTCCCATCGCAAGGCTCACAATCGCACTCGTCTGCAAACTCCGTTACGCAATTACAATGGTAACCACATGGACAATCGCAGTTTCCTTCCGGACATTTTCCGTCGCAATGCCTGGGTCTTATCCATCCAGTATTAGTCACACTAGAGAAAGACACAACTTTTTTACAATCCCCAAACTGGAACGATGTCTCTTTCAAAGTATTCATCTTGTTCGCTCGGTCTTGGTAGTCACAATGAACTATCGATCTTGACCATAGCCCTTTTTTATACTAGTCGCAATACAGTCTCCAGCTTGTACATCTTTCCTTTTTTACGTTTTTTATGTCTTGTTTCGGAAGGTACCGTCTCTAAGGTACCGTCAACATTGTACCGTAGTGTGATGGGTGGAAAGACCATAGAAAGGTAAGGGCAGTGCGGAGACCATCGAGTATGTTCCAGAATAGCTGAATCTTTATAGATACATAGATCCATTCGTAACTTCAGTCCGCAAGCGAAACACTGTACCTCGTATCCCAATCCTGACTCAGGTCCCAACTAGACAAATCCTGTTCTAGCTAAAACATGCGAAGAAGGTAATCCTTCCCTATCCGTAGGCCATTTCTGAAACGTGTCCAATCGACGGGCACAATCACAATAGTCAGGTAAGAAGACTGGAAAATGGTAGGGTTTGAACTTGGAGTTCTCATCGGGTTTCTCACTCGATTCTTGCTGTGACGAAGTCATCTTTCTGGTGAGTGGCTATCCTCTTACAACCAATGTTTTATACCAACGTGTCCATACGGTAAGGTGAAATGATTGCGAAGTCGAACTCGCTTCTGGTACACGATTTGATAAACTTTTTCCAAAGGTCGACTGACGATGTGGTGAGTGGGTAAACGTACAATCTTGTTCGGTTGGTAAGTGGTCACTTTAAAGTTTCCATCCTCTCCCGATTGCAAGGCTTCTTTCAATACCCCAAAGTTGACCACTCGACTGGTACGATAATTCAGAGTCAGTTCTTTCACTTTGCACGTCGTGTGCACTTCTCCTTGTTTGTCCCGGTATTCATAGCCGTACTTTTTGGGACCGCCACTGACGAAACGTAGAATCTTGTCGTCGGGATGCTCGTCTGTCCAGGCTCCTAAACGGTCTCCTTCGATGTTAGGGTGCTGTTGACTCGGGTGATGAATGTAGATGCAACTGTCCGTGTCAAAGTACAGGACGCGTTCTTCTAACAGTTCTAAAGCTTCGTACAATTTTAAGCGAGCATGGGCTGACACGTAAGCCGCAATGATGACATTTCCAAAAGGGTCGTCTTGTACAAAGTCCAGATCTTCTTCGTAATTGACCAAGATCAAATTCTCTCGAACGACGTCCACGTGTTTCATGTATTTGGTTTTGTCGTGAATCATCTGGAAGTAGCGGGAAGGTTCTGTCTTGGGTAAACACGGTCGTTGTGCCATTTTACCCCACAAGCAATTTAACATCACTTTGGCAAACGATCGCCTGCCTTCGTTTTTCTCGATGTGGTCTAAAGTGATGCCTTCTTGTTCGTAATATTTCTCTTTGAATTTTATTTGGTCTTCGGGAGTGTGACACCAGGAAGGATAGCCGCTGGCTTCTTGCTTCAGTTTCAAAAAGGCATCCACGTAGTCGGCGAAAATGCCTTTCTAGTAGGGTCACCCTTGCGGTATTGTTGTGTCTTGGGAAAGTGGCAAATTTCATACACTTCTAACAGTTGGTATCCCATGTCCAGAGCTTTGAACAATTCTACGCTGACCCAGGTTCCCGTCAAGGCCCGTTCTTCCTGGCTGTGCTGACAAGCTTGGTCTTGGTTGCACGTTTCGGCACAAGTACGGCACAAGGGAAACATCAGTTTGCCTTGACAATGGTGAGGTAAGACGGGATGGTATAGGTTCGTGGGAGGCAAAACTTTGCACTTGATCAAGCCTTCGTATTGTCGAATGTTTTTCAGGTCGATGTGTTCCGTCAGCAATTGCGGGTGCCCTACAGGAAAGCGACAATATTTGCACACGTAGGGATACAACGAACACACGTCCAAGTATTTGATTTCTTCTCCTTTCTCTTCGTCGGCTTGGTACAGCAAACAGGTGGCATTGGTCCTTCCTCCGTACAAACTATCCCTCGGGTTCAGCGGGTCCATGAACTGGTAACTTAATACGAGGCGTTTAAACTCGGGATCGGTTTTCATACGGTGATCGTACTCGTGTTCCCACATTTCCACCACTTGGTATCCTTGCTGTTCTAACTTTAGGCGTCGCTGAAAAGTGTCCTGGTACAAGTCTTCCATGGTTCGTTGCAAAAACTGATTTTTAGTACCACGGTCAGGGTAACAAACAGGACATCCGTGAAATAAGCAACCGTTAAACTCGTACACAATCTTGGGGTTTTCTAAGTCCCAGCCATCGACCGAATACGTTCCGATGGTCTTTTCGCCCCCTCCGTTGCGGGCATGCTGAATCCACTTGTCTTCCTTGTCGCACAAGTAATGTAACCAGCGTAGGGCTTTGACCGAGTATTGACGTTTGACAAAGTGGGTCGCTTGAGGGCTGATGACAGCCACGGTGTTTTCAGGCATGAATCGTTGTCGGTACACTAAGGAACACGCTTTGGCAATGGTGCAAGCTTCTTTCAAAGGATCGACCCCTCCGTGTTCCATGAACAGTTCTCGAAATTTTCCACAGCAACGTCGTAAAATGTCCACGTCGGAACGACAATACTTTAACATTTCTTCCTGAAAGTCGAAAGGGTCCGAGGCGTGAATCTGGTACCAAGCGTAGAAAGCTTCTCGTTGTTCGGTACGCATGTTGTCGGGGTCGTAATAGTGAGCCTCAGGCAAATGGGGTAGAACGGCGTGTTGATTGGCTTCCGTATTGAAAAAGTGTGGAAAGTACCCTTTAGCCATTTCTGTCATTCCAAACGTTTTAGGCATTCGACTCAAAGGCATGGCCAAATAGCTCATCGAATCTTTAAACTGTACTTGTCCCACTTGCATGAAAATGATTTTGGCTCCGTTCAAAGTCACTTTAGGACGCTCGGTGCCTTGTTCCGTATAGTACCTCAAAAGAAACTGTCCATCGTATCCGGAGAAATTGTGAGCCATCACCGTGGCATGACGATGACAATCTCCGTAACGTTCGATGTCCTCTTGGCTCCACGTCTTGTCGACGGGGTCTAAGACCCATTGGGCAAAATCGGCTAATGTGTTCGGTCCCCGAAAGATTTTTTCACGCCCTCCAGGAATCTTGCTGCAGTGAGGGCAATGACTGAAGATAGGTTCTTGAAATGCACTTCTCGCACGCTCGATGAGCCACGCAGAAATTAGGAATGTGAATGCCGGTTTCTTGCATGCATTCGAAATCGAAAAAGATGAAATTGCCTTTCTTCTTGTGACCGTCCTCTTTCTCTGGTGGGGGTTGGTATTTTTGCACGTAACATTGGTGTTCCAAGTCCACGATGTGGTGACAAATGTGACATTTTTTCTTTCCTCGACATACGTGTGCCTTGGCAGCATTGGTACATATGACTTGTTCACACGTAGGGCACAATCTCAGGAGTTGACAAGCACATTTCTTCTGTGAACCTTGCGTTTTCAGATGTTGTTGGTAACAGGTAGGGCTGACAAACGTGCGCAGACAAGTTGAACAAGGCACTGGTTCTTCGCTCAGACAGGGTGAAGAGGCCAAACATCCTGAGCATTTCAATCCACAATGCGTGTGTTGCTCTCGATTATTATAACCATGGTCACATTTCTCACAGTAATAACCGTATCCCAGGAATCCGGTGATACTGGTAATGGTATCGAAATGTTCATCGTGATGATAAACATGAATGTATTTTCCGTCCTTAAAGTCTTGCCCTCGAAACAACAAAGACCCGCGCACTTCTTGAGGGTGCACTTTCAAGGTGTATCGTGGAGCTAGGGCATCTTGCAATTTTTGCCTCTCAGGAATGCCACAGGGTGTGTCTTTGGACATGCCAGCTTGTCGTAACAGGAGTTCTGCTTCACTTCGTTGTTTGGCTCGGTCCGATTGTCGAATGTTCTCCCAGTCTCTTTTCCATTCTACCGTGTCGTTCTTGTTGGCATAGATTCGTCCCACCACGATGGCACGGGCTAAACACATCTGGTCATGAGGATTGTGAATTTGGACAAGGCTACGCTTAATGCTGCAAAGGTCGTTCACCAATAACATCTTTTTGCGTCCGGTCCCTTGAGGAGGAGAGACGTGGGTCATGTCCAATGTGGCTTTTCCATCGGTGATGTCAAACTGGTCATTAGATTGTTGCACGTGTTGAATCTTGTCCATGACTTTGGAAGCGATCAATTCTGCAGGGGTGCTAAACTCGATCCAAACAGGGGATTTCAAACCGTCGTGTTGTATGGAAAGTCTCAAGCGATCGTCTTCTTTGGGTTGACATTGTCACTTGAGTGCAGTGAGCAGAGAATCCCACACTCCGGTGATGAACCCTTCTGCTTTCTCTAACGGTACTTCGGACTTGAAACCTTTAAACTTCATTGTGTATTTGTATGCCGTAGTTCTAAATGTTCTAGAGGGACGCTTTTCTGTCTTTTGAATGGAATAGTACTTTTCAGGGTTGACTAAGGGTGATGAACTTTGTTTAGAGGGTTCGGATTCTGGTTCACTCATGTCCTCTTCAAAATCACTGGCATGAATTTGTGCCAAGATTTCAGCCCTGGTTCGAGGCGATAGATCACGTTTCTGCCTCTTACTTTCTTCTTCTTCTTTCTTCTCGAATGAATGGGATCGTTTCATCTTGAAAGCAAAAAGTCAAATGACTCAAGTTCAAACACCATGAGCTACTTTATAGTCATAGCAGACCAGCGTATATAAAAGGGTGTGTGTCTTGTCCTTTCACTATTCATTTCACTCTCAAACCGAGCACAACGATGGAAGAGACTAACCAGATGGAACGTTTCGTCAGAGTTTTGCGAGGGGTCATTAGAAAATTCTCTTCAGACCAGCCGACGGACTACTCTCCTTCCTTTCGAGATAAAAGTCAAGATACTTGCTATATCTGTCAGAAGAAAGGGCATTGGTCTTCAGAGTGTCCAGACCGTCAAAAAAGAACAAAAACAGGGACTAAAAAAGACAAAAGTCAAGATACCTGTTATTATTGTAAAGAAAAAGGACATTGGTCTCCAGATTGCCCAAAAAAGAAACAAGAGGAGTCAGAAGAAAAGAAGGATTCTTCAGAAGAAGAGAGGGATTCTTCGGAAGAAGAGAGGGATTCTTCAGAGGAAGAAGAGGAAGAAAAAAGACAATTCTATTTACAAGAGGCAAAGAAACAGGAGAAGAAGAAAAGAAGAAGGGAAGAAAATGAGGAAAAGACGGTGAAGAAATTCAAAAAACAGAGAGACTAAACAAGGAGAAAGAAGAAGTCAATGAACTTTTTATTAAAGTGTTGTGTTGTGAATTGTGAATTGGATTGTAAAAAATGGATAAAAGAATAAATTAATGATATAAGGTAAGAGTCTTTTAGTTCTGATTTTAAAATAAGAACGTACACTCACGCACTCATACACAGACACGTACTATAAGGGTAAAATGGGTGGGGGGGGGTTTTTGAGTTATTGGCAAATTGAAATTGTATTTCTTTTCGAGAAATGTGGGTGGCCCTGAAAAGGGCCTTTTTCTCTTTATGATGTAGGGGTGAGTTTAAGCAATGAACTTTAACTGCCTTATGCCTTTGCCACGGCCAAGGCCTACTTCTGGACTGCGTAATGTTGATGATGATGATAATGATTGGGTTGAAATCACTAAGGGTGGTACGGTAGGCTTAGTCACAGGGTTGACGTGTTTAGCTCGGGAAGGTCGTATTCTCTTCGCTCGTGATAAAGAAGTCTGATACATTTGTTTCAGACTTCTTAACTCCGCTAAAATGTCCAACAGTACCGTAGCCGTTTGATTTTCACCCTCTTGTTTCTTTGCTGCTACTTCTTCTTGCTGTTGTTGCTGTTGTGTTTTTCTTACCTCTTCTTCTTGTTGCTGTTGCTGTAGGAGAAAAGCCTGTTCCGCTTCCTTTTGTCGTTGTATAAATTTCTCCAATTCTTCTTTCTGTCTCTGTCTAAAATTCTCCACTTGCGGTAATGAAGAAGGTAACGAAGGTTCCGGAACAAATTCTTGCGAGGAGAGAAAATCCACAAAATCCCAGTGTACCTCTTCTGAAAGTAAGTCCGGGTTCCCTTGGGCAGTCTCCCCTGCTGGTGCACCCCATTGGATCGTTTTCTGAGTTTCCGTCATGTTGAATCACTGTCGCATAGATTGACTGCACACAAGCGCTAGCGAATCTATATAGACCACGTGACGTAACAGACTGCTCTCTTCGGATTGGATGCGGGCTGACTGAATTCTGTAACGCGTGTTCGGATTGGTGAATGAACTCAATCCGTTTCAATCCTACCTCTGCCTATATATAAGCGCAGTTCAGTGCATTGATTCACCTGTTCTCGTCGCTTCAAGATGTGGACCACAGTTGAGTCATCCACCCTTGTGTCTTCCATGATGTTTAGGACAGACATGCTCATGTATGTCCGATCCAAGTGGACCGTTGTCCACAGGACAAACACCAGCCTGTGGATACGTAGGATCTACGTCGAAAGACAAGGATGCCTGAAAAGAGTGCTAATTTACGGGCCAACAGTGAGACGCAGCCTAAGGACAAGAAGAAGACCAATGCGGTGCCCTTTATGTTAATGAATACATTAACATAAACCCAAAGGCCCTTTTCAGGGCCCCCATATTTCTCGAAAAGAGATAGCCTTTCCATTGCCTACCCCTTTTTTTATTTTCTTTTTTTTTTTTTTTTTTTAAAATAGAGACCCTCCCTGTTTCAATTTTACATAGACCCTATACAGTCCCAAGGGTTTTTGGCCATGTTAAATTTACATAGACCCTATACAGTCCCATGGGTTTTTGGCCATGTTAATTCCCATAGACCCGATATTGTCCCACGATTTTTCTCCATGTTAAATTTACATAGACCCTATATTGTCCCAGGGGTGTTTTTAATGATAAGTCCCATAGACCCTATACTATCCCTATTCACTACTGCTATCTCTTTTCGAGAAATATGGCTGGCCCTGAAAAGGGCCTTTGGCTTTCTTCTGCTTCTTCTTCTATTTCCTCCATTTTCTCATCCACCCCCTAATCTTTCCCAAAATTCCTTTGTTCTTCCTTTTTTCTTTTTCTGGTAACCAGTCTGGGTGACCCATAGCCCTGAACTTCTCTTGTATCTTGATCCAATTGTTGTTGAGTTTGTCAAAGGCCTCTTTTTTCTTTAAGTTTTCTTTCTCCTTTCGTTCTTTATTCCACTTGTCTTTGATCTTTTTCACTTCTTCGTCCATTACTTTTCTCATAAGTTGTTCCGATTTCTTAAGCTGGTCTAGGCCTTTTTTGACAAAAGACCACTCTGTCCATTCCATTACGTCTTCCAAAAAGCACCTGACTTCTATCACATTATCCATGGCTTCCTTTAAGTGACCAATCTTTACATACTCTGGATCTGTAAAGCCTCTTAGTCTTTTTACTTCTTCTTCTATCATCTCTGCCACCAGATCCATGGCTAATTTTAGGTTTGTCACTTGCCTTCTTACAAACTCCCTGGTTACTTCATACTTCCATTCTCGTTCAATCCTTTCCACTGCATAAGCTCCATCCACCATCCAGTACCAAATGTCTTTCAACTGGTTAAACAATTCTGTTACAGCTACCATCTTCCTTGTATCTTATTCCGTAGAATGGTTTGAACGACGAATACTGTGGGTTCTTATACGAAAAGCGCGGACGTGAACGAAAACATCCCCCTAAAACATAAAATTGATATTACCTAGATCATGACCTAACATCGTGCAGACGTGAAAGAAAACATCCCTACTTTTCTCATTTCATATAATATACTATCCACATAAGTGAAGCAACAATAAACAAACCCCAAATCTACTATTTACACACGCAAATCATTAAAACAAAATCCATAATCTACTATCCACACAATCGTAAGTGAGCGCTTACAAAACCCAAACTATACTCTTTACATACGCTAAGAACAATAAACAAATCCATAATCTACTATTCACACAATCATATGTGAGCGGGTACAAACACAAACACACAAACACAAACACACAAACACATACGCTAAGAAACAATAAACAAATCCATAATCTACTATCCACACAATCGTACGTGAGCGGTTACAAAACCCAAACTATACTCTTCACATACGCTAAGAACAATAAACAAATCCATAATCTACTATTCACACAATCGTACGTGAGCGGGTACAAACACAAGCACACAAACACACAAACACAAACACACAAACACATACGCTAAGAAACAATAAACAAATCCATAATCTACTATCCACACAATCGTACGTGAGCAGTTACAAAACCCAAACTATACTCTCCACATACGCTAAGAACAATAAACTAATCCATAATCTACTATTCACACAATCGTACGTGAGCCGGTACAAACACAAACACACAAACACAAACACACAAACACATACGCTAAGAAACAATAAACAAAATCCATAATCTACTATCCACACAATCGTACGTGAGCCGTTACAAAACCCAAACTTTACTCTCCACATACGCTAAGAACAATAAACTAATCCATAATCTACTATCCACACAATCGTACGTGAGCGCTTACAGAACCCTAACTATACTCTTCACCTACGCTAAGAAACAATAAAGAAACCCATAATCTACTATTCACACAAACATACCTTAGCTCTTACAAGCACCAACACACAAACACATACCCTCACACTATCTTAAAAAAGAGTTAGTGTTTATATTCACACTACTCTACCTACACATTGGCAAATAGATGGTTATTTCTTTTTAGAGTATTGGGTAGCCCTGAAAAGGGCTGGGTTTTTTTTGGAACTTCATGGACACCTGGTTAATGGTGGCACCTTCCAGGCCTGGCGCCGCATACACATCTTATCCCCCAGTTACTTTTTACCTTTTGGGGGGAGAGAGCAGAGGCAGGATATGTCGCTTCAGAATCCCAATTTTCGCTTTCTGGGATTCTGAAATTTCTTCTTCTTCTCTCCTTTTCCTCCTCCTCCTCTTCTTTGTATCTTCTCTCCTCCTCTTTGTATCTTCTTTCCTCTTCTTCTTTATATCTTCTCTCCTCCTCTTTGTATCTTCTTTCCTCTTCTTCTTTATATCTTCTCTCCTTCTCTTCTTTGTTTCTTCTTTCCTCCTCCTCTCTTATCATTCCCTCCTCCACAATGGCTTCCGCGGCCAGTTCATTTAATATGCTCCTGGCATATTCCAGATGCACATGAAGTTCCAACAGTTTCTCCAGTCTCGTGTTCATTTTTGGTGTTGATCAATCAACAAGGGTAGCTGGACTGCCGAACGAGTTTCAATTTATAGTGAAAGCGCGGACGTGAACGAAAACATCCCCTAAAAACATAAAATTGATCTTACCTAGATCATGACCATAAAACAACGCGCCGACCTAAAAGAAACACTCACTCACTTTTTTATGCTACCCATCACTATTTTAAAATTTTTTATCAATCACTTCAACAGACTATCCACATACGCAAAGCAATCCAATCTAACTCCAAATATACACCTCAAACACCAAAAAAAAGGACATCATTTTAATCTACTATTAATACCAACTTACTTAACCACTTACAAACACAAACACACAAACACATACCCTCACATTTTTTTTAAAAAAGAGTTAGTGTTTATTTTCACACTACTCTACCTACACACATTGGCAAATCGATTGTTATTTCTTTTCTAGAGTATTGGGTAGCCCTGAAAAGGGCTGGTGTTTTTTGTTTGCTATGGCATTCTTTTTAGTTTCTAAGAATGCGATGTCCTCTGAGGATAGACTTTCTGGCGATAGGTCTGCTTCTTCGGAAAGAGAAGAAGAACTCTTTGGTGTCGATACGACAATCGACAAAGCCTCTGTCAGCTTCAGGTTGCTGCTGCTGCTCTTGTTGTTGTTGCTGCTGCTGTCTCTGAAGTCTGTACTTCTCTGTCCATTCTTCTTTTTCCCTGTTCATTTCTTCTCTGAAGAGCTCTTCTCTCAGGTCTTCAGTGATTTTTAACATTCTCACATTCTCTATTTCTTCTGGCTTCGGTATCAGACTGTGTCTGACCCTATGCAAATTCACGTAGGCTTCGTTGAGTTTAGCTAGCTTGGAGCACATCTTCTTAGGAGGATGAGTCGACAATGGATGGTTAGACTGGAAACAACCCGGTTCTTAAAGTCAAAGCGCGGACGTGAAGGAAAACATCCCCCACACGGTTTTTGAGTCGCAACGTTTAGTGAGTGTCATGAGAGGGATAGTAAGAAATGAAAGAGCATCAATCCAACATTCTTATAGCTAAACAAAAGACAAAGGCATTTTTTTCAAAACACAAAATTTTTTATTCAAAAATCACTTAACACTAAACAACAACTCTAACATTTTTAACAATAATCCAACAATATAACATCAAACAATTTTTTCAAAACACAACATTTTTTATTCAAAAATCACTTAACACTAAACAACAACTCTAACATTTTTTAACAACAATGCAACACTAAAAGTTTCTCCACTAGGTAAAGAGGGATAACAGTCTTCCATGGTTTCTAGTAATCTAGGATGACTTCTCTCAAACTGTTGATTTCTATGGTATTATCGAATTCTGCATACAGGATGACGTTCACCGTTTCATCAGGGTCTCGGTCTTTAAACTGAATTTCCACACGAATCTGACCGGATTTTATAGGGTGGAAATGTCCCTCGTCGCTGCCTTGGTCTGGAGTGAAATCGAAAGCCCACAAAGCGTAGCCTCCTGCATAATCCTCGTACGTAATACCGTGACTGGTATTGGTTCCTAACTGTCCGGTGGCTTCGTACAGGGACAAGTGCGATCTCAAGTAATTCTTCTTGGTAAAGTCAGGTTCGAAAGGTCGGGTACACAAGGTCTTGCCATCGCGACTGACTTCGATTTTGGACACGCCAAAGTGTTGAAAGTAGAAAGGATTTTTTTCGGCAGCTCCGTTGAAGGCTGTATTCTCGATGGATACCAACGATCAAACGTTTGGGTAACTGTCCTTGGAACAGATGATCTTCGATCATGGATCGCTGTCCCTTGGGAATGGTGAAGGTTTTCACTTCCACGCGTCGTATGGGATACTTGGCGGTCGTTCTGCTCAACGTCTGACTGATGTCGTTTCCCACTTTAGGTAACACTTCCACACGGCGTACGTAGAGTCTGGCTTCTAGGATTTTGGTTTTGTAACCGTCACTATCAGCCATCAAATGGAAAGCGGCACTGCTACGATTCAGTCTCAGGCGGACATCCACCCCGTTCAGCAAATACTTTTCTTGCAACCACATGTCCAAATGCAAACGATCCATCAGTTCTAAACTTGTGTCGGCTCCCGTGATTCTCTTTCTTCGTTCTACAAATCCATCATTGTTGTCTTTCTTTTCATCAGTTTCCAATATTTCAAACTTGGTAGGTTCTTCAGCTTCCCATACCACACAGTCATTGAGATGAGTGTTCTTGGCATCTATTCCGTACGTCAAGAGATTTTCCAGGTAGGCACGATAAGGGTAAGTATCCATACTGCTACTGACCAGTTTGTTATTCAAATACAAGTCCACTCCACTGAACAAGGAATGCATGAAATTGTTGACGGGAGCTACTGCTTCATCGTCTACAGCACCTCCAGTCTTATCTAGAATTTTGACTTTCAGGTACAAGTAACTGCTATTCAGATCGATGTAATCTTCGGGCTGTCCTTTGATTTCAAACTCGATGGGAGCGGAATCGGTCAGTGAGGAGACGGGGTGAAATTCCACCCACTGGGATTCTTGCATCGTCATCATCGTGGGGGGCATGGCAAACAGATCCAGTTCCGTCTTGGAACAAGCGCAAGATTCTCGGTGCATCATTTTTTTTTTCTCTTTTCTCAATAATCGAAAACGTCTAAGTCTCGAACGGTTCTTCTTTTCTTGGCCTTTCTCGTTTGAAGTCTGGTGAAAGGGTGTTTTCTTCGTCGTCTCTTTCAGCCTTGTCCTTGCTGAATGCCTGACTCGGTAGCGTGCAGGGCATTTATAGGTGTTTCTCGTTGGCCTAAAATGTCTTTGCCCGTTTGCAGCAAGACATTTTTGCCTGCCCTCATGAAGGCTTCTTTAAGGTTTTGTTTGTCGATGACGACATTTTGGAGAAATTCTTTGCCTTGCGTCAGTGCCGCATCTTTCAAGGCGTGCAATCCGCGTGTCACCATCGGTTTCAACACCGGGGCCACCGAACGAAAGGCCGATTTTAACATATCTCCTAAGCAGTGTCCTCGCTGTCGAGCAACCCCTCGGTACACTGGATACATGACTTAAGAGTCGTGAGAGAACCGTTTTCGAAAATGGAGTTTCACCGTGACTTTTCCTTTGGTGAATGGAATATTTTGTCCCAGATCTCCTTTTATAGCAATGTTGACCGTGTCCAAATACGACTTACTGACAGGCAAATAGTGAGGATGGACAAATTCGCGGTGGACGTGGTAAGTGTTTCCACCTTCCTCGTCAGCGTTCGTGGCAGAATCTACTTTGAAAGGAATGACACGCAGTAACGGTACGGAGGTGTGTCCCACCACGTTGTACTCCACCACATCGGAATACACGAACATCAAATTCAGTCCTTGGTTCAGTTCTACCGGGGCACGAAATAACTTGCTGAAAGACTCGTTGTCGTAAACGATGGGTAATTCGTTTTTCTTGAGCATGGCCTTTCTCATGTCCATGTCTCCGCCCAACATGTCAAACAATTCAGGACAAAATAAAATGGACACGATTTTACTTCGTTCAAATTTCATCAAGAAGCGACGAGCTGCTTTGTGGTACTCCATGGTGACACTTTTGTTGACATGCTCCAAAGCTTTCAGAAACACGACATTAAACCTGGAGGCTATGGTGCTGACCAAATGTTGACCACTAAAATAATAGCCTGGGGGAATGAACAAGTGATAGATGGTGTACTTTTGTGTACGGGTTTTCTTGTCATATTTGACATTGCTATCCATCCACTGTTGCATTTGCTCGTCATGAACTTCCACATCAAAAAAATTTTGATTGGGAAGGACATTGAGGACTTGGGTCGGGTGAATGATTTCTACTAAAGCCACTTCCCAATGGGCTTCGTGATCTAACTGGATGGCTTGAGATAATTTGGCCGTGTAACAGCACAACGTGTTCTTGGGAAACACCTCCATGGAACTGTCACTGGGTAAAGTTAAGTAAAATTGGTTTTCGTGACTCATAATTCCAGAGTTCTGTGGCTGTCCGAGGGGATATTACTGGACATCAGAGGCGTGTCTCCGTCTAAAATGGGGTTCTGATTGTGGTTGAAGTGGTGACTGGCACTGGCACTGGACACAAGGTTCCCGGGGTTCCCGTTCGAGGTGAATTTCAGGGAGGGATTAGGAAGCAGGTAACCGATGCAACTGCTCAATAAAATGGTCCACAATTGTTTGTCTCCTTGCTGCAAACTCAAATTGGCGATGGCTGCCCCCATGACACAATACACCACGAAGATTTGGCAGAAAAAGACGATTTGCGTTTTAGGCACACGTTCTCCACACCACACCCACAAGGGTTGTTTTTGTAAATCTTGCACAGAAGAACTAGGTGAAGGAGGAGTGGTCGACGTAGCTGCGTCTGCTATGTGAAAGGGCATGATGGTCACTTCTTTTTATAGTCGATGACTTGCGAAGCGTCGATCCAAGAATCAAAACTGGGTGGATATCCTTTCCAACGTACTTTGACTTCTTTGACACGTCGTTTGCCCACTTTACGGGTTCTGCGTTCGAGAATGCTTTCGATGTCGTACACGTCGTCTTCTTTTTTGGTGACACGTTGTAACTTGGGCAAATAAAACGTTCCTTTGAGCACTTCTCCGTTCATGTCTTCCAATTTATAGACGGCAGGATGACGGCCATGCACTCGTCCAGTGACGCGAAACAATTCGGTCGTCCAGTTAGGTAAGTAACCTTTGTCGAAAGTGCGTTTGGTTTTGCCAATGCGCACCCAATCTCCTACGGCCAACTCTCCACTTTTCTTGGGGACAGCCCTCGTCGGGGACGTACCGAACAGACGCTCAAACACCAGCACTTCGTTGTCGGGAGTCACGTCTTGCGGGGCACGTCCGATGCTTCGATGGTAAGATTGGTTGTACGCTTGCACCAGGTGCGGTAAGATGTCGATGTACTTCAGAGTGTGGTGATGCGTAAAATATTTCCACATGCGTTCTTTCAAAGTGCGTAGAAAACGTTCCACGATGCTGGCTTTGGTTTCGGGATTCTCGGTGGTAAAAAAATGAATGTCACGTTTCTTTAATTCTTTTTGGAAAGCTTGGTTCAGAAATTCGGTGCCTTTGTCCGTTTGCCATCGAAGAGGGTGACGGCCGCTTTGTTTCAACACCCGTTGCAGGGCTCGCACTAACTAGCTGCTCGATTTGGAAGTCAAGGGTACGACCCAGGCAAATTTGGAAAAGACGTCGATGACACAAAACAAATATTTGTAGCCACGATTGTAGCTGGCCAAATGAGAGACATCGGCTAAATCGGCTTGCCATTGATGATCGATGCCTTCCACTCGGGTGCGACTTCTGGCAAACTTGCGTCGAATGGGTTTGTGTAAAGTGTAGGTAGCTTGTTCTTGTAACCATCGTTGCACTTGAGGTAAACGGAGACTTTTCAGTCGAGTTTTGGCAGCACGATACAATTTTTGAACTCCTGCGTAACCTTCAGGATGGGAGGGATCGTAGTAAATGCTGGCTAAGACTTTTTCCATTTTTTCTGTTTGTGTGTTAACAAGACACCCACTCTTGGAGGATGCTACTCTTTTTCTCTTAGGGTACTTTCTTGGATTGCAATGCTTTGCGTGTGCGGCCGGCAATAGGTGTCGAAGAGGAGGATGTCTGAGCGGGGGATATCGGTTCTTGTTTCACTTCTGTCTTCACTTCTGTCTTCACTTTCTTTTTCTCTTGTGACGGAGAAGGGGTGGCCATCATCTTTTTAATCCATCCAATTCTGGAGATAGGTGGTGTTGTTAACTTGCGTACTTTTTCTGGTGGAGTTTGAAACCCTTCCTCTTCTTCTTCTCCTTTTTCTGTCTTGGTCACGGGTACTGGTGGTACTGGTACTGGTACTGGTACTGGTGATGGTGCTGGACTTTTCATCAAGGTCTTAAAATCTTTCAGAGTGGGTAGAGCTGTTTCGTCTAAAGCTTTCTGGTGAAAGAGTTGCAGTCGTTGCAAGAGTTGACCGTACTTTTGCGATTTTTCTGTTTCGGACAAATCTTGGCGATCCATCAAGGACTGCAATTCGTGTTGTAACTGGGACATCTCGCTCAAATGGGGATTGGAAGGTAAATGCGGGGTGCGTTGTTCTTGCCACCGATGGTATTCCATCCATCGTTTGTAAGGCACTAAAGCTAGTTTTCGTCCTTCCATGGGGTTGTCAGGGGTCGATTCTGAGATCTTGGGACTTCCGAGGGCCTTTTTATCTTGCTCCCACCAGTCCTCCCAACATGGTTCCCAAGACTCCTTTCAGTATGGGGCCTAACAAGAGAGGTAAAATACCTCCACGTTGGACCAACATCTTCTTTTTTTGACGAATGGGAATTTTCTTTTGAACCATTTGGCGAAGAACGTGACGATGTTTGCCTAAGCATTGTTTCTGGTGTTTGGACAAAGGGATCGTGCCTTTCAAAACGTTCAAACAACATTCGCACACGGTATCGATGACCTCTTTGGAGGCCGATTGAATGAGTTTTTTTCGTAGGGGTGGAGAAGCTTTGGACAGGATAGATAACATGTCCCCATGTTTGGCTAAACGTGGTGGCAGTCCTTTCCTTTTCTTTCCTTGGGGTTTTCTGGAGGGTGACATCTTTGAGTCTTCAGGAGCACCAAAAAAACACTGATACCCGACTTGGTCACAGGCCTTTTTTATACTGGAACGCGTCGCCACGGATTGTCTTTACGTCGTATCAGTTTGAGGACAGGCATGACACGTCGTGCAGGGGTACGAAACGGACTAAATCGAGCCAGTTCTTGCTTGGACAAATCCAGTAAACTTTGTAACATGCCCGATCTTTCTTGAACTTTGATTTTGGGAGAAGGTACTTTGTGAGCAGCAGCCACTGCCGCTAAATTGGAGGGTCCTGCCACTGGGGAAGTTCTTTTGGGGGTCATCAACGGAGAAGTTCTTGGTGTGATCAACGTCTCCAAGTACTCTTCAGTTCCTGGTGTCATCAACGGAGAAGTGGACAAAGGTGAGGATCCCGGAGACGCAGCCACTGCCGTGGCAGATCGTGGTTTGCGAGTGTAAGGTTGCGTCCTGGCCGAAGTGCCTCTCTTGCGACCAGTTTTCTTCTGTGGACTTTTCTTTTTCTGGGGACTTTTTCTCTGTTTCTTTTTCTGGGGGCTTCTTTTCTTTTTCCGGGGTGATGGTGTCTGGTCAGAGGAGGGCCCTGCCACTGGAGAAGTTCTCCTTGGGGACGTGGTCTTTTTCTTCTTGGGGCTTCGTTGGACTTTTGTCTTGGGTATAACTTTGGGGGCATTAGGATCCCATCTTAAGAGTGAGCGAATGATGACCCCTCCTAGAGTACCGCTCCCTCCAGGTTTCAAAATGATTTGTTTTTTGGTTTGAGTGTCGATGCGGGGATCGGCCAGTTGGACCAAAGCGACTTTGTTTCGATCGAAAAAGCGTTTGGTTTGATGAGGAATCTGAATGATTCCTTGGAGTATTTGACGTGCCGTCACCGTGAACCATCGTAAGACTTCTTTGAGACTAGCTTCTAAGACACGAGCTCGTGTTTGTGGATCTTTTTCTCGACTGATGCCATACAAGGCACGAATCAATTTGACGGGAAGATGCGACTGAAGGGACGTCATGTTCGCACTGAGAGTGAGACAGACGAAAAAGGGTCTGAGGTTTTATAGATTTTTTGATGGGGAGTGAAATGAAGTCGAGGACGGAGACGTGTACAGGACAGGCCCTCCGTCCTGGCACCAGTGGTGAAACAAGTGGGTACGAAATCGCAAATCCTCGGGAGTCGTAGGTTTCAAATCGACGAGTAAATAGGCGTGTCGCGTTTGAGTGGCATCGTCGTACGCCTGAGTCAGCCAAGGCGTTCCTAACTGTTTGGCTAAGACTTGCACTTGCGATTTATCTCGAGGGCTTTTAAACAAGACCACGTAATGCGCATTGAGACTGATGGTGCGATGGGCTTTACTTTGTTGAAACAAATCTTGGGTGATGTAAACGACACTGGCATTACGGTGATGCCCTTTGCGCGTGAACCACAGTTTAATTTCTTCTTCGTCTTCTCCTAACATGTCGTCGAAAATGACCAAATGGGTTTGACGGGAGTCAGAGACGATGCCGTCGTCTTCTTTAGGAATGCCTTCCACAAACACGATGGAATCGCCTTGACTTTCTCGCAAGAGGTTGTACGCCTATTGCCACTCTTTGTAACACCACACGATCCGTTGAGGTGGCCGATCGATCAAATGATGTTTATGTTCGATCAAACGTTTGACGAATTCGGTTTTGCCTGAACCGCTAGGTCCAGCAATGAGCATGTTAAAGGGATGGCGAAGATACAAAGCCTCCCAACTGGCACGATCTAAGTGTTCGTCGATGACTTTGACAGTAGAGGAAGAGGGAGCAGAGACAGCAGAGGTAGCCATGGTGTGAGAAATGTCACTTGTGACACGAAAAAACAAACAAGACAAGAGTTTATATACTTTTTCAGAACACGTTTATTGAATGTTTGTTTTTCAAACATGAATACGAAAGACAAAAATACATAAAAGCCAAAGGCTTAAGTACAAGAATAAAAGGCACATGATAACCATGAACGTGGAATAAACACAAGTGTCTGTACAACAACCACATGTTTTGGGTAAAGTTCTAACCAGTTCTATAGTAGGGGGTAAGGTCACACAAGTGTCCTCCCGAAAGGGTCTTTCAGGCCTGTCCACGACAGTCCTGTCCTGGGTGACGGGTTCTTCTGGCACCGTCACTAACACGGGTTGAAAAGTAACTTTTTCCTTGAATAACTCTCGTGCATACTGGGCCACCTCTTGTGTCCAAGCCTCAAAACCCTGGTCTCGGTGATGTCCAACATTTGACTCCTAACCAATCTGGTTTCTTCTTCGTCAACGACATGGTAAGTTACTTCAATGAACAATGAACTATCGATCTTGCCTAGGGTTTCTTTTCATATACAGACCAATACCGACGTGACCGTACGGCAATGTAAAGTGATTGGGAAGTCGCACTCACTTCTGGTATACAATTTGATAGACTTTTTCCAAGGATCGACTGACGATGTGGTGAGTGGGTAAACGTACAATCTTGTTCGGTTGATAGGTGGTCACTTTAAAGTTTCCATCCTCTCCCGATTGCAAGGCTTCTTTCAATACCCCAAAGTTGACCATTCGACTGGTACGATGATTCAGAGTCAGTCCTTTCACTTTGCACGTCGTGTGCACTTCTTGTTTGTCCCGGTATTCGTAGCCGTAATTTTTGGGGCCGCCACTGACGAAACTTAGAATCTTGTCGTCGGGATGCTCGTCTGTCCAGGCTCCTAAACGGTCTCCTTCGATGTCAGGGTGATGTTGAATCGGGTGATGGATGTAAATGCAACTGTCCGTGTCAAAGTACAGGACGCGTTCTTCTAACAGTTCTAAAGCTTCGTACAATTTTAAGCGAGCATGAGCTGTCACGTAAGCCGCAATGATGACATTTCCAAAAGGGTCGTCTTGTACAAAGTCCAGATCTTCTTCGTAATTGACCAAGATCAAATCCTCTCGAACGACGTCCACGTGTTTCATGTATTTGGTTTTGTCGTGAACCATCTGGAAGTAGCGGGAAGGTTGTGTCAAATATTCCGTCTTGGGTAAACACGGTCGTTGTGCCATTTTACCCCACAAGCAATTTAACATCACTTTGGCAAACGATCGCCTGCCTTCGTTTTTCTCGATGTGGTCTAAAGAGATGCCTTCTTGTTCGTAGTATTTCTCTTTGAATTGTATTTGGTCTTCGGGAGTGTGACACCAGGAGGGATAGCCGCTGGCATCTTGCTTCAGTTTCAAAAAGGCATCCACGTAGTCGGCGAAAATGCCTTTCTGAGTAGGGTTACCCTTGTGGTACTGTTGTGTCTTGGGAAAGTGGCAAATTTCGTACACTTCTAACAGTTGGTATCCCATGTCCAGAGCTTTGAACAATTCTACGCTGACCCAGGTTCCCGTCAAGGCACGTTCTTCCTGGCTGTGATGACAAGGCTGATCTTGGTTGCACGTTTCGGCACAAGTACGGCACAAGGGAAACATCAGTTTGCCTTGACAATGGTGAGGTAAGACGGGATGGTATAGGTTCGTGGGAGGCAAAACTTTGCACTTGATCAAGCCTTCGTATTGTCGAATGTTTTTCAGGTCGATGTGTTCCGTCAGCAATTGTGGGTGCCCTACAGGAAAGCGACAATATTTGCACACGTAGGGATACAGCGAACACACGTCCAAGTATTTGATTTCTTCTCCTTTCTCTTCGTCGGCTTGGTACAGCAAACAGGTGGCATTGGTCCTTCCTCCGTACAAACTATCCCTGGGGTTCAGTGCGTCCATGAACTGGTAACTTTCCACGAGGCGTTTAAACTCGGGATCGGTTTTCATACGATGATCGTATTCGTGTTCCCACATTTCCACCACTTGGTATCCTTGCTGTTCTAACTTTAGGCGCCGCTGACAAGTGTCCTGGTACAAGTCTTCCATGGTCCGTTGCAAAAACTGATTTTTAGTGTCACGGTCAGGGTAGCAAACGGGACATCCGTGAAATAAGCAACCGTTAAACTCGTACACGATCTTCGGGTTTTCTAAGTCCCAGCCATCGACCGAATACGTTCCGATGGTCTTTTCTCCTCCTCCGTTGCGGGCATGCTGAATCCACTTGTCTTCCTTGTCGCACAAGTAATGTAACCAACGTAGGGCTTTGACCGAGTATTGACGCTTGACATAGTGGGTCGTTTGAGGACTGATGACAGCTACGGTGTTTTCAGGCATAAATCGTTGGCGGTACACTAAGGAACACGCTTTGGCAATGGTGCAAGCTTCTTTCAAAGGATCGACCCCTCCGTGTTCCATGAACAGTTCTCGAAATTTTCCACAGCAACGTCGTAAAATGTCCACGTCGGAACGACAATACTTTAACATTTCTTCCTGAAAGTCGAAGGGGTCAGAGGCATGAGCCTGGTACCAAGCGTAGAAAGCTTCTCGTTGTTCGGTACGCATGTTGTCGGGGTCGTAATAGTGAGCCTCAGGTAAATGGGGTAGAACGGCGTGTTGATTGGCTTCTGTATTGAAAAAGTAAGGAAAGTACCCTTTAGCCATTTCTGTCATTCCAAACGTTTTAGGCATTCGACTCAAAGGCATAGCCAAGTAACTCATCGAATCTTTAAACTGCACTTGTCCCACTTGCATGAAAATGATTTTGGCTCCGTTCAAAGTCACTTTAGGACGTTCGGTGCCATGTTCCGTATAGTACCTCAAAAGAAACTGTCCATCGTATCCGGAGAAATTGTGAGCCATCACCGTGGCATGACGATGACAATCTCCGTAACGTTCGATGTCCTCTTGGCTCCACGTCTTGTCGATGGGGTCTAAGACCCATTGGGCAAAATCGGCTAATGAGTTTGGTCCCCGAAAGATTTTTTCACGCCCTCCGGGAATCTTGCTGCAGTGAGGGCAATGACTGAAGATAGGTTCTTGAATGCACTTCTCGCACGCTCGATGAGCCACGCAGAAATTAGGAATGTGAATGCCGGTCTCTTGCATGCATTCGAAATCGAAAAAGATGAAATTGCCTTTCTTCTTGTGACTGTCCTCTTTCTCTGGTGGGGGTTGGTATTTTTGCACGTAGCATTGGTGTTCCAAGTCCACGATGTGGTGACAAATGTGACATTTTTTCTTTCCTCGACATACGTGTGCCTTGGTACTATTGGTACGTATGCCTTGTCTACACGTAGGGCACATTCTCAGCAGTTGACAAGCACATTTCTTCTGTGAACGTTGTGTTTTCAAATGTTGTTGGTAACAGGTAGGGCTGACAAACGTGCGCAGACAAGTTGAACAAGGCACTGGTTCTTCGCTCAGACAGGGTGGAGAGGCTAAACATCCTGGGCATTTCCATCCACAATGTTTGTGTTGCTCTCGATTGTTATAACCATAGTCACATTTCTCACAATAATAAACATATCCCAGGAATCCGGTGATACTGGTAATGGTATCGAAATGTTCATCGTGATGATAGACATGAATGTATTTTCCGTCCTTAAAATCTTGGCCTCGAAACAACAGAGACCCACGCATTTCTTGAGGGTGCACTTTCAAGGTGTAGCGTGGAGCTAGGGCATCTTGCAATTTTTGCATCTCAGGAATGCCACAGGGTGTGTCTTTGGACAGTCCGGCTTGTTGTAACAGGAGTTCTGCTTCGTTTCGTTGTTTGGCTCGGTCCGATCGTTGAATAGTTTTCCAGGTTCTTTTCCATTCTACCGTTTCGTTCTTGTTGGCATAGGTTCGTCCCACCACGATGGCACGGGCTAAACACATCTGGTCTTGAGGGTTGTGAATTCGGACGAGACTTGTTTTGGTGTTGCGAAGGTCGTCCACCAATAACATCTTTTTGCGTCCTGTCCCTTGAGGAAGAGAGACGTGGGCCATTTTCAGTGTGGCTTTACCATCGGTGATGTCAAACTGGTCATTAGATTGTTGTACGTGTTGAATCTTGTCCATGATTTTGGAAGGGGTTAGTTCTGCGGGTCTGCTAAACTCGATCCAAACAGGGGATTTCAAACCGTCGTGATCTATGGATAGTGTCAAGCGATCGTCTTATTTGGGTTGACATTGTCGCTTGAGTGCGGTGAGCAAAGAATCCCACATCTCGGTGATAAATCCTTCTGCTTTCTCCAAGGGTACGTCGGCCTTGAAATCTTTAAACTTCACCGTGTAATTGTAAGCCGTGGTTCTAAATTTTCTAGAGGAGCGCTTTTCCGTCTCTCGAATGGAATAGTACTTTTCAGGGTTGACTAAGGGTGGTGAACTTGGTTTAGAGGGTTCGGATTCTGGTTCACTCATGTCCTCTTCAAAATCACTGGCATGAATTTGTGCCAAGATTTCAGCCCTGGTACGAGGCGATAGATCACGTTTCTGCCTCTTACTTTCTTCTTCTTCTTTCTTCTCGAATGAATAGGATCGTTTCATCTTGAGTGCAAAACGTCAAATGACTCAAGTTCAAACACCATAGATTAATTTATAGTCATGGCAAACCAGCGTATATAAAAAGGGTGTGTCTTGTCCTTTCACTATTCATTTCACTCTCAAACCGAGGAGAACGATGGAAGAGCCTACCCAGATGGAACGTTTCGTCAGAGCTTTGCGAGGGGTCATTAGAAAATTCTCTTCAGACCAGCCGACGGACTACTCTCCTTCCTTTCGAGATAAAAGTCAAGATACTTGCTATATCTGTCAGAAGAAAGGGCATTGGTCTTCAGAGTGTCCAGACCGTCAAAAAAGAAAAAAAACAGGGACTAAAAAAGACAAAAGTCAAGATACCTGTTATTATTGTAAAGAAAAAGGACATTGGTCTCCAGATTGCCCAAAAAAGAAACAAGAGGAGTCAGAAGAAAAGAAGGATTCTTCAGAAGAAGAGAGGGATTCTTCGAAAGAAGAGAGGGATTCTTCAGAGGAAGAAGAGGAAGAAAGAAGACAATTCTATTTACAAGAGGCAAAGAAACAGGAGAAGAAAAGAAGAAGGGAAGAAAATGAGGAGAAAGAAGATGAAAAGACGGTGAAGAAATTCAAAAAACAGAGAGACTAAATAAGGAGAAAGAAGAAGTCAATGAACTTTTTATTAAAGTGATGTGTTGTGAATTGTGAATTGGATTGTAAAAAATGGAGAAAAGAATACATGAATGATATAAGGTAAGTGTCTTTGAGTTTTGATTTTAAAATAAGAAGCTACACTCACGCACTCATACACAGACACGTACTATAAGGGTAAAATGGGTGGGGTTTATTTCTGAGTTATTGGCAAATTGAAATTGTATTTCTTTTCGAGAAATGTGGGTGGCCCTGAAAAGGGCCTTTTTGGTGTAGGGGTGAGTTTAACCAATCAACTTTAACTGCCTTAAGCCTTTGCCACGGCCAAGGCCTACTTCTGATGATTGGGTTGAAATCACTAAGGGTGGTACGATAGGCTTAGTCACAGGGTTGGCGTGTTTAGCTCGGGAAGGTCGTATTCTCTTCGCTCGTGATAAAAAGTCTGATACATTTGTTTCAGACTTCTTAACTCCGCTAAAATGTCCAACAGTACCGTAGCCGTTTGATTTTCACCCTCTTGTTTCTTTGCTGCTACTTCTTCTTGCTGTTGTTACTGTTGTTTTTTTCTTACCTCTTCTTGTTGCTGTTGCTGTTGCTGTAGGAGAAAAGCTTGTTCCGCTTCCTTTTGTCGTTGCATAAATTTCTCCAATTCTTCTTTCTGTCTCTGTCTAAAATTCTCCACTTGCGGTAATGAAGAAGGTAACGAAGGTTCCGGAACAAATTCTTGCGAGGTAAGAAAATCCACAAAATCCCAATGTACCTCTTCTGAAAGTAAGTCCGGGTTCCCTTGGGCAGTCTCCCCTGCTGGTGCACCCCAATGGATCGTTTTCTGAGTTTCCGTCATGTTGAATCACTGTCGCATAGATTGACTGCACACAAGCGCTAACGAATCTATATAGACCATGTGACGTCACAGACTGCTCTCTTCGGATTGGATGCGAGCTGACTGAATTTTGTAACGCGTGTTCGAATTGGTGAATGAATTCAATCCGTTTCAATCCTTCCTGTACCTATAAATAAGCGCAGTTCAGTGCATTGATTCACCTATTCTCGTCGCTTCAAGATGTGGACCACAGTTGAGTCATCCACCCTTGTGTCTTCCATGATGTTTAGGACGGACATGCTCATGTATGTCAGGTCCAAGTGGACTGTTGTTGATAGGACAGATACTAGTCAATGGATGAGGAGAGTTTACATAGAAAGACAAGGATGTCTCAAGAGGGTACTTGTGTATGGACCGGCAGTTAGAAGGAGTTTAAGAAGAAGAAGAAGATGTGACAGATGCCATCTATGTTAATATTAACATAAACCCAAAGGCCCTTTTCAGGGCCAGCCATATTTCTCGAAAAGAGATAGCCTTTCAATTGCCTACCCCTTTTTTTAAATTTAAATTTAAATTTAAATTTAAAAAAAATTATATAAAAAAAAATCCCATATTCAATTCCCCTTGTCCCTAGACAGACCCAAACTCTATTCCCCATGTTCAATTCCCCTTGTCCCTAGAGTGACCCACGATTTTTCTCCATGTTCAATTCCCCTTGTCGCCAGAGTGACCCACGATTTTTCTCTATGTTAAATTTCCCTTGTCGCCAGAGTGACCCACGATTTTTCTCCATGTTAAATTTCCATTGTCGCTAGAGTGACCCAGGGGTCTCTGTAATGCTAATTCCCATTGTCGCTAGGGTGACCCCATTCACTACTCATAAGTAACTCTGTGGTTTGCAAATGATATACAATTTTGCTTATTATCCACAAGTAAAACCATATGATTGCATTTATAGTAAAGGTAACTGCACTTGCATATGGCGAATTACTGTATTTATGTAGCTCTCTATATGACTCATGGTATTAATTCAGTTCCCATAGAAAACATATGCAAACAAAATGATATTTAAAATTCAATAACTTTAAATTTCTGAGTGCTCATAATCAAACCTATAGTTATCAGTATAAGCATTCTGGAAAACAGTTTCTATATAGAGAAAACGATATGAGCTGCGGAATCGATGTGTCTGAAACATGTTTCAATTCGCACCTGAGTCGGGAGCCAATTTCAGTAATGAGTGTTCCAGACTCAAGACTGTTAAAGGACTGAAATTTCATCAATACAAAAATATCTCTTTTTTCACTTACAACCAAGATAATCTCCCAAAATATTAGTTTTACTAACATCTATCTTACATTATCAAATAATTCTGACCAACCCATATATGATCTTCATTCACTGTGCGCCATAGTCGCTAAATGACAAGAATCAGAACACAATTAATTTTACTATATATTCTCTACATTTTTTCTCAGTACTGAATTTTCCATTATGTCCAAATGATAACAACTCATATCTCATTATAAAGTACCTTCAAAGATAAGATCACGGTGAAGTTCTTTTCATAGGATACCCGGCATTTTTTGAAAGACTGGCCAATAAAAATTGCACCATACTCTGGGTCACATATTTCACTACAGCAGCGTCATCAATGCCTCATTACTCAATGGCACTGTCACTGAAATGCACACAGTCAATCACGCCATAATGCTCAGATTCTAAAGACGAACCAATTACCTTTAAATCAACACCACAAATGTCTAAATCTAACTCTTGTATCACCACCAAATGGAGACAGGAAAAATGCTCTAAAAATAGACTGGGACTACATTTGTACTGAACCGGAACTAAAACTTGTGATCGAATTCCAAATAGGTGATTCTGCTATATGGCCATAGAAAACAAATTATTTTACCAGATGTTCTCTACATTTGTTTCTCAATACTGCCTTTCCACTGTGTGACAATCAAAACAAATCATATGTTAATCTAAACTACCTTCAATGATGACTTCACGGTGAAGTTCTTGTCAAAGGTTGACCTGCATTTTTTTTGAGAGGCTGGACTGTCAACAGAGCAGCATGTAAACAGAACACAGATTTCACTTCCGGATCATCACCAAAGCCTTATTACTCATTGTGCACATTCGCCGAAATAAACAAGGAACACCACACCTTGAGCTCATATTCTCAAGAAAAAACAATTATCTTTAAATCCCTACCAAAAACGCATGAATATAACTTTTATATCACCACCAAAATGAAAGAGGAATAAATGTTCTAAACATAGACTAGAACTAAATTCGTGGGTACCTAAATGAAAGTACTAATTGTGACCTGATTCCATATGGCAATTTACCATCCCATTTTGGATATTATCCCAACGCCAATCAACTCTGAGGTCACGTCTGTGTGCTAAGAGCAACAAATTAGTTCCAAATTACGTGGTTATATTACTTTGTTTATTTTCATGACTTATTAAAATCAATCTAATAGATCATTTGAAATTAATCACAATTATTTTTTTAAGTGTGTAAATATGAGTTTTTGCAAACCACAAAATTGCCGAAACTTACTGGAGCACTTCCGTTGTCAAATCTTCATTTTGGGAGGTGCATAGTTTTGCACATTGTAAAGCTCTTTAATTTCGGGGTAAGCAAATCTTGCTTATAGTTTGCAATCCCATAATGCCTAGCAGAAGTGACTGGTTTTCAAAAGAAAAATAGGAACTTGAAGTTTGCTCTAATTTATCTTCACCCATTTCCAGACTGGTTTCCTTTTTTAATACAATTACTAGTCTCCTCCAGGTGTAGGGATCTGTATTCAGAAATAGACAAAGATAGCAATGACTGGTGCATTATAGAAGAGTTGTAGACAAGACTTAAAAGAAAAGTTGAGTCACTTGGTTACATGTGAGATCAAGTTAATTTATATTTATATCTTATTTTGAAATTTTCAAGGTTGTTTTTAAAAAATGTGATAAACATCACTGAAAATGTATTTGATGACAGGATAAATCTGCCCCGTATTTATTCACTTTTAAATTGCTTATAAGGTCTGATGTAGAGTAGTTCTGGCAGAGTTATTATTCTTATGTGCGGGGACTAAACGGGTCTGTCCTCGTGACATTGTCAATTAAATATTGCTTCCTATAATGTGAAAAGCATGCTTATGACTCAAGGTATAGTAATTTCGGCATGTTGTTTATGACTATGGAGCAGCTGGTATACTAGTCCAACAACGTAACACCAACACATAAATAACACGTTGTATGCCTTACTTTGTATAACTACTGTATGCTACCCTCGACCTGCCATGGTTCGTGCCCTTAACATGTACACGTAACGCGTTTTTTTTTATATTATATTACGTGAAACAACCAATATCGCCACGGAAAGTGGCTAACTATATCTGCCTAAATTATTCATCGATGGAAAATGTTTATAAACTCTCCGTGGCATTTGCCAGATACCTTTTTTTTCCCAAGCGTGTCATAAATTTGTCCATTTCCAGAAGTACATCTACGGTTCATGCCCAATAAATAATTGCTATGTGACGTAAACCTGGAGTGAAATAATAAGACCAAGATTTAAAAATCAATAGTTTATGATGTCCCGAGCGTGCTAATATTTGTATCTGCAATATATTTCATCAATTCAAACGAATAATGAACTGCAATAAAACGCGTATAAATAATGATGACAGAAATATCAAAGAGAGCAAATCTTTTTATTTTTTTTCTTTCAAGCCCTTGTTAAAATTATCATTTTTAACAAATAAGTTAATTCTTTAAACATTTTCCATACTATTTCATAATAACGATTTTTCCCCTCATTTTAAAATATTTCAATGAAAATTTTACAGTTTTCCATTAGATTCATTTTTCTAACACGATATATGAAGTTTAAGTAACCACGTTTTTGCATTGCATTTGCCATCACAAAAATCAATGTCGTAGGTTCCCTGCTAATCAAAAGGTAAAGTAAGCTAACATGTAAACAGCGGCCCTGACTTGAACAGCCAACACTCACTCCAGGACCGCAAACTCGTGGCAAATATGGCATTAATTAAACTGTATTTTTCTTAATTTGACGAAAGGTATTGGTCCTGTTCATTCGATGACATCAGGAACTCAAAAGAAGCTTAGCCGAGTTTCATCTGACCATAGCCACCCCATTTTCAACACCTGGACATTTATGTTGGGTTGTAGGGTCAGAGTCCATCGCCTATCGAAAAGTTGGAATTCGCTTACACCATGCGGTGTCGACATAGGGTAGCTGTTTACTAGCCGGCCTATTAAACTTTTACGACCTTTCGCCAAGATATACCTGCATGGAATCGATACGAATATGATATTTTCTCAAAAATTACAATTATATCATTGTTATGTCTACAATCCGCTCACAGACGAAACGAAACTACATCGTTGGTGAAATTTGATCTGGAGCTTGCCATTTGCATTACTCGTCATATGACTACATATATCTCGCAACATACATGTCAGTGACATCAGAAGTCCAATGTCCAAATATCAAAACTCGGGTACCTAGGGTCAGGGGAAACTGGTTAAAAACAAGCACTCCAGCAAATTGTGTATAAATGGGTGCAAGAGACAGTTTGTGTGCACAAATTTAATGTTGCATATACCTGCCTAATATAAAAATTCATAAAAAGATAATATACATGAGTGCAGTTGCGTCACTTAGGTTGGTATCACCTAGTGCGGTAACTCATGGTGTCACCCTCAATGACCTCCGTCCTGCAAGGAAATTAAAAATTGTATACACAGAAATGTTGGTGTCACCCCCTCGGATGGTGTCACCCCGGTCCGCACCCCCGCACCCCCTCTCCCCAGTGACGCCACTGCATGAGTGAGGTCAGAAAGGTCCATACTTTTTGGATAGGTATAATACATGAGAATACCATTCAACTGACTTGACAAGTAAGTGGTAATTCATAGAATAAGAAGTTGATGCACCCACCCACCCCATGTATACATGCATTTTTCATGCCAAGAGGCCAATATTGAGAACACTTGATGCTCACACTGCAAACACAAACCATTTCCCTGGGTGATAATTTTGAAAAACATTGTATACTTAATAGCTTGATGCAGTTCAAAATAATTGTCATCCAGACAGCTTTTGAGATATTCTACTTGACTTGAACCAACATGTGCCCTGCTTCCTAATTGACAAATGGTATTTCACTGGCTACATACTGTGCAGTGATTACGATATGGTTGGTGTAAATGCCTCGAGTTATTTTCAAAACCAACACAAGCCAGAAAGACTACGGTAAATTCACAAATATATCCATATCTTTAGTTATTGCACATAATAACTCATCAAATCACACCATAGCTTTAAGAAATTTACCAGAGGCTAATTTATGGAACTGTCCCCTGCCACCTTATCTAGAAGGATCTTCGTCCAGGAAAAGGGCTCGTGTTTGCACTGTGAGCATCACATGGTGTCAAAAATGACCTTCGGACATTACAATTGCAGGTAGAAATTTGGGATTGGGGTGCATAAACGTCTTTTGTTATGAACTGCCATTGACTTCTTTGGTCAAGTAGACAATATTCTTATGCTTTGTTTTAATATACGTATCCCAAAATGTGGACCTTTTTTACCTCACTTGAAGATTTGACTTTTTTATACTGGATCGCTGATTGCGGCATAAATTTATACATAAAAACTGGCCCCTCCTCCCTAACCAGACAAACGCTAAATCAATGGCTGTAACTGAGACGCAGACAATATTTTAATAGAGGAATCTGATATTTTTTTCCTCTTAATTGTACCCAACTTGTAAATAAAATTTTATATTAACCAATGCAATCAATAGGAAAGAGTCACGCCTTTAATAACGCGTAAATGAGACGATCTTGCTTGATTTCCTCTTGGTAACAGAGGAGTAAATAGGGTCACAAAATGACAAATGACTCTGACCAATAATTATATCGTTGGTTAATATGTGTTCCTTCAAGCCTATCAAATTAATTATAACTTTTTGTGTATGCTAAGCTATGTAATTCAAAACATAAGACAGTAAATCCTTATTGCTAAGTGATTACACTCGTAATATAAATTTCCATTTGGCAGATACATTAACTCCATACTTTTAAGAAAAAAAAAATAGTAAATAGCTTTAAAAAAAAATAGTATTTTTTATCAGAAGTTTTTCCACAAGTTTTATTTGGCCCGGGTATCTTTCATAAAATGTAATTCGGCCATCTGAAGGAAGCCCATGTTTCGTTACTATTCAGCATGTTACTGAGTACACAGGATCAGTATTTTAGCCTTAATGGTAAGTTTTGTTGTTATATGGAAACAAATCTGACTACATCTCAACTTATATTCTTATCAAGTGTGTTTGCATAAATAATTAAGGATGGAGAACGGAGATAATACATAATCTTCTTTTTATTGTTTACGTTCCCCTCATGTTGAAAAGTATGTACCCTTGTTTCCAACGCAAATAACTTTAAATGTGGTAACATGTTTTGGCAAATGACTCTTGTACCAAAAAGAAATGCAATTTTATGCAACATATACCCCATATCAAAATGAATTGTTTAAACATTGATCATCTAGAAAATATTTTTGAAGCACAGTTTGTCCATGATAGTTTTTTAAACTGTTACGCTTACCTTCAATTCTGAGAGAGAAATAGGCAAGTGTATCAATTTTCCTCCAGGATTAGTGCTCATGTAATTTCATAATTTTTCTTACCAGTGTGATGAAATTTTTCATCTTCAATGTTGAAACTGTTGATAATATATTGTGAAATATTTGCTATTTTTATTTGAAATCGGATGCCATTTACTATTGTTCGTCTTTCCACTAGGAGGCGCTCGTGTTACTATCACTTTCTCCCGAATTCTTTCATACATAATAACATTTGTGCAAAATGCGTTGTGAATGTCCCGAATGTGTTCCCAAAACCCATTAATACGGGTGAGATCCGCCGTTTTGGCAGTTGTGGTTCAGGATCGGGAGATCTCGGCCCAAAACGGAGTCTTTCCTTAACGGAGTCTGCACACAACAAGTCGGTTGTTTACAGATTTGGCAAAGGCAGATTTAGTTAAGAAATACATCCATATACTCGTACCATTACGGATTCGTCCCACAATAAAGTTGGCCCTCTAACCCTTGATCTTATTTTTTTATTGAACAAAATATGTTTAAACAAAATATCAAAATCTGCCCTACATTTGCTTTTGTATGGCTTCGCAATACTTGTCGTTACAGAACAATAGCCAGTATTGTCCGTTTCGGAGCAAAGTTTATATCTTTTGGTGGTTAAATGGGACCGCTGAGGTGGCCTAGTGGTTAGAGCATTAAGAGGTTAGTGTTAGGACTGGTCGGCCGGATGTCGGGAAAATGTGACTGGATGGGGACATCATGCTATATGTCTGCGGCATGATGCCCCAGTGCTAGACATCACTTTAAAATGCCACATTGCAGAACTCGTAGCGATATTACTGAAAATTGTTAAAGCTACGTTAAACATCTAAATCACGCGCACACACCAAAATGATCATTTGAACGAATCCACGAGGTACGGACATTGTGTATGTAGATAAATCCACTAGGTACGGACCATTGTGTATGTAGAGAAATCCACTAGGTACGGACCATTGTGTAAGTAGAGAAATCCACTAGGTACGGACCATTGTGTATGTAGAGAAATCCACGAGGTACAGAAGTAGTGAATAGGGCCACCTTAGCCTCAATGGGAATTAGCATTACAGACCCCCCCCCCCCGGGCCACTTTAGCCTCAAGGGAAATTTAACATGGAGAAAAATCGTGGGCCACTATAGCCTCAAGGGGAATTGAACATGGGAAATAGTCTTGGGCTACTCTAGCCTCAAGGGGAATTGAACATGGGAAAAAGTCTTGGGCCACTCTAGCCTCAAGGGGAATGGAACATGGGGGCAATAAAGTGTGGGTCTATCTAGGGACAAGGGGTGAAGTGAACATGGGATTTGTTTTTTGTTTTTTTTTAATTTAAAAAAAGGGGTAGGCAATTGAAAAGTCATTCTCTTTTCGAGAAATATGGGTGGCCCTGAAAAGGGCCTTTGGGTTTATGTTAATGTATCCATTAACATAAAGGGCATCTGCGTCTTACTCGAGGGCCATAAATCAGTGTCCTCTTCAGGCAACCTTGTCTTTCTACGTACACTCTTTGTATCCACAGACTGGTGTCTGACTTGTCGACAACGGTCCACTTGGACCGGACATACATGAGCATGTCCGTCCTAAACATCATGGAAGACACAAGGGTGGATGATTCGACTGTGGTCCACATCTTGAAGCGACGAGAACAGGTGAATCAATGCAGTGAACTGCGCTTATTTATAGGTAGAGGAAGGATTGAAACGGATTGAGTTCATTCACCAATCCGAACACACGTTACAAAATTCAGTCAGCCCGCATCCAATCCGAAGAGAGCAGTCTGTGACGTCACGTGGTCTATATAGATTCGCTAGCGCTTGTGTGCAGTCAATCTATGCGACAGTGATTCAACATGACGGAAACTCAGAAAACGATCCATTGGGGTGCACCAGCATGGGAGACCGCCCAAGGGAACCCGGACTTACTTTCAGAAGAGGTGAACTGGGATTTTGTGGATTTCTTACCTCGCAAGAATTTGTTCCGGAACCTTCGTTACCTTCTTCATTACCGCAAGTGGAGAATTTTAGACAGAGACAGAAAGAAGAATTGGAGAAATTTATACAACGACAAAAGGAAGCGGAACAAGCTTTTCTCCTACAGCAACAGCAGCAAGAAGAAGAGGTAAGAAAAAAACAACAGCAACAACAGCAAGAAGAAGTAGCAGCAAAGAAACAAGAGGGTGAAAATCAAACGGTCACGGTACTGTTGGACATTTTAGCGGAGTTAAGAAGTCTGAAACAAATGTATCAGACTTCTTTATTACGACCGAAGAGAATACGACCTTCCCGAGCTAAACACGTTAACCCTGTGACTAAGCCTACCGTACCACCCTTAGTGATTTCAACCCAATCATCATCAACATTACGCAGTCCAGAAGTAGGCCTTGGCCGTGGCAAAGGCATAAGGCAGTTAAAGTTGATTGCTTGAACTCACCCCTGCACCAAAAAAAAGGCCCTTTTCAGGGCCACCCACATTTCTCGAAAAGAAATACAATTTCAATTGCCAATAACTCAAAAAAAAACCAACCCATTTTACCCCCGATAGTACGTGTCTGTGTATGAGTGCGTGAGTGTAGCTTCTTATTTTAAAATCACAACTCAAAGACACTTACCTTATATAATTAATTTATTCTTTTATCCATTGTTACAATCCAATTCACAATTCACAACACAACACTTTAATAAAAAGTTCATTGACTTCTTCTTTCTCCTTTTTATTCTCTCTGTTTTTTAAATTTCTTCACCGTCTTTTCCTCATTTTCTTCCCTTCTTCTTTTCTTCTCCTGTTTCTTTGCCTCTTGTAAATAGAATTGTCTTCTTTCTTCCTCTGAAGAATCCCTCTCTTCCTCTGAAGAATCTCTCTCGTCTTCTGAAGAATCCCTCTTTTCTTCTGACTCCTCTTGTTTCTTTTTTGGGCAATCTGGAGACCAATGTCCTTTTTCTTTACAATAATAACAGGTATCTTGACTTTTGTCTTTTTTAGCCCCTGTTTTTTTTTTCTTTTTTGACGGTCTGGACACTCTGAAGACCAATGCCCTTTCTTCTGACAGATATAGCAAGTATCTTGACTTTTATCTCGAAAGGAAGGAGAGTAGTCCGTCGGCTGGTCTGAAGAGAATTTTCTAATGACCCCTCGCAAAGCTCTGATGAAACGTTCGATTTGGCTAGTCTCTTCCATCGTTGTGCTCGGCTTGAGAGTGAAATGAATAGTGAAAGGACAAGACACACACCCTTTTATATACGCTGGTCTGCCATGACTATAAATTAGTCTATGGTGTTTAAACTTGAGTCATTTGACGTTTTGCACTCAAGATGAAACGATCCTATTCATTCGAGAAGAAAGAAGAAGAAGAAAGTAAGAGGCAGAAACGTGATCTATCGCCTCGTACCAGGGCTGAAATCTTGGCACACATTCATGCCAGTGATTTTGAAGAGGACATGAGTGAACCAGAATCCGAACCCTCTAAACCAAGTTCACCACCCTTAGTCAACCCTGAAAAATACTATTCCATTCGAGAGACGGAAAAGCGCTCCTCTAGAAAATTTAGAACCACGGCTTACAATTACACGGTGAAGTTTAAAGATTTCAAGGCTGAAGTGCCGTTAGAGAAAGCAGAAGTGTTTATCACTGGGGTGTGGGATTCTTTGCTCACCGCACTCAAGCGACAATGTCAACCCAAAGAAGACGATCGCTTGAGACTTTCCATACAACACGACGGTTTGAAATCCCCTGTTTGGATCGAGTTTAGCACCCCTGCAGAATTGACCGCTTCCAAAGTCATGGACAAGATTCAATACGTACAACAATCTAATGACCAGTTTGACATCACCGATGGAAAAGCCACACTGGACATGACCCACGTCTCTCCTCCTCAAGGGACTGGACGCAAAAAGATGTTTTTAGTGGACGACCTTCGCAGCACCAAAAAGAGTCTCGTCCAAATTAACAACCCTCAAGACCAGATGTGTTTAACCCGTGCCATCGTGGTGGGACGAACCTATGCCAACAAGAACGATACGGTAGAATGGAAAAGAGCCTGGAAAACTATTCGACAATCGGACCGAGTCAAACAACGAAACGAAGCAGAACTCCTGTTACAACAAGCTGGCCTGTCCAAAGACACACCCTGTGGCATTCCTGAAATGCAAAAATTGCAAGATGCCCTAGCTCCACGCTACACCTTGAAAGTGCACCCTCAAGAAATGCGCGGGCCTCTGTTGTTTCGAGGCCAAGATTTTAAGGACGGAAAATACATTCATGTTTATTATCACGATGACCATTTCGATACCATTACCACTATCACTGGATTCCTGGGATACAGATATTACTGTGAGAAATGTGACCGTGGTTATAATAATCGAGACCAACACAAACATTGTGGAATGAAATGCCCAGGATGTTTGGCCTCTTCACCCTGTCTGAACGAAGGACCAGTGCCTTGTTCAACTTGTCTGCGCACGTTTGTCAGCCCTACCTGTTACCAACAACATTTGAAAACACAAGGTTCACAGAAGAAATGTGCTTGTCAACTGCTAAGATTGTGCCCTACCTGTGGACAAGGCATATGTACCAATACTGCCAAGGCACACGTATGTCGAGGAAAGAAAAAATGTCACATTTGTCACCACATCGTGGACTTGGAACACCAATGCTACGTGCAAAAATACCAACCCCCACCAGAGAAAGAGGACGGTCACAAGAAGAAGGGCAATTTCATCTTTTTCGATTTCGAATGCATGCAAGAGACTGGCATTCACATTCCTAATTTCTGCGTGGCTCATCGAGCATGCGAGAAGTGCATTCAAGAACCTATTTTCAGTCATTGCCCTCACTGCAGCAAGATTCCTGGAGGACGTCAAAAAATCTTTCGGAGACCGAACACGTTAGCCGATTTTACCCAATGGGTCTTAGACCCCATCGACAAGACGTGGAGCCAAGAGCACATCGAACGTTACGGAGATTGTCATCGTCATGCCACAGTGATGGCTCACAATGTCTCCGGATACGATGGACAGTTTCTTTTGAGATACTATACGGAACAAGGCACCGAGCGTCTTAAAGTGACTTTGAACGGAGCCAAAATCATTTTCATGCAAGTGGGACAAGTACAATTTAAAGATTCGATGAGCTATTTGGCCATGCCATTGAGTCGAATGCCTAAAACGTTTGGAATGACAGAAATGGCTAAAGGGTACTTTCCACACTTTTTCAATACGGAAGACAATCAACACACCGTTCTACCCCATTTGCCTGAGGCTCACTATTACGACCCCGACAACATGCGTACCGAACAACGAGAAGCTTTCTACGCTTGGTACCAGGCTCACGCCTCGGACCCTTTCGACTTTCAGGAAGAAATGCTAAAGTATTGTCTTTCCGACGTGGACATTTTACGGCGTTGCTGTGGAAAATTTCGAGAACTGTTCATGGAACACGGAGGGGTCGATTCTTTGAAAGAAGCTTGCACCATTTCCAAAGCGTGTTCCTTAGTGTATCGACAACGATTCATGCCTGAAAACACCGTGGCTGTCATCAGCCCTCAAACGACCAACTTTGTCAAACGTCAATACTCGGTCAAAGCCCTATGTTGGTTACATTACTTGTGCGACAAGGAAGACAAGTGGATTCAGCATGCCCGCAACGGAGGGGGTGAAAAGATCATCGGAACGTATTCGGTAGATGGCTGGGACTTAGAAAACCCCAAGATCGTGTACGAGTTTAACTGTCGCTTATTTCACGGATGTCCAGTCTGTTACCGTGATCGTAGCACTAAAAATCAGTTTTTACAACGAACCATGGAAGCCTTGTACCAGGACATTTGTCAGCGGCGCATAAAGTTGGAACAGCAAGGATACCAAGTGGTGGAAATGTGGGAACACGAGTACGATCACCGTATGAAAACCGATCCCGAGTTTAAACGCCTCGTGGAAAGTTACCAGTTCATGGACCCGCTGAACCCGAGGGATAGTTTGTACGGAGGAAGGACCAATGCCACCTGTTTGCTGTACCAAGCCGACGAAGAGAAAGGAGAAGAAATCAAATACTTGGACGTGTGTTCGCTGTATCCCTACGTGTGCAAATATTGTCGCTTTCCTGTAGGGCACCCGCAATTGTTAACGGAAAACATCGACCTGAAAAACATTCGACAATACGAAGGCTTGATCAAGTGTAAAGTTTTGCCTCCCACGAACCTATACCATCCCGTCTTACCTCACCATTGTCAAGGCAAACTGATGTTTCCATTGTGCCGTACTTGTGCCGAAACGTGCAACCAAGACCAACCTTGTCATCACAGCCAGGAAGAACGTGCCTTGACGGGAACCTGGGTCAGCGTAGAATTGTTCAAAGCTCTGGACATGGGATACCAACTGTTAGAAGTGTACGAAATTTGCCACTTTCCCAAGACACAACAATACCACAAGGGTGATCCCACTCAGAAAGGCATTTTCGCTGACTACGTGGATGCCTTTTTGAAACTGAAACAAGAAGCCAGCGGCTATCCTTCCTGGTGTCACACTCCCGAAGACCAAATACAATTCAAAGAGAAATACTATGCACAAGAAGGCATCACTTTAGACCACATCGAGAAAAACGAAGGCAGGCGATCGTTTGCCAAAGTGATGTTAAATTACTTGTGGGGTAAAATGGCACAACAACCGTGTTTACCCAAGACGGAATATTTGACAGAACCTTCCCGCTACTTCCAGATGATTCACGACAAAACCAAATACATGAAACACGTGGACGTCGTTCGCGAGGATTTGATCTTGGTCAATTACGAAGAAGATCTGGACTTTGTACAAGACGACCCTTTTGGAAATGTCATCATTGCGGCTTACGTGACAGCTCATGCTCGCTTAAAATTGTACGAAGCTGTAGAACTGTTAGGGGAACGCGTCCTGTACTTTGACACGGACAGTTGCATTTACATCCATCACCCGAGTCAACAGCACCCTGACATCGAAGGAGACCGTTTAGGAGCCTGGACAGACGAGCATCCCGACGACAAGATTCTAAGTTTCGTCAGTGGCGGTCCCAAAAATTATGGCTACGAATACCGGGACAAACAAGGAGAAGTGCACACGACGTGCAAAGTGAAAGGACTGAATTATCGTACCAGTCGTGTGGTCAATTTTGGGGTATTGAAAGAAGCCTTGCAATCGGGAGAGGATGGAAACTTTAAAGTGACCACCTACCAACCGAACAAGATTGTACGTTTACCCACTCACCACATCGTCAGTCGACCCTTGGAAAAAGTCTATCAAATCGTGTACCAGAAGCGAGTTCGACTTCCCAATCATTTCACCTTACCGTATGGACACGTCGGTATTGGTCTCTATATAAAAAGGAACCCTAGGCAAGATCGCTAGTTCATTGCGACTGCCAAGACCGAGGGAACAAGATGAATACTTTCAGAGAAACACAAAACAAGTTGTTTAGAAAGGCACAATTCAAGTGTGAGGCTTCTGAAGTGGAATGCGATTGTGAGCCTTGCGATGGGTACGATGCTGTACGTTGTGACCTTAGCGATTCCGTAAAGCATCATGGGAACTTTAGTGTCACTACCCCTATTATGGAAAGGGATGCTGTGCGTGTCAAACCTGAGGGATGCGAAAGCGATGCCGCTCGTCCTCTTGGACATTTTACTGGATTTCGTTTTAAAGCGGAATGTTCACCTTCACGTCTACCGCCCTACGGATGTCATCCAGCCCTGAGCAAACTCCTGTTCATGTCACCCAACCCTCATCGAAACGAACCTGTGAAAGACGAATATTCGTTTCCTGTGCGTTTGTCGGAATACTGCGACTTTGAAAATCGTCTTCAATCGTTCAAAGGAAAATGGCCTAAGTATCTGGGAGGACCGACCCCCGAAGAATTAGCCAGAGCCGGATTTTTCTACTTGGGCGAAGGAGATAAAGTCAAGTGCTTCAGTTGCGGTGTGTCACTTCATTACTGGGAGCCGCAAGATTCAGCCTACGTAGAACATGCTCGATGGTCACCGGATTGTCATTACTTACCCTTAGTAGGACCGAGACATTGAAGTAACTTACCATAATCTGTTCATGGATACTTTACAAGAGAACATTCGTGCTTTGCCTGTGGAGTTGAGAGAACGCATTTACCGAGATCTGGTCAAAATACAAGTGAAACGTAAAGAACAGTTGCATCCGTTACGTCACCGGTGTTTGAACCACTGGTACCTGAATGCTATACAAGGACTGATTGAGTTGAAAGTGTTCCATTGGACAGACATTGATCAACGACCCCCTGGTTTTTAATAGGAATGGTTTGGTATTGACGATTCTATCTACTACATTGTAAACGTACTGCATCGAATTCCAGAGGAAGAGTTAACGAATTACCAACATCCTGTACACAATGTCAACTTGGTGAAAGAGGAAACTTCTGAACGAATTGTAACGTGTAAATTAGTAACTAAACGATTTAGATTCGACAATGAATTGAAACCATGTCTGTGCAAACAGTACATGTCTTGTGTCAGACCAAAGAGGATTTAGCATGACCTATGGAGTTGAGAGAACAAATTTACCGAGAGCTGGTCAAAATACAAGTCAAACGTAAAGAACAGTTGCATCCGTTACGTCACCAGATCTTTAACCACTGGTACCTGAATGGTATAAAAGAACTGATTCGTCAGAAATTGTTTCAGTGGTCAGACCTTGTTCAATACTTCCAAGCCCCCGATGATCCACGTGTTGATCATTTTGGTTACTTCGAGATTCACCTAGTACAACACATTGAGGAAGACAAGGTAAAGGAGTACCGACATATTTTACGTGGAATCTACTTAGCGGAAGAGGAAACTTCTAAACGAAGTCTGACGTTTCGGTTACAGTATGCAACATTTAAATTCCCCACTGGAGAACGAAGATGTCTGGCTAGAAAGTACGTGTATTGTTTCCGAAACAAAGAGACTATAAAAACAGGCTGCCATGCCACGACTTTTATCGCATGTAATCCAACAGATTCCGTGGAAGGAACTCAATGACCATATTCAAACCGTGGATCATTACCATCGATTATTACAAGAACTGTATCCATTCAATTTGGGTCGACAAGTGGTGTGTGTCTTAGTGACTTGTTTTCTAGGATTTCGTTTACCAGCCGATTCCTTGTGGACTCTTTACGATCAGTACTTACCACCTCAATGGCCTTAAATGGTCACGAAAGACTCCTTTTGCTCAAAGCCTTGCGGTTTCATCTGGATACTTCTCGACCTCAACAGGAAAAAAAGATTCGTCAACTTTTAGCTACCGAAGACGTGTATGACGATGAGTGTGTAGCTTCTGACTTACACCCTCATTGGACAGATGTTCGTGACTGGAAAAAGGGGGGTTTTGAGGCTTGGACCCAAGAAGTGGCCCAGTATGCACGAGAGTTGTTCAAGGATAAAAGTTACTTTTCAACCTATGTTAGTGACAGTGCCAGAAGAACCCGTCACCGAGAACAACCACTCGCTTCAGGACAGGACTGTCATGGACATTCCTGAAAGGTCATTCCGGGAGGACACTTGTGTCACAATACCTCATGTAGAGACTGTAAGAACATTACACACTGTCCCTAGGACATCTTGGTTACCCAAAACATGTTGTACAGAGACTTGTTTATATTCCACATTGATCGTTTTGATGTGTTTTTTTATTCCTGTACATCACTATTTGGGTTTTATGTATTTTTGTTTTTCGTGTTGTTCATATTTGAAACATTCAATAAACGTGTTCTGAAAAAAGTATATAAACTCTTGTCTTGTTTGTTTTCGTGTCACAAGTGACATTTCTCACACTATGGCTACTTCTGCTGTCTCTGCTCCCTCTTCCTCTACTGTCAAAGTCATCGACGAACACTTAGATCGTGCCAGTTGGGAGGCTTTGTATCCCTTTAACATGCTCATTGCTGGACCTAGCAGTTCAGGCAAAACCGAATTCGTCAAACGTTTGATCGAACATAAACATCATTTGATCGATCGGCCACCTCAACGGATCGTGTGGTGTTACAAAGAGTGGCAATCGGCGTACAGCCTCTTGCGAGAAAGTCAAGGCGATTCCATCGTGTTTGTGGAAGGCATTCCTAAAGAAGACGACGGCATCGTCTCTGACTCCCGTCAAACCCATTTGGTCATTTTTGACGACATGTTAGGAGAAGACGAAGAAGAAATTAAACTGTGGTTCACGCGCAAAGGGCATCACCGTAATGCCAGTGTCGTTTACATCACCCAAAATTTGTTTCAACAAAGTAAAGCCCATCGCACCATCAGTCTCAATGCGCATTACGTGGTCTTGTTTAAAAGCCCTCGAGATAAATCGCAAGTGCAAGTCTTAGCCAAACAGTTAGGAACGCCTTGGCTGACTCAGGCGTACGACGATGCCACTCAAACGCCACACGCCTATTTACAAGTCGATTTGAAACCGACAACCCCCGAGGATTTGCGATTTCGTACCCACTTGTTTCACCACTGGTGCCAAGACGGAGGGCCTGTCCTGTACACGTCTCCGTCCTCGACTTAATTTCACTCCACATAAAAAAAATCTATAAAAACCTCAGACCCTTTTCGTCTGTCTCACACAGTGTGAACATGACGTCCCTTCAGTCGCATCTTCCCGTCAAATTGATTCGTGCCTTGTATGGCATCAGTCGAGAAAAAGATCCACAAATACGAGCTCGTGTCTTAGAAGCTAGTCTCAAAGAAGTCTTACGATGGTTCACGGTGACGGCACGTCAAATACTCCAAGGAATCATTCAGATTCCTCATCAAACCAAACGCTTTTTCGATCGAAACAAAGTCGCTTTGGTCCAACTGGCCGATCCCCGCATCGACACTCAAACCAAAAAACAAATCATTTTGAAACCTGGAGGGAGCGGTACTCTAGGAGGGGTCATCATTCGCTCTCTCTTAAGATGGGATCCTAATACCCCCAAAGTTATCCCCAAGAAAAAAGTCCAACGAAGCCCCAAGAAGAAAAAGAAAAAGACCAGGTCCCCAAGGAGAAGAAGAACTTCTCCAGTGGCGGAACCCTCCTCTGGCCAAACACCATCACCCCGGAAAAAGAAAAGAAGCCCCCAGAAAAAGAAACAGAGAAAAAGTCCCCAGAAAAAGAAAAGCCCACAGAAGAAAACTAGTCGCAAGAGAGGTACTTCTTCGGCCAGGACGCAACCTTACACTCGCAAACCACGACCTGCCACGGCAGTGACACGTTCACCGGCAGCCTCACGTTCATCCACTTCTCCATTAATGACACCAAGAACTGAAGAGAACTTGGAGACGATGATCACACCAAGAACTTCTCCGTTGATGACCCCAAAAAGAACTTCCCCAGTGGCAGGACCATCCAATTAAGTGGCAGTGGCTGCTGCTCACAAAGTACCTTCTCCCAAAATCAAAGTCCATGAAAGATCGGGCATGTTACAAAGTTTACTGGATTTGTCCAAGAAAGAACTGGCTCGATTTACTCCGTTGCGTACCCCTCCACGACGTGTCATGCCTGTCCTCAAACTGATACGACGTAAAGACAATCAGTGGCGACGCGTTCCAGTATAAAAAAGGTGTGTGACCAAGTCGGGGGTATCAGTGTTTTTTTGGTGCTCCTGAAGACTCAAAGATGTCACCCTCCAGAAAACCCCAAGGAAAGAAAAGAAAAGGACTACCACCACGTTTAGTCAAACATGGGGACATGTTATCTGTCCTGTCCAAAGCTTCTCCACCTCTACGAAAAAAAACTCATTCAATCGGCCTCCAAAGAGGTCATCAATACCGTGTGCGAATGTTGTTTGAACGTCTTGAAAGGCACGATCCCTTTGTCCAAACACCAGAAACAATGCTTAAGTAAACATCGTCACGTTCTTCGCCAAATGGTTCAAAAGAAAATTCCCATTCGTCAAAAGAAGAAGATGTTGGTCCAACGTGGAGGCATTTTGCCTCTCTTGTTAGGCCCCATACTGAAAGGAGTCTTGGGAAGTCGATTGAAAAGTCTCCGTTTACCTCAAGTGCAACGATTGTTACAAGAACAAGCTACCTACACTTTACACAAACCCATTCGACGCAAGTTTGCCAGAAGTCGCACCCGAGTGGAAGGCCTCGATCATCAATGGCAAGCCGATTTAGCCGATGTCTCTCATTTGGCCAGCTACAATCGTGGCTACAAATATTTGTTTTGTGTCATCGACGTCTTTTCCAAATTTGCCTGGGTCGTGCCCTTGACTTCCAAATCGAGCAGCGAGTTAGTGCGAGCCCTGCAACGAGTGTTGAAACAAAGCGGCCGTCACCCTCTTCGATGGCAAACGGACAAAGGCACCGAATTTCTGAACCAAGCTTTCCAAAAAGAATTAAAGAAACGTGACATTCATTTTTTTACCACCGAGAATCCCGAAACCAAAGCCAGCATCGTAGAACGTTTTCAACGCACTTTGAAAGAATGCATGTGGAAATATTTTACGCATCACCACACTCTGAAGTACATCGACATCTTACCGCACCTGGTGCAAGCGTACAACCAATCTTACCATCGAAGCATCGGACATGCCCCGCAAGACGTGACTCCCGACAACGAATGCTGGTGTTTGAGCGCCTGTTTGGTACGTCCCCGACGAGGGCTGTCCCCAAGAAAAGTGGAGACTTGGTCGTAGGAGATTGGGTGCGCATTGGCAAAACCAAACGCACTTTCGACAAAGGTTACTTACCCAACTGGACGACCGAATTGTTTCGTGTCACTGGACGAGTGCATGGCCGTCATCCTGCCGTCTATAAATTGGAAGACATGAACGGAGAAGTGCTCAAAGGAACGTTTTATTTGCCCGAGTTACAACGTGTCACCAAAAAAGAAGACGACGTATACGACATCGAAAGCATTCTCGAACGCAGAACCCGTAAAATGGGCAAACGACGTGTCAAAGAAGTCAAAGTACGTTGGAAAGGATATCCACCCAGTTTTGATTCTTGGATCGACGTTCGCAAGTCATCGACTATAAAAAGAAGTGACCATCATGCCCTTTCACACAGACGCAGCTACGTCGACCACTCCTCCTTCACCCAGTTCTTCTGTGCAAGATTTACAAAAACAACCCTTGTGGGTGTGGTGTGGAGAAACGCAAATCGTCTTTTTCTGCCAAATCTTCGTGGTGTATCGTGTCATCGGGGCAGCCATTGCCAATTTGAGTTTGCAACAAGGAGACAAACAATTGTGGACCACTTTATTGAGCAGTTGCATCGGTTACCTGCTTCCCAATCCCTCCCTGAAATTCTCCTCGAACGGGAACCACGGGAACCTTGTGTCCAGTGCCAGTGTCAATCACCACTCCAATAACAACAACAACCACAATCAGAACCCCATTTTGGACGGAGACACGCCTCTGACGTTCACTAACCCCTCGGACAGCCACAGAACTCTGGAATTATGGGTCACCAAAACCAATTTTACTTAACCTTACCCAGTGACAGTTCCATGGAGGTGTTTCCCCACAACACGTTGTGCTGTTACACGGCCAAATTACCTCAGGCCATCCCCTTAGATCACGAAGCCCATTGGGAAGTGGCTTTGGTAGAAATGATTCACCCAACACAAATCAAAAACATCACTGAAACTCAAAACACTTTTGACGTCGAAATTCTGGACCCAGCACTGCAGCAAACCATGACGAACAGTTCTCAACATAGATCACATCTTGCGAAGGACCCAATACCCCGCAGCAGCAGTGACCCTTCTCCTCCTCTTTACGTTTATCACTTTAAAATTAATTCAGGCCATTATTTTAGTGGTCAACATCTGGTGGAGGCCATTGCTGACAAATTCTATGCAACATTTGAGAAAGTTCTAAAAATCGTGTCACCATTGAGTACCACAAACAGTCTCACCGTCTACTCATCAGATTTGAAAGTGAGGCAAAAAGTATACGTATTAAATTTTGCCCTGGATTGTATGACATTTTGGGTGGAGACCTCAAAATGGTCACGGATAAGCAGACCAAAAAGATTCACATCGCAGAGATTGACAACAACGAGCATTTTGCAAGGTATTTTCGTTTCCCGGTAGAACTGAACCAGGGACTAAATTTGATCTTCGTGTACTCCGATGTGGGGAGTACAACGTGGTGGGACACACCTCCGTACCATTACTGCGTGTCATTCCTTTCAAAGTAAATTCTGCCACGGCCACTGACGAGGAAGGTGGAAACACTTATCACGTCCACCGCGAATTTGTCCATCCTCATTATTTGCCTGTCAGTAACTCGTTTTTGGACACGGTCAACATTGCTATAAAAGGAGATCTGGGACAAAATATTCCATTCACCAAAGGAAAAGTCACGGTGAAACTCCATTTTCGAAAACGGTTCTCTCACGACTCGTAAGTCATGTATCCAGTGTACCGAGGGGTTGAACGACAGCAAGGACACGGTTTAGGAGACATGTTAAAATCCGCCTTTCGTTCGGTGGCCCCGGTGTTGAAACCGATGGTGACACGCGGATTGCACGCCTTGAAAGATGCGGCACTGACGCAAGGCAAAGAATTTCTCCAAAATGTCATCATTGACAAACAAAACCGTAAAGAAGCTTTCATGAGGGCAGGCAAAAATGTCTTGCTGCAAACGGGCAAAGACCTTTTGGCCCGCCGAGAAACACCTATAAATGCCCTGCACGCTACCGAATCAGGCATTCAGCAAGGACAAGGCAGAAAGAGACGACGAAGAAAACACCCTTTCACCAGACTTCAAGCGAGAAAGGCCAAGAAAAGAAGAACCGTTCGAGACTTAGACGTTTTCGATTATTGAGACACAGCAACAAAAAAAAAATGATGCACCGAGAGTCTTGCGCCTGTTCCAAGACGGAACTGGATCTGTTTGCCATGCCCCCCACGATGATGACCATGCAAGAATCCCAATGGGTGGAATTTCATCCCGTCTCCTCATTGGCCGATTCCGCTCCCATCGACTTTGAAATCAAAGGACAGCCCGAAGATTACATCGATCTGAATAGCAGTTACTTGTACTTGAAAGTCAAAGTTCTAGATAAGGATGGAAATGCTATAGACACTGAGCCAGTAGCTCCCGTCAACAATTTCATGCATTCCTTGTTCAGCTCAGTGGAATTGTAGTTGAATAACAAACTGGTCAGTAGCAGCATGGATACTTACCCTTACCGTGCCTACCTGGAAAATCTCTTGACGTACGGAATAGATGCCAAGAACACCCATCTCAATGCCTGCGTGCTATGGGAACCTGACGAAGCGGGCGACTTTGATCAAACAGGTCTTGAAGCTGACCCCAAATCAAAATAAAACCATCAATGAGGGATTTGTAGAACGAAGAAACAAAATCAAAAATGGAAAGAGTTTAGAACTCATGGATCGTTTGCATTTGGACATGTGGTTGCAAGAGAAATATTTGCTGAACGGGGTCAATGTCCGCTTGAGACTGAATCTCAGCAGTGCCGCTTTCCATTTGATAGCTGATAGTCCTGACGTCAATCCCAAAAGCAAAATCGAGGAGGCCAAACTCTACGTACGCCGTGTGGAAGTGTTACCTAAAGTGGGAAACGACATCAGTCAGACGTTGAACAGAACAACCGCCAAGTATCCCATACGACGTGTGGAAGTGAAAACGTTCACCATTCCTGCTGGACAGCATTCCATGATCGAAGATCATCTGTTTCAAGGACAGTTACCCAAACGTTTAATCCTTGGTATGGTCTTGAATTCAGCCTTCAACGGAGACTTCGAAAAAAATCCTTTCAACTTTCATCACTTCAACGTGAAGAAAATCGAAGTCAGTCGCGATGGCAAGACCTTATGTACCCGACCTTTCGAACCTGTCTTTAGTGATGACGAGACTAAGATGAATTACTTAAGGTCGTACTTGTCCCTGTACGAAGCCACTGGTCAGTTAGGAACCAACACCACGGTATTACGTACGAGGATTATGCAGGAGGCTACGCTTTGTGGGCTTTTGATTTCACTCCAGACCAAGGCAGCGACGAGGGACATTTTCACCCTATAAAATCTGGCCAGATTCGTGTGGAACTTCAGTTTGCAAAAGAACTGCCAGCAACAGTGAACGTCATCCTGTATGCCGAATTTGATAATACCATAGAAATCAACAGTTTGAGAGAAGTCATTCTAGATTATTAGAAGCCATGGAAGACTGTTATCCCTCTTTACCTAGTGGAGAAACTTTGAAGATGGAATGTGAGGAGACCGTGGAAGGAGAATCTCAAGACAAAGACGAAGAAGATATCATGATGAAGTCGAGATGGCCAGAACAAGAAGCCCATTTAGTCTCCTGTTTTGCCAAACATTTGGTGGAAAAAATGACGGAATTGATCAAGAAAGAGTGTTATGGATGTCAAAACTATCATCCCAGTCAAATTCAACACGACAAATGCCTGATGTTGAGTCAAGAAGAAAAATTGGACGAGTATCTGGACGAAGCTTGGAGTCTCATCTCGGACGAAGACGTGTTGCACCAGTGGTATAAAGACTTGCGTGAACATTCTTGTCCACTATTAACCACTCAAGAGATCGATCGTATCGAAGCTCTCCTGAATCAGAGTGAGGAGACGAAACGAAGAAACGGTTATTTGTCAAACATTTTCAAGCAAAAAGTCAGGATCGAATTGATGACATATTATTACCTGTGAAGAAGAAGAGAAAAAAAACACACACACACAAATGGATACCTGGGAACTTTATTACCTTTTGAACCACAGTTCGTATACGGCTTCTTGGAATCCTGTCGTCTGTGCTAAAGATGAACTCCCTCATCGCAAACCTCAAGACCATCAAGCTTACGTGATCAACACGGACGACAGTCATCTCCCAGGAACCCACTGGGTAGCCGTTTACTTTCCTCAAGAAGGATGTGTGGAATATTTCGATTCGTACGGATTGCCCCCTTTGGAAGACGATATCATTGACTTTATGAGAAGAAATGCTCAGACCACCCGATTCAATAATGTGAAATTACAACGCACAGATTCCTTGGTGTGTGGACAGTACTGTGTGTATTTTCTGCATCATCGCAGCCTGGGCTATTCCTTAAAACATTTAGTGACTCATTTTGATCCTCGTTCTTCTTCTAGAAACGATGTGAAAGTAGACCGATGGTTTTGTGACCATTATGCTTATCTTTTGTCTCAAGCTAGGAAACGTAGTGTCCATCAATGGCCTAATGATTTCCAACAGTGGAAATCACAATTTCATTCACAACGTTGTCAGCCCTGTTTAAAGTAGACTGTAAATTGAGAAAAAATGTTTGTCATTTGTTTAAAAAATGTTGGATGTTATAGTGTTGGATTATTGTTAAATATGTTAGAGTTGTTGTTGTTTAGTGTTAAGTGATTTTTGAATAAAACATGTTGTGTTTTGAAAAAAATGCCTTTGTCTTTTTTTGTTTGGCTATAAGAATGTTTGATTGATGCTCTTTGACTTCTCTCTATCCCTCTCATGACACTCATTGAACGTTGCGACCCGAAAACCGTGGAGGGGATGTTTTCCTTCACGTTCGCGCTTTGACTTTAAGAACCGGGGGTTGTTTCCAGTCTAAACATCCATTGTCGACTCATCCTCCTACGAAGATGTGCTCCAAACTAGCTAAGCTAAACGAAGCCTACGTAAATTTGCATAGGGTCAGACACAATCTGATACCGAAACCAGAAGAGATAGAGAATGTGAGAATGTTAAAAGTCACTGAAGACCTCATAGAAGAGCTCTTCAGAGAAGAAGTGAACAGGGAGAAAGAAGAATGGACAGAGAAGTACAGTCTTCAGAGACAACAACAACAGCAGCAGCAGCAGCAGCAACCTGAACCTGACAGAGGCTTTGTCGATTGTCGTATCGACACCAAAGAGTTCTTCTTCTGTTTCCGAAGAAGCAGACCTATCGCCAGAAAGTCTATCCTCAGAGGACATCGCATTCTTAGAAACTAAAAAAAAGATTGCCATAGCAAACAAAACAAAACCAGCCCTTTTCAGGGCTACCCCAATACTCTAGAAAAGAAATAACCATCAATTTGCCAATGTGTGTAGGTAGAGTAGTGTGAATATAAACACTAACTCTTTTTTTTAATAGTGTGAGGGTATGTGTTTGTGTATAGGATTGTGTGTTTGTAAGTGCTCACGTACGTTGGTGAGGATAGTAGATTAAAATGATGTCTTTTTTGGTGTTTGAGGTGTAGATTTGGGGTTAGATTGGATTGCTTTGCGTATGTGGATAGTCTATTGAAGTGATTAATGAAAATTTTTTACAATAGTAATGGGTAGTATAAAAAAGTGAGTGAGTGTTTCTTTTAGGTCGGTGCGTTGTTTTTTTTTTTTGGTCATGATCTAGGCAAGATCAATTTTATGTTTTTACTGGGATGTTTTCCTTCACGTCCGCACTTTCACTATAAATTGAAACTCGTTCGGCAGTCCAGCTACCCTTGTTGATTGATCAACACCAAAAATGAACACGAGACTGGCGAAACTGTTGGAACTTCATGTGCATCTGGAATATGCCAGGCGCATACTAAACGAACTGGCCGCGGAGGCCATTGTGGAAGAGGGAAGGATGAGAGAGGAGGAGGAAAGAAGAAACAAAGAAGAGGAGGAGAGAAGATACAAAGAAGAGGCGGAGAGAAGATACAAAGAAGAGGAGGAGGAGGAGAGAAGAAACAAAGAAGAGGAGGAAAAGGAGAGAAGAAGAAGAAATTTCAGAATCCCAGAAACCGAAAATTGGGATTCTGAAGCTATTTATCCTCCCTCTGCTCTCTCCCCAAGAAAAAGTAAAAAGCAACTGGAGAACAAGATGTGTATGTGGCGCCAGGCCTGGAAGGTGCCACCATTAACCAGGTGTCCATGAAGTTCCAAAAACAAAAAATCCAGCCCTTTTCAGGGCTACCCAATACTCAAGAAAAGAAATAACCATCAATTTGCCAATGTGCGTAGGTAGAGTAGTGTGAATATAAACACTAACTCTTTTTTCATAGTGCGAGTGTATGTGTTTGTGTGTTTGTGTTTGTAACTGCTCACGTAAGTTTGTGTGAATAGTAGATTATGGGTTTCTTTATTGTTTCTTAGCGTATGTGGAGAGTACAGTTTGGGTTTTATTATATGAAATGAGAAAGTAGGGGGATGTTTTCCTTCACGTCCGCGCGTTGTTTGGTCATGATCTAGGTAAGATCAATTTTATGTTTTTTAGAGGGGATGTTTTCCTTCACGTCCGCGCTTTTCGTATAAGAACCCACAGTATTCGTCGTTCAAACCATTCTACAAAGAATAATCTAGACAAGATGACGCAAGTGACTGATTTATTTAATCAATTGAGGCATATCTATTTCTGGATAATAGATGCAGAATATGCTATAGAAAGGATACAAAAGGAATGGGAGTATGAAGATAAAGAACACTTGGTAACCAGTCAAGTCGAACGTATAAAGACCGCCAGACATATAATAGAAGGAATGATAGAAAATGAAGTCAACAAATCAAGAGGATTTATTGACCCACCTTATGTCAGAGTGGGGAGTTTGAAGGAAGCACTGGATTATGTCATCCAAGTCCGGTGCTTCCTAGAACATATAGTGTATTGGACGGAGTTGTCATATATGAAGAGGGGACTGAACAGGTTGAAAAAAGGAGAAGAAATAATGAAACAAGTGATGACTGAAGAGGTGAAAAAGATAAAAGAAAAATGGAGTCAAGAAAAACAGGATAAGGAAACAATAAAGAAGAAAGAGGCCTTTGACAAAGTCAATCAAAATTGGATCAAGATACAAGAGAAGTTAAGGGCTATGGGTCACCCAGACTGGTTACCTGAAAAAGAAAAGAGGAAGAACAAAGGAATTTGGGGAAAGATTAGGGGCTGGATGAGGAAATGGAGGAAATAGAAGAAGAAGCAGAAGAAAGCCAAAGGCCCTTTTCAGGGCCACCCATATTTCTCGAAAAGAGAATGACTTTCCATTGCCTAATAAAAATAAATAAAACCCATGTTCAATTCCCCTTGTCCCTAAAGTAGTTTTTTTTCTCCCATGTTAAATTCCCCTTGTCCCTAGATAGACCCACACTTTATTCCCCCCATGTTCAATTCCCCTTGAGGTTAGAGTGGCCCAAGACTTTTTCCCATGTTCAATTCCCCTTGAGGCTAGAGTAGCCCAAGACTATTTCCCATGTTCAATTCCCCTTGAGGCTATAGTGGCCCACGATTTTTCTCCATGTTAAATTTCCCTTGAGGCTATAGTGGCCCAGGGGGGGACTGTAATGCTAATTCCCATTGAGGCTAAGGTGGCCCTATTCACTACTTACAGACCATTGTGTATGTAGAGAAACCCACTAGGTACAGACCATTGTGTATGTAGAGAAATCCACTAGGTACGGAGCATTGTGTATGTAGAGAAATCCACAAGGTACAGACCACTGTGTATGTAGAGAAATCCACTAGGTACGGACCACTGTGTATGTAGAGAAATCCACGAGGTACAGACTATTGTGTATGTAGAGAAATCCACTAGGTACAGACCACTGTGTAGTAGAGAAATAAATTTTAAACTTACTTGACTTGGGTCAAATGGAATTCAAACCTTTTGTCTTCATTTTATCAGTTGAATTATAACTAGTACTTCTAACACTAGATGTCATAATCCATTCATTAAAATGAGACTGGTTTGTGAAGAACGTGTACTGAGGTTTCAGCGTATAGCAAAAGTCACATGGGTTATATAAGTGTATATACTGATATAAATTTAAAAACCAATTTTATTTTTACAATTTAATCGCAATATAGCTATAACAAAGTTTATTCAATCGTAATTTTTGAGTGATCTGCACGTTAAGTGTCATATCAAAATTTCCAGACGAAAATTATTGATGACAATGGACTTTACAGTGGTAGTTTGGCATTATACTGGATGAAGAAAGTCGATATTGGATTGAATTATTACTAGTACAAAGTGGGGTCAATGTATGATCGCATGAACAAAACGTCGCGTACATTTTCATTCATCTCCTGTATGGATGTTCAACTAGGAACGGGACAGAAGAGTGACGTACAATTAGTTTTATTCTATCTTGTACATGTGGCATTTCTTCAAAATGACAATATAACATGATGTAAAATTTAACTAAAACAAGTCTAAATTGACAAGCGTGTTTCTACTTTCTTGTATGAAATAACACATTTGTAGAGGAAAAATAGGTATTATGTACGAACTGAAATAAAAGAGATAACATAACAAACAAAAGATATATACGAAGTTACATAATTGCCTCCAATTTATTGGTCTTATGTGACGTGTATGTTATTTTTCCTTCCACTTGTTTGAAAGGCTTTGTTTATAACCGAGGATGCCTCTGTTTATGTTTGAAGTACAACTTCCTCCCAATCGCAGGCGTTCCCTCTTACATTATAGCGCGCGACAAAAACCAGTTTAAATGGTATCACCCCGCTTGCTTGACTGTGCCTAAAAATGTCGAAACACGTTACCGTCTGAATCTGCTGTTAAGCATTTTTTGAGGAATTTATACAATAATCTTCAATGGAACATTGATGGACAATGCGCGACATAAAGTGAACAAACACCACTTAATCAAATTCTTCAAATCACAACTGTAGCTCCAAAAAGTGACTCAGAGTGGGTACATGACCTACTGGACTTGTACTATACCCGGTTTAAAGACATGGAGGCCGAATTCACCAGTACTGGGCGGAGCATTTCAATGGGGACATAAATGCTTCGAAACTACTGAAGCAGTGTGTTTATGTATATGTTCCTACCAACGTCTGATTTAGTGACTAATTTATTGTTATTGGTCAATGAAATAAAACGTATAAATATCGCAAATGTTGTTGTTTTGTTTGTTTTTTCTTGTCAAGTGTTTACTATTGGAATTAGTTAAAGTATAAAATAAGGTAGTCATGCAGACGCATGTACTCTGATTAAATTAAATATTACATGTTGTTCTACATATTATTAGTAATATATCTTAATTAGATCAACCTAATTCTGACTGTTGAATTATCGGTAACTTAAATGCCATTAAAAACCTTCCAGACGAAAATTATTCATCCCATGGACTTTTTGTCATGTACTAAATTGGATCAAGAATAGAAGAGGTAGATTAGTTGCTGTTGATAATAAATGAATATAAATAAAACATTCAATTACTGTTCGTACTAAGAGAAGGCATAAGATTCCAAATACCATAAATGTTGTATCAACAGTAAATATTTTTCATTATTCTAAGTTTGAAACGTCTTTGTCTCTATATGGCCGTTATGTTAATTTACTTAAATAGGTAGATTTTAATAAAATATAAGCATACAGACAAAGCAAACATTTCGAGTTCTTATGTATATACTTTTCAAGTATAATTTTTTTTATATCTTTACCCGTCTGCTTGTCACCTGCACTTTAACATTGATACCACTGTTGTTATTTCAACTTGCTTTATCACATCTCTGTTGTACTTATGATTCTGCACATTTCCAAATATTATATTTCACCATTTTGAACACTGTATTTTGTGAGAAAACACTTATAAGTCTGGAAGCAATATAATAAACTGTGTTGACTATTATAATCTTAATAAGACCTTTTCTTGTGGTAAACGCACCATTTCTTGACACAACAATTGACACTATAGAGATCAAGTAACTGTAAAAGGCGTGAGTTGTCCATCTATTTCTTTATATTAGGCCTTGACCCCGGGCATGCAACAATATCAGGCGCGTTTTGTAAGTCTCCCGAAGATATTTTCCTCCATTCCAATGCGTGTGTTGACCTTCACGTCAAGTGACATGTTGTCGGTCACTACAGATCCTGAGAAGCAAAACATGTTGACTAAAAGATTGACTGAAATGAAAAGAATCACCATTTTGTCCAGGGTAATAATGTTTCAGCACTGAAGCTAATCTCACTGTTGACATTTCTTTATTTCCGATCTTAGAAAGTTTTATTTTTATTAGCTTCAGCTCCGCTATCCAGTAAACAGATGTACCAGTATATTGGTACACCAAAACATGTATTCTTCTAATTTTGTCTAAGTGGACTACTGGACAATACATTAGTGGAAAATACAGATACGTAAATTGATGTCGGACTGACATTATCCATTCCAGAACACATGGATAATACCAAGTATGGGTAAATACTTCTGAGAAATATCTAAATTGTTAAATATTATCTAATAGGAATAGGTTAGAGGTAACTGATAAAGTGACAGAAATGAGATAACCTCACCAACAAATTAACGTAGAAGTTTTATAGAAATTATCTTTTGGACTGGTTTAGCATGTTATAATAGAACAATTTCCTCTGATGAAGAAATGAAACTGCATATAAGCTACATGAATTATTAAATGCAAGTCCAGACTTGTATTTCTTTGTAAGAACTTGGGTCGATATCATTATGATACCTCGTATGTACCTCATGAGCTAAATAATTAAGGTAAAGATCAAACACTGAATTATTATCCAGGTATGAGTGTCTAGCGGTAAGTTATTTGCTTATCAGTACTATATTAAACACATTCTAATGTATGATATGACCAAATCGTACTTGCTAAGTGTACTATGAAGAAATGTCTAATTATGTGCTCCTGTGAAGCTCACATGCACATTCACATGGGAATTGTTGGTATTACCGTATTAAGGCTGTCTTTGTTGCTACATAAAGCACATAGTTAACAGCCATCCGGAAAAACAATAGTAACACCGAAATTTGTTGTTTGACATTTGCATAACGGAACGGTTCCTAACATTTTCGTAATGCCGTTGTCAAATGTGCTTCCACTATTCAAATACGATCTGCCCAAACGTCTTAAAAAGTTTTTTTTTTTTATATACCAAACAGCGGAAATTTGTTGACAGCTATTGACTTTTAAAAAAAAAAAACAAATTCATATTTTTCTCATATTAGAAAATAAATTTCTGAAATGTTATCGAATAATGTAAAATGATTTCCCAATAAAAGAAAAACAAAACTTAAAAGCACACGCACACACAAATGTATGTATGTATGTATGTATGTATGTATGTATATATGTATGTATGTATGTAAGTATGTACGCATGTATGGATGGATGGATGGATGGATGGATGGATGGATGGATGGATGTATATGAAGATAGGTAGAGAATCTACCTTGTTGACTAGGTATAAGAAATATATCACGAGTTATCTGGGAAACATTGTACCAGATTGCATTTACATCGCGTCTGAAATATTTCCTTATAATTACTTTTTTAAAAGCACGTTTCCTTTTATATTTTTCCGATTCTTAATGGCATAACCCGTCGATTTGCAAGGATTGTCTCCCTTTCTTTACTAATGCAATGACTGACAGCATTGCTGCATCTATATAAAGAACTTCTAAAAATCGCAATTTGCGACATTGGCATCGACCTAAACTTTAGGGCATCGACCTAAACTTTATTAAACTTCAGGGCATCGACCTATTCATAATGTAGTTTGTATTTATGCTTCAGAGTGTACATTTACTGAAATTATTATCGGTTTTTAAACGAAAATGAAGAGATATTTAATTTTTTAATATATTTTTTGCGCGGAATGATAAAGTGAAATTGGTTGATATGAGGGTTCAGTAGCGGATTGATAAAGTGAACATTGGTTGATATGAGGGTTCAGTAGCGGATTGATAAAGTGAACATTGGTTGATATGAGGGTTCAGTAACAGATTGATAAAGTGAACATTGGTTGATATGAGGGTTCAGTAGCGGATTGATAAAGTGAACATTGGTTGATATGAGGGTTCAGTAGCGGATTGATAAAGTGAACAATGGCTGATATGAGGGTTCAGTAGCGGATTGATAAAGTGAACATTGGTTGATATGAGGGTTCAGTAGCGGATTGATAAAGTGAACAATGGCTGATATGAGGGTTCAGTAGCGAATTGATAAAGTGAACATTGGTTGATATGAGGGTTCAGTAGCAGATTGATAAAGTGAACATTGGTTGATATGAGGGTTCAGTAGCGAATTGATAAAGTGAACATTGGTTGATATGAGGGTTCAGTAGCGGATTGATAAAGTGAACAATGGCTGATATGAGGGTTCAGTAGCGAATTGATAAAGTGAACATTGGTTGATATGAGGGTTCAGTAGCAGATTGATAAAGTGAACATTGGTTGATATGAGGGTTCAGTAGCGGATTGATAAAGTGAACAATGGCTGATATGAGGGTTCAGTAGCGAATTGATAAAGTGAACATTGGTTGATATGAGGGTTCAGTAGAAGCACAACGAGTATATTTAAACAAAACTGTTTGAATGATTGTAAGTTTGCTTGTATGGATAATGAGTTTTTTGTTGTTGTTTCTTTTTTCTTTTTTTTTCTTTGTTTATTTCTGCAATCAAACGCGAATGCCAGTTTAGTTCGGTAATTTCAAGTTGATGTGACATCTTTACTAATCGCAAATAAACTGTGCTTACTTATTAATTTTTGACAATTTTATTTTACAGCAAATTCTAAATAAAACTTCTGCATCTATTGGAGTTCAAAGTTCAAGTTCAAATTATTTACATTATAGCAGAGTTTGTTAGACAATGTATAGGCCATAATTAAACAGATAAGGAGATGCTTCGTTGACACAGCAAAACTATTATTATCTGTAATATCAAAGACTGAATGTGGACTTTCATGTACATTTGAAGCAAAATTACATGCACAGGACTTACTAACACCAACGGTGCAAGCAGCGGCGTACGGAGATAAAATGACGCATTTTGCTCGTTATTTTAGTGCGGCATCGCCATATTTTCAAAATATTATAATCCTTTACCCCTGTCTCTCTCCCTTTCTTTTCCTTATATTTTCCTTTATTTTTCCACTTTCCTTCCTATATTTTCTCCTTTTATTTTTTGCCGCCCCTACAGAAGTGTCGCTCGGGGTGATTCGCTCCCACTGATCCATATTCGGTACTCCAAAGGGTACGAGAGAGGGTGAAATGGTCAACATTGTCTAAATGAACGGAAGAAAAGTAAACCTAATAATGATTTAAAATGCTATATTAGATAAAACAAATGGGGCAAAATGCGGAGATAACCAGCCCTTGGAGTTAAGGGAAATTACAACTACAAGAGAAAGTTGGAAGGATCCCGTAGGTCGTAGGGTCAAGAGAAAAGACGTGATGACTTTTATACTCTTCGAAAACACAAGGAAACAAACGCAAAATGATAAAGACTATCAAAGAAACATAAATTTTAGCAGAAAGGCGTTGAGATTTTAAAAAGTAGGGGTGCGTATGCGCGCATGTGTGTGCTTTCCGCGGTATTTTTTACTATATTTTTTTTTAAATAATTTGGAGATGAAATGAATAACAGACTAAACACGGGAGGTAACTCAAACACACTTTACTGCCACGAATAAAGCTAGCTCCCTTGGTCTACTCTTTAAAATTTCAAGATTGTATTTGCTAGTACCCTTTTGGCGAGAAAATTTGTTATCTTTGGATTTAAATATGAAAAAATTAAAACACTTATACAGTTTAAGTTCCATAATTTAAAAACAAGTTGGGTTTTTTTGTATGCCGAACTACATGTTTAAAATCTTTTTTCGTGCTACAGAGTACCAATGATCACCTTGTATAAAAAACATAAAAACGCTTCACATTCCTGTTGCGTCAGTTATTACCAATTAGTCTGATTTCCTCCCTATTTGTAACCACACTGTATTTATCAAATACCTCAGACGATGTATTCAAAATACGGAATCCAACCCTGCGGGATGTACATTACCCAATTCGTTTTATTTTCTCCCAGTTCTAACTACACTGTATTGATTCGATACCACAGGTGATGTATTAAATGTTATGACACATTTTTTTCTTGTAACTATTCTACAATTTATACTTACTAGTATGCCATTCAGCTACAACTATTCCTCCAGCTTTTTAAGTTTGAAAATCGCATCAATATACTTGTAGTCAAGGAAAACGTTTACCTGTTTACCTATTCCTTACCTGTTTACATGTTCCTTACCTGTTTACATGTTCCTTACCTGTTTACCTGTTCCTTACGTGATAACATAAGCAGATACTTTTCTTTTGCGGAAATTATTTTTTCTAAATACCACGTGACTACGTGTAATTAAAGTAAACACTTAAAGGAGTTGATTTAAGTCATGTTTGTGATATTCAACTGACATCTCTCTCTCTCTCTCTCTCTCTCTCTCTCTCCATAGTAGCTAAAATGCCTAATGTTAGACCTATTATTTGGATAATGGTAATTAGGTGATTACTTGAGGACTTCTAGATTTAAAATGAACATTTACTTTGCAAATGAAATATTTATATCTCTATCAGGACTCTATCATGACTCTGTCAGGAATGATCGAATCGAATGGAGGCAAGATAATTAGACTTAATCTAAAATTTCAATACGATATAAGTGATTGGTTGATTAGTGTTTAACACCACACAGGAAGGCCATATCTTGCTGATGAACTTAGAATACAATATTTGGCCAAAAAAATACACAACCACGAACATCCCCTCCTGGTCTAGGTAAGATTTGAACCCGCACTCCTTTGGGTCACGAGACCGACGAGTTAAGCACTGTGTAACGGTTGACAGTGAAAACTCCATTGCAGATATGATAATGATGAAGAAGTTGAACGATTTAATAGTTCAACGATGGAGTAAGTGTGCATTCATACAACATTTAGGTGTGTGATAGTCACTGAATCAGGTAACATCACGCTCAGAGAAGCTGAAAATTGTATGTATCGTTAGGTACTGCGTCACCATAGGCTGGGTCAACAAAGACTTATTCCAATATATCAGTCAAACCGTAACATATGCAAATATGCGTGGACCGCGGACCAATAGTACCGTTAGAAAGATGTAGCGATTATAGCTACCTTTCAATCTTGACGTTTGTCTTAACATACAATGAGAGATGTTCCAGCACCTGCGTAATTTTCACAAAATGTCAATTTCACATAGACTCCATTACAAAGTTAACATTTTTCAACCTTTTTTAAATTGCGTTTAATAATTGAAGTTGTCAATAATGATATAGGGAAAGGTTTTATAAAATTATGTGCTATTCGCCAGAGTTAGTGAAACTATCTCTGATCTCGTTTCCGCATATAGCCAAATCAAATATTCAAATCAACAATGATTGAATCACAGCTGGTGAAGGTGCAGCATAGCATTTCATCAATTTGACAGCTCGACTGGGAATCGGTTAATGTTGTGACTAAAATAATATAACGCAATCAAACACAGTAAAACTTTGCAATTCGCCGCTTCTACAAAATCGGCATTTTCTGCGCTCTAGTTAAAATCAACATAATGGAGATATGATGGGCATGGATATAAGATAGCGTTTTGTTAAGTTTCATACATCTGAACATGTAACAGTTCTCATTACTAACAACAACCCTCCTAGACATGAAATGAAATGTTTTATGTTACAAGCTGTTAAAGACAAGTGGTCCGGGAATTCCAATTATAATGATAATATCAGGTATGTACATTGTATTTCTGGATAGAAATCCTGTCGGTTTGCGCAAACAGCAGAGTGTTTGCTCTTGCCCAACGAGTAGCTTCTCCAGTCCCTCGTTTTAGCCTTGGTCCATCCTTCTTTTTTTAATGAGCAAATTCCGGCTGGTTGTAAAGCTGGTGGACTACGGCTAGGTTATTGTTGCGTTACTCGCGACGAGGATTTGAAATATAAGATTTTTAACTTGTTTGATTACATTGGCGTTATGATCGTGTGTGTATCCATCCATCCATCCATCCACCCACCCACCAACTCATCCATCCATCCGTCCGTCCGTCCGTCCGTCTATCTATCTATCTATCTGCACCGATTAGAGGTAGGGACTACTGTGCATGTTTTGAAGGATGAAATTGGTTTCTGTATTGAATTATTTGGAGTCTGCATTAGGGCGTCATTCCCCGATAAAGCATATCTGAAAAAAGTAATAAATGAAGTAGGGTGCAACGTTACACACAAAACCGTATTGCGATATTCCAAAATCCATATTGCAATACATATTGAAATCCATATTGCATTTCATATTGAAATATATTAACACTAAATGAAAACAGTACAATAATGACTATAATATTTACTACTTGCAAAATACAACATCTCTAAGCGATGTTATCTTGTAAGACTTCAAATGGTAGTCAAATGAACATATAAAATTAACATAAATATGAAACAAGTCTAAAAACACATGAAAGTAGTCAAATTATCAGTAAATAAAAATATCACTGCCATTTCTTCTCTCTCTCTCTCTCTCTCTCTCTCTCTCTCTCTCTCTCTCAATTTAAACTTCACGGGAACACTGTTTTAAAAGTCTCAATACGCTTGAACTATATATTATTTTTTAGCAAGATGCTAATTTAGTCACTGTATATTTTCATTGAGAAAAATTAACATAAAGACAATGTCTGACCTCAGAGCAACCCTATGTACTGTAGCAATGTCTCCTGTTGTACTAAAGACTCTGAGGGCATGGAAGTGGCAGGAATGCATGGCCTTTTCCTAGCTGACTGTGCAAGGAGTGGAAACTTGTACTGCTGAGCTTTCCACCATTTCAAGGGACCCTCATGCAATATCGTTAGGGATTCATTCCTGAACAAGTCAGGCTCATGTCTGACTCTGTCAAGTCTGGATTTGGTCGGTTTCTACTACCTGACGTCACTGAAATTCGACGCAAGTTCAGTCAGAGGAGAACTCTTACTCTCGGATAGAACTACTTCAATCTGATTTAACGTTATCTGCTGAGAAAAAGATAAATTGAATTTCAGTAGGACTAATCCCTTAACTGCTCTCGTTCATATTTTCTACAATAAATGTAGGAATGTCATAATATAATGTCACATTAAATATGGCTTAATTCGTCATTGAACAATGGCATGGGGGTTGTGGTCTGATTGCATTAGACGATCATGCACATTTAGTATAAAAATAAATGTTATAAGATAACCTAATAGAAGTACAGAACACAATCAAAGAATTAAAAATAAGTCAGATTTAGTTTTAATAAATCTGTTATGTCAAGATAATGGAACTTACAACGCCTACCATGTACCCTAGCAATGCTCTAATTGGAACTCCGTTTTCAGGTGAAATGTCTAGGCTCATTAATCTGAAAGGGACCAGTAATTACAGTAATTACAGCATCAATGTAATAAAACACAATAATTTACAAGTATCAATGATTTCTAGCATGGATAGATCTACAGAACGCTGTGACTGAGATGTCCCAGGCTCGTGTTTGATGCTGATAGCTTGGATAAATAGGGATGTCCCAGGCTCATGTTTGATGCCGACAGCTTGGTTAACTAGAGATGTCCCAGGCTCATGTTTGATGCTGACAGCTTGGTCAACTAGAGATGTCCCAGGCTCATGTTTGATGCTGACAGCCTGGTTAACTAGAGATGTCCCAGGCTCATGTTTGATGCTGACAGCTTGGTTATACTAGAGATGTCCTAGGCTCATGTTTGATGCTGACAGCTTGGTTAACTAGATTTGTTACCAAAGCTAGTCGGTTGCAAGTGTCCAACGTTTCCAGTGTAGTCAAGCACACTGGCTTGAATCGGGGATCTAATAGTGTGAATTCCTGCAGAAACCCCTGGTTCTTCCAATACCTAACAACATTTAGCTCGATGTAAATGCTAAATTAAATTAATCCTTGTCGCATTCACCATGAAAAATGTAAAACAAATTTTAGTGACCAGCGATGACTGTCAACTTCTTTAGCCGTACGCGTAAAGATAATATGCATTAATGTATAAACTTATAAAGAAAAACGTAGCATTCTCCGACATAAAAACCAACGGAAGAACAGCATTGTGGAGTCGTGACCGTTTCTTGCTATCGCTGAAGTCGCTGGACCAAATACAGTACAATTAATTTTAATTATTTTATATAACGTTGTACATGTATTACTATTCTGACACTTTTATGACTTTAACTATATGTGTAGTAAAATCTTTAAATCGATTAAAAAGTCAAAGTTATTATAGTTATTTATAGTATATTTACATGGTAGGCAAATTATCAAAAATAGCCTTTCACGTTTGTCTGACAATACCCGAGTTATTCTCCTGGGCAGCAAAGGTAACTGTCAGGAGCGTTTTCTGGAATGGATGTATGAGTGATACTGTAGGTGTCTTCTCCGATCTGATATTTTTCGTAATTTCTCGAAGCTGAAGCAGGCAATTTATAATGTACTCAACAAAAGTAACATCTTTCTCGGACAATGAACTGATGACGCTGGCGTTACGTCTCACTTAGTTACTAAAGCAGTCTTAAACAGCAGGGTGCGATTCTAGGAACCTTTCAATGTCTACAGTATAGCTCCACATGGTACAATCGTCCTGAATCAGCTTTACGTTTTTAAGTCTGACCAATTTCGTTTTGCTTTTAAGTACATCAGCAGCTGTATTGCTCCTATGAAAAAAAGATACAATCCTTCTAATACGACGAAGAATTCTTGACACATCGTGGATATTTAACGTTCTACGCACTGCTAGGTTTAAAGTATGCTCATAAAAGCCTATATGAGGGCTGCATCCGGACTCGGAAACAGCCACAGCGATGTTGTGTCACTTTTCACCATGGTCGAATAATTCCACTGGATGACCCCGATGATGATGCTGTCAACCCTGTCATCTTGTGGTGTCAAGTTAGATGGATACTAAAGCTGCTCTTTCCACCACTATAACGTAATTCTGTATTACACTTCTTGCATATGGCAATATCTTCCTCAATTTTTCCAATACTCTATCTTTTCTTTAAATCGAAAAATTCCCACGTTACAGTTTTTACTTTTTAGTTGGGAATCCTTTCAAAATCCAATTTTTTTAGGAAAATAAGTTTCTGAAAATTAAAATACAGATCTACACGCCGGTCAACGAACTTAAAAAATGAGTCGATGTTAATCGATATTTGGAGAAAAGAAAAGGACGCTAAAGTGACGTTAGCAATTTGATCTCGCCGACCATGCATTTCGCACGGAAAACATTTGGTTAAATATTTTGCACTCATTTTATTCTTTGAAGCTAAAACATCAATCATGACAATATTCTTGCATGTACGTTTAGGGCATCTGATTCACATATATATAATTTTAAGGAATTGGTATATTTACGAACACCGACGTTTGAGTAATGTTCATTTAGTTTCATCGCGAACAGGACATAAATATCTCAGGCAAGGTGAAGTTTGTAAATTATTACTTATAGCTGGAAATATATCCATTCGTCTTGACTTGTTATTGTTGCAGCAATATCAGATAATTACAGAACTATCTGAAAGAATGTTTTTAAACTTGCACAGTATATATCGGTTCTTCAAAGGTAATCAGTTTTCTTTGAAGTTTCAGCAAAACCATTTTTCCTGGTACATTCCCGCCTTAAGTTTATATCAGCCAAACATGTTTTCTCCAAAAATATCGCCAGATGGTATATTTTGACGCTCACGAGGAAATAATAGCAATTTGTGACATTGGCAAAGCCCAGCGCGATCCCTGTTATTGTGTTCATTTCTGATTGTATCCGTATAGATTTTGCATGCGATCTCGAAATCAAGACATGTCGTGACTGGGACAAGACGCCGTTTGCAATTTGGATAAGTATGTTTGGGTTAAACGGAAAACTGATGCTAAAGTTGCTAGAACAGATAGTTCAGATGGGGCAGTAGCCAAGTGTAATAAAGTGTGTGATGCCTGGCAAAGAGTTTGGAATAAAAACTTTCCTTGGATTGACACAATTCATTCTGATGGACAAACAAGAGCTATATGCCAGTGTTTTAAAGAATGTGGAAAATTAAACTCAATGGCAACTACTGGTTCTTCTAATCTGCAAAGTTCCACATTTTCTAGGAATGAGACATCTAGAGACCAGCTACTTGTTAGGTAGTCATAAAATCATTGAGCTGCACAATAACGGAAGCCTGTACAACTCTGCTTCAAGAGTTCAGAGATGTATTTGCAGACTTTGCAGTCCTAGCTGTAACCGTGTTGGAATCAACATTGATGTCTGTGGCATGTCAGATAGGTTTCAGTGTGCAGCACAAAATCAAGACGAAGGAAAGGTCCAGAAAAAAAACATGAGACTTTAACACAATTGATGCGAGTCAAAGAAGAGGGAACTAGTGTGGAGAAATACCATCCAAAGCAAGCATCAGAAACCATTCTAACACAATCACGGTGGTAATCCAGCCATTTTGTTAGCAAGGTATGTTACTGGGTAAATTTTAACACCTTTCAAAGCCCTAGGGCATTTACTTTTTCTATTGCCTGTGGTTTCATTTGTGCGTGCCTGCTGCGTTTGAGCATCCTGAGATGGTAATTGTATCCTTAGACTGAATCTTGTGAGCTCTTCTTCGTCCTCCGTTGTTAGCATCCTTCTAGTTGCGCATTGCCAATATAATTCACTTTCATCTGCATTATATACCTGCTCATGACCGAGGTTCTCATCAACTACAATCTTATGAAATTCTTTCACAAACTCGGCATCTCCTTTGTAGTCTGCGGACCGTTTTTCTCCACACACTTTATGCATGGAAATTCTATGACGCTTCTTGAAACTTTGACTATAGTCACAAACATGTTCTAATTTAAGTTCTTTATGAAACAACTGAGCCTGTACTATTACCATCCTGTCCGACAAGTCCACTCCGTCACTTCGACGTTGTCGAAACCATTCCAACATCACCCGGTCATACTCAATAATTATACCACCTTTCATGTTTGTTTTTTCTACTGTTCATTCGCTTCTTGGAATCACTGTCTGCATAGAATTTCAATATTTTCTCCTTCTGCTTCTTTATATACTAAACAGTTGATGAACCAATACCACATGTGTCACATAGCTTTTGCACGGTAACACTACGGTCCAGTTTTTTCAACAGTTCTTCTTTATCTTGTATCAATATTGACTGGTGTTTACGCTAGACTCCACCACTGACACTTGCATCTTCCTTAGAAGCCATTGCTAGGGTTAAATGTAAGTTAAATAAGCTATAAATTGCACAAATTACAGGTATCACCTCCAAAAATTGCAGTGTAAGCTATCTGAGTATGCACCCAGTGCCCTCTCGTACTTTTTTCCGGACTAAAAGATGTGTGGGTCCATCCGTTGCCGGAACATCGGTGGTTTACCTATACGGTTCTTGACGTAATCTGGAAAAAGTGTGCGGTATACAGATATTTGTTCGATAAAAGCAAGACCGTGAAACAATCGCTGTGTGTATTGCCAGAACAGCAAACTGGTATACCGATATATCGTTGCACCCATTAAAGGAAGTATGTATCCTGGGTCACATGATCTATTCCATGTCCCATTATTAGATGCCTCAACTACTGTTTGGCTGAATTCTACACAAAATTCTTAATTTTTTGTACACAATTTGTTGGGAGGGGGACAGCATGGGGGTGGGGGGCTGTTGGTCCATTGGAGAATAAAAGTTTCACTGTTTTAAAATACTTCTGAATGAATTTTACTTTCACACCCAAAACTAAATTTTCTTGAAACATTTTTGTGTCATGGTCTACTGGATAATTTTGGCTAGTAACACTTAGGTGTTCTTCAAAATCTTATGGATAAGCACCATACTCAGTGATTCATGCCATTTTACCAAAACTGCAATCTCGAATTATTCAGTTATGAAACTCTGACTAGGGCTTTTATATATTTTATTAGTGAGTTGATTTAGATGTGTGTTGTTTTTTATGTAAGGAAATCATTGGCTTCAGATTTAAACAAAACAATAAATGCACCTTATTATTGTCCAGCTACTGTGTTTGATGGACCCGGTGACAAACGAATAGTAAATGGATTAGATAATACAAAGTTATATCACAGAGAAAACAACCATGTATGCCTAATATATATATATATATATATAAATATATATATATATATATATATATATATATATATATATATATATATATATATATATATATATATATATATATATATATGAGAGATAGCAAAAGCAATGTATTATAGATGTGTGCGGTATTACCGGTATATTGGTTTGCATTGGCATTTTCTTCCGGTGGCATGTACCACTGTATTTTTTCACTATACCGACTGTACTGGTACTTTGGTAGTTTCCGTTAGTAAGGAACGATATCATTTTGAATAATACAAATGTAATTATATTCATGGTCTTTAAAAACATGTTTGACACGAGTCACGTATGCCAACACGAGTCACGTATGCCAACACGATAATAAAAATGGGATATTGTAAAAGATATTCGGTTCAAATCCAGATTGTTGGAAACAGTTGACATTATAAAACAAAACTAAATGTAATTTTTAGCAATTTGCTAGTGTATGTTAATGTGCTAATTTTTAGTTATTTGCTAGTGTATGTTAATGTGCTAATTTTTAGTTATTTGCTAGTGTATGTTAATGTGCTAATTTTTAGTTATTTGTTAGTGTATTTTAATGTGCTAATTTTTAGTTATTTGCTAGTGTATGTTAATGTGCTAATTTTTAGTTATTTGCTAGTGTATGTTAATGTGCTAATTTTTAGTTATTTGCTAGTGTATGTTAATGTGCTAATTTTTAGTTATTTGCTAGTGTATGTTAATGTGCTAAGGGAATGTATTCCTCGAAAAACTGCAAATCAACCCAAGATAAACAAGACAAGCGATAGATTACATAAAACAATATTGTAGAATGAACTAATATAGTTGGTGCAAAAAGTGAAACATTTATAACAGATATTAAAGCGTATAAACAAATAAAGAACAGCTTTAAATTAAACGATTACAAAAAGAGTCAAATGATATAAAAATAGATATAAAAACAGGACTAAGAAATCAACATAGCAATTAAACTTGATGTGTATGAAATGGTATATAAAAGACTTCAGCAATAAAATTAATGACAGAATTGATAAAGATAATTAAAACTTAAGACACTCAAAGCAAAAAATCAAAGAAATGGGGACTGACGAACATTTTGTGGATTTTTTGTTATAGGTACGTACAGCAGTATAGAAAGCCACATATACAAGTATTATTAAAATATTCCAAAACGTTTCTGCTTGGGGCTTTCTTAATGTTTGTCATTAGTATTATTATCATTATTAATGCTGCCAACATGTATGTACTGACCTCGATAAATGTGTTTTGGAACTGGAACTACAAGAGATATAACATGCTTGGTATATTCCTCAATAAATAAAAAGACACCAGGATTTTTAAAAATGAAAGTATATGGTATTATATTACACGTGTTTTGTCACCTTAAGAGCGAACAGTATGATTTTAGGACTGACATTAGTGTAAAAGGTATGTATCGATATTGCGAATATGTTGTTTAAAAAGAAAGCTCACTAGCAACATAAAAACAATTTATTTAACCAAGCTATAAGTCTTCAGGAAATGAATATTATTAGACCCCTCAATCACTACATGTACAATATCACAAAAACAAGGTTGATCTTTCACCGTATTATAATAAACGTTTTATATTGAAGGGATACCTTGCCTTGTGGAAATTATTTTCTAGTAATGACCCAAAAAGGTCATAAAAAAAGAGTCCGCTGGAGTCCATAATTTAATTTCATACCATTTTACATAATGATTAAATAAACCGAGAAATAAAATCAAGAATATAAAGGCATGCATCGGCTCTTTATGATCGAATAATTACAGGTGTTCGTTATGGAAAACTGGTATAAGTCATTCTACGTGACCTAATAGTTTTTGATAAATATTTGATAACCACTTCCGTATTTTTATCCAAAAAAATGTTTTAGATAAATGCTTGCATTTAAGCCTTAACGGTAAATTATAGTCTGAAATACTTTTGCTTCGTTTTTAAAATGTTTCTCCATTTTATTTAAAATTGACCAAAAACAAAACAAAATGGGTCAAAAAGTTAGGATTTAGTGTAAGAGGTAGAATTCAGGCGAAAACGTTTTGAAACAATGTTTTCATCAATTCATTTCTGAAATCGTCTAGAAATACATGCACCATTACATACGCGTTCTCTACACCGGTGATCCACCATGCGTGTGGAATGGAGGGAGCGGGAAGGGAGGGCTTTCAAAGAATATATATTTACCTAGTAGAATTGCATCATGGGATTATATATAAAAAAATGGCATGCAGCGACTGTCTAGAGGGCGCATTACAAAATGTACGTGACAATTTTTAGAATGTTTCCCCAGTATCATACAAATTAACAATTCCCAAGACAACATGAGTTTAACCCGAGCCATCGTTGTGCGTTGGCAAGAACGAAACCGCAGAATGGAATATTGCCTGGAAAGCGTTCGAGAATCCGACAGAACCAAACAACGTAACGGAACAGAACTCTTGTTTCAGCAGGCAGGCATATCGAAAACGACTGCCTGTGGCTTTCCTAAAATGCGAAAACTTCAATATATCTCGGCAACATGCTATCATATAAAGCAAATCCTTCAGTGGTTCGCGGTCGTCTTTCAAGAGCTCCATTTCCCAGACGGAAAATATGTTCACGTCTATTATCATGAAGAACATTTCGATGTCATTACCAGTACCAACCTGATTTCTCAGATACAGCATAGTGAAAAATGTGACCAAGGGGGAGCAACATATTGTTACCGAAAGAGATGTCAGAATTGTTTAGCGTCTAAATCCTGCATTCCTGAAGAAAGAAAAAAAAGACGAATTTACTGCTGAGCTTGCAACGAACCTTCAGCAATACTACGTTTATTGAGCAACATCGTATGATATCAGGTCCACAACAAAGAAGTGCTTGCCAATTATTGCGATTGTCATCTACCTGTGGATATCTCATTCGCACAAACGACCACTAAGACCACGTTTGTAAAGGGATGAAACGGTGTCTTTTGTGATCAAATTCGAATGTATTGAAGAGACTGGTCCGGTATTCACATCGCTAATTTCTGCGTCACTCAAAGGGCTTTCGAGAAGTTAATACAGGAGCATATCGTGTTTCGTTGTTCTCATTGTAGCAAGATACCAGGAGGACGTGAAAAAACACTTCCCGATTTTGCCCGACAGATCTTAGACCCTATTGACGATACATGGAGTGAAGAGGACACCCGGCATAATGGAAACCGCCATCAGTATGATTTGGTGATGGTTTAGAGTTGGACAATTTCTTCTGAAACACTTTTCAGAGTAAGGTATCGAATGCCCCAAAGTCATCATGAATGGAGTCCAAATCATAAAGATGCAAATAGGACAAGTAGAGTTTAAGATTCCATGAGTTAATTTGCCATGTCTTTGAATCGTTGAAATAACAGAAATGAATAAAAGGTACTTTCAAAACTTCTGTATTTGCCTGACGCTCAATATTACGATCATGACACCTAACACGTGGAAGTAGTTTGTGAAGATGTAATCTCGGTCATTTACGAAGAAGAGCTAGTTTAAAAATTACGTCATTGCACTCTGCGTGATAACCAATGCTCGCTTAAACTTGTACAAAGACTTACACCTTTTACGAGATCGAATCCTTAACTTTGACACGGACAGTTGCATCTAATAAAATGGCGGTGAAAGCCCTTACCCAGAAATCGACGGTGATGCAACGTCGAACACCTCGTAGACAAGAAGGGTATAAACGCATACCAACTGCAAATGTCAAAGGAATTATCGAGCGAGTCAAGTGATCAAATTTGACATGCTGAAAGAAGCTCTGCAGTTCCAAGAGGATCAACACTTTCGCGTGACTACCTTGGAGCCGCACAAAATCGTACGGTCACAAAATTACTAAATTGTCAATCGGCCTTTGAAAAACAACATATCGGTGTGTGCCATAAACGAGTGCGGCTTCCAACGACAACACTTTACCGTACGGACACACTAAGCTCCAGCATAAAATAGGAATACTTCCAAAACCTACACTTCATCACGACTACAAGGGCAGAGCTAGACATATGAATCATTCCACATATACAAACGAGTGAGGCACTCAGGTGAGAAACTGGAGTGTGACGCTGTCCCTTGAGATCATATCGATGCCGAACCCTGAGACATAGCACTACATGTCCGCTTTTCTACTACTAGTGTTACTATAATGTCTTGGCCTACATTTATGAAAAACGGTAAAAGAGGAAAAAATTAACCTTTCCATTCAACACAAACAATAATAAATTAAAATATAAAAAATAGTATGAATAAACATTTTAACTAAGGTCTAAACATCAACAGTAAAAATACATAAAATTGAATTAAATTAGAGTAATTAATATTAAAATAATAATACAATAAATATTGAACCTAATATAGATAATATAGGATATCATAAAACACTTTAACAAATCCCTAGCTTATTCGGGGAATTCGAGCTGATCAGACAAAATAAGAGAAAGAAAGGAAGAAAGGCTACTGCCCATCTGTTGATGCGGAAGACCTGTGAAGTAAAGCCTGTGATGAGGACACCACCACAGCAGAGAAGTGAACGGATTCCACAGACAGAAGACTGGCCACTGAAAGCTGCCATTACCACAGCGGCACAAACCACCTCAACAACATTCAGAAGCTAGTCAGGCCACCTCTGCGTTTCCCATCTGGACCAGTCTTTGGGGTGAAGATCGACGGAATCGACTCTGCGTGTGTAGCACTAGGCAAGGAGGTACGGGCTTTAAACAGGTGCACTTCAGCAAACAAAAGGCGCTGTCCAGTTCCAACCTGATCTCTTGAAAAGAAAACGTTTTTGAGTTTGTGTGTTTCTATTTCTGTACGTCTTTGTCTCTCTCCATTAAAATAAAACATTTTCCCTTCTCCGGTGTGTGTTTGTGAGGATCTGAAAGTATGTCTTTGAACGCTTCTATTATTGCTAGTATGATAGTGTATGTATACCTTTTGTTTTATGTATGATTTTGTTTCAACTATAAAAATCATTTCTATTTTTAAAATGCGAGTTTTGTCGGTTTGTGTGTTTGTATGTATCTGTCGTTACTAAAACAAATGTTTCTCTTTTTAAAAGGTGTGTTTGTATGTTATGGTGTGGTGTATTTGTATGTAAACAGTAGAGATGGTTTCTTTTAGGTTCGAACGATATTTCTTTTCAGTGGTAAGATTTTGTATGTGATATATATTTTTTAGTATGGGATGTTTCTCTTCACGTTCGTACTGTAGACATATAAAAGCGACGGACTCATCTTTCGGATTATATACAAGACATCGTCCCTTACCACAATGCCAAAATGTCAATCAACCAAAATAGAGACGGAAACAATAATAGAGACGGGAACAACATTCTAACAGTGACTTCCAAGGAACAATTTTAGCTAAAGCAACAAATCGTAGCTGAAGAAGACGACACAAGAAACAACCAAGCAAGACATCCATACCAACCGAGAAGGCAGATACACGCAATAATTCTACAAATAATGTTAACTACGATTGATGAAACATACATAATAATAAGTAATGTTAACAACAAACAGGTAAATCCATGCATACCTATGCTTAACAAAGATAAACATAAAATCACAGTAAGTAACAACAATAATAAAGATGTCAGCTATCATCCTGACACGAACAAGTACATATCCTTAAGCACTATGTTTGCGTACATTAGAGACCGTCTAATGGGGATTACAGAATTAACTAAAGGTAACCAAATTATGCTACAACATCCCCTGCATCGAATGAGTAAACTATTGGACAACTATTCCCCAATGTACTAATCATTACAACTACTGGTGAACTATTGGACAACTATGCCCCAATGCAATAATCATTACAGCTACTGGTAAACTATTGAACAACTGATTCCCAATTCAATAATCATTACAACTACTGGCAAACTATTGGACAACTATTTCCCAATGCATAAAGCATTACAACTACTGGTAAACTATTGGACACCTATTTCCCAATGAAATTATCATTACAACTACTGGTAAACTATTGGATAACTATTTCCCAATACAATTATCATTATAACTACTGGTAAACTATTGGATAACTATTTCCCAATGCTATAATCATTACTGGCAGGAATTAACAAACTCCAGTACCTTAAGCTACTAAAGACGTGAAGCACTCAATAACTATATGGCAGCGGAACTGCAGGAGATTACTTAAACATTGCCCCAGAATTAATAATCAAAATACATAAAGAAGTAACAAGTCAGACATATTATAGCTTACAAAAAAAAACACTTAAACAGTGCTACTAGTTAAACACGAACTCCTAGATTACTCCATATGATATGTTAAGAACAGAGACAACGGAATAAAAGGTGGAGACGTAGCAATCTGTGTTAGCGTCACAGCTGGAAGCACCTGAATAACGCCTAACAACTTTGACACACTAGATTTCCAACCAATCATGGTTATCTCACAAGGAAAACACAAATCACAATATACAATATATATGATGGGGGAAGCAACAACAACATAACAGAATAAACATATACTTAATTGCTAGGCAACTCAGAAGAATATATAATACTGTGTGAAAATTTCAACGCCCACAGTGAACAATGGTGAGGTAACCACCTGCACAAAAGAGGGAGAATAATCGAAAACTGGGTCACTCAGACCAACGTATGTGCAATCGATCTATCTACACCTAAAATAGATGAAATAGCTAATTGGGAAGTAGACCAAACCAGTACTCAAGGAAACAATCACTTCCCTATATTGATCACACTAAATATCACTACCCTCATAATCCAAACAACAAATATACCCAGGTGGAGATTGGACAAAACTGACATGGTTGACTTCCGAGTTATCCTTGAAGGGATAACTTTGAATTAGCTCTATGACGTCAATACAAATAATTACAACGAAACTTTCATTGAAGCACTGTCCTCTGCGGCTGCTCTGAACATCCCCTGAACAGGTGGGTGGAGCGCAAAACCGTCAGACCCATGGTGAAGTGTAAATGCAAACATCTTCTCAAATATAAGAAAAATGCGCTCAACAGATTTAAAGATTAATGATCATCCTCAGATTTTTTAATGTTTAAGAAGAAAGGAAACAAATCTCCAAAAATATCATTCTCGCAGCTAAACAGAATACTGACATTACTACTGCTCATCAACGGACATCAAAAAACGATCCAAGACAGGTCTGAGACAAAATTAAATTATTAAATGTCAAAGCAATGCAAATGCACTCCAAAATTTTCAGAAGCAGTCACTACTAAATTCAAAGCAAACATATTAACCAGACTGTTTGCTGGAATGAACAGTAATACAAATCATACGGAATATAGTTGAACAAAAATACCCCCATCTGTTCATTGATCTAGGAACCAAACCTTTCCATGCTAACTATGGATCCCAAGTGTCTCCTAAAACTACTGCCCCCAATCGCTACACTGTCCGCAGTTGCCACATATTACTACTTATTTCCCTACAGAAGGCAAAACTGAGAAAGGGATTGAAAACGACAGAATTCATCCAAATGTGACAATTCTAACATGCTGATGGCTAGCAATGGGACATATACATAAACACAGACATACTTCGAGTTTTCTTATTCTCTTTCTTCTTAACTAATTATTATGTTTTACTATGTATTGCTTCGTAACATGCCTGTCATGGAAAAGGAATTCCTTGATAGAAAGAGACCAGCCTAATTGCTGCTCAAAAGGTCAAAGAGTCAATTTACATAATGCAGAAAGAAGAAAGCAAGATTGTATAGAGCTCTGATGCAAAGGAAAATAATATTGTTTCTCACAAAAAGCGGCGAAGGTGCTATGCTGTAATACCAAACATCATTTAACAAACGCGTTCTCTCTCTCTCTCTCTCTCTGGACCATCGTAGCTAGATACGGGCGAAAATCCATGAAAATACGAGCGTTGGGGATTTTCGCTTGTGTCGTACTACGTTGTCTCTAGACCTATGAATGATGGTAAAGTTAGGTCAAACCATCCAAAGGAAAAGGAGAGAGAGAGAGAGAACTGTATGGTCAGTAGTAATGTTAATTAAAGCAGAATAATAAGTTCGATCAACTGTAAATATATTAAAATGTTTTAATTATCTCTTGTTGGTTCGTCATTTTCTTTAGTTTCCATTCCACGCTAATTTCCATACGCCACTACGAGAAATCCCGAGCGTTCAGTGTGTTCAAAAAGCTTATGTGTTTGTAGTGTTCTACTCTCTTCATAGAAAGAATGTTTCATCTTTAAATCCTAAGTGAGCCTTACCTTGATTTAATCATTCTGAATAAAATAAAAACTTAAAAAGAAAATAATAAACTTATCAATTTGCAAATGTGATTGTGAACAACAAGAAAAGGTACAGAATTACATTTTGTAGCGGACATATTCGCAGGGATGTGATGAGTTCATTCACTCTGTCAATATACAGTTGCCCTTGTATATCTTAACTCCATTCAAAGGGCAAATATGTGTATTTTTATGTGATATAATTAAAATATATGTATAGTATGTACGCTGTATCAGTGATATGCCACTCGTTGTATACATTTTTTATTAAAACGAAACTCGTAAAGTCTCGTTTTGTTTTAATGAAAAATATATACATCTCGTGGTATACCATTGATACTGTGTATATAATATACATATATTCTATATATGGATGTGTGTAGAGAGAATGAATTGCAGCAAAAAACATGTGCCAATTAATAATCTGTTAGAATCATCTGGTGGTCAGCATTTACGACAACAAGTGAAATATGGTAGAAATTAGCTGCTTGTGACGTTATGTTGTAATTACTGAGACATTTGTGTGACATGGTGTATTGTAATCATTGTGACATGGAGTGTTATTGTCACTACACCATGGTGTGTTGTGTAATTACTATGATATGGTGTGTTGAAATCACTGTGACACTGTGTGTTGTGTAATTACTATGATATGGTGTGTTGAAATCACTGTGACACTGTGTGTTGTGTAATAACTATGATATGGTGTGTTGAAATCACTGTGACACTGTGTGTTGTGTAATCACTATGATATGGTGTGTTGCATTCATTGCTATATGGTGTGCTGTAATCACTGTGACATAGTGAATCGTAATCACTGCGAAATTGTGTGTTGTAATCACTGTGGCATGGTGTATTGTAGTCGTTGTGACATGGAGTGATATAATCACTGTTACACGGTTTGTTGTAATCATTGAACAATAATAATAATAATAATAATAGCGACATAGATAATTCAAACGGTCTTGAAGGTTGCACTCAACATACTCTATTATTTAAAATGCAGACAAACTCCAACTAGACAAATCTGTTTATATAAACCTAATGACTTTAGTAAAAGATAGCATCGCATCTCGGACTCAAGGACGGCTTTTGTGGCATATGCAAAGAATGTCAAGACGAACTAAGCATTACACTTATCCGTGGACTTCTTTGCATCCCGCACTTTCATTCTTTTCCTGCCAGATATTTACTTCGTTGCTCAGACACCAGACTTTAAAGGATCGCTTCATCAGAAAATGTTACCACCTGACGCACTTCAACCAAAGAGGAATGCAATTTGTGTCTATAATTTCCCCTTAACAATAAAGGAGTTCCGATTACACTTATGAACTCATTCTTAAATATCAAACCAACAGCACGTGCGAAAGATACGCAGCAGATAATTCGACCATAGCAAACCTTCACTTCTGAAGACAACAGATTTTATCAGCAAATCGAAATCGACGTAAGCTGCTGAGGACGGATCAGATGTAACGATAGATTTGACTGTTTCTGGCAAGAACTAGTGTAGATAGCCATCTCTCTATACATCCAGCCTTCCAACTAAATATTTTGTTGGCAAAGCTGATGAATAATGTAATACATTTATAGAGCCGAGTATATCCGAGTATCAACTCACCTTTACTGTACAGATTATAGTTATTCGTCATGAATAAGGTTTTCTGTCTGTGTTACCGACATTTAGAGCAAATTTTAAAACTGTATCTGACTTAAATGTTCGGATTCCTTGTCAGGAGATGAAGAGACAACATACATATATCCACAATATTCTAACAATGTTCTTTGAAGACATCCAAATGAGCTCATCTGTAGACTGAGTATGAAAAGGGAGACAACAATACATAAAGAATAATAGTTTGTCGAGGTAAAATAACTAATCGGCACGATCATTGTATGTAAAGTGATATACTGCTTTAGGTAATCGGCATAACCACCCGGTATACTACTGTATCTGCCTCAGTCTCCAGCATTTTTCATTTTCTTATGTCTTTATGAGCGATTTCCATTGTTGTTTAATAACACCAACGAAATGCTATATCAGAAAATATTTCACATAAGCCATTATACTGTAGTCTTTATTGCATCCGATGAGCTTCATTCTCGGGGGTAAAATTCTTCGCGGAAGTTTGTACAAATTCATATGTTATAAATTACGTTAAGAAAACGTCTGCTTTGTATTTCAAATGCGGTTCTTAAAATATATTTAAAAGATTGCCTTTAAACCTGGCATGAAATGTGTATTTCGTGTTTTTCTCATCTACAAATATATGGCGGGATTTCTAAGAATCATCATAATTTAGGCACAATGTTAATTAGTTTATGTCATTTTTGTTTCTGCCTTTTATTTCGACGTACAATTATATGCCTTTCCTGAAAGGGAAAGGGTGAGGGCAATGTTACATTTTCAGCAGAAGAACAACTGTTAAATGAAAGATAAAACGCATGCTTTATTGCCCGGAAATCACAAAAATGTACAGCTGAAGTTATAATTTCATTTTTTATTGTATTTCAATGAGCAACAAAACTTTTATCATAGCAGGTACTTGAGAAAAGTGTTAAGTTACTACTGCGAGGGGTGGTCAAGGTTGTATATTTTGGTGTAATCTCTGGTATTTTTCATATCCCTATCTTCATAATTTTATGCATTGCTTTCAACAATCCGCATAAATAGATCGTGTTACATATCTCGTTACTATGACGACTATGACAAATATATACTCGAACGAGACAGGAAATAAATCAAAGGGAAATTTATTTGAAAGAGACATGTGAAAGAATCATGAAGTATATCAGAGGTGTTATTTAATAGTTCATAGCGAGATAATGTATCAATAGCTACATTGAAAATGCCACTTTTATCGCAGTGCTGGTGATCTCACTTTTGGAACTACATTATTTTCCTCAGTAGAAAATATACTATTCAAACTCATATTTACATTATCTTTTCCCCTTTTCTTCGCTGTCTTTTTCTTCCCCCATCTCTCTCTCTCTCTCTCTCTCTCTCTCTCTCAGGCGGAGTAGATTTTGTATGTAAAGTCTAACATATATATATATATATATATATATATATATATATATATATATATATATATATATATATATATATATTACGTAATCAATTATCAGGTGACATCACAAAATAGTTATTAAAAAATAACTCAAACAAAAAAGTCGTTTCAAGTATTAACTTTTATTAAAAAAGAGTTTTCCACGTGAATAGTGCAAAAATTGTCAGTGACTGAATTTACATGACATGTTTCTACTTGATATTCATTGTCTCTCTCTGATACAATCTACAGGAAAAGGTGCCAGCTGTTGGGGAGAAGCTCTTGATTAACCAAATTGTTTAAGTAGCAATTTTAACTCTCATGGCAGTCAAGATAATATTTGGAAACGATGGACTACTCAAGAAGAGATGTGTATTGATATTAAAAGACATTCGAAATACGCGGGCATCGTATGTTAAGGAACAAGACTGCAAGATTCGTAAGACCACACCAATCGTGTTTGAATGCAGAAATATATATAGTAAAGAACCATAAATCTTTCAAGGATAACTTGTATTCATCAAAATGTTTTAAAATGTTACACTCGGATGTCTGTCCGTTCGGATGTCTGTCCGTCACGACCGCTATGTGGTGTTTCCACAGTACCTTCCCCCAACAATTTTCACTATATCAATCCGCCAAGAAATGAGTCCCTGAAAATAAAATGCTTCTAATTTTCGTGTCAAAACACATATTGACAAAATGCACAATTTGAAGCAGTCCATATAGGAGATAAATTTGTAAGCAGTCACTGTCCCGGAAGTTCTTGTATTGACGCAGTGATGTCCCATTAATCGCATTGGTACAAAATGGAGAAAGAAGTTCATGCAAAGTTTTTGTCTTTAAAGCTATATCATGAAAGGAAAACCCAAGTTTCTTAGTAGATGTAAGTTATAAGATACGAGTTGATATGCGTTTTAACAGATATAAGGAAATATTGAACTCCTGAAGTGGACAAATATTTCTTCATATCTACATAGAAAGCCAAGCCCAAATATCCACCATTAATAACAGCGACATATGTGACCCATTCTTTTTAAATGAGCCGTCTTTGCTCCCATAGTCTGTTTGGGTTTGGGATGACACTGCAACGGGTGAAGTTCGTCTTGCAATTGGAGTTATTTACTTTGCCCTGGGACACATCACAGCTGCCAACCCAGACAGATCCTATGGTAGGATTCGAGTCCGCAACCTTCTGGTCACGAGTCCATTTTCTGACTAGTGACTGTTACAGCTTGTTTGCAATGAATGGATGTGCATCCTTTGTCAGTCTGTCAATATGGCGATGTTTAAGAATGTTCGGTGAAATTTAATAGTTTCAGTAATTACCACAGCCGAAACATACCCAAGACGTATAAACAAATTGTACTTGAATCAGCCTCGCTTGGCCCTCAGCATTAAGAGGTTAGTGTTAGGACTGGTCGGCCAGGTGTGATGATAATGTGACTGGTTGGGACATGATGATACATGTCTGCGGCATGATGCCCCAGTGCTAGGCATCACTATAAACAGTCACACTGCAGACATCGTAGCGATATGACTGAAAAACTGTTAAAGCTATGTTTAAATCCAAATCACACACACTCATACACAATAGTTACAAACGTTATACAGGAAATTTTAAAGTCACCTTGAAAGCTAAAATTAATTGGCCTTGGGGTGATAAGTGGGTGTCTCAGTTTGGGTTATTTATGAACACAAATGTAATCATTCAAAATGTCACGTGCGAAAATATTTTCACCGAAGATTGTATAAAAGAGAATAAGCATTGCATTTCGTGGTAGAAAATAAACTCAACATGCCATCATAAAAACCGATCGACTGTAAATCTAGACTGTGGAGCATATGTAAGAAAATAAAACTTGATAATAGAGCTAGTAATGTCATCAATTCAGTGGGTGGGTGGGTGGGAGTGTTTAATCCATGTTAGTGGAGCCAATTAGTAGTACTGATTCCTTTAGACGCTGTTTGCTTATTGTAATACAATGCTAATACAAATGTGGATTATTTTAGAAAGGCAAATTTTGGAAAGTAGCGATAAGCTACTCGATGTATACCGATTCCACCAATAAAATGTCGTCTACTAAATATAACCTTGTCAGCACATTCAAAGTATATGTCTGCCAAAGGAGGCACCGTGAGCACGAATGGTAACAACAACATCTCAGGCATGAACATGCACCCTGAATATATAACTGAGGCAACCATTTTCAAAAGAAACGGTGTTAAACTTGGAAAGCGACCACTTTAACTTTTTCTTTGGCGCTTGGAATATTTCCTTGATCAAAACAAATCAAAACAAAATCCTAAAGCATTCCAGTTATATTTGCGTAATCAAGTGTATTTAAGCGTCTTCTGGCGAACAAAATATGTTCTCATCTTACAAATCGTGACATCTAAGTTATACAGGCTTGTTTCGTCTTTTACGTGAACTGCCGAATAGCTGCAAATAAACGTATGGGTGCTTCGATCAGATCAACCTCTGCCATTTCTGTCATGCCAGAAAAATAGTCGGATGTACGCGGTGTACTGATCACCCCATTTTTCGGTAAACATAAAACGAAACAGCATACAATATTACGCAACCTACCATTCTCTCTTGTCTTGATTGTATACAGAATAAAAATAACAGATCAATGAAGCATATTCCACTTAGGGGCCATAAACTGTTAACCAATAGAATCTTTCCAATTAAACAATACTCTAGTTTTTTATGTACACTGTTACTTAACATATCGTCACATGAATCTGTCACGTTATAGTATTGCCTTGTGTACGAAATTTAAATTAGCTGCCGCGACGACACATTCGAGATTTCTTAATGGAAAAGGTCAAGGACGCTCTGGATTACTTCAATATTTACGAGATTTGTCGAGGGGAAACGGCAAATTAATTTATATACGATTTTTTTTTTTATAGAAAGGTCTTGCGGTGTGGGGTGGGAGGATTGATTCGGGTAGTTCCAGTTCATATGCAACTTGTATAACTAAGATTCAGGCATTAAATATAAGAGAAAAATGTAGCCCCACAGTCGATGGTTATATGTGTTTCCTTTATATGCGGTTGCTGATAGTTCTTTCTTTAATGCTAAATTATGCCTTTGGAACAGAATTACTTTTATTTGCACATGTAAATTTCTTCCTCGTTCATACACTGTTTGCATTCAACATAACAGCACCAATGCACTTGACACTGACACGCGCTTTTCACAGTCACCGATTTTACGTTGTAACCACGCCCACAGCACATTACGTCACAGTTAATCCCTTTTTGACATGTTCTCCCGACCGTTCCCGGTGAATACTTGCTCGCCGTGCAAAAATTAGGTGAGTCTTCTAGGTAAACCATATCTCCAGTTTTTGGTGCAGAACTTTCCTCTGAAACATGTTGTGATTCCTTTAGTCTTTTCACAAGATGGGATTTTCCAGTTGCCTGGTTGGTGTATGTCACAACTTTAAAAGAATTCTCATATTTGTCTTTTAATAACTGTCCAATAACATGGAATGGTGAAAGTTGTCTCCAGCACGTTTGCACTGTGCAGGAACCGGATACCCCGTGACATTTACATGTGGTTTTCACTTTATCCCGGACTATCTGTAAAAATATAAATAATAAACGTTAATAATAATAATAATAATAGCAATAATAATAGCAATAGTAAGAAGACGAAGAAGAAGAAGAAAAAGAAGAAAGTTTGTCTCTCCAGTACCTTCTTATACATATTTATTCAAAGGTTTGTCATTTTTACGTAACATCCGCATAAGTAGCTAACTTAGCTTTATTATGTTCCGATCAACAATATACTAATGTACTCTGTGACACAAGAATGTTTAGACAAGTTCCATAAAGGACATATGGTACTAATGGTATGGAAAAATGGGAACCAGCCTGGAAATGGGTGAACCTAAAATAGAGTATATATGGGTTAGGCTGACCAGGGTTGGTTAATAATGTAAGATATGTTGTAGAAAAAAAAAGAATATATTGAGAGCTTTTCCTAGTTGTAAGTGAAAAAAATAGAGACATTGTTTGTTTTGTTTTTTGTGATGGAATTTCAGTCTTTTAACAGTCTTGAGTTTGGAACACTCATTACTAAAATTAGCACCTGACTCTTTGGTGCGGAATTGAAAGCACATGTTTCAAACACATGCAGGTCCAGATAATTCCGTGGCTCATATCCTTTCCTCTACACAGAAGCTGACATCCAGGTTTCCTCTATACTGATAAATATAGGTTTGATCATGAGCACTCAAAAATTTTAAGTTATTGAATTTTTAATATCATGGTGTTTGCATAGGTTTGCTATGGGAACTGAATTAGTACCGTGAGCCATAAAGAAATTTAAGCAACGGCAGCCATGTTTAATGACTGATTGCCACAGTCAAGACACGACGAAAAGGTATCGATGTCAGAATCCACCATTAGCTGTAATTTATTCTAATTATGTTGAGTTAGGGCTTAAAGAAAACAATCTTTCGTAGGTTTTCCTATTTTCAGACATTTAATTTGGCTAATAACAGGATGCTTTCAGTGATATTTAGTCAATTAATATTGACAAGTTAGGACAAAGTTGTTTAAAGATGTCCTTTCGTCTAGTAACAGTGGCCATATTTGATGGTAGATTGGCAGTGTATCTACAGAGAGAATAGGAATTAAGTCCTGAGTATATACTGCTTATTAGGATTCAAGTTTCTTTAGCAGTGTCTGTGAAATGGTCGTTTAAAAGTTTGTCTACTTTGAGGCATATCAACTATAATTTATGATGAATATGCTTTTATTTTAAGTAAATTTAAATATTGGAATACATTACGTAAAAGTATGTTAAGCACCTTGCGAGAAATCGTTTTGGAGGATATGAGAATGATAAAAATACCAAAGGTTTATGCATTGACAATGCATGTAACAATATGTACGACAAAACGACGGACTCTAGTCCATTAGCTCAATCGTCGTCGTCATCGTCACCAACATCATCATCAGCAATAATAAAGGGGCGATACTAAAATGCATTTATTTTCAGAAGTGACAAGGTGAAAATGTGTGATACGCAATGTTATAAAACATTTTAAGTGGAGAAAAGTTAGCACTAATTACTAACCAGCATAAATTTTAAAAAAACTATGAAGTCACGTGATTCGAAAGTATCAGTATCTACTGCTGGTGACTAACAAATGTGTAATGTGACAGAATACTGATGCATTCTGTAGGAATAAGAATAGCAATACATGAAGTAAAGATATAATGCCTTTATCATAGTAAATAGACAATCAATAGACAACTATTTCCATGAAATGGACTTGAAACCAGTATCCAAAATGAAATGTACATGCCTTAATGTTTGAAGAGTAGAAGTTTATCCAGGAAATAATCTTTATTTATAAGAGACCACCGTCATTATACTGGCTACATTGTCTTCATCTAATTTACATATTAAGTGAATTGCAATAGATTTTGTTGTCTCACTGATTCCGTAAGTTGGACTCGGTGTCAAGATACATTGATTTAGTAAAAGGTTGGACAAGGTGACAAGATCTAAATAAGTGTTTGCTTTTTTCCGACTAAGTACTTACAATGAAATGCCTTAAGATTGCATGTGAAGCTAGAGACATAATAAAGCAGACACACACACACACACACACACACACACACACACATACATACATACATACATACATACTTAGACCAGCATAATAGGCAATGTTTTGTCAGATGGATAGATAGATCGATTCGGTTTGTGACTCATGCACTTTATTTACTATATCTTTTCACATCTCTCTCTCTCTCTCTCTCTCTCTCTCTCTCTCTCTCTCTCTCTCTTATCATAATGCGTGGCTTCCCTTCGTGTAGTTGTCTCTTTTGTGTACATTTGTATATTGAGTCTTCGTATAACTTTATTTTAGGAGGAACCAAGGAAAATATAAGAAGACAGAATAATTAGGGAATTAGTTTGAAACATATGCTAGAGTAATCTCTCCTGTGATCAAGGATTGTAGGTTCAACCCATAAATAACGCAACTGGCGACATCCGTCTATTGACGAAACACGGTCCTTTCGTGTCCGGACAACATGTTTTGCACAGAAACAATCCAGATTCATGTAACGTCAAACGTAGGGTACATGTTCACCAATAATGCAACACAGAAGACAGCCTACGGCCGATAAATTAGTATGCACTTTCTTTAATGGAAAGAACACAAAGCCAGAATTCATCGCTTGATGTTAAAAGTTTAAAATATTGTAACATCGGCCAATGGTGAAGGAAAATAACCCTTTTCAATTGCTCATTTCTAGATCGTGCCGTGGTATTGATAGAGACAAGATTACAGGCACAACGGAGGATTTCCATTTATCTACACTTCCTGAAGAAAACAAGAGGCCGCAGTGAGTCAATGAATCTTACTTGAAAGAAGAGATGCCATTGATCTGTATCTATGCTGCCAATATACATAATGTATAAAATTATGGGTTACAAGTTTAGCGATTAATAATACCGCTGAAATTGCTATTAGTATATATTGGTTGAGATCGACGCAAAAGAAACAATATCGTTAATATTTTATATCATCAGCAATACAATCATAATGAAAATGAATCATTTTTTTTATATTAAGGTCCTTATTTTATGGGGTGTCGATAATATTGCATTCACAAATTTTCCTGTGGACGGTTGCTATCAGGATAAGACCGATACTATAAATGGAATCTAAAAGCACTTCTCCTTCCTGATAGATACATAATCAACCTCAATGATTATTAAAGAGTGTACCTTTAGGCAGAATCCAAGTACATGTTAATATTGACGGAGGTTTCACATCTATCCCAAAGTTTCGTTGCGATATTTCCTTATCCGCAATTACTACTACCACTACTACTACTACTACTACTACTATTATTTTTGCTACTACTACTACTACTACTTCAACTACTACTAGCTTTATAGATAAGATTGCAAGTCATTTTTATTAACGATGATGAAATTAATTCTACTGTTATTACTAATATTACTATTACTATTACAGCTTGTGACTTTATAATACTGCTACTACTAATATTACTATTGCTATTACAGCTTGTGACTTTATAATACTGCTATTACTAATATTACTATTGCTATTACAGCTTGTGACTTTATAATACTGCTACTACTAATATTACTATTGCTATTACAGCTTGTGACTTTATAATACTGGTACTACTAATATTACTATTGCTATTACAGCTTGTGACTTTATAATACTGCTACTAATATTACTATTGCTATTACAGCTTGTGACTTTGTAATACTGCTACTACTAATATTACTATTTTTTAACAGCTTGTGACTTTCTAATACTGCTACTACTAATATTACTATTACTTTTACAGCTTGTGACTTTAAAATACTGCTGATATTGACATATATTATGTTGCTACGGATTAAACTTACCTCTACCCCCACCCACCAGAATGAACAATGCCGATGTAATCTTTAAGGCACACAAAAAACTGCTGATGACGATTATTATCCTTATTATCAAGATCGTCAAAGTCATTATCGTCATTATTATAGTCATCGTCTTGGTCATTAAAATTATATGAATTGAAGCGCTACCATTCAAAGAAATAGAACCTATGCGTTATGGCGGTCAGGGTGGCCAAAAATATACAGTAAGAAGAAAAATTATACCTTTCTCCCTAAGCGACTATTATGCTCGTCTACCTTGGCTCTTATATCTTTCCCTCTTCTTTTGGAATATTTCAAAAATTTCCTTGTAAATTTTGATCCGTATTTTATGTTGTCCCCGCATCCTCCCCAAAGCCACGCCTCCTTATTTTTCAGGTTCTTTGACTCGTCGCACGTGCAGCGATCGATACTTCCGCGGCTGCATTCTCGTGCGAAAGTATTCACTAAACTGGCAGAGGATATTGCATACAGGAATGATGTCTCTTTAAATTCTGAAATAGAAAAAAAATTAAATTATATTTGTGCGATAACATATACTGATTCATAATGTAAATTTCACTCAAAACAGCTGTTCAAAGGACGTAGTTCACACGATGTCGCTCAATTCGGAGCTGCTTCATCTGCCGATTTTTACTACGGAGGCTTTACTGTAATTAAGAAAAATGGAGATATAAAAAAATCCCGGTAAAACACGAATCTAATAATTATAAATATATATATATATATATATATATATATATATATATATATATATATATATATATATATATATATATATATATATATATATATATATATATATATATATATATATATATTTATCATATATGATTATAAAATTAAAATATCATCCAAAATGAGAGTCAATTAACACAAGATATATAAACCAAGGAATAATTACAACAAAAGTTTCAAACAATATCAGTTCAGATTTTATGTTGTTTGTTGTAGGGTTTAACGCCATTTTTCAGCACACGATAGGCTATACATGGCGGCCAGTATGAGGTGAGATGGCAGTGATCCGTAAAGGAGAGCGCTTTAGACCGCTCAGCCACTCGGGGCCCCCAGATTTTATGTAGTATGATCAACAGAAAATACTAGAATCCAAGGATTATGGCCATTCACCGATCATGTTATAATCCAAGGGCTATTTCATTCAAAGACAATGTTATAATCCAAGGGCTATTTCATTCACCCATATTGTTACAATCCAAAGGCTATTTCATTCACCGATAATTTTATAATCCAAGGGTCATTTTATTCACTGATAATGTTATAATTGGGGGTGGGCCGGGTGGTCAAAAGGGCTCGCCTTTACCGATCACTGCCATCTCATTTCTTTTTGCGAGGGTTCGAGCCTCTGGCTCGGCTATGTAGGTATGTGAGAAATCTGCCAATAGCTTCCAGTGGGTTGTGGTTCTTACTGAGGTTTACTCATGGTTCTTCCACCGCCATGTATAGTCTCTCCTATTTTGCTCTGAGAAATGGCGTTAAACCCAAAACAACAACAACAACAACCTAATCCAAAGGTTATCTTATTTATCCAACCTTGTGGCCCATGATTAACTTCTTATGTAATACAATATATCGATAATTCTTTGAATTCGTGCGCCATCTCGTTCATCCATACTGCCATCCAATGTCAACCCCCGCTTTAACTATCTTGTCCTTCGTGTATCAATAAAAGTCGATAGAATATGAAACTTTTGAGGGAATGAAACGAAAGCGATCAAATGTGCAGCGAGCGTTGTACGCAAGAACATAACCCCGAGCCGACTGCTGCGTGGCGTGAAGTAATTTCATAACATTCAAAGTAGTATTTCCTGTTCATCTTCGTATAATGGTTTTAGACATGTACATGCTAGTGGAACATTTGTAAAAAGATATCGTTTAAACCACGTTTTCATTAAGTTTAACAATACGGCGCGCAAAAGAAACATAATTCAATAAGAAAAAATAGTTCCGATCTGATAAGTATAGTTGACCTTTCAATAAGCACCGAAAATGCCCTACGAGGTTTCGGAGGTAACATTACGTCATCATTACCATATATATACCACAAGTAGACATCCGTTATTTGAATTTGCTAATCCATGGAAGAGGTAATAACTTGATTAATATAAATCGTATTCATCACTATATCGACTGCTCCGGTGGCCTAGTGGTTAAAGTGTCCGCCTCGTATGCGGGAGGTCAAAGGTTCGATCCCCGATCGAGTCATACCAAAGACTTACAAAAATGGTACTAACGGTTGCCTCGCATGGCGCTCAGCATTAAGAGGTTAGTGTTAGGACTGGTCGGCCTAGTGCAGGATAATGTGACTGGGTGGGACATCATGCTACATGTCTGCGGCATGATGCCCCAGTGCTAGACATCACTATAAAAGTTTTAGAACTACGTTGAAAATCCAAATCACACACACACACACACATCACTATATCATCACTGGATCAACCAATCAGGAATCGTCATCACTGGATACACCAATCAGAATCGTCCAAATATGGATCAACCAACCAGGAAACCCATTCGCTGAGATAAATCATTCAGCAACCGTCGTATAAACCATTCTAACATTGAAATGAACGGGACTACGTCTACATGCTTTTTAACACGGTCTTGGCCATCTTATATGTCACTGTCTACCCACATTTACCGAGCTTTAAAATACAGAGTGGTCCGATTGATTGTATGAAAAGTTTCATTAGTAAACAGGCCTTCAAATATTACGTGTGTGTGTGTGTGTGTGTGTGTGTGTGTAATTTCATCGTATATATTACCATTTCTGGTTATCACAAAGATGGCGGACATATTGACGCATAATTTCGGGTAGATAATTCGAATGGTAAGAAATATATTATTTCACCCTGTTCCACTTTACTAACCTAAAGAATAGCGGCTTGGGGCAATAATCCCAGACCGAATGAGAACTATCCAATCATAACCAGCAAATGGTCCTTTTCTCCTGATAGTAATCGTATTCTAGACATAATGTTTGGAGAGCTTGCGGATGGGCCACGTGTTTCATTTATTTTTTCATTAATCATATAAACTTTCATATGGTGAAATGAACATCTTGTCAAAATACAAATGCATCATCTCAAGGGGAGGACCGTAACCTTTGAAGATAATTAATGGACAATGCCAGACTAAACAACAACCACAGGTTAAAGTGGACTAAGACTTATATGACCACCCACCTCTCTCTCTCTCTCTCTCTCTCTCTCTTTCTCTCTCTCTCTCTCTCTCTCTCTCTCTCTCTCTCTCTCTCTCTCTCTCTCATGGCATGTTTTAAAGACACTGGTTATCTTCATATCAGTAGTGTAAAAATGCACACAGACTCTCCTACAAAGTACATGTAATTTAAGTTTTTAATGACTATGTGACTAATGTTTGGTGAAACTTTTGACGTTTTATCCTCCTCAGATCAGGTTATACGTGATCACGTTGGGTAGAATAGTAGCTTCCTTTTATTAATAATTTGTTTAGGGTCTATTACGGCCATAATATTTCTTGGAATCTAAGCTGCTTCTGATATCATTGATTAACTTGGATTAATTTTGCAGGGTATCTTTGGATATCTGCCGACGTTTATATCTGCAAACACAATTTCGCACAATCAGGAGATCTGAAATGAAACGATTGTAATATAAACCAATACCATATTAAAGCCTTCCAGTAGTTCATGCCTGGTCAGTATCGCTACCTTCTACCATCATCTTCCACATCATTTTGAATCTAATAAACTTTATTTAAGTAACTCTAAGTTTCTTTCATTTACAATTAAGAAATTACACTGCTTACCACCACTGTAAAAGTTCTTTGTCTCAAAATTTGAAGGTGTGTGATTTTAGCGGCGGCTATTTACTATCAAGTTTTCAATCAATTTAAACGAAATGAGCGACGTTTACAAACTCGTCCTCTCCACTCCCATTCACTAGACAATTAATATCTGCATACGAAATTATTCTCATGGTTTAATTAAAAATTACAGATATATTGTCCGTAACAGAAACATAGTTCAGGTGAAATGTTTTGTCCAGTTTACTGCCATGTAGAGAGAATACTAACAGTAAGGACATACCTCGACAAGACCGTATTCCGCCTCTGTTACTACTAACAGTGGATGCTTATTTTTACAGTTTTATTCAGTGTATCGATTTCTAGCAAGTGAGACTAAAGTTGTTTAATTTGAACTCAAATAAAATTAAAGACATTGATCAGCTAGTTAGTGTGTAGATAATTTATCTGACATTAACTATTATAAATATAATAAATTATATATATATATATAGATAGATAGATAGATAGATAGATAGATAGATAGATAGATAGATAGATAGATAGATAGATAGATATTTCCGAACAAAATCTTGATAATCTCACTTTCTTGTTTGAAAGCGTAACTGTTCGGAAGATTTCTGGGCTGCATAATCTACATGTAATGTAGTCTATATCAAGTACAAATTTGTTCCAGTTTCTGAAAGCCGTGTGCAGATCCTCTCTGGGAAGAAGATGTCCAGTTGCCCGTAATAAGTTAATTGTTTAATTGGACAAGGGAAGTGTTGCACTTATTCAGAAATTTATATCAGCTATCAAGGAAAATCTCTTATATTTCACAGGAATGTCTGTATTTTTGTTCCATTTTTGTTCAGGCTTGTTACAATAGCAGACATTTACTGCTGATCTCGTCCAATCAGACGTGGTTCAATGAGATCACCTCCAAAGATTTAGCAAACATACATAAATACCAAGAGTTTAGCAGAATGGGGACTTTGCGTAACCCAATTATTATTTTTGGGATTTCTTTCATACAAATGACTCTTGCTTTGCTATATTTTGCAATTAGATTTTTACTGCGTCCGACATTTATATAATCTTAGTTGTACGTGCTCGCTCCAAATAATGGAATAATCGACGTATATTTGTGTCCTGTATTTAAGCTTAACTTGGTTATATTGTCATTGTAACCCTTTCGATTAAACCCCCACCCCACTTTTAATAGCATTCACACAGCCTTCACGTATTATCTTAATATCTTGTAATTCCGGCCGGATGATACTGCTTGGAACTAAACGGGTCTTAAAGCTTAAAACGATTAACACACAGGTGAAAAGCTCCATATTGGAATTGACAAGTGACGAGAGAGTTGACCATGGGAGCAAAAGACAGTCATCTTCCCGACCTTTTCGAAAGCACACTATAGGACAAAAGATGGCTCTCAAACATGCTTAACGCAATTTCAGCTGATTGGTACAAAGTGCAATATAATGAGCAATTTGCCCTATTTATGCACCGAGACCACCAAAATGGCACCTGACCAGAATCTGAAATTTAAGCCGTTTAATCAACTATGCGCATTCTGGACATTAGAGGAATTTTAGGTACGAGTATTTTTGTGAATGAAGAAACATTCTGATTTATTGTGGCATGAAGGAGTTCAAAGGGGCAAAAATACCAGTGACAATTCATTTTTAAAGCATTCAAACCACCCAACAAAAAGAAATACAGACCCCTAAAGTGTAGCTTCAGTTTGAAAGAGACCTTGTCGGGATAAAAATGGAAAGATCCGGTATAACAAACAACCACAACACAAAAACAGTAATATATTTGTGCATGGTAAATGGAACGATCCGGTATAGCAAACAACCACAGCACAAAATCATCAATATAGTTGTGCATGTATGTATGTATGTATGTGTGTGTGTGTGTGTGTGTGTGTGTGTGTGTGTGTGTGTGTGTGTGTGTGTGTATTCATGCATGCATGTATGTATGTGACAGACTCCTCCAGCCGAGAAAACAATATCCACGAGACAAAAGATACAAGGTGAAGATGTTGCAAAAGTTTCCCAAAAACATTAAAAACTAAGATAACACAAACAGGAAGAATTCATTAAAATACATAGTCGAAACTGTATTTATATAAATTGCAATATTTAAAAAGAATCCAAGACATCCTCATCTGGAACACAATAGAAGGATACATTCCCACAGTTCGGTCTACACGATTCACTGTGCTAGTCCACATCCTAGCTCAGCTCGTAGGGAAGGGAAAAGAAATGTCCCAGAATAACAAGCTTCAAAATGCCCCGCAATGGCAAGTCAAACAGTTCCGTGCGATTAAAGAACACAATTTAAGATGACACGTTAATTCATACATCCGATCGACCTATATATACATATATATACACACACACACACATAGATATATAGACACACACACACACACACACACACACACACACACACACACACACACACATATATATATATATATATATATATATATATATATATATATATATATATATATATATATATATATATATATATATATATATATATATATATATATATATATATAAGTGGCACCTTAGTAAATAGATTTCTACTACAAATGCCGTCTATATTCGCGTGTACCACGAGTGAAAACAACAGAAACCATAACGCGCCGGCAAATCAGAATCCATGTTGTGAACACAACTGAATAGTCCAACCACACCAACGTATTGCCCTAAATCATCTGCCGGCTAATCTGTGCGCATGTTCTTTGAGGTTGGAACAGACTTTCACGGCGAGTATATACGGTACCAAATCAATTTTCTTTAATGTTATGTAAAACGTTTTCCAGTAAAATAATGACAGTGTTCGTCATTTGTTTGTGTTTGTTTTGTTTTTCTTTCGCTAAATTATCGTTATTGTCATACACTTGTGGCTTAGGTATCGTCAGATATGAAATTACTGGCAAACTGTAATGTCCCTTTTTTGAAGAAGGGATTGGCATCCTAATTAATATTTCTTGCATCTGAAATATGCTCTCCTATTTTGTTTGAAACATGTTTATCATTCCCATTTGAGCAACATGCGCCTGGACACGTACTGACCAAGACACACGGGTTCGTTATTATCTTGCAAGCAAAGAGTACAATATAGTAACTTGTTTTCTGTATGTACTTAATCACATTTCCTATGTTGGATATAACTGATTATATCTGTTGTAAGTGACAGATATAATTAATTATGTGTGTTGAAAGTACCATTAAAACCATCCAGCAATTAAGTCTTACATTGTAAAATCAAAGTAACGTTAAAAATAATCGTTCTTTCAAATGCAATGTTTATCAAACGTTACCGTAAATTTTAAAAACTGGTGCTCTTCGTATCTCTGGAATCGAAAATATTTTTTATAAAGGTCATTCTTAGTTTAGTTTCTATCACTGAAATAAAGGGTCATTTACAACTGTGGCGTGTGCGTTCCAAGCCTGTATAAATAAGTCCTGTCGTTGCGTTTACCGGGACAAGAAACCTTGCCGCCTGGCACGTAATAGTGTTTCGTGTGTTCGTGTAAAATTAAACACAAATGAACCAATGAACTTAATAGTAACAGGGATGTATGGACGGATGGAAGTAGCTTGTTAAACTATTGCTGTATTCATCGTATTCAGTGGGTCTTACACATAACATACCTCGTTATCTCTAAAGTGGTCTCTGTATTGCGACTGTTCGCTCCCATCTGAAAACAAGCACGATACACCTGACAGCAGACATATGTCTTGCGTTTTTCATCTTTGTATTTCTATATTTCTTATTAAATACAACAGTTTAAAATATTCTTCTCCTTTCATCTGATCATGCACATGCATATAAATTTCTGTAAAACGAATTCTGAAATATTTCAAATAAATTTCGATGCAACATGATACATCCACAGTTGATTCGCCTTCATCAGACAAATCCATTTTAAAGACGACACTTTTACAATCCATTAAGTTTTGCCATTGTAACTTTTATAATACGTACACCTGTTTATGCACATCAAACTTATTTGACCCATTTTTCCCCGTAAGCTGTATGAAAATATCAACCTCTTTTAAAAGTACACCTGTTCATAAACTTTTAATGATATCTTTTCTAAATTTCCTGGTATAAAGGACAACATAACAGCCCTTTGAGTGTTGTATATAGACAGGTTCGGCATTAGATGTATTTGAGTACCAGCGATTAGCTTATAATGTGCAAGAACATCACCATTACTACTCCAGGCACTATTTTCTTATGACTACTCCAAGCACTATTTTCTTATTACTACTCCAGGCACTATTTTCTTATGACTACTCCAAGCACTATTTTCTTATGACCGGGGCGGGGGGAGGGCGGGTCTTACGACAGAAAGACACTGGGAAGGTTATATCTTGTAATAACCGACTGGACTCCTATTCCAGACAACTGCCGGCCCAAGCAGTGCATGTAAACTGTTCAATGTATGGTCTAATAATTGTTAAAATCTCATCCTATTCGATTCTCGGAATATATTGTTACAGGTAGTGAACGTAGCAAGCATATTCAATAGTGACACGACAACGAATAATTAGACCTTCTTTATCTAACATGTTTCCTATCCCAATACTTAGCTAAAATGTTTCCCTCCCAGATACTTAGACAGCATGTTTCGCTCAATACTTTGCTAACATGCTTCCCTCCCCAATACTTACTTAATACCAACTGTTACGTATTTTCAGCAGCATATATTTGTGACTCACGTGAAGGAAAAGAAACATTCAGTGTGTGCCACATGCTCTCTCTCTCTCTCTCTCTCTCTCTCTCTCTCTCTCTCTCTCTCTATATATATATATATATATATATATCAGCATCCATGCCATCCTCTCCCTTTCTCTCTACTACTCTCGATCTCGATCATGTAACTTGATAGTGAATTAATTTATTTTTGCTTTCGTTGTTTGCCTTGCAGACAATTAAATTATATTATCACTGTATACATACAGTAATCGAAGTGAGAAAGCCATTGATGCATGTCTCATACAGAACTGTCATTTATAACGCTTCATCGTGGACCGCTCCGTTGGCCTAGTGGTTAGAGCGTCTGCCTCGGATGCGGGAGGTCGTGGATCCGATTCCTGGTCGAGTCATGCCAAAGACTTTCAAAAATGATACTAACATCTGCCTCGCTTGGCGTTCAGCAATAACAGGTTAATGTTATGACTGGTCGGCCTGGTGTCAGGATAATGTGACTGGGTGGGACATCATGCTACATGTATGCGGCATGATGCCCCAGTGCTTGACATCACTATAAACTGTCACACTGCAAACATCGTAGCGATATGACTGAAACATTTGTTAAAGCTACTTTCAAAATCCAAATCACACACACACACACACACACACACACACACACACACACACGCTTCTTTTCTTTATGACGCAAACTTATATCTACCTCTACCATTGTTATAGATATGGAACACTAGAAATCATTATGTCAAGAGAAAAGTTATAACAAGGTTTGTCTTGGACCTAAATCCTTTTATACAGTAATGGTCTTACAGTAAGCATCACTTGCTTAGTGCGTGAGAACTGTATAATGTGAATGCTATTGTTTATGAACCAATTTCAAAGATCCCCACACAGGTACAAACACCTGTTGCCCGTACCAACCGAGGATATATTCAATATACGAGAAAATCATAAACGATTGTTCACAAGGTTTCCGATAATTTCAATGAAGAAGTTCGAGCGGTGTGAGCTGGGTCATTTAGTGCAAACACATAGTTAAATTTTCACAAGCGTTAACATTGATATCTAAAATTAAATCCATGGTTCTGAGCCCTAACGAGAGTTCTTACTGTTGATCACTATTCAAACCCCTGCATTCTCTGTCTTTCTGTCTGTCTGTATGCGTCTGTCTAATAGTGCTTCAGGTCGACATAATATTATTTTAGAACTGAGTATCGTTGTGTGAATGTGTGCGTGGGTTTGTATGTGCACATTACTAGAAAAAAATTAAACCCGTCTGCCCTTTAACAGATGTGAAACACCAAAAAAAAAAAACTTTAAGGACGCTGTTCTGGTGGCTGGTGAACTGTCAGTATGGTAATTAGAGTACGCCGGAATTATGAATCAGGGAGTATTTAGCATGCTATACATCCATGCAGTAAACTGATTTTTAATTGTGAGTATTTATTTATTTGTTTATTAACACAGACACTTGTCACTAGTGCTCAGTTGTGAAATTAGAGTCTATCTCCCTTTGAAATGTACCATATGCTACAGGTGCAAATATATGGTGGCCCTGACTTGTGATCTGATTTATTCTAAGGCAGCCGCTGCTACGCTCAATCAGAACTAATAACATTGTTCAGGACAATCCAGTTTCGATCGCCTCAGAGGACATACGCTGGACACAGCCTATACAGCCCAAGAGAACATATGGTTCGTGAAAATCGTCACCATTGACGAATTCTATGATGATGGTCTCACGGTAGATTAATTATATCATGTTGTTGTTGTTGCTGCTGTTGCTGTTGCTGCTGCTACTGTTGCTGTTGTGTTTTTAAGGCCAGTTTTCAGCATATGATATGTTATACAAGGTGGCCAGTATAACTGGTCGAGCAATAGCCTGGAAAACACCTCAAAGAACTAAAGACCCACGGTAACCTACTGGCAAGATTTCTCGCATACCATGTTGACCAAGTGCGATATGCGCACAGAGGATGGATGTCAGTGATCGCTAAAAGCGATCGCCTTAGACCATTCAGCCATCCGGGGGCATGTTCGGTTATGTAATTGAGTTGCCCTCATTGCCCAAAGTCATTAGTAGTAGGAGGAGTAGTACTACACATACATTTTTCATAAGAGTTTAATATGCTTTTCGGAGAATATTCTCTCTCTCTCTCTCTCTCTCTCACACACACACACACACACACACACACACACACACACGTAGTATTGTTGTACACTAATAACAATGATAAATAACAGAAACAGTTCTGATTAAATCGAATACTGTAAACAACCCTTGCATGATCATAACCCATTTTCAATTCATTTCCAGACAAAGCACTTTCTTGGTATTGTACTTTCTTACTATCTCGTGATATTAGACACTAAATCACATATTATCAGAGAATTAATAGTTCTTGAATTTACAAACTGGCAAAACAAATATGCGGTCAGTCTAAATAGCGCGGAGGCCCGTATAATTAAGAGTGAGACCCACCTCAAGGGTCTTATCAGGGTGTTAGAAAGTACAGTTAAACATATTGATAACACGTATATGCAAGTGTGTATTTCCACTTAACATTTTCCTCTGATCTCTCGTGTTAACAGGATTAGGTCTTGATATCTGGTAATAGAGAGGAACAAACAAGGCAAAACACTGGTCTCCACAAAAGCCCCAATGAGTTCATTCACTAATGTCTCTTAACTTGGGGATTACAGTTTCCATTACTCGAAAACTTTAGTACTGCCACGGCCCTTGACTATTATTTACCTAAATGGTGACGGAGAGATGCCGCCTATGTCTGAGATCTTCAGTTTTGATTCTAGCTCTTATCCGTCTTTGTTCTATTTATTATTTATTTTTTGGGTGGTATTTCTGCCCGTTTGTCTTTATTTTAAACTTATTTTTGTCTTTCTCCAGCATATACGTTTATCCGCCAATGGGAATGTTCGGTGTTTGTAGATTGGGATGGAGAAAATACTCGATGTCCATCTATATGTATCTGTTAGACTGTTCGTGTTCGTTGTTTGAGATGGAGGAACACTTGACGTTCATCTATCTGTATAATTTCGACTGTTCGTATTAGTAGATTTCGACTGTTCGTATTAGTAGATTTCGACTGTTCGTATTAGTAGATGGAGACGGAGGAAGAATTGATATCCATCTATCTGTATCTTTTTAACTTTTATTCTTAGAACATTGAGATGGAGGAAGACTCAATATTCACCTGTCTCGGTTAGTCAGTTCGTGCTAGTATACTGAGAAGGAGGATCACCTATCTGCCTCGGTTAGTCAGTTCGTGCTAGTATACTGAGAAGGAGGATCACCTATCTGCCTCGGTTAGTCTGTTCGTGCTAGTATACTGAGAAGGAGGAATACTTGATATTCATCAGTCTGTCTCGGTTAGTCTGTTCGTCTTAGTAGATTGAAATGGATGAAGAATTGATTTCCGTCTATCTGTCTCCCCTTGTCTGTTAAACTGTGCATGCTAGTAGACTAGTAGATTGCGATGGAGTACGACTTGACGTGCATCTCTCGTTCTCTGGCCGCTCTGTACTTGTCCGTTTGCTTCTCGTCATGGACGAATGATAAACAACACCATCGATAAACCCAGGATAACTCGTGCACTCTCTGTATCATACGACATCGTGCAAAATTAAGTTTCATTCAAATGACAAATTAATATGAACTGGTATGAACGCAAGGAATATGCTTGAAATTTCACAAAAGTTTGTTGCAGAGTGACGACATTATGCCCATCCGACCAGTCATAACACTAATCCCTTAATAATGCGCGCCAAGCGAGGCAGCTGCTAGTACCATTTTTATAAGTCTTTGGTATGACTCTGGCAGGGTTCGAACCCTCAACATCCTGCATACGAGGAGGATGCTCTAACCACATAGTCACCGGAGCGGTCTTATACAGTATATACAAAATAATATTTCATACTTGGTGTCATGCCCCTAAAATAACAGGATCAGACACGGATTAATACAAATGCAAGTCTGAGAACAAGGAAAGAGCCTGATGAGGTATTATTGTTCTTCATTGCTGAGAGAAAAGTCTCCGGATTGATTGTGAAAATAAGTTTCCAGTATACCAACTATTTCCAACTACTGGAAACAGAGTTTTGACACTATACTTGCTTAAAAAATTATATATATATATATATATATATATATATATATATATATATATATATATATATATATATATATATATATATATATATATAATAATAATAATAATAATGAGAACTTTGTATAGCGCCTAATCTTTAGAAGCTCTAAGCGCTTTACAACATTAGACAACACCTATAAGATAAAAAACATATAACGATATGATTACAAAAACAAACACCATGAAATTAGAAAACATTATATATATATATATATATATATATATATATATATATATATATATATATATATATATATATATATATATATATATATATATATATATATTGATTTCACGTCGACATAGTGATCGGATTCATTGATTTTCCGTAAGTGGAGCTCATAAACAAAATATTCCTACCGGGGGCCTGTGCATATTATCAAACTTTTGCTTCCCTACTCTACGATTTTTATCAACAGGAGAGTTGTATGAAATAGAGAATCAGTCCAGAAAATCCATTTATTTCTCATCATGACACGTTAATACTGGCTCCACTTTATCGGCTGTTTCTATTCTTTTAAACATTTCAATTATTCTTTGCTGCCAACATCTTACTCTGCTCGAACGTGTGATCTCGAACTTTTTTTTTGGGGGGGGGGGCGGAGGGGGTAGGGGAGAACAAACTAGGTTACATTGGAAAACACGTGTCATAATGTTGAGACACTTATTTTCTTCTTTCAATTTTAATATTTTATCTACGAGCAAATGTGATTTTAATGACATTATATGTCTTTGTTATCCGTAACAAAAAAAAGATCAAACGATGTGTTGTACACAACATCTGTCCAAAACTTCTAAAACAAATTTAGTGAGACTGTGATTCATATTGGCATATGTATTTGAAAATGCTCATGAGGGCGTTGTTGTGGTTTAAGATGCTAAAGTGATAAAAGAAAACTCTCGTCCTTGGGCCCTGCGGCAAGGTGTGAAACAATTACATACCCTTAATCAATTAGTTCATGACACAGATGTCGGTAAAGCATTTTGCACTTTAAGACTTATACATTTGAGCAGAAAAATAAACAAAGTGTCTGTGTTAATTTTACAAATCTGTCCTTTCTTCATAGTGTTATAGTTAGGTTTTTCAGTATGTGTAAATAATGGCTGCAATCTACAGAAAATGCGCGTGTAAATATTGAGTAAAGTTCTTTTATTCTGAGACTAGATTGAAACTGAAAATATGATTTGGACAAGTGAAGAAATAATTTAACCTTGAAATATTATTGGTAAACTATATGGGATCATTAATTTAAGTAGACTGGTTTGATAAATAACACCTTTAGGAGGTTTTGATCGATACAAGATTTGGTTATCAATCACACCAGCAGATGCAAAAGTAATGTATCATGATCCTTCTTCCGATGAACGACGTGTAATTAATTTCACTTTTTATTTTCATTCTCCAGGTAAAACTATTGTATCCGTTTGTTTGATGTATTTAATTCACAAGAAAGACCAAAAAAAAACTGACGAAGAATTGAGAAAGTAGCACTCACGAATCGCCGGTTGGAAACAGTATGAACAAGAAATTTTAAACAATTTTCACAAGATTTCTGTCCTATAAATGAGGAATTTGTTATATGCTTTTTAACAACGTGCATTGGTGTTTGGCACGATTAATATCTTACATTTTCTTGATTATTTGACATTGTGTAGTATACCCCACAGAGAAAATCAATTCGCTGGTTCAACGATATCTTCGATTCAGGCATTTCACTCTGTTTTCTTAGGCATCCAAAGCTGGGTCCCTTCTGTTCCCTTACAAGACCTAGGAATAGTGCACGGGAATAAGCCACAACTAACAAAAGTTACGGAATTAATTATGATTAAGTTTGTTGTTTTTGTAAAACCGCAGCTGTAACTATTGACGTAAAACTTATTTCTTTTTCCAATTCGTGTTAGGTTAGACCCTTATTTATTATTTGGGGGAGGGGGTTCTAGGGCGTGAGAGCATTTATGTGTATGGTCGTTATTACGTGCATAACATCGTGCATCATGTTCCTAAACAGTTAAATAGGTGGCGAATGACAATTGTTGTTTGAAAAGATTGTACTTAAATTTACACGTCGGTCAGAAAATATAAGTTAGGAGGATGGTTGTTGAACAACTAGAAGGAGTCAGTAGATTGAATAAGAATGCTGTCTATCTAAGGGCATCTTGTTATGTTTTCTTATTTATTTCGTTTTCTTTTGCGTGATTTACCATGTTTTACGGATTTTGCACGTGTTACCGCTATTTGTTATTTAATATACATTTTACACAGTTCTAGCATCTTTACGCTTACTATTATCCAGGGGCCCCGAGTGACAGAGTGGTCTAAAGCGCTCTCTGTTACTGATCATTGCCATCTCACCTCTCTGTCTGCGTGGTACTAGGATTCAGCCAATGTGGGTATGTGAGAAAGCTTGCCAGTTGCTTCTCGTGGGTCGGTGGTTCTTCCCGGGGTTTTCCCGGGTTCTTCCTCCAACATTAATACTGGCCGCCATGCATAACCTATCATGTGCTGAAAAATGGCGTTAAACCCCCACAACAACAACAACAACTTTTGATCTTGCTATTCTTCGCGTTAACATTTATTTGGAAGGGTTTATCTTCCTTAATCTATGTGCAATTTGTTTTACACTTTTTGTTGTTTATGTTAAGTTGACACCTGATTCTCAAACTGTGTGCCGCGAAAGATTTGCAGGTGTGCCGTGGGAGTTTTGAAAAATATTTAAAATTGCTAACGTTTTGAAACCTTGAACATATCGAAAAATTAAATGGTAAATCAATGTCGCAAGAGTTAAAAAAATATCATATATAAAAACGCAATCTCTGTCAGTCTGTCATTCGTTGGTTCCTTTGGTAACGCGAGACTTGTGCGAGATCTCGGGAGAACTCGATCGTTCTAATTATAATAATAGTCTAATAATAAATACATGCAGCCCATTATACAGTGTTCTCGAATTTTCCACGCTACAATAATAAATACACAACGTAACAAATCAGACCGCTACATCTGGCCGCTATGGGTGGCAGCTATACAATGTTCTCGTATTTTCCACGCTAAAATAATAAATACACGACGTAACAAATCAGACCGTTCCATTCCAACTTTGATGCTTATAAATAAAGTTTGTTATTTGTTTAGCCATGGAGAAATACTTAATCAAGTCTGGAACTCTGAAAGAGAAACTGTTAAATGAAAAGCAAGGAAGCAATCGAAAGTACAAAGAAGAGTACATTGACTATGGTTTCATCGTTTCGGGATCTGAAGATGCTCAATTGCCATTCTGTCTGATCTGCAACGCAGTTTTGTCGAATGAGGCGCTTGTTCCCAGCAAATTGAAGAGACACATGGAAACAAAGCATCCAAATGTAAAGGACAAACCAAAGGAATACTTCGAAATTCTCGTGGCTCAACAAAATAAACAAGCTAAGAAAATTACGAACTACATGAAGCTGCCCGAAAAGGGATTGATTGCAAGTTATAAAGTCGCTCGGTTGTTGGCAAAACGCAAGAAAGCGCATACAGAGGCCGAATCAGTCATTTCGCCAGCATTAACAATTGTCGTTGAAACTATGCTTGGAACCGATGCAGCCGAAAAAGTAAAGAAAGTTCCATTGTAAAATGACACGATTTCGCGCAGAAATGAAGACTTATCGTCAAATTTAACGGATCGAATTTGCGAAAACTTCGGAGCGCCTGACAATGAATAGTCTCTGCTGTGGTCTCTTCAAGTTGATGAATATACAGACGTTAGTGGCAAAGCTCGGCGGCTGGCTTTTATTCGATTCATAAAGGATGGAAACTTTGTGAACGAGTACTTATTTTGCAAAGATTTGCAAACTAAGACGAGAGGCGAAGACATTTTCCATTTGGTGAATGAAAACATTTTGCTCTTCAGCCTACAGTGGAAAAACTGTGTCAGAGTTTGCACCGATGGATGTCCTTTAATGCAGGGAAGAAAGAAGGGATTCGTCATTCTCGTGCGCCAAGAAAATCCAAACGTGTTAGTTGTACGCTGCATGATCCAAAGAAGCTCTCGCCTCCAAATTTTTGCCGAATGATTTGGAGTCTGTTCTGAACCAAGTTATTAAAGCTGTAAACTTCATCAAATCTCGACCGCTTCAATCTCGACTTTTCTCTCAACTCTGTGAAGCGATGGATTCAGACTACAAATACCTGCTGTACCATACCGACGTTCGCTGGTTTTCAATGGGGAAAAGTGTTAAAGCGTATCGTCCGTCTCAAGATTAAAGTGATTTCGTTCTTGGAGGTTCAAAAAACAAACTTTGGATTCTCTCTTCATGACGAAATATGGTGGCTGAAGGTTCAGTTTCACTCCCATTTATTCGACAGATTAAATTCGCTGAATTTAAGTCTTCAAGGGCCATCGGAAAACATCATCACTGCAACATCAAAACTGAAGTCATTTGATGAAAAGTTGTCGCTGTGGCGAAGTAAGGTCTCGAAGGGAGTCCTCGACTGCTTTCCTACTGTCAACGAATCTCATTCAAACAAGAAAATCATCCCCGAACTTCTGAACACACTGAGATACCTACAATCGGCACTGCAGCATTACTTTACATCACATACAAGCGATGAATATGGATGGGTGATCAATCCATTCGGAAACAACGAAACTACAAATCTTACAACCGAAGAAGAAGAACAGCTCATTGATTTAGAAAACGATAAAAAAAAAAATCAGTCAACATTTCCCGAAAAGAGCCTGCATGAGTTTTGGATCTCAATCAAGAAGTCATATCCTGCAATTGATGAAAAGTTGAAAAGCAATCAAAGTAATTCTGCCATTTGTGTCTTCGTGATTTGTGAGTTTGGATTTTCAGAATTGACTGAAATCAAATCAAAAAAGAGAGAGAGACTTCTTAAAATCGACGATGAAATGTGCGCTTGTTTGTCGACTTTGGAGCCTTGCCGCCTCAATCTGGTTTGCTCTCCAAAGCAGGCACATCCTTCACATTACATTTAAAATTAAATATATATGTAAAATTAAATAAGTTCTTCACCACAAAAATTGTTAAATCTTTTCAGGTGCGCCGTGAAATTTTTTAGATCTTTTTGGTGCGCCGCAAGACAGAAAAGTTTGAGAAACACTACTTTATAGTCACTACTGTACTTATGTATCTTAAAACATACATGACTCTCTTTTGTAACTTGAAATTATTCTATACCGATTGAGAGAGGTTTATGATATTTACTATGATGTGTTTGGATGATGCGAAGATGACAACGAACGTTTTGGATCCTGAATGGAACTACCGGAAAAAAGTGTTAGGAGTTGGGGGAGGGTCAAACGTTACATTTTCACGTCAGAGATTGACTTTTACTTGTAACGTGAGCTCTGCCTACACCTACTGAATGAGAATAGTCATGCTCGCTATCATGTTTACAAGGGTGATTAGATGACAAGGAAGGTTTCAGATCATGGCTGCAAGATAAAAGAAGATAAGATAGAGGTCAAGGATCACATATTCATGGGTAAAATGGACTCCATCTTGTAACCTGAACGCCATCTTCTCGACGGAGGGAGGATGATCGCATTTGGTACCATATTTCATTATTACAATTTGATAGGTACGAAATTTCAAATCTTATATACAAAATCTGAGTTTGCCGGGATTTGTTAGAAACTTGCATATATTAGCGATAACTTTCATCTCTTTTATCTAGTATTTCGTCTATAAAATGTCGAGATCGACTTTTACAAATTCCAACCGAAGCTGACCATCTTTAACGTAATCGAAATTGGAACCTCACCAATACCGACTGGTCAACAGGTATTCCTTTATCAGCAGGGATACATTGCTTGCCTGTTGTTTATCTCTCGGCATGAACGGCGTTTGGGGGTGGCAAGTGGGGCGACCGCCCCAGGTCCCGCTCTTGAGGGTGCCGCACGCTTCAGGCCTAAGGTCGTCCTTATGAGTTTGCCAAGTTATATTCTCCGCCAAATCGCGAAAATTGATATAGTCTATATATAATCAGTGTTAGCAGTAGCATACAATCGAGATACCGACACTCTGGCCCCGCGCGGTCATGGTCGGCCCTAGGCCCCGCGTACTCCTAACGCCGCCTCTGTCTGTCGGCATGTACTAACGTCCATCCATCAAACATTAGTTTTAGAGCGGTAGCACTTACATCGATTGAACGTAAATCCTATTTTGGCGATTGGGATCGAAATTGCCAGAGAGAGGTTTGGCAACTGAAAATGCGATAGTCTTTGTAATTCTCATGAGATTGTTACATTGCAATCACTGATGTCAAAAGTGTAATGTATTTTCGACGATGTATAAATGCTAATAGCATATTATATTTCTTTATAAAGGAACGTGCAAATACAATACTTATAAAAAAGAAACATTAGTTTCAAGAAATAATTTCAGTAAACAATAGAAGTTAAGAAAAAGAAAATATTACCCAACAAAGTACAATGAATAAAGTTGAAGAGAATCAGATATGAAAATGGAGATTCAAGAGCGCACACAATATCGTACACTACTCAACAATTTTTTTCGGTATATTATTTGTCAACTATTTAATTGATTTGGCAATTACTTGACTGATTATCGACAGTGTAGAAGAGCCCAAAAAGTTTACACACAATATGATAAATAGACAGGCTTATTAGATTTTCTGGTATTAGAGCATTTGTTCATATTTTTTGCACATTTGTGAACTTTCCGGATATTTTTGTAAAAACATTCTAAGGAAGATTTAACAAAAACCCACCTGAGGTAAACAAAGCATGTATGTATGTATGTACGTAGGCAGGTAGGTATGTAGGTAAGTATAACCTAATTAGATATTCATCCATTCAAGCAAAGTTTTAAATGTAAATATGATTTTGATGGTTTTGGATCTTGTTTGGTTTTCAGCGGGGGCATACTTCTTTTACAAGCACAGACATATTTATCTTATCAGAATTACATACCTGACTTACATCGGTTGACTAGATGCGAATCTAAATGGAGTATGAATGCAAATAATGTTTTCCCAAAACTTTACAATTTTGTGTGCAATACTAAATTGGGTGGAGGTGGTTTGGTTTGGTTTGGGAGAGGGTTTTCTTTTGTTTTGTGTTTCCCAGTTGGGCGTCCTCTGCTATCAAAATACTGGATGATGTCATGGAATAAAAATAAATTAAAGAACTATAACGCAGGTAATTGAAGATAATAAGCTGGGTAATCGTGTTATCTGCCAAGGCATAATCTACGTATTGTTATATTGGTTCTGCATTTTCTGGAACTTCAGATAGTATTATAAACCACCCCCTGGGTCTTACAGAATACTTATTGCAAGCTGTTCGAACTTGCACATTCGACAAAAATTAAATATCGTATAAATTCATTGCTATTCTCGATCCAGATAAAACCCTAAAGAACTCACGAAGAGGAATAACCTATATCTATTTAATGCACTCCACTTCGTTGCAATCATTTGGAGTTTACGTTGCATTCTCTCTCTCTCTTTCTCTCGTTCCCTTTTGAGACATTTTAAGGTTACCCACACCTTACCTCTTCGTAAAATGTTCATCCGGTACTGGTCGTCCAAAGAACAGTTCCATCTCTCGTACTGAAACTGATATCCACATTCGAACACCGACAAGCGAATAGATTCCAAGAGACTTTTCGCTATACCCTTCCCCCGTTTGCACATTCGTCTCTGTTTTTTCTCTAGAACCAACATATCACAAAGTTTCTTACTTGAAGGGAGTCTGTTATTAGCGAGACGGTCGCCTATGTTAACTTGGTAACCAAGGGTCACTGGCAGAATCAAGTCACGAGCTGCTAATCTGCAATTGAGACAAAATGAGTTTTTTGTTTTGTTCTTGGGCATTTGTTCTTACAATTTATCAAAATAAAAATATATCTTTCTAATAGCTTTCAAAGTTTCTCTCTCTCATATATATATATATATATATATATATATATATATATATATATATATATATATATATATATATATATACGTGTGTGTGTTTGTGTGTGTGTGTGTTCAAAGGGCAATTCATTTCAATAAAAACAACATATGTGACGATTTAAAATTAGGGCGCTTGTGCTCTATTCACCAGACTTTACTTGCTCGGACCGCTCCGGTGGCTTAGTGATTAGATCGTCCGCCTCGGATGTGGAAGGTCGTGGGTTCGATCCCCAGCCGATTCGTACCAAAGACTTACAAAACTGGTACTAACAGCTGCCTCGCTTGGCGCTCAGCATTAAGAGGTTAGAGTTAGGACTGGTCGGCCTGGTGTCAGGATAATGTGACTGGGTGGGACATCAAGCTACATGTCTGCGGTATGATGCCCCAGTGTTAGACATCACCATAAACTGCCACACTGCAGACATCGTAGCAATATGACTGAAAAATTGTTAAAGCTACGTTTTAAAAAAATCCACAAAATCCAAATTACTTGCTACGCCCGCTTGTGTAACGCATTTTCCAAGTTGTGTAAAATTATGTGAAGGACTAAACGTACTGTATACGGAAGATGATGCAGAAAAATATAATTTTGCAATAAATCAAATTGCTATTAGTTTTAAAGAAAAATTTAGGAGAAAGAAAGGGGAGATAAAATGTTAGCGAATCTTGGTAATAACTAACGTTGATAGGAGCCAGATCCGGAACGTTACAAGGATGTTCCGGTTCTTTATTAAGCACCAAAAATCGAACATCTCAGTATTTTTAGGGAAACTACATGCAAAATTCTAGCACCAACCTAAAATGACAGACTCAAAGAGAAAGCCAAATGAACTCGGAGACAGTCGTCCAGAGAGAGAGAGAGAGAGAGATAGATAGATAGATCGTTGGATGGTGGGTGGACGGGTGGATTGATGGGTGGTTGGATGGATGGATGGTGGATGGATGATGTATGGATGGATGGATGGATGGTGGGTGAGTGGGTAGATGGATGGATGGATAGATAGATAGATAGATAGATAGATAGATAAATAGACACGCGGCTATGAAGCAGATAATAGCATACTTAGGTTGGTTTTTCAGTACGTTCTTGTGTAAGTAGTTACATATGTAAAACAATGGATGAAAATTTTTAAATATAAAAATAAATTGGTTTGTGCGTAAGATAAAAATTATACATTCCGTAGGTATTTCACATTTTAATTATCGAAATATATGGATTTAGAAAGAAAATTGTATTTGAAATTTGCTAAATTTATTTAATGTATTTAAATGTCACCAGACGGAAAAAACCAGTGGTATATAATCGTTTCATTTCAAAAGAATTTCTAAATGTGTAAGAAAACTTAGTATCCTTTTACCGTTAAGGTAATTAATTTGTGCATTAGAACTACTTTTACAACAAACAAACAAAATAACGAAAGAAAGGAACAGAAGAAAATATAGGAAAGACAAAATGAGCAGACGAAATGTTGTTTGGCTTGAAGTCGTATGTGTAACACATTATTAGCTATAGCATGCGAAGGAAATAAGAGCTAGGTGCTTTTCCCAAGGATATAACGAGTCAGTTAGAGGATATCCAACCCACTACCATGTGGATTACAAGGTCTAAGTTTTACTGAGGTACCAAAATGAAAGAAAAACGTGGATATTTAAAGAATTGTAATCGTCGATATATATATATATATATATATATATATATATATATATATATATATATATATATATATATATATAACAGGTATAATTTTTTTAATGAACTAGAAACTTTTTAAATGTAATAAATTATTGCCAAATAATAAAATGGATGATGAAACGATTTCTTTCAAATAATAAAAAGGGCACCACAAAAGAAACGTTATCTAACACATATCCTGTTAACGTCAACTCTCAAATCTTCTGCTCAAGTGTGGAGTGTAAGCTGTAGTGTATAGAGTAAGCTGTAGTGTACAGTTTCAGCTGTAGTGTATAGTGTAAGCTGTAGTGTACAGTTTCAGCTGCAACATATAGTGTGAGCTGTAGTATAAAGTGTACGTTGTAGGCTACTGTAAGCTGTAGGATACAGTGTAGATGAAACATTAAGGCACTCTGACGGTCATTTTTTGGCACCAAGCCATTTCAAAGATAACCTGCATCATATCAAACAGTGTTTACAAGCTACCGAAGGTAGTGCAAGCCAGCCGAATGTCAAAAGTAGTACTCATCGCTCTTTCTTCACCGAACTGTTTGATTCAAGAGCGAATGAAATATTTCTGTTTTCTACGTAGCTGCTGTAGATTTGGGGTATTTCATATAGCCTATGACTACAACCCTTTCTACAGTATTTCATATAGGCCTATGACTACAACCCTTTCTATAGTATGTCATGTAGGCCTATGACTACAACCCTTTCTATAGTATTTCATATAGGCCTATGACTACAACCCTTTCCATGGCACGCTTCGCTACTGTAGATTTTGGAGTATTTCATATAGGCCTATGACTACAACCCTTTCTATAGCACGTTTCGCTACTGTAGATTTTGGGGGCATTTCATATAGCACGTTTCGCTACTGTAGATTTGGGGGTATTTCATATAGCACGTTTCGCTACTGAGTTCGAACGGGTCGACAGTGTTAACCTTATCTGTCGTGCGTTTCCTTGAGACTCAGGTTGATGTTAATATAATAGGGCATTCGTGTCCCATGAACAAACTTCTTGTTTATGAAAAAAGAAAAGAATGAGATTAATGTGAACATACTATTCTAAGATTTACGTCCTTGGATCAAACACTATGTTTGTATTTACTTCTTGTAAACACGGCACATTATTTCTCCGATAACACTAAATTGGCTAAAAATCGTATTTACCGATGTGACCATACTTTTCTTAAATTCACCCCACCCCTTGTGTCTTATATACCTTCTTATTTCATATTACTCATCTGATAACTGCACGTGACTGAAAATCTTATGTTATCGCTGTTCCCTTCCCCTTCCAAACTTCACAATGTATGTGTTATGTTCACAGTCAGAATTTCAGTACACATTTGAAGTTCCATTTCCAGCAAGTAGTAAGATTAGTCATTACATTTATTAAGGTTTTGGCTACTTCCAGCAGACGTAAGATCTGAATATTACTAAATTACTGTAACATGATACCTGTAAATATATTTAGCGCTCTAGAACATCTCTCAGTCCTTTCCATAACTCAAACATTTATCGTTACATTGATGTAAAATGTTTTCCGGAAGTAATAGTCCTTCCGTGATAGGCGGTTTGCCATAACAGAGGTATGATAGAGTTAGCTTTCCTAGAAATAGTTCTGAACATGGCTGCTCTGGGTCATTTTCGGTTCTGAACGAATTGGCTGAGTGGTATTCCAGTTGGAATATTTGATTCTAAGTCTGTCAAAGTTGGCGCTATCCTTTTTAGAGGGTTCAAAAAAATGCTTAATAAGATAAAACGTGAGAAATTATGTTGTGTATCATTATTTATTTACAGTTTTCATTTCGCGCTAGAAGAAAAACCGCATAACGTTCGGATTGTTTTAGACAGTAACGGTGTCGTTTATCGCTCGGCAAGGATCACATGTCATCAGTGTTTCCTAAATATACAATATAAATAAAAGTCGTTTTTACAGGAATGAGTTAACTATTATAATGATTTATGCAGACCCTAAATTATCATATTTATACAAGAATATTAGACGATTTCCGATTTCCACCACGGAAGAAAATTTTGCCATTAAAGTTTTTTAAAAATCTGCACTGTAACAAAAACTAATAAAAGAAACAACACATCAAATTTATTTTAGACAGGAGTATATAAAAAACAGAGAACAGCTAATTAGCAGATAAATGAACGTTTAAGATGAAAACAGATATCCTTAACAAAAATCACCCATTTTACAAGCATAACAATGGTAAAATGAAAATTTGTATAATATAGGTAAGGAAAAGAATCAAAGGAACAGGTTAGCGAGAAATGTTTCAATTATGTTATAGTTAAAGACAGAATTTCATACACTTTTTAACATGTATCTTGACACTGATTGAACCAATCAGGTTGCATCCTACGGTTGTCTTTACGACATTAATTATTATATCATTCTCAGACTTTATTATCAGTGAAAAATGTTGCTTGCATTCAATAGAGAAGCAGAAATAAGCAAATACAGAAAGCAAACGTTTGCAGAACTTAGCCTATGGTCTCTTTTTACGACGAAGAAGGCATACGGATGCGATTTATGGACTTTTTCTACGATGAAGAAGTATACAGGTGCTATTTATGGACTTATTCTACGTTGAAGAAGACAGACATGTGCGATTTATGGACTTTTTCTAAGGTGAGCAAATGATGCGAGTACAATTTGGCGCGTTCTTGTGAGGTCCCTAGCACTATACCATTCTTCATTATCCATGCTGAATTTTGGATATGTTATATTCAGTTTAGCGTCTAACATAAGTAAAACAGTCTTGTTGCATCTAAATGTAGAACGAATGCACTGTAAATGTAAAGTAAGGAAATATATATATAGAAATTAATTAGTGTAGTGAAACCTTGAAAACTAAAATCGAGAGAAATTACGGCTGAGGAATACTTCAAAGTACTTTCAATGTAACACAGTATGAGGTACCATGCTTTGCCAAGTTTGGAGTCGTATTAGTTCATGTAAGAATGTTTCAAAGCAGATCATGTCCGTGTGCTAAACTTTAGTGACATATTTTTCCTTTTTAATGGCTAAATATAAAAACGCCAGCGAATACTGATATAAGTACGTAATTACTTATAATATGCATTTAATTTTTTAACAAGACAAAATGTATTGACTCGCATTTCAATAAAAATAATTCCAGCCATCGTTATTTCCATCTGCGTTCGTACTAACGGACTCGCGGTACTAATTCAGTTCCCATAGTAAACCTATGCAAACACATGATATTAAAAATTCAATAACTTAAAAAGTTTCAATGCTCATGATCAAACCTAAATTTATCAGTACAGATGAAACCTGGATGTCAGCTTCTGTGTAGAGGAAAGGATATGAGCTGCGGCATTTTCTGGACCTGCTTGTGTTTGAAACATTTGATTTCAATTCCGCACCAAAGAGTCAGGTGCTAATTTTAGTAATGAGTGTTCCAAATATAGAAATGATTTTGACATTCTGTGTCTCTTAATTTAATTTTATGTTTGTGAGCAGCCATGTAGCATGTATAGAATACGTGATGATACATGTATTTCATTTTTTACCTTGCTCCATGTGTGTGTGTGTGTGTGTGTGTGTGTGTGTACTTAAGTAAGAATTTAGAAACAAGTGGCAGATCCTCCTAGTTCACGGATCGGCAGACAAAGGTGAGATGGCAGTAATCGGTAAAGGCGATCGCTTTAAAGCACTCGGCCATTCGGGGCCAAATGAAAGTAAATATATGAGAAATAGCCGACATACATACACATAAAAGCGAGAAGACAATCTTGTAAATTGTATCCGCAATATTGAGTAGATTTATCCTCCCAGTAATACCCGATGAGGATAGATTCCTGCCATACCCCAACCGCAGCATAATCCCCTCATACGGAGAAAAGACATCCCAAACCGGCCAAACGGTCGAACTACGTACAGCCAGATAAACCGAAGAACGTAAAGAACGGTATTCAGCTTCTATTTATAGATTAAAATTGCCAAAAGCTGCCACATGTTGTTATATTAATCTTGACGACGCCATCATTAGATAAATCATTCGCTCGTCTACATGTCTCCAGATATCACAAAAGAATACACACATAAAATAAGACAATACACACATACAATATAAGGTAATACACGCATAAAATGCAAAGCAATACACACATAAAATGCAAAGCAATACACACATAAAAATACAAGACAATAAAACATACAAGGTAATACACATATAATGCAAAGCAATACACACATAAAATGCAAAGCAATACACACATATAATGCAAAGCAATACACATAAAATGCAAAGCAATACACACATAAAATGCAAAGCAATACACACATAAAATGCAAAGCAATAAGCATATAAAATACAAGACAATACACGCATAAAAATACAAGGCAATAACACATTCAATACAAGATAATAATTTTCATGGTAGCGAACTAGGATACATGTTAAATCAAAGGTATGGCACAATTACGTAAAAAATGTATTTAAAGCTATAAAGTCATTCTACATGTGAAGTTACTAAGTGAAATAACTTATTGTCTGTGTATTTTTGTCGGTCATTTCTTTAGTTAGTCTTTCCTAATAATATATGATAAATAGTGAAAAAGAAAGCGAAATTACAGAAAATTCATCAAACAAAAATGTAAAGCAATGTAATCATTATTCAGAATCCGGATTATGGCATTAGTTTCAAAATTTAATTTAAAGTTCCTGCATAAAATATTCTGGCATTAGTCTACTTTCTATATTTCGTTAATATTTTTATTTCATTTTATTTTACTTTAGAGAAAACGTGTTCTTAGAATTTGGTCTAATTGTAATTAGTTACAAATATAAATTCTAGAAAATGAACAGATGTTTTAAAAATAACCTCAAGAATTTACGCCAAGAGAGATTTTTTTTCCAAGCAGTTATTTCCCAGATTTAAAATCCTACATCAAGAACTGTTGTAACAGATTTCTTTAATCAGCTGACCACAGAGGGGAAGGTATTGTAAAGAGCTGAAGATATTGTAAAGAGTTGAATGTATTGTAAAGAGGGGAAGGTATTGTAAAGAGTTGAAGGTATTGTAAAGAGGTGAAGGTATTGTAAAGAGGGGAAGGTATTGTAAAGAGTTGAAGGTATTGTAAAGAGGGGAAGGTATTGTGAAGAGACTTGAATATGAGGAACTTATATTTTCCTCAGCTATATTTTGAGGAACTTATATTTTCCTCAGCTATTTTTTTTTTTCAATATTCATTTCTTGCATATTTTTAATTATTCTACTTTAATGTTCGGCATTTAACGAACATGCCTTAAAAGTGTATTCTTTCCATCATTAAATTCTGATTTTATCACTTGACAAACAAGATGCTGCTACGAAAAGAACAATTTAATGATCTATATAAACTAGCTCCAATAGAATATTCACTTCGTATGCTTGCCAGTAAGTAGGGAAACAGACTTAAAGAATATACATGTCTTTACTTAGAGCATGCTTATACGGGTAAAAGTGCAAACTTCGTCAGCTTTCTTGCTCCATACAAACGAATGGTCACTTGCATAAACCGTTCAAGAGTGTATTAAATTTGTATTGCAATTTTCTGTTCATTTCTCGAAATATTCAAGCGAATAAATCTGTTCATGCTTAGATGTAATTTTAATATGCCTCTCTCTCTCTCTCTCTCTCTCTCTCTCTCTCTCTCACCACCACCACCACAACCTGTACCAAAGTAGACGTTGTTGAAGTATATTGTTTTCATTATAATTTACAATTACTATTATAGCCAAAACAAATGGCAAATTAGTAGGCAACTTAGAAATACAAAAGACAGATAAATACAGGCAGACATGGTATGAAACAAGAACATCAGTCAAGTTGATTTGCAAATCAGTTCTTAACAGGGCTGTGCTTAAGTAATATATCACATACACGTATTTTAATTTTGGTTCTATTTTTAATTGAAGACTGAATTTGATTTTGAAGCAAGTTCTTCATCTCAGTAATGGCATTAAATACATATGTACTACCTGTTCTGGGCACATCTACGGTAATTGTTAAATTCTTATGTATATGCCTTTGCTACAACTACACACAATTGCTTGTTTCCCTTCCTTTGAAGTAAATAGATAAATATACTTGTACATATGTCATTGTACATTAACTTCACATTGTTGTTGCTGCTGTACTATGTATGTAATTATGTTCCAGCTGGAAGATTGGAAGGTCTATAGTATGTGATCATATATGATAAGTTCTCATTTTCCATATTCTCACAGGTCTCTGCATAGTAACGACACAGAAAATATCGCCACTATTATTCGTAATTAAAAGAAATCGGTATTAGAATTTATAGCTGTTCTATCATTTTAAATCTGTGTCCGAAATTTTTCATCGTATCTATCAACGTAGCTGCTTTGGTCCGAAATGTATCATCGTATTTCACTGTAACTGCTTTTGCCCGAAATTTGTTCACTCCTGATCGTATTAATTTTAGATACTAAAGAAACTTCGAACATTAAACAGTGAATGCTAGAATTCAAAAAGTAGTTTAATAACTATGCATGTATGTATATATGTATGTATGTATGTATGTATGTATGTATGTATGTATGACGATGGATGGATATGGATAGATGGGATTTAACGGCACGTCAGCTCCATCCTGGCTATATACTGCCGACCGATAAAGTGGACTAAATGTACAAACTTTCACCATGGGTCAAGTGTGTTTCATACATTAACATGGCAATACTACCGCGTATCTGCGATTTGTATAATGTGGACGATGTCCACACATCAACTATCTCGTGTACAAACTCATTGTTCAAATATTAATTATGTGATATAGGGACTTGAACTACCATTCATTTATTCTAACAGTGAATATAATAAAGAAATTGGTCTGAATTAATGCTTACAAAACTGATAGTACCCTACCGTCGTCCTAGGGTGTGTTTGATATTAAACAAATCATCAAGGCTTGTATATTTAGATACACTGGCTTCTGAATAATCAAATTAGAATCATTTTCACATCAAATTTTACTTTCTTTATTTTGAATAACAGAGTTTGACCTAGAGTCTTGAATGTATTATATATTTAATGTATATTGGTATAGCGTCTTAAATGTAGTATATATTTAGTAATGCATATCGATATAGGGTCTTAAATGTAGTATATATTTAGTAATGCATATCGATATAGGGTCTTAAATGTAGTATATATTTAGTAATGCATATCGACTTATTGTCTTGAATATTTAGTAATGTATATCGTTATAGGGATCAACAGAGACAGAGAGAGAGAGTAATGTTATACAGAACATTTCACATCTTCACAATTATCTCTTTTATAAAAAATAAAAAATGCATTTAGATTTCAGTCGAAAGAAATACTACTTCTATTATTCACCTGAAACGTCTCAGACAAGATAATTCCCTAATATTTTATTATTATTATCACGCATCTTGTGCCTTATCCAACAAGGAAATCAGCACTCAATATTGGTCCCTTGACATCAGTTTAGAAGAAAAGAAGAAAAAGCTCTTGTCCAACCCTAGTGAGCTGTGTTGGACTTAACTGTTTCTACGCAACACCGCGATAGGAATACATATGTATTTATTTGATCATAAGATAAAGTTTATCAAAACATTTCGAGCCGCTATCAGCGAAAAACGTATGTTATTCCACTGCTAACAAGTATCAGCTGCAAAGAAGAATTTAATTAATTAATATTAACTAAGATATTATAAGCAAACTTTTGACAGACTTCCATGCTGGATAAATTGATAAGCATAGTTGTTGTTTTTTTTTAAATAGTATAACTTACCCAAAATAACACATGATCACGTGTAGTTTCAACGGTATAATGAATAGTACGATCCAGACCGTACTTTTATTTACTCGCATGTTGCTGAATTACTAAATCATTGGTCCGTATTCCATTCATAAATTTCTTTTCACAAAGTCGCATGATGTTGAGTTGAATTTTCTAACCACATTCAGCAAACTTTCTCTGGCTCATGATTCATTAATCCAAAAAAACACGAAGCAAAGACAATTTTTATACAATAATGCCATTACGTCCTACACATTTTGAAAGAAAAACGTGCCGTTCGCAAGACCAATCCTTAGCCAAACGATGGTTGCACACTAATGGACTGATTCCCTTGCCCATGCGCTCCCGATGATTCGCTTTTAATTTCTGCGGGGATTGACACTGAATTGAGGCAGATACACAGTCACGAGTGACGTCATCACGGAGTTTGGTCACCCATCACATACAATCCTTGAGTAATAAAGGTAAGCACTGAATTCCTGGTAACTTCACCACCTCAGAAATTTTGTCGAAACAGGCAAAGTAATCCAACTGATAGTAGAGAGAGAGAATTGCGAAAGTTTTGCACAAAAAAACTTTGCAATACTTTCATTCGCTCAGAAATGTTGGGATTAATCACTGAGCCTCTTGTATGCTAGAAAAATGTGTTTATACGCAATCGAGTTCGACAGCCCGCAGAATCAAGATTTTGTAATAGATCGAAAAAGATTGATGGGGAAAGGTTTGAAAAGACAAGCTTATTCACGCGTGCCATTCAATAACTTATCTGTAGTAGGGGTGTTACCAAAAGTCAGACAATCTTGCCCAAAGCTATTGAAGATTAAGAGTGTATTATGTCTATGTCGGACTGTGACACAAGTCTAATTACTCAAGATAGTAGTTCACACTTACATACTGTTAAATCTACCTGAAGGTAAACTTTATTTGTAACGCCAGTTTTTAACTTATGTGCCGCGTTTGTTTACCTGTCTGTCAACAGAAGTCTGAAGCTTGCGGAAGGAATGTGGTTTGGGAATTAAACTTTAAAACCGTTTACATATTTTTACAATGGTGTAAATTACTTATATTAAAATATTTTATACGCACAAACATCTTTTTCGTCCAGTAAAACGAGCAGAATTCAAACTGGTGATTACTTCCATTGAGACAAAAAACTTACCGAGACTAGAACAAGGGCTCTTATCGTTACATAAAAAAAAGTTTAATTCATATTGAATCGAAATCAAACAAATCAGACTGAAATACTGAAATACATAAAAGAAAAATAGTGTTCTCTCAGTACAGGGTATTAACATAAAATCCAGGCTTAATGCGCACTTGACCAGAGTGCGTGAGTGTTTCAGAATATCATGTGTGTGTATGTTTGTGCATTAAGACACACACACACATATGAATATATATATATATATATATATATATATATATATATATATATATATATATATATATATATATATATATATATATATATATATATATATATATATATATTCGTGTATTTATTTTATTCCACACATGTCCGCATGACTATCGACGATTTCATTATTGTTAAATACAAGTATGTTAGAAGCAGTTAAGAAAATATTCTTTGACACTTTGGTTTCCTTTTCTTATGGTTGTAATTGTCGCTTGTTGTCTCGTCCACGATAAAAATGGGATCCATATGCATTCAAAGTTCTTTGCCAGTTTATCAGACTTCCTGTACCGTGTGTTGTCACGCTTGCCCATTTGTTGTGCTTCCTTGACCCAAAAAACCCAAAACAAAACGATGTCTCAAAGATCAGATGCAGCTGGAAAGATTGTTTGTATGTTAGATAGAATCAACTATAAAATCTACGTTAAACGAAGTATTATTATTATTAGTATTGGAAACACACACACACACACACACACACACACACACACATATATATATATATATATATATATATATATATATATATATATATATATATATATATATATATATATATATATATATATATATATCTGTGTGTCTGTGTGTGTGTGTGTGTGTGTGCCTTTGCATCTGTGCGAGTCCTAAAATAAAGACTCCGGTAGAAGACAAAACCAGAACAGACAAAATCTATCTTAAGAAACCAGAATAGTGACACATCATTAGAGAGAATCCTGCAAACTCAGAATAACGATTGGCATCTTAATGTAAAATGATGTACGAGTCAGAAATATGTCCATGTTCATTGTTACTTATTGCTTCAATTAATGAATAGTTACCGTTATGTTGAACACACCAACTAAAACGGCTTCTAAATTGGACCCATTTTTACGAGGCTGAATTTGCAAACCCAAACTAGAAAGGTGCAGGATTAACTACCAATGAACTTGCAAGTGTAGGAAGTGGTTAGATCCATTTCTGTTTTGTATGAAGCCGTTACCACCCATGAAAGCCTCTGCCCAGCATATATACACCTCTTGTAGCCAGTGATGAGAATTTAAAGAGACAGGTCTCCCCAAATACAAGACGTAGCGGAGAATTGGAAAGATTAGTATTGTGTTCATTCCAATCTTCGTTTCTTGTTTCTGAAATGTGGCGGCAGTGAAATCGCTGCCTGGGGGAATGCTTGCTTCATTAACATCTCACTGTCTGGTACGACAGATTTTCATTAGATACATTGTGTTTGCTTATGCAAAGCATGATCTTCTAATGGTTGCCCGGAAGGTCTGTTCTGATTGGTCCTTCAGTATTGTTTATATTTATGTCTTATGCGAGTCGCGCGTTACTTAATTGCCGAAATGGTGATTGGTACTTCAACGTATTTGTGTTATATCTCGAGCAAGTCACGTGCAAACTCTTCAAGCAATTTTAAGTTTCGTACAGAAATTAGCAAGTACCGCCTACGGTAGAAATAACAAGAGCAATGGTCTATTTAGTATTAAACTGATATTATATATACTTGACACCGTATAAAATATCAAACTGATATTATATATACTTGACACCGTATAAAGTATCAAATTGATAGTATATATACTTGACATCGTATAAAGTATTAAACTGATAGTATATATACTTGACACCGTATAAAGTATCAAATTGATAGTATATATACTTGACACCGTATAAAGTATTAAACTGATATTATATATACTTGACATCGTATAAAGTATCAAACTGATATTATATATACTTGACACCGTATAAAATATCAAACTGATATTATATATACTTGACACCGTATAAAGTATTAAACTGATATTATATATACTTGACACCGTATAAAGTATCAAATTGATAGTATATATACTTGACACCGTATAAAGTATCAAACTGATATTATATATACTTGACATCGTATAAAGTATCAAACTGATATTATATATACTTGACACCGTATAAAGTATCAAATTGATAGTATATATACTTGACATCGTATAAAGTATCAAACTGATATTATATATACTTGACACCGTATAAAGTATCAAATTGATAGTATATATACTTGACATCGTATAAAGTATCAAACTGATATTATATATACTTGACACCGTATAAAGTATCAAATTGATAGTATATATACTTGACACCGTATAAAGTATCAAACTGATATTATATATACTTGACACCGTATAAAGTATCAAACTGATATTATATATACTTGACACCGTATAAAGTATCAAATTGATAGTATATATACTTGACATCGTATAAAGTATCAAACTGATATTATATATACTTGACACCGTATAAAGTATCAAACTGATATTATATATACTTGACACCGTATAAAGTATCAAATTGACATCGTATAAAGTATTAAACTGATATTATATATACTTGACACCGTATAAAGTATCAAACTGATATTATATATACTTGACACCGTATAAAGTATCAAATTGATAGTATATATACTTGACATCGTATAAAGTATTAAACTGATATTATATATACTTGACACCGTATAAAGTATCAAATTGATAGTATATATACTTGACATCGTATAAAGTATTAAACTGATATTATATATACTTGACACCGTATAAAGTATCAAACTGATATTATATATACTTGACACCGTATAAAGTATCAAATTGATAGTATATATACTTGACATCGTATAAAGTATTAAACTGATATTATATATACTTGACACCGTATAAAGTATCAAACTGATATTATATATACTTGACACCGTATAAAGTATCAAATTGATAGTATATATACTTGACATCGTATAAAGTATTAAACTGATATTATATATACATGACACCGTATAAAGTATCAAACTGATATTATATATACTTGACATCGTATAAAGTATTAAACTGATGTTATATATACTTGACACTGTATAAAGTATTAAACTGATAGTATATATACTTGACACCGTATAAAGTACTAAACTGATAGTATATATACTTGACACCGTATAATAAAGTATTAAACTGATATTATATATACTTGACACCGTATAAAGTATTAAATTGATATTATATATACTTGACACCGTATAAAATATCAAACTGATAGTATATATACTTGACACCGTATAATAAAGTATTAAACTGATATTATATATACTTGACACCGTCCGCGTGCTTATATTATTTCAACACGAATTGCTTATCGTGGTTATCGAAGGATCTTATTTACTTTATAGAAGTATACGTCGTTGTAGTGTTCAAAGTATACGTCGTTGTAGTGTTCAAAGTATACGTCGTTGTAGTGTTCAAAGTATACGTCGTTGTAGTGTTCAAAGTATATCTCGTTGTAGTGTTCAAAGTATACCTCGTTGTAGTGTTCAAAGTATATCTCGTTGTAGTGTTCAAAGTATACCTCGTTGTAGTGTTCAAAGTCTTCCACTTTCCTTAATTTGCCTCATTTAAGTGTTTACAACGGCTGAATGCAATCCGTTGATTAGACATAATCTACGAACACAAAGCACCACACGATATGCAAATGAATAGAGCTTTGACTCGTACGTTTTCATGATAATGTTCTCTCGTACAATCCAAAGCAGATTCATTCAGTATATTTGAAACAGATACTTTATATTTCATTTATTACCTACGATTTAGGTCGTAGACTTGGTATGCATACTTAGGTTTCTACACAAATTTCAAACGTTGCTTGCAGTTCCTTGATTAGAATCGAATGTTGACACTTTAATGAAATGACATCTTGTTCAGAAGTTGGATGTTGTCGTCCTGAGCAAATTATGTCGCTGGCACATTTATACCGGACTAAACGAAAAAGGTTGATGAGGAAATTTGGCTTTGGTTGTAACAGAAGATATTATGGTATTTAACAGTAGGCCATTGATGGTAAAGACATGTAGAGCTATGATGAACATTAGTGTAGCTTGCAATCAGGAAAGCCACTCAGGGATTACGTGTAAGAAAAAAGTGAGGGTACATTATGACATGTCAACGTCTTTTAGACGTTTCTGATTTACAGCCGTAATTTTGCACTCTTACGTTCTAAATAGAGAATGCCTTGAGAATAGGCAAATAAGTCTGTTTATCGAAGAATCTCCATGCGCAAAGCAAAGCTCCACTTGCAATAAAGTCTACTTTATTTACACTTTACAAAATTGATAGGTTTCTTTCTTCAAATATTTTTTGAAGACTTATTTTCAACGGTGTGTAAAGGTCAACATGTCGTAAAGTAAGTGGAAAGGTCTAAATAAAGGTAAAGGGACTTGCGACATGCCAAGCAGACAGATAGGTAATAAATAGCTAATTGTTATGTGTATGAATAGATGTGTAAATATATGTGCTGAGAAAAAAAAGACAGTTTGAGGAAAGGTGTGGATGTGTGATTGAGCGCTCTAGCTCGTGTGTACAGCTGCATATGTGACAATTTGAGAGAAAGTTCATATACGTTCGTCACAATTAGCTCTTTGTCCAAGTGACGTTGCCGAGGTTTGGTTGTTTCCTAACTCTGTTAATATTGACGCTATGTTTAAACCAAAAAAGCTTTCTTGCAGTGTTCGAGTACAAATTGTATTGGAATGGAATACTTCATTTTCTACTTCTCTAAATGTTGTTATTTCATAAAAATGGAAAATCAGCATTTTTTATTTAAAGCTTATTTTAATATACTTCGAAGTCGCAAGGTGATCTATTTTTATCAGACTGAGCGACTCGTCTAGATCTATTTTTATCAGACTGAGCGACTCGTCTATATCTATTTTTATCAGACTGAGCGGCTCGTCTAGATCTATTTTTATCAGACTGAGTGACTCGTCTAGATCTATTTTTATCAGACTGAGTGACTCGTCTGGATCTATTTTTTGATTCGTCACAGCAACTGAGAATCAAACTGGTAGATATGGTGTTAATTGAGTAATACCATGGCATATATGATGAATATCAGTTTTGTATTATTAAGCTGAGAAACATTATTATGATTTTAAAAGAAGCCGATACAAATGTCTCTCTCTCTCTCTCTCTCTCTCTCTCTCTCTCTCTCTATATATATATATATATATATATATATATATATATATATATATATATATATATATATACACTAACGACTGATTAATATTCGATTAATATTAATGTTATTTGGGGAAAATGGTTCCAGAGAATAGCCACCCCCGAAGACTGAACGAAAGATTATTCTAGAACCAATTTTCCCTGAAATGTTAACTAGTTGAACTCTCCCCAACATCAAAATATAATTTATTTCTGAAAAGGGTAGTATGCCTCTCACACCTTTTTTTAATCATTTGCTCCATGTTTCAAAATGATTCATTAAAGATGTGACGTTTTATACTTTTGTTTTATCCGGTTTGTCGGTTTTGGTAACATAGTAGTTAATTTTAGTTCAAAATGGTTTTTAAAACCATTTTAAGCGCCTAATGTATCAAAGTCACTGGGTTGAATACGAGCCAGTGACACAAAATGACAATATGACATACTTTAATTAAGTATTTGCAATTAAAAATGTGTACATGTATTCTTAGTTTATATATGTATTTATTTTTATTTTTTTTCCTTTCTAAAATTCAGGCAAACATTCGTACACCGCTTCAGCTTTTGTACCTCTTGTCCTTTGTATCGGTGTTTACCATTGTTCACCGTTGTCAACCCAGACTCTTTAACGCGCGATAAAAAAAAAAAAAACTATTTCAAAGATCCGTTCTAACATATTCACAGTAAAATCTGTGTTTGAACGGTAACTTTAAAGTGGTTGTTTGATTAGCCTCGGTAGATTGCCTCTAAGTGGTTATTTAGTTCGGCTCGGTAGAATTGTAATTTTGTCGCAATGATAAAGATTTTCGAAAGGACAATGTAATGGCTGTAGAGCCATTTCCATCGTCTGCCCTGGGTATATACAATAGAAAATCAGCAGCTGTGTGGTTGTATCATATGTAGTAACCACACTAACCCACCCCACAAAAACATATCCGGTAAATCTAGAATCGATCTGACAATGAAGACGCAGATTTAAACACATTCCGCGCATCAGTTGTAAACGTGACTATGACGTGAATTTCCTGATATGGATGTTTCTGATGTAAAGGTCATCGCAGATCACGAATGGTAAACTGATAAAGGATAGAACAGGTATATGAAACAAAGGATGATGTTTTCGGAAGTATGAGTGATTTTGCTGATATCACGAAGTCCGGTCGGCTATAGTATGTGCTGAATGTGCCGATAAATCAAGACATATTTTGCAGAGGAAGATACCACAGCAGTAGATCGATACATACATTTTTGTATATCTACATACATTTTTTTTATATCAAGTCCCGTTTTTTTTTTTTAAATTCACGTTGTGCATTAAAACAAAACCAAATGCAATAGATTATCATAAAGGCCTATCCAACACATTCTGATCAATTTGGTGAGAATTCACTGTCCCGATTTGGTTGTAGTTACCAATCCCATACATTTAGTAGGAATCCCGCGTCCCACACATTCTGATCCATTTGGTGGGAATTTCCTATCCCACACATTCTGATCCATTTGGTGGGAATTCACTCCCTCACGTTCTGATCGATTTGGTGGTAGTTACCTATCCCATTCCATACATTCTAATCCATTTAGTATGAATTCCCTGCCCCACACATTCTGATCCATTTGGTGGGAATTTCCTATCCCACACGTTATGATCCATTAGGTGTGAATTTCCTGTCCCACACATTCTGATCCATTTGGTTGGAGTTTCCTATTCCACATCAACGCATACAATGAATTATTCTTCTCTTATTTTTGAGAACGAAAGTCTTTTTAGGAAACAGTGATGACCTATGGATTCAGATTTGTAAATGCAGAATAATGTATAGAAAATTGTACGACACATGAGAGAACATATTACGTCACATGAGAGAACATATTTTGTCACGTGAGAGAACATATTACGTCACATGAGAGAACATAACACGTTTAGATTTTAGGAGAGAAATAATTGTAAACTGTTTAAAACAAGGCTAATGACTCCTTTTTAGAACTATAAACTAAAATCTCAAAGATCATGTGCATTTTAACTGTTCTGCGAATAGAACGTTTTGAATTATGTGACCTAGTTACCGGTATAGGTACTATATAAACAGGGTTCTAGTCGAACAAGCCGATAATTGTTGGCTTTTTTTCCCCTGTTTATATTTTCTATTTTAAAGTTATCCTATCAATATTGTATTATTTATACAGGGAATATCATTCTTGATCGCATCAGAACTGAGAAATATACCAATATTTTTTCTCGTTTAATCCGAGTACATTTTGTTTTACCTGTTCGGTCTTTTCATTGCGCAAGCTCAGCGGTCTATGTTGTACCATATCGCATTTATATTACTGTGCATGCTATTTTCGGCACGCATTTCGGGTGTTGCGTATTGCCGTTATCTCGACGGTCTTTGACACAATTCCTTGAACAATGCTATGTTTTCAGGCATCGTTTAAGAAATTTCACTAAATATTTTTAGCTCTGTCTAGAGAAGAGGATATTTGCATTGAGTGTCTGGAGAAGAGGATATTTTCAATGGGTGTTTTGCTGTTTAAAAGTTGAAACAATATTCCCAATATACCCCTTTCACATCGATACTCAATGTTCGATCAGGAATGCGAGGAAAAAATAATCTTTCATTATGTATCGGTGTTGATTATCAAAATTGCCATCCTTGGCATCAGAATTTTGCTAACGTTTGGTCATCTGGTTAATTTGTATATCCACGTGGTCTTCGCGCTTTAGCACACATGTAGACGCTACTCTGTAAGCAGTCAGTTTTTGAAGACAAAAAGACAACTAAACACCAGACTATTATCACTGTAACATATCAAATTAAGTTGTTTGAAGGTTTAAAATGTTTCTTTTTTATAGAACGAGAGCTGCAAAAAGCTCGCAAAGAAAAAATCCATAATGATAAGAAAAATCCGCACCATTTCTAAATGTGCCACAAATTCACGAACTGTTTGTTAAATTCGCAGTATACGTTCAAATCCACAGATGTGGTCACCATGACCTTCTTTGTGGACAATGGCATTAGTCTACACTAGCAAGGCGACAAATTCAGAACATTCTCGTCTCAAAAATAGGACCTGGATGAAAATAACCGCACTGACTTGTATCAAATTGATGTAATTTTTTTCTCAAGAAGAATATATAAATGTTCCGTCAACGGTTCTTAGGAAGCTAAATATTTTAATCAGATTAAAATATACTCACATTTGTTTATGAAAGTTACCCCACAGCTCCCTAAAACAACAAAACAAGAAAAACAACAATAAAAATCAGTATTATTCAAGACTTGACGTTTTAGCCATGAAAAGTCTTCAAACTTATTTCGAAATAGACTCAAGAATCTCAGTGCCGTTCAACGTAGTGACTATCAGTGCTGGGTTTTATTTTCTTCTTTTCCCTAGAAAATGGTTCTCAGTGTGGCATACGAATGATGCCATAGATCACACTGTAATCAAAGAATTGGGCTAAAATGTCCTGCTTTTTTTTCACGGCTATGTCTCTATTGAATGGGGTGGGGTGGGGCATTTAGTTGCTAGTCTGGCAACCGCTGATCAACTTAGGCTCTCGCATCCTATAATGGTTTCTTACGACATGTTGGAGAGCGCTTCGGGCCATTTCTATATTCCAGAGCATGGAGAAAGTCCATCAATCAGTTCACTGGTAATTACACACACACACACACATACACTCGCATATACAAATATATACACACACACAGACACTCGCATATACAAATATATACACACAGACACTCGCATATACAAATATATATATACACACACACAGACACTCGCATATACAAATATATACACACACAGACACTTGCATATGCAAATATATATACACACACATACACTCGCATATACTAATATATACACACACAGACACTCGCATATACTAATATATACACACACAGACACTCGCATATACAAATATATACACACACAGACACTCGCATATACAAACATATATACACACACACAGACAATCGCATGTACAAATATATACACACAGACACTCGCATATACAAATATATATATATATATATATATATATATATATATATATATATATATATACACACAGACACTCGCATATACAAATATGTACACATACACAGACACTCGCATATACAAATATATATATATATATATATATATATATATATATATATATATATATATACACACACAGACACTCGCATATACAAATATATATACACACAGACACTCGCATATACAAATATATACACACACAGAGGCACTCGCATATACAAATATATACACACACAGACACTCGCATATACAAATATATATATATATATATATATACACAAACAGACACTCGATATATAAATATATAAACACACACACAGACACTCCCATATACAAATATATATACACACACACAGACACTCGCATATACAAATATATTACACAAAACTGAGACGGCTATATCTGAGCCGATCGCCACGGTTCCGACGTCCATATAAAGACTTCCATTCGTTAAATAAGTAAATAAATAAATAAATAAGTAAATAAATATATAACGTATCTATTCGTATGAGTGATGCGCTAAGCATTACAGTTTTTAATCAAAAATTTACCATCCATAAATAAATAAAAACTAAACGCAGTTGTCAAAGATTTATAAGAAAACAGTAGAATCTGTTCATACTGATTTGAGTGCAGACCTCAGCCCATGCTTGTTCTCCTTCTTTGTTATGTATCATTCATTTTGTACATTTCTCCTTCTTTGTTATGTATCATTCATTTTGTACATTTCTCCTTCTTTGTTATGTATCATTCATTCTGCACATTTCTCCTTCTTTGTTATGTATCATTCATTTTGTACATTTATCCTTCTTTGTTATGTATCATTCATTTTGTACATTTATCCTTCTTTGTTATGTATCATTCATTTTGTACATTTGTTTCTTTAATTGACTGACCTTTGTAACTTTCTGTACATATTAACTCATCTTACCAGAGGCGGCGCGAGGGTTCGATTCACCCAGGGGCAATGTTTGTTAGTTGCGCCCCAACATTGTTACAGAGAGCACTTTTATGTCAGTTGTCAACCTCCCTCCCAATTTAATATACAATTTAATATAAATTTTGTGAAGACTTGTCCCCGTTACACTTCCTCGAGCGTTAAATACAATGAAAATTTCAGGCGAAAAAGCAAAATGATCCCAACAGCGCCTGGGGACGTTTGTCCCCTCCCAACCTCCCTCGAGCCGCCACTGCACCTTCGTGCATGAATTTCTTAAAGTTTCATCATAGGTCGACAGGTCGTTTTTGTGTATTAATACGGTAAGCAGTTTTTGTGTATTAATACGGTAAACAGATTGACTAAAGTGAAGCAACAAAAAGTGCTTGACTGACATACAATCAGGTGACATGTTACATATCATTGTCTTTATTGCAGAGGAGGCACTTTTAACAATGTACACAGTTTTGTAAACATAACCTGTAACATTTCAAGACAAGCCAGCTGTGAAACACACCTATGAACTTGATGCTATTTTTTCGGAATATCTTCCTGATTTCGGGTAACCTCGAGGGGAGCTATTGTGGTTTGAGGCCAGAAAACTCTGCACGTTTCCAACTAAACTTTGACAATAGACTACATCGACTATCGATTTACAACGAACAAGAAATATTTGGTACCACCATATCACCACAATCGCAAACAACTAATGGTTGTTTCCACGGCTTACAACTTGTATTCCTGCTGATTTAAAAAACGAGAAAATGAGAATACGAAAACAAAATCACAGTATAATTGTTAGCGATAGTGCTGGGGTATAAAGGACGACTAAGTCAGATGTCTCGACAGAGGTACATGCCCGTATGGGCGAAAACGTCTATAATTTAAATGATGATGATGTCTCATTTTCCCCCTGGCTGTTGAAGTAAACATACCTCTCAACAGACACTGCATTGATCAGTTCTGTGCCTTACAGTTTTCATAGTCAGTTCTGACGTAATTCCGGCAAACGGTTTTAGTTACAATAAGAAAACGGTTATAGTTAATGTAAAATATATGTATATTTATATTTTGGGCTTGCATACATTCATTGTCAGGTCTTTTTTTAAACTGCATATTACCTTACTTGTTCGCACTGAATCACAGTTTCAGGAATTTAAAGCAACGTTTAGAGCCATTTGAAAATCTTAGGTTATCTGCAAGTATTTCTTCTGTCGTTAAAATCTGGTTTCAGTTCTAATGTCACAATTCTACCTCAGATCGTATTCATCAAGCTTTGCTTCACGTGCTGTGAGGGGGCCACAATCGCGATTTTGTAGAGGCGCCAAAATGTAAGCGGTTCAATCTGATGAAGCACGTGACCCTTTACATCTGCCTCCACGTCACTAGATGATATAACCTGGAATTATTTTTTTTATTAATAGAAGGTTGTTTTTAATGTTGTATGTTTCGAATGATTAGGTCATTACAAGTGCACGAAAACAGCCTTACATCACAACAGATACTTTTATGTGTTCACTTTAAAACTTGATAGGAATAATAAATAAAACACGGACCCTTTTGAAAGGTGTTTTCGGTATATTTTCATGTCAAAAGCAACCTTTTCATCCGATTAGATCAAAGCCACCGAGACCAACAGCTTCAATGTTAAAGATGATTGTATTGTAACATCTTCAAAAATATCTACCACCAATGAATTGACACACCTTTCCGGATACAAGAATAGAAAAAATTCTGGAACAGTGTAGTTTGCAAAATAAGTAAACTCCCTCACTTCTTTGGCATTTACAGGATTGCCTCGTTTTTGCAAGAAACATGTACAGTTGTTTGTTAAGTGTGATTATTTTTGTGATATATTACACACGACGATTGGCAAGAATCGCAAAAATGAGAGTTTTATGACTATGTTATTGCCGCAAACGACTCCAGACGCCTAAACATACACATGTCAGACTAAAACTGCAGACAGAACAAGCGCTCCGAGACGGAATACGTTGTTTGAACAAAACTGCCCACAATTCCGGAACATCCTGTCAGCAAAATGTCAAATGTATTTCTAGATACAGTGAAAAATACATAAAAGTTAAAATTTCCTATTATGAATTTGATTTAATGTGAAACGAATTTCTTATTCCCTAATCTAAATTACAGCTAATATCGTGACTTTCATTAATGTAAAATGCACGTCGTATTCGGTTATCGAAATTACAGCTAATATCGTGAATTTAATTAATGTGAAATGTACGTTGTACGTAGTATTCAGTTATCTAAATTACAGCTAATATCGTGAATTTAATTAATGTGAAATGAACATCATATTCCGTTATCTAAATTACAGCTATAATCACGAATTTTAATGCTCTGGTATTCCATAGCATTACGATCACCATAAAACACAAGCTTGATTTCAAATATGGATTAGCATCCTAATGAAGGCATCATCCTAAAGCAGAATTCAATGATATTTAGCAATTAATTAATTAATTAATTAGGTGTAATTATATTAAGATATTTGTTAAAGGTTCACCTTGTATGTTCAAGTACTTGAGTCTAGAAATATGAGTGAATTTCTGGATGGCTATTAATGTGAAGAACTTGAATTGTCCCTATATAACATAAGGTGTCAGTAGGTAGTACTGTATAGTAAATCATTTTGAACAGCATGCAACTGCCTTGATGGGGATTATTTCTTTATTCTCTCTCTCTCTCTCTCTCTCTCTCTCTCTCTCTCTCTCTCTATATATATATATATATATATATATATATATATATATATATATATATATATATATATATATATATATATATATTGTTTCATGAAGCTTTCGATTCATTTCGAAATGTTATGATTTTTACCGTTCTAACCAATTATTCTCCCCCGATGATCACTTGTATAAAATCATAAAAATCCCACCTCTTGCCGTAGAAGAAAAGGAACGCACCTGCTAGTACTCTTTAGATTCCAAACCAAATAATTCCGTCAGTATATTCCTAAGCTTAAAGATGTTTCCATATTGCCATTTCTCTCACAGTTACCGGAACATTAACGTGGGAGGTCATCAACAGTATGCAGTGGGTCATGTGCACTTACCGTCCGAAAGATGGCAAAGATTGCAAAGGCCAAAGAATGATTCTACTTCTAGCACGTGTGAAAACAGATTTTGCTCCATTAAAGTTGGCTTTCAGGTTGATGGGTCTTGTCATTGGATCCAGTTAATAAGCTGACATTTGCTGGTTGATGGGTCAGGCCATTGGATCCAGTATATAGGATGGCTTTCTGGTTGATGGGTCAAGCCATTGGATCCAGTATATAGGATGGCTTTCTGGTTGATGGGTCAGGCCATTGGATCCAGTATATAGGATGGCTTTCTGGTTGGTGGGTCAGATCTTTGGATCAAGCATATAAGATGGCTTTCTGGTTGATACGTCTGGTCTTTTTAACAGGGATTGTGAGTTACGACTCAACGTAAGTATGATTGTCCTTGCCGCTTTTTATTGCCTTTTTTTAAAGGTTTTCACTCAAACGTTTTTTTCTAAACGTTCATCTTAGATGACATTTTCTGTTTGTGAGCAGCTATGTAGATGTAGCCTGTATAGAATACGTGATGATACATGTATTTCATTTATTACCTTGCTCCATGTGAGTGTGTGTGTGTGTGTGTTTGTGTGTGTGTGTGTGTGTGTGTGAGAGAGAGAGAGAGAGAGAGAGAGAGAGAGAAGATTTTGCGTGTGCACCTACACCCATACCCTTCATGCCCCAAGTACAAGTGCGGGACATCTTGATTTAATTCATTCGGTTTCGATCTAAAGGTTGGCTTACTGACATCAAACGATTTGCTCAAGTTCACCCCACCCCCTTGCAAGGGGATAGGGGTGGTGACTGACAATACATGTTTTACAAATACAAATCCGTTTCTTTGGTTGTTTTGTACATGTCCGTCCTAAATAGTGGGTATCGTCTTACGCTCATGATCCCGTCTATGCGTCTTTCTCTTAATATTTACTTGTTCAGCAGATAAGTTTGTAACAGAATGAAATATTTTCATAAATCTTCCTACCCCGCCCTCCCAACCTCAGCATATATTGTGACTAGGCAGTGTAGTATCTACCATAACCTTACCGCTGCCTCAAAGCCCAAGTCACGGCCAGGGAAAATGTAATTATGTGACCTGTGTCCTTGTCCGGAATATATGTTTTAAGTCACGGAATATATTTTAATTATTATTTAGTTCATGATATACGATGTTTAGAAGTTGTATCACATACCGTAGCCGCAAAACCTGCCACAAGGTCAAGGTTACAGGAAGGAAAATATAAATCAGCGATCTTTTTTCCTTTTGTACCAGAATTAAATTTTTGTATGGAAACTTTAGCATTTTATACAAGATCAAGGTCACAACATGGAATAATGAAGTCAGTGGGCTGTTTCCCTACGCAGACTTGCGCATTTAATTACTTCATTTGTTTGCAAAAATATGTTACATACGTCCATAACTTGTCCTACGTTATAATCAAGTCCCTCACTCAAAGATCAAGGTTGTTCCTAGCTTTCACGATTTCCAAAACGTTATTTAATGTTTGTCTAACACACACACACACACACACACACACACACACACACACAGGGCTTTCCTAATGCCATGGTGATACGTTCTATAAACCTTTTGCCTCCTTGTTTCAAAACTAATGTCATGTGCAAAACCCTTTGTAACTGCAAACAAGACGTGAAATGATACGGAATTATACAGCCATCTAGCGATAGGGATGCATGAGACCCATTTCCTCATACTGGTTGGCTATCTGTCCAATATAAGTAAATAGATGACAAGACGCTGGCATCAGTTATACACGCCAGACTAAATTTTCCGAAAATCACGAGTGTCAATCAAAACCCTTGCTATAAATAATTTCTTTAGGTTATCATTTTAGAATGTCATAAATATTTTAATTATCATTCCATCTTCAGCTACGTTTATGAATGTTATTCCTTATCAGAATTACGTAAACATTCAGGATATTTTAAAGTCACCTCGGTAAATTACGTGTTTGATATGTATGTATGTACGTACGTATGTATGTATGTATGTATGTATGTATATATATATATATATATATATATATATATATATATATATATATATATATATATATATATTATATATATATATATATATATATATATATATACTGAAGGAACAGTTATCGTATGTAGATGTTTCTTGGGCTATTGGGTCAAGCCGAAGACGATGAGTACCCAAGAGAGAATACCTAATATATTTAGTACATCATATGACATCATGTGACGTCACATAACGTGCCATCATGTGACATCATATAACATGGCTGCGTGGCAACAGAGCCTACTGGAACATATATAGTTCCAGTAGCCATTTATAGATTTCCGTTGTTAAGGCCAAAAGCATGCTATCATTAAAAAAAAATGTCTATGTAGTTAACCAATCGTAACTTGATACAAACTTTAATGTATATGGCAAAAACGTGTAAAAGGCATTTTTCAACGCAGTAGAACTGTACACAATCTGCACGTGCATTTTCGATGTTTTGAAACGCCTAATCCACTATTTGGCATACATCATGCCAACCTAACCCGGTCGGACCATGTAATAATAATCATATGTTTGACTAATGACTCTCGTGTTTCAAAAATGACTTTTATGTGGATTGTATACGGTGCCATGATACCTTAACCATTTACTTGCAACAACAGCAACATAAGTAGTGTGTGTGTGTGTGTGTTTGTGTGTGTGATTTTGATGTTTAACGTAGCTTTAACAATTTCTCAGTCATATCACTACGATGTCTGCGTTGTGGCAGTTTATAGTGATGTCTAGATCAGGGGCATCATGCCGAATACATGTATCATCGTGTTCCAACCAGTCACATTGACCTGACACCAGGCCGACCAGTCCTAACACGAACGTCTTAATGCTGAGCGCCAAGCTATGCAGCTATTGGTACCATTTTTTAATAACTCTTTGGAATCACTTGGCCGGGTTCGAACCCGCGACCTCCCGCATCAGAGGCGGACGCTCTCACCATTAGGCCACCGGAACGATGAGCAACAATAGTAGTATCGGTAGTAATAGGAGTGTGAAAAATCGCAGCTGTTGTAGTTATAGTAGTGGTCAATATAATTGCTGACTTAGTTTTCTTTAAAAAGAGGGTCCAAATACAATATTCAATGAAATTCGATCGTTTAAATAATTTTTCAAAACTTGATGCAGTAACCGCATTGAAAATGTTGCTATAGTTAAGCAAGTTTTGGGAAATGTTTAAAATTATATAACGTATCGCCGATAATTTTTCTAGAACGTGATCTTCGCATTTCCACGTCAATAAATTATATCAAGGTCAGAGACGACTGTGCATAGCTTCATCACCGACCGAATTTTTGTAATAGCCCTCTGACCTGGCTTGTCTACGAAAGTATAACAAACATTTTGACGGGCTTCATATGGAATGAAATAAGGCTCCTATGATGTGATTAATCTGGTAGACGTTATGACCTATATACCGATCTAGCAATCGCCAAATCATAGAGTAAGATGCTTCGTGTTATAAGGGGAATAAAATGGATAAGTATGACTTCTAAGCTTGTTTTTTAACTAAAAGAAACACGACAAGCTAATGGAGGAGAAAAACCTCAGATTTTCACGATCGTCAAATATTCGTATTGATATTAATAAATTTCAATTTAAAATTTCAAGCACGTACATTTGCGGTCGTCTTCTGATAATCAAAGATCTGTGATTGTTACATGGGGCACGAGACAAAGATATAAAAGGGGGGCGGGGGGTCAACCGGCAATAAATGACTGAATAAGTCAGCCAATACGAAAGCTGTAAAACTGTAAAGGAAACGTTAGAAATATAAACACCGAAAAGCATGCCGTGTCTTTAGATTTTAAAGGAAGGAGCAATGACAGATATATCGAAGCGGCCTCTGAAATATAAATACTTAAATAAAAAAAGTAATGTATTGATCAAAAGTCTAAATGTGATAAATTGCTTTAGATACCATTTAGTATTGTTTATCAGACATACATCGTTGTCACTCAAATTATATATATATATATATATATATATATATATATATATATATATATATATATATATATATATATATATATATATATATCAGATAAGCTGTTTTAAATCACTATTGAATTCCGATAAATCATTTCTATACATGATGTAGTATTTAATTTATACCCGGATGAAACGAAAATTGGAGTGGCGATATCATAGCTGGTCTATAAATGCGACTAACTTCAAGAACTATAATGGCTTCGGTATGTATCAGTAATGGCGATTCATTTTTAAAGGCCGCGTTTCTGAACCGGTCGTTTGGACTAAAGAGTTGGTAGTTTCTTGTTTCTCATGAGCTGTGATTGGTCAATCCGTGGATATTTCTTTTTAAATCTTTATTAAGCAAGGTTGGTTAATCCAGTTGTTAACTGAGTTGAAAGCCAACGGGCCTTCGTCTCCCATTGGACATTTAAAAATGATCAACCTGGCTTAAAACATCAGTCATTACTACACCATGTGGCTACCTGGGCCAGTCAATCAGTTAGATTCTGGCATTGAGCAACAGCACTTGGTGGCAACTAAACTCAGACGAAGACCAAATGAAGCTCTTTTATCTGGAGTCACGGTTTCAAGTTTTCCATCTATCACACGACAGCTCTCCATCATTTGTACTTTTGTTGTTTTAGCTTATTTCTTGACAAATTGGTTAAGTCCAATGCGTTGTAATGTTTGACTAAATCGTAAAAAATTAAACCGACCTTTCTATTAACCTCAATCTATCTTTATTTCGTTTAGATTTATGTTTGTGATTTGACAGAGACATTTTAAGATTTTTCTAATGCTTTTTTCTCCAAAGGTACAATTTTATCACTGCGATCATTTAAGAAGACAAAAAGGTTGTTAAATTCCTTTTTTGCAAACATTAAAAAATCTGGCATTTACCACCTGTGTGTCATAAATTTAAGGACACAAAAAACGAATTCTCACAAGTTGTACTCGTCTCATCTGCATTCCAACTGATTACTATGCATTGCCATAATAAGGCAATCCATATTTAAAGTTTGCTTGAGGGAAAATTTGTCCGCGGTGATCAAATTTCTCAAAACTCACGAGGAGTTTGATGTAATTTTTTAGCATTTCGTTTTCGCATTCTCTCTCTGAAGTTTAGATTGTGTCTTATACGTTGAAGATCATTCACCCGGACTTTAATTTAATGGCTAAATCGTGTTCAATAAAATAGCACAAAAAAAATCGTACGTTCTTAAAAACTCAGACAAATTTTACAAAATCAATACCAGGCCATTGCTTGGTTAGCGTAGAAGTTAAATACATGGACCATCTACATTTCGTTTTCTCATTCTAAACGAGACAAGTACTGTGCATCGGCCATATTATATGGAACTGATTATAAATTTGGAATCTGGTACCCTGACTTCACCAACTTTATAAAACAGCACTTAGCACAATATTGACAGCAGCAGACCACTAATACGTAGGGTACATAACGGATATAATGGATCTGTTCAGTTGTCCGTATTCAAAGAAATACACGCAATGTACAAGAGCCTGGAAATAAAACCGGTAGCAATGCACCATTTTCTGGGTTTTGCCGAATTCTGATTCAGTACTGGGTCAAGGAAAACGTACGTTGTGCTTCTGTCATTAAGAATCGTGGTTATGTGTTTACACTCGGTTTTATTTCCCATGAAGCTTTATTGTTTCTAAGTACTTTACCTTTAACCTGACAAGGTGCGAATAAATAAAGCACAATTTGCACCTTGTCTGCTGTTCACAGGTATACAGTAGTAATGAAATATCGAAGCCACCTCCTCCACAAAATATTTGAAACAATTTGTTTATTTCGATATTTATTTATTTATCATAACAATTCTATTTTGTAAGCGTCGGGAAGTTTGTTTGACCCAGTGTCTTTCCGTTGCCACTCATCATCCTAAGCCGCTGGGTGGTAATGCACGAAACTTTATGTTTCCGTTATCCTTAGCGCTCTCCCGTAGTCCCTGGGAGGGTGTCAAAAATCAAAAGTAACATAAAAATAATTAAATTACAATGGCATTTTCAAGTATTTCCTGATCAAACAACATACGTGCAGTGATAACAGCAAGCTGCATTCACGTACATTGCGCATTTTACATTATCATCCCATGATTATTGTGGTAGGTGGGTGGGTAGGTGGAACCATGAGTTTTGAAACATGCAGTCAAATGCAGGGTGAATTTCGATAGCGAACCACTGCAATTGCTTAATTTATTTATTGTACTAATAATATATTCAAAGTGCAAAGTACATTCCAAAGAGTACAAAAGTACGTCCCCGGTACAAGTAACGTACTCAATGTACTAGCACAACTACCTACTGTACAATGTAACGGAAAACCAAAATATTCATGACAAAATGATTAAATATAATAATACTGATGTAATGTGTCAAACAAAATCGATAAATCTTTATAATTCTTTATTGCAACATAAAGAATAACAAAATATATACAACAATAATTCTGATCAAAATCTATAATTACGTTTACAGAGCAAACATGCTAATGTATGGAGACTGAGCGCCCGTTTTGGACTGGTAACAAAGACTTTTCCTGAAACCTCAAGTCGCTAGATCTAATCTATACATTCAAGAAGTTATTTCTTCAGTTGTGGAAGGGGGTACTTGAATATTCAAGAAGTTATTTCTTCAGTTGTGGAAGGGGGTACTTGGCTAGATCTAATCCATACATTCAAGAAGTTATTTCTTCAGTTGTGGAAGGGGTACTTGGCTAGATCTAATCCATACATTCAAGAAGTTATTTCTTCAGTTGTGGAAGGGGGTACTTGGCTAGATCTAATCCATACATTCAAGAAGTTATTTCTTCAGTTGTGGAAGGGGTACTTGGCTAGATCTAATCCATACATTCAAAAAGTTATTTCTTCAGTTGTGGAAGGGGGTACTTGGCTAGATCTAATCCATACATTCAAGAAGTTATTTCTTCAGTTGTGGAAGGGGGTACTTGGCTAGATCTAATCCATACATTCAAGAAGTTATTTCTTCAGTTGTGGAAGGGGGTACTTGGCTAGATCTAATCCATACATTCAAGAAGTTATTTCTTCAGTTGTGGAAGGGGGTACTTGGCTAGATCTAATCCATACATTCAAGAAGTTATTTCTTCAGTTGTGGAAGGGGGTACTTGGCTAGATCTAATCCATACATTCAAGAAGTTATTTCTTCAGTTGTGGAAGGGGTACTTGGCTAGATCTAATCCATACATTCAAGAAGTTATTTCTTCAGTTGTGGAAAGGGGTACTTGGCTAGATCTAATCCATACATTCAAGAAGTTATTTCTTCAGTTGTGGAAGGGGGTACTTGGCTAGATCTAATCCATACATTCAAGAAGTTATTTCTTCAGTTGTGGAAAGGGGTACTTGGCTAGATCTAATCCATACATTCAAGAAGTTATTTCTTCAGTTGTGGAAGGGGGTACTTGAATATTTAAAGAAAAGGAATAGCTCAAAAAGACTATCAACAACAAGTGTAAAAATACCAAAATAATGTGGCCAGTAATAATAATAATAATAATAATAACAACAGCAGCAATAATAACAACAACAACAATAATAATAATAATAATAATAATAATAATAATGACGTAAATGTTTTAAATACTGTCTAAATAAAAGGGGCAAAACATAATATATACATGTCATCAAGTACCAGCATTACGACTGCTGAAGATGGAAAACAAAAACAGATTATCGTTTTAACACTATCTTGATGGTTTATTTATGTATACTGTTCCCTCTAGTGGATGTCTGACCGCTACTCATTGGTACTTATTTATGTATACTGTTCCCTCTAGTGGATGTCTGACCGCTACTCATTGGTACTTATTTATGTATGCTGTTCCCTCTAGTGGATGTCTGACCGCTACTCATTGGTACTTATTTATGTTTATTGTTCACTCAAGTGGATGTCTGACCGCTACTCATTGGTACTTATTTATGTATACTGTTCCCTCTAGTGGTTTTGTGACCGCTAAATATTGGAACGAGTTAATTGTTTGTCTACACATTGGGATTCTTGCTGAGCAATCAAAACTGACATCAAGAGTGTACGATCCATTTTATAGAAAAATATGATCCTTGTACAATGAACGGTTATCATTGTGAGGGGACAAAACAGTTTCGAGCGATTTACTGAACGAAACTCCACTGAATAGACTAAAAACGTTTTTTCCTTCATCCTTCATATACTTCATTGTACAGATAATTCATCGTACAAATACTTCATCGTACAAATACTTCATCGTACAAATACTTCATCGTACAGATACTTCATTGCACAAATACTTCATTGTATAAATACTTAATTGTACAAATACTTCATCGTACAAATAATTCATCGTACAAATAATTAATTGTACAGATACTTCATTCTATAGATACTTAATTGTACAAATACTTCATTGTACGAATACTTCATCGTACAGATATTTCATTGTACAAATACTTCATTGTACAGATATTTCATTGTATTGATATTTCATTGTACAGATAATTCATCGAACAGAAAATTCATCGTACAAATACTTTATTGTACAGATAATTCATTTTACAAATACTGCATTGTACAGATAATGCATCGTTCAAATACATCATTGTACAGACAATTCATGGTACAGATACTTCATCGTACAAACACTTCATTGTTCAGGTACTTAATTGTACAGATAATTCATTGTACAAATGATTCATTGTACAGATAATGTATCGTAGAAATACTTAATTATACAGATAATTCATAGTACAGATACTTCACTGTAAAAATATTTCATTGTACAGATAATTTATAGTACAAATACGTATTTATAGAGATAATACATCGTACAAATATTTCATTGTACAGATACTTCATTGTTCATATAATTCATAGTACAGATAATTCATAGTACAGATAATTCATAGTACAGATAATTCATCGTATAAGTACTTAATTGTACCGATACTTCATCATAAAGATAATTCATCATACAGATGATTCATTGTACAGATAATTCGCCATACAAATACTTTATTGTAAAGATAAGTCATCGTACAATTACTAAATTGTACAGATGATTTATAGTACAGATAATTCATCGTACAAATACATAATTGTACAGCTAATTCATTGTACAGATAATTCTTCGTACAAATACTTAATTGTACAGATAATTCATGGAACAGATAATTCTTCGTACAAATACTAAATCGCACATATAATTCATAGCACAGATAATTCATCGTACACATACTTAATTGTACAGATACTCCATTGTACAGATAATACATCGTACAAATGCTTAATTGTACAGATAATTCATCGTGTAAATACTTAATTGTACAGATAATTCATCGTACAGATAATTCATCGTACAAATACTTAACCTCACATATAATTCATAGTACAGATAATTCATCGTACATATACTTAATTGTACAGATAATCCATTGTACAAATAATTCATCGTACATATGCTTAATTGTACAGATGCTTCATCGTACAGATACTTCGCCGAAATCTCATTCTATTCCAGTGTTGACATATTTGTCTTTTCCATCAAAGCTGGATATGACGCTTGACTGAAACAAGTAGCAGGGGTTTGTATCATTATTTATAACATATCAAACTCAATACATATGTAAATACAAACACATGGAAGGACGCTAGCATGCTCCTCATTCTGCAAATTTCAAACTCGACACTAACTATCTCAAAGTACACTTCGCGTAGCGTAGTACGTTTACCATCGATGTTCATCTCAAAATATTCGATTTTACATGCCAGTACCAAATTCAGTGACGCCATTCCGTTTTCCTACTTACGTCCATCTTATTCCTGTGGTCGTTTAATATGACGGTGCAACACGCTGAATGCAATAATGCGATATTTCCGTTTAATATGACGGTGCAACACGCTAAATGCAATAATGCGATATTTCCGTTTAATATGACGGTGCAACACGCTTAATGCAATAATGCGATATTTCCGTTCAATATGACGGTGCAACACGTTAAATGCAATAATGCCATATTTCCGTTTAATATGACGGTTCAACACACTGAATACAATATTGTGATATTTCCGTTTAATATGACGGGGCAACACGCTTAATGCAATAATGCCATATTTCCGTTTAATATGACGGTGCAACACGCTAAATGCAATAACGCGATATTTCCGTTTAATATGACGGTGCAACACGCTAAATGCAATAATGCGATATTTCCGTTTAATATGACGGTGCAACACGCTAAATGCAATAATGCGATATTTCCGTTTAATATGACGGTGCAGCACGTTAAATGCAATAATGTAATATTTCCGTTTAATATGACGGTGCAACACGCTAAATGCAATAATGCGATATTTCCGTTTAATATGACGGTTCAACATGCTGAATACAATACTGTGATATTTCCGTTTAAAATGACGGTTCAACACTCTGAATACAATACTGTGATATTTCCGTTTAATATGACGGTGCAACACGTTAAATACAATAATGTGATATTTCCGGTCGACCAGTTAGAATGCAGTTTTTTTATGTCAAGCTCTACCGATTATTGCCGTGTCACAAGTTAACGTAGGAATACAGGCAAGACTTCATTAGTGGTGAAAATGTTGTAATTGTAATTTTATAGAGATTTTAGATATTATAAAGGTTTAATCTTTTGTTCATATCTCATATGACTCGGAAACTATTAAAACCATTTTATTTAAATTACTGTCAAATAAAAAATTAGCGCGAGACAGAAATTTTGAAAATAGCTTCATTGAATGCCATGAGGTAATGTCAAGCTTACAGTTAGAGTTTATATGCTAATCTGTGTGTGTGTGTATGTGTGTGTGTGTGATTTGCGTTTTTAACATAGCCTTAAATTTTCTTCAGTCATATCGCTACGATGTCTGCATTGTGGCAGTTTATAGTGATGTCTAACACTGAGGCATCATGCCGCAGACATGTAGCATGACGTCCCATCCAGTCACATTATTCTGACACCAGACCGTCCAGTTCAAACAATAACCTCTTAATGCTGAGCGCCAAGCGAGGCAGCTGTAAGTACAATTTTTACAAGTCTTTGTTATGATTCGGCTGGGGTTCGAACTCACGAAGTCCCGCATCCGAGGCGGACGCTCTAACCACTTAGACCACCGGAGCGGTCTTTATCCTAGTATGTATGTATGTATGTATGTATGTATGCATGTATATATTAACCCAATGAATACCGGTTCTGAGATCGTAATTTCCTTTGAACATGCGTTCATGTATGCTTTGTGTGTGTGCTTACAGTTTAATGTACTTTATTTTCCAATTCTGACTGCACGTTGCCAAGGTATATGAGGCGTGTCTTATCACTTCCATACATTTTCAACTTTGTTCGTTAATTTATTAATGCATCAAAAGAACACACACACATACATACATACACTCGTTGTTTGGATGTTTTGCCTCAGTCAACATATTCTGTATAAATGAAAACACATAGCTATATTTCATAGTGATAAAGTGGTCTCAGTTTTAAGTATTTAAATAAATATTGATGGTGTTTCACTCACTGTGTCAGAGACTCGCCAGAATTTGGCCAAGGTCGTACTCCCTCTACCCCTTTCACAAATTTATGACCACACTAATTTTTCTAGATGCTTAGAGTTCCTCTGATCATATACCTTCCCTTAGCATAGAAAGGCAGTAGCCTTTGATTGAGACAAACACAGTGATGAAAACTGGTCAACTTCACGTATCATCCCCTTCATCTATATTCAAACATACAAACCGTGTGTTGTATCCTCCAAAACCGGAGCGACTGTCTACCTTTGAGGGACAGATCTGTTTACAAAATTGGAAGCGATTAATCTGAATTTCATGGGACGTTTCTATCAACAACCTCTTCTCACATTCTAGCGTGGCCAAAACTAGACTTGTTCTCTAGACAATATTTCCCGGTAGTTTGATACCACGCGCTTCCAGTGGGCTGATGAGCAAACCCTGCTGTGACGTCATTAATCTGGGCTTTCCGATAGTCAAACAGTCTGTCAAAGATTTGTTTGGGTCACAGCTCTAAACTTAGCAACTACCGTACGTCAAACACCGTGATTTACCAAATAAGATTTCTAAGTGAATTTATTCTTTTTATGACATAATTGGATGTCTTAATTTTATAATGTCTGTTGCACGTTAAAATGTGAAAATATTTTATTTCTTTTCAGGAAAGGAAACCCTATTGTTAGATGAACTCGTGTCCAACCTCCTTGCCGCTGCACATCTAAATCGATATGAATTATGTTTAGAATGGTAGTGAAATGGACCACACACAATATATATGATTTAAAGTGACATACAATGTATTTTGTTTTAATAGAGAAACTGTTAAAATGAAATCGAAGTATCAGTATATTGGCCTTAAAGTGGTAAGTCTTTACACTCATATGGTACACATATGGTACATGTCCTTAAGCACAGAGGAGTATATCTTTACACACATATGGTACATGTCCTTAAACACAGAGGAGTATGTCTTAACGCACATAGGGTACATGTCATTAAACACAAAGCAGTACGTCCTTACGTACATAGGGTACATGTCCTTAAACACAAAGTAGTACGTCATTACGCACATAGGGTACATGTCCTTAAACACAAAGTTGTTGTTGTTGTATGGTTTAACGCCATTTTTCAGCACGCGATAGGCTATACATGGCGGCCAGTATTAATGGTGGAGGAAGAACCCGGGAAAACCCCGGAAAGAACCACCGACCCACGAGAAACTACTGGCTAAACATAAACTCACAAAGTAGTACGTCCTTACGCACATAGGATACATGTCATCAAACACAAAGTAGTATGTATGTCTTTACGCACATAGGGTACATGTCATTAAACACAAAGTAGTACGTCCTTACGCACATAGGGTACATGTCATGAAACACAAAGTACTACGTCCATACGCACATAGGGTACATGTCATGAAACACAAAGTAGTACGTCCATACGCACATAGGGTACATGTCATTAAACACAAAGTAATACGTCCTTACGCACATAGGGTGCATGTCCTTAAACATTGAGTAGTACGTCCTTACGCACATAGGGCACATGTCATTAAACAACAAAGTAATACGTCCTTACGCACATAGGGTACGTCATTAAACACAAAGTAATACGACCTTACGCACATAGGGCACATGTCATTAAACACAAAGTAGTACGTCCATACGCACATAGGGTACATGTCATCAAACACAAACTATTAAGTATGTCTCTACGCACATAGGGTACATGTCATTAAACACAAGGTAGTACGTCCTTACGCACATAGGGTACATGTCATTAAACACAAAGTAGTACGTCCTTACGCACATAGGGCACATGTCATTGAACACAAATTAGTACGTCCTTACGCACATAGGGTACATGTCATCAAACACAAAGTAGTATGGATGTCTCTACATACATAAGGTACATGTCATTAAACACAAAGTGGTACGTCCTTACGCACATAGGGTACATGTCATCAAACACAAAGTAGTATGTATGTCTCTACGCACATAGGGTACATGTCATTAAACACAAAGTAGTACGTCCTTACGCACATAGGGTACATGTCATTAAACACAAAGTAGTACGTCCTTACGCACATAGGGTACATGTCATGAAACACAAAGTAGTACGTCCATACGCACATAGGGTACATGTCATTAAACACAAAGTATTACGTCCTTACGCATATAGGGTACTTGTCCTTAAACACTGAGTAGTACGTTCTTACGCACATAGGGCATATGTCATTAAACACAAAGTAATACGTCCTTACGCACATTGGGTACATGTCATTAAACACAAAGTAGTACGTCCTTACGCACATAGGGTACATGTCCTTAAACACAAAGTAGTACGTCCTTACGCACATAGGGTACATGTCATCAAACACAAAGTAGTATGTATGTCTCTATGCACATAGGGTACATTTCATTAAACACAAAGTAGTACGTCCTTACGCACATAGGGTACATGTCCTTAAATACAAAGTAGTACGTACTTACGCACATAGGGTACATGTCATGAAACACAAAGTATGTCCATACGCACATAGGGTACATGTCATTAAACTCAAAGTAGTACGTCCTTACGCACATAGGGTACATGTTCTTAAACACAAAGCAGTATGTCTTTACGCACATAGGGTACATGTCCTTAAACACTGAGTAGTACGTCCTTACGCACATAGGGTACATGTCTTTAAACACGAGTATGTCCTTACGCACAAAGGGTACATGTCTTTAAACACGGTGTCTTCACGCACTTTAATATATGCCCTTAAGCACAAAGGAGGATGTCTTTATGTACAAAGGGTATATGCCCATAAGCACAAAGGAGGGTGTCTTCATACATAGATACGAATAGATCTCATTGTAATGATCTCACACAGTAAACATATGCTCAACAACGGGGCTTTTTATATGGTGGGGTCAATACGGTGGCGGCAGTACAGACAGATTCATGAAACAATCGCTAAATGGAGATGTGAGTCAGGTCTTTCGTCAAATGTCTTAAAATCTTCCCCCGCATTAATTTTAAGATTGGGTTTCATCGCTTGCTCAGCGTGACTTCGGCTGACTCCTATATCCTTCATCCAGCTACTCTTTGCTTTATATATAGATATATATATACAATCATCAATTTTGAAAGTGAATCGTCACATTCTTTCTAACGCCCACGCTACAGCTTGGGCGCATTATCATCCATTTACAAAGTGACGTTTCTTCGATCGCGCCCCTTTCGACTTGGCAATATATCTTCCATGCAAGTCTCTTATTCACAGGGAATGCATTCGATTTTCTCTGCAGTTACCCTTGATTTAAGTGTCCGTGTCTCTCTCTCTCTCTCTCTCTCTCTCTCTCTCTCTCTCTCTCTCTATATATATATATATATATATATATATATATATACATACATACACAAGACAACCATTCTCTTTTTGAATCCATACACGAAAATCAGGATAGATATGTTTTTAGAAGAAAAATATAATGAAGCCAAGCAACATTACTATCGGAAAGCAAATGTCATTGAATTAACTGCATTAGTACTGTAAATGCATTTAAAATATTAGTCATATTATAACTGTTTTGGTTTAATTACAGGTTTATTCTCACTCCTTTCATTATAATGTTATGATGCATGTTCTCCCAAAATTCTGTTAGTGATTTTGACAAATAATCTACATTGAATCTTACATATATACGTGTACGTGTTGGTGCATTTGTTTCACTACAATCATTGCACGTGTTTAGCAAGAAGTTCGTCAGTTTTGTTGGGAAACAACCCAATTTTAATATCTAAAAAAAAGAAAGAGCAATTAGAAGAAATATACTGAACAAGCAAGTATAATATTGTTTTACGCATTATTTGGGAAAAGTAAACAAGTTAACTGGGCACAAAAATAAATGTATACTATTTAAGGGCACATACAAGTATTTTCCTCAAATTTTAACCTTTCTTTTCGTTCACTATACAGTGTGTGTGTGTGTGTGATTTGGGATGTTTAACGTAGCTTTAAAAAAAAAATCAGTCAATCTCGCTACGATGTCTGCAGTGTGGCAGTTTATAGTGATGTCTAGCACTGGGGCATCATGCCGCAGACATGTAGCTTGATGTCCCACCCAGTCACATTATCCTGACACCAGGCCGACCAGTCCTAACACAAACCTCTTAATGCTGAGTACCTAGCTCGGCATCTGTTAATACCATTAATACGAAAAAAAACCCACAAATGACAGTAAAACAAAATAAATAAATAAATAAATAGTGCTAGGTTTACCCAGTCAAATAAAAACATATAGGCCAGTAGGTTTTCCCAATCAAATCATGAAAATATAGAGCAGTAGGTTTTCCCAGTCAAATCATGAAAATACAGACCAGTAGGTTTTCCCAGTCAAATCATGAAAATACAGAGCAGTAAGTTTTCCCAGTCAAATCATGAAAATACAGAGCAGTAGGTTTTCCCAGTCAAATCATGAAAATACAGAGCAGCAGGTTTTCCCAGTCAAATCATCAAAATACAGAGCAGTAGGTTTTCCCAGTCAAATCATGAAAATACAGAGCAGCAGGTTTTCCCAGTCAAATCATCAAAATACAGAGCAGTAGGTTTTCCCAGTCAAATCATCAAAATACAGAGCAGTAGGTTTTCCCAGTCAAATCATGAAAATATAGAGCAGTAGGTTTTCCCAGTCAAATCATGAAAATACAGACCAGTAGGTTTTCCCAGTCAAATCATGAAAATACAGAGCAGTAGGTTTTCCCAGTCAAATCATGAAAATACAGAGCAGTAGGTTTTCCCAGTCAAATCATGAAAATACAGAGCAGCAGGTTTTCCCAGTCAAATCATCAAAATACAGAGCAGTAGGTTTTCCCAGTCAAATCATGAAAATACAGACCAGTAGGCTTTCCCAATCAAATCATGAAAATACAGAGCAGTAAGTTTTCCCAGTCAAATCATGAAAATACAGAGCAGCAGGTTTTCCCAGTCAAATCATCAAAATACAGAGCAGTAGGTTTTCCCAGTCAAATCATGAAAATAACAGCAGAACATAATCAGTAAGCAGCTGACACATCGGATAAAAAACAAGTCTGCTACTACAAAGATTGACAATGAGTTGGAGCATAAAGTAAAACGAAAATCCGTGAATAACGGAAATATTTAATTCAATAACATATACCCATTATATATTTGTTAAAAGCAATTATCCTATACATCGTTGTTTTCTAGCATTTTCTCTTGTACTTCAACATATGCTGATAATGCTAATATAAAAGCAATACATTTACTGTGAAACACAGTTACTTTAATTGGCTGTTTAATGGCTTCTCATCTCAATCAACTGTATGAAATGCCAATAATATACAAAAACTATTCTTATAAACAATTACCAATAAATAAAAATTTGGACCGAATACATGTTAATACAAAAATACAACAGTTTATAAAAAATATTTCTGATATGTAACAATGATGAATCAAAAAGACTGGAGTGCAAAACATACTCCTAGTACAAGAATATGACACACTCCCAATCTTTCCAGCATTACCAACTTGCTTCAAAGCATCACATTTTACATGATTATCTCAGTAATTTTAATATACATAAAAAAGAATACCGGGTCCAAATATGTTGTTGCTCATACAAAACAATGACTCAAAAATTAGATTTAAATTAAGGATGCTTGCTGGTGACAAATGAACATTATATTGCTCAGCTGAAAACATTATAGTAGTATGACTTCACTTGTTAACTCCATGTACTGTACTGCCATACATTGGGGGGGGAGTGCACAGCTGAAACAAAAAAGTAATTATGACTTTTCTTATTACATAATAACAAAATTTATAAAAATATTTATACAGTTTATTAATTATAGCAAAACAATCACTGTGAAAGAAAAGTATTAAGTCAACAAAAATCTAAGCACAATGGTAACTCATCAGAGAAAGCTGGTAACTCATCAGAAAAAGCTGGTAACTCATCAGACAATGCAGATATAAAGTGTTTCAACCAACTCAGTACTTTCCAATATTACCGAAATCTCAATAAACATGTTGTAGGAGAATGTGTGTGTGTGTGTGTGCATGTGTGTGTACGTGTGTGTGAGTGTGTGTACGTGTGTGTTTGATTTGGATTTTCAACGTTGCTTTAGAGTGATGTCTAAGCATTGGGGATTCATGCCACAGACAAGTAGCATCATGTCCCACCTGGTCACATTATCTTGACACAAGTCCAACCAGTTCTTACACTAACCTTCTAATGCTGAACACCATGTGAGGCATCTGCTAGTTCCATTTTTATAAGTCTTTTGTATGACTTGGCCAGGATTCGCACTTGCACCTCCGAAGCCCAAGGCAGATGCTCTAACTACTTAGGCCACCAGAGAAGTCCAATGCATAGAAATATTTATCATCAACAAACCCTTTATAAAGGCATTTGACAGAAGACATCTATTTGATGCAATCAGTGCAAATTCAACAAATGTTGAAATATTCAATCAGCTATTATATTTTGGATGTTTAGAGACAGGATACTATTTCTTATGATTTTTTGTGGAGTAACAATTATTTTGTGTCAGAAATGTAAAAAGGTCAAGTGTAAAAACAAAATGTATACCAACAATTTTTGGTGTTTTGCAGACTGGACATTTAAATATATTAATCAAATACTCTTTCATACCATCCATGGGAGCCACAGAGTAAACCATTTTACTGTGAGGCCAGTTTATAATAAAGTACATGATATATGTCCCGTATATACTCACTTAAAAGTCGTGTCAAACTGTAAACATCAAAAATCACGATCTGCCATAGCATAATGCACCTGCAGATGAGGGTCTATGCTGTTTGTTGTACTGATTACTTCTAACAAACTGCACCAACACAGATCTGCCACTGCATTATGTGACAGTATATCTGGGTCTGTGCAGTTTGCAGTTGGTTTCATCTTATAATTGAGAATATATGGTAACTGAAACATGCCCATGTCCACTTTATATAACAGGAATGGTGTTACAATGAAGGACCTTACAGTGGGGGGATTATTAGCTCTCCTAAATGCTATTTCTCTGATATTTGAGTAAAAATCATCTTAATGTCTGAATCAAATTAAATTCAATGACTTCACTTTTTAAAAGATTCATTCAAAAACCTTATTTTCTGGATCCATACACTACAGTATAAATACTTGTTTAGACTAACCCCAACATTCCATGCTGCCATACATGGTTTTTAGAAATAAACATTGCTCCTTAAACATAGCTACAAAGTTTGTTCATATTACAGAAAAAATATATTCCAACTAAAATTGAAAAGAAAACTTTTAACTCTTTTGACTTAAATGATTTATACAATAATCCCCTCAATAAAGCACTGTCATGAAATCCATATTATATACCTCATTATAGCACTGTCATGAAATCCATATTATATACCCCATTATAGCACTGTCATGAAATCCATATTATATACCCCATTATAGCACTGTCATGAAATCCATATTATATACCCCATTATAGCACTGTCATGAAATCCATATTATATACCTCATTATAGCACTGTCATGAAATCCATATTATATACCCCAATTATAGCGAGGCTACCTTATGCTGAAGTATACTGTGTCTTCACTATACTGCAGTCCTTGAATAAGACCATCTTAAAAATAAGTAAATTATACCATGTACCCTTTTTATAACATGGGTCATGGAAGCCAGTGGTTACTGAGATCACCTTATAATGAAGTATATGATACAATACTCCATCATTATAATGCTGTCTGTGGAAGCCATATTATTACATTTTACCATCTTATAATGGAGTACATAATACAGTACTCTCATAAAAATGCTGTCTGTGGAAGCCATGTTTTATAATTTTACCATCTTATAATGAAGTACATAATACAGTACTCCCTCATAAAAATGCAGTCAATGGAAGCCATATTATTACATTTTACCATCTTATAATGAAGTACACAATACAGTACTCTCTCATAAAAATGCAGTCAATGGAAGCCATATTATTACATTTTACCATCCTATAATGAAGTACATAATACAGTACTCTCAAAAAAATGCAGTCAATGGAAGTCATGTTTTATAATTTTACCATCTTATAATGAAGTACACAATACAATACTCTCTCATAAAAAAGCAGTCAACGGAAGCTTTAAAATATATCACCTTATAATGAAACATGATGCAGTACTCCATACAATAGTCCCTCATTATAACACTGTTCATTTATTGCCTTATAGTGAGACTATCTTATAAAAGAATACATTATATACTCCTTGAAAATAATGCTGTTCATGGAAGTCATAGAATATACCAAGTCACACTGTCATAATATGACACTGTTCATGGAAGCCATAGAATATACCAAGTCACACTGTCATAATATAACATTGTTCATGACAAACAGTTTACTGTTATATATTGACTGCCTTATAATGAAGCACATGATAAGCACTCCTTCATTACGATGCTTTCCATGGAAGCTGATTTATTAAATTGTACCATCTTATAATGAAGTACATGATACAGTCCTCCCATATATAATGCTTTCCATGGAAACCAATTTATTATATTTTACCATCTTATAATGAAGTACATGATATGTAAAGTTTTATAGCCACTCACTGAAATGTGATCCATGATCATGTATTCCTTGTCAGGGGATCATGTTGTAATGAAAGGTATTACACTGAGGTAGTGCAGTTTCATAACACAATATTAACAAGAACACAGTAGTAAGATCCCTTCACTTTCCTTGCACACTATTTTGTGTTCTATAAGCATCTCTTTTGATTGCAACTCTTTAATTTTCTAAGATACAGGAAAATAGGTCAGCAGTAGGCCATCATTTCATTCACAAGTCCAATGAAAAGCAAATATTTACTTATAAGGGTGAGAAATAATTTAGTTGTTAGTGATTAAAAGATTAGGCAATGAATTTAAAAATGGAAGACAAGCATTTAAAATATTACTACAAGAATAAACACTAAATAAAGCTTAGAGGGACTGTTTCACAGCCATGTGACTAACACTATAACAAAAATACTTTCCTGCAGAAAATACAGCAAAACCTGTCTTGAAAGACCAATGCTTTGAGAGACCACCTGTCTTGAGACTAAATTCTAAATGCATCAATTTATTGAACATATACTGTTATGAACTGTTGTGAGAGACCAGGTGTCTTTAGAAACTGTAAGTTTGGAGCTGAAGTGATTGTCTTTCTGGATGGGTTCTACTGTGTACCAAAATGAACCTTAAAAGATTTGCTGTGAGCAAGACGTAGGAAAAATGTAAACTTCATAAAAAATGGAAAAATAAAAACAATGTGTTGAATCTCTGTTTTTCCAAAAAAAACTCTAAACAATGACTGGTATTCTACTATTGCAGAGTTATAACCTGGCATGTTTATAAAAATTAAAGTCAATAAACCAGTCAATCCATAACAATTTAATTGGAATATTGTACAGCTCAATCATGGAATGGTTAAAAATGAAAAGAATCAGAATCACAGGTAATGGGATGCTAATGTAAGCCTAATTAATTAAGCAATTACAACAAGTATAATTTTATTACAGTCAGAGGATGTAACTCAGCATGGCCAGAATTTTAAAATAGCAGCACTCAAGCAGGAGGATGCATTTTGGGTTCTTTATTATTAATTAAAACAGGTTTTTAATGACCATCAGCCCCTTGTCAGCATAGGATAAACATTTCAAATGGTGTTTTGAAAGATTAAGAGATAAGCAAAATCTATTATTATATGAATAACTTTGGAAATGGTTATAGTCATATGCTTCATATTTGAACAATATCTATGATTAAAAAGTTTAATGAAACAAATTACAACTAATCTGAAAATTAGCATTACAAGCAAGTATCTGTATGAAGTTTTAGCGTGTCTACATTATGCATGTATTACTTAGCTGCAGATCAAAGGGAAACAACTTTAAATTGTAGATCATACTGTAGAACCAATCATGAAAGACCATCCCTTCTGCCAAAAAAAAAATGGTCTCTCAAGACAGGCCATAGCACTACATAATAAATCTGTGCATGAAGATAATGGTCTCTCAAAACTGGTGGTCACTCATGACAGATTTTACTGTACTGTCTGCTAGATTATTGTAATGTTGTCTAGATTTTTCCTATCGAGGAATGAACTGAAAAGTTATTGATTGGGGTAATGAAAAGTTGTCCCATTTCGATTTTAAATTGTCCACTGGGGAATAAGCTTTGTTTCTGATAAATGCCTTAGTAACTTTTTATGTATTCAAACACCTAAAACAATGCATAAAGAATACAAAAAGTTTAAACTCAAATACAAAAATAGTTTGACTAGGTATATCTGATGTTTATGAACACCTCAATTTCAAATAGAATAAAACAAATAGAAAGGGAGACAACTCTATAAATACACATTACATCAAAATTTATGTTATGCAGGTTCAGATCTTCCATATAAAAATTTAACAGCATTCTACAGCAAGCAATGAGTTATCTCCCTTGAATAGACTGCTACTCTGCTGTCCAAAAGAATTGTTATAAATCCTTGATTTCTTCTGTTCTTTAAATCTTTATTAGCTGCTGAGTATTCAAATCATCTCTGATATTCTTCTGAAACTCGAACATAAAAATGTTTGTAACGAATATATTTTCTTACATGCTTGAGTAAACATGTAAGTTCTGAACAAATTTGTTGAGCCTTTGACCTTGAACCTGGTTATGTGGATAGATCCAATAAAATCAACTGACTCAAGTAATATACAGATTTTGAAATTAAAATAAAGTCTAGTCAAATTCATGTGTGTCTGTGTGTGTGTGTGTGTGTGTGCGTGTACATACACAAACATACATACACACACACACACACATCACTTTGTTTATAAGCTCACTGAAATACAAAACATGCAACAAAAGGCCTTTAACTTAAGACCCAGGTCTTTTAGATTTAGTTTTCAAAAATGCTTCAAAAGTGTGTGGTCAGGTATGCACTATTATTACACTGAATCAATTATAGATTGACACAAGTGAAAACCCAATGTAAATATACATCATCTGAACAAAAGGAGCAGCTATAACAAGATTTTCAAGATGATTACTATAGTGCCAGATGAGTACCATTTTCAATCAGAGCTACTTACATTTTACTATAGAGTTCTTATCTATGTAGATGTTATGACAGAAGTAGCCATATAAAGAAAATTCCAAGATGGCCATCGTGGCAACCATTTTGAAATTTGATCAGCATCATGATAACACAAAATAGCTATATAAGTAAATGATGTTTTATCAACAACAAAAAAGTTCATCACGTTAACACAAAATAGCTATATAAGTAAATGATGTTTTATCAACAACAACAAAGTTCATGACGTTAACACAAAATAGCTATATAAGTAAATGATGTTTTATCAAGAACAACAAAGTTCATCACGTTAACACAAAATAGCTATATAAGTAAATGTTTTATCAACAACAACAAAGTTCATCATGTTAACACAAAATAGCTATATAAGTAAATGATGTTTTATCAACAACAACAAAGGTCATCATGTTAATACAAAATAGAAATATAAGTAAATGATGTTTTATCAACAAGAAAGTCCATCACGTTAACACAAAATAGCTATAGAAGTAAATGATGTTTTATCAACAACAAGACAGTTCGTCATGTTAATACAAAATAGCTATATAAGTAAATGATGTTTTATCAACAACAACAAAGTTCATCACGTTAACACAAAATAGCTATAGAAGTAAATGATGTTTTATCAACAACAAGAAAGTTCATCACGTTAACACAAAATAGCTATATAAGTAAATGATGTTTTATCAACAACAAAGTTCATCATGTTAAAGTTCATCACGTTAACACAAAATAGCTATATAAGTAAATGATGTTTTATCAACAACAAAGTTCATCATGTTAACACAAAATAGCTATATAAGTAAATGATGCTTTATCAACAACAACAAAGGTCATCATGTTAATACAAAATAGCTATATAAGTAAATGATGTTTTATCAACAAGAAAGTCCATCACGTTAACACAAAATAGCTATAGAAGTAAATGATGTTTTATCAACAACAAGACAGTTCATCATGTTAATACAAAATAGCTATATAAGTAAATGATGTTTTATCAACAACAAGAAAGTTCATCAAGTTAACACAAAATAGCTATAGAAGTAAATGATGATTTATCAACAACAAGAAAGTTCATCATGTTAACACAAAATAGCTATAGAAGTAAATGATGTTTTATCAACAACAAGAAAGTTCATCACGTTAACACAAAATAGCTATATAAGTAAATGATGTTTTATCAATAACAAAGTTCATCATGTTATAGTTCATCACGTTAACACAAAATAGCTATAGAAGTAAATGATGTTTTATCAACAACAAAGTTCATCATGTTAACACAAAATAGCTATATAAGTAAATGATGTTTTATCAACAACAACAAAGTTCATCACGTTAACACAAAATAGCTATATAAGTAAATGATGTTTTATCAATAACAAGAAAGTTCATCACGTCAACACAAAATAGCTATAGAAGTAAATGATGTTTTATCAACAACAAAATTCATCATGTTAATACAAAATAGCTATATAAGTAAATGATGTTTTATCAACAACAACAACATTCATCACGTTAACACAAAATAGCTATATAAGTAAATGATGTTTTATCAACAACAAAGTTCATCACGTTAACACAAAATAGCTATATAAGTAAATGATGTTTTATCAACAACAACAAAGTTCATCAGGTCAACACAAAATAGCTATATAAGTAAATTAAGTTTTATCAACAACAACAAAGTTCATCATGTTAATACAAAAATAGGTAGATACTGTAGATGTTTTAACAACAAATACTTTCTGGATAAGTAGGTGTAACAAGATTTTTCACATTTTGTGAGATCATGTCTGAATGGTTTTAGGACTAACTACATATTAGTTTTTAAGCAAAAGATGAATCTTATTAAGGTTCATAAAACAGACATATAATAAACTGTTAAGCTACAAAACTTACTGACTAGATTAAAAATAATAGACTTTACAATTATTTCAAAGTGAATATATTACTTGGATGAAAATTGATACGATGATGAGTAGTTGAATAAACAGCGGAACTTAAATTTATTTGTGACAAGTTCTGATTGGGAAAACTGAAAAAACAATACAGAACTGACCCAAGAGATGATTAATAAAATAAACCATGCTTTTATTCCTGTTTTTCATTACATTCTGCTTCATAAAAGAAACCTTACTCTTTTTTTCTTTATATAACCAGGTTACATGATATTTGAAAACTAAAAATGTGTTAATACAACATGGATGCCTCCACAAATCCATCATTTACATGTATGGGCCATAGTGGGCCAAACCCTTATTTCCAGTAATAGAGTAACATTTTTTATTATCTGACAGTAGTTTCTGATTGGTCCGTGATGAGTAAGATTATGGATATGGGGCAACTGAAGGGTAAAATTTAAATAAAAAACATAGGCCATATCTCTGTATAAATTTGTCAGAAAATGGTGACAATTAAACATAACCTAGGTCTTCTGAAAGTCAACCCTCAAATTTAGAGTTATTCCACTAAGTCATTCAAATTTGGTGTTATTCCACTAAGTCATTCAAATTTAGTGCTATTCCATTAAGTCATTCAAATTTAGAATTATTCCAAAAGTCATTCAAATTTAGTGTTACTCCATTAAATCATTTAACTGTTCTTAAGAGGAAACAAAATTTTGATGCATCTGATGGGTTATGAGCTAACTAAAACAAGTGACATAACTAAATTTTGTTGGTAAATGGCAAAAACTGTACTTCACCAGGGTCAAACTCATACCAAACTTAGTCAATTAAGCCCTTCAAAATTTGCTGGAGTCATAATGTGTTTGTAACAGACATGACACAATGACAGATGGATACTGGTGACACTATTTAAACACCATCTTTATAAATACTGGCTTTAAAAAAGCCCACTGACAGGGAATATTGCTATCATACCAAATTATTAAAGTTAAAAAAAAAGGATGGAAACAGATGGTAGTATGTGTGTTAAATTTATGGCTATGATTTACAAATTTAAAGTAGTTTCTGACTGATAATACTTAAAAAAAGATCTGTTAGATTGGCAAGAGTACAACAATACAAAATATTTCTCAACTGTACAGCAATATAGAAACTAAACTGTACATGTTGAAAATAGATATTATTGAATAAAAATAGGCAAAACTGTAAGTCAAAAGCACATGTAACTCATTTAAAACTTCTAATAAGGCAACTCATTGAACACTTTTAATTAGGTGACTCATTTAAAACTTCTAATTAGGCAATTTATTTAACAGTTCAAATTAGGTTACTCCTCTAACACTACTGATTAGGTAACTAATTTAAAACTTCTAATTATGTAACTCATTTAATACTTCTAATTAGGTGACTAAGACTTGTAATAAGTAACTCATTTAACATTTCTAATTAGGTGACTCCTCTCTAAGACTTGTAATAAGTAACTCATTTAATACTTCTAATTAGGTGACTAAGACTTGTAATAAGTAACTCATTTAACATTTCTAATTAGGTGACTCCTCTTTAAGACTTGTAATAAGTAACTCATTTAATACTTCTAATTAGGTGACTCCTCTTTAAGACTTGTAATAAGTAACTCATTTAACATTTCTAATTAGGTTAACTCATCTAACACTCCTGATTGGGTAACTAATTTAACACTACTAATTAGGTAACTTATTTAATACTTCTAATTAGGTCAGTCATCTAACACTTCTAATTAGGTCAGTCATCTAACATTTCTAATTATACAACTCATTTAACACTTCTAATTAAGTAGTATAAAATTTTTGTCTTGATAGACTGTATAAAGTAATAAGTGATTTCAAATAAGTGTTCATTAGCTACGTACTGTATAAAACTTGTAGGACTGTATGATGTCTGAAAACTTTACATCATGCAATAAACACAAACAGAACCTGTGCATAAATGCTTTTTTTCCCCCAATAATTTTTGTACCAACTGGAAGTCTGTGCAGATGCATTTGTCGTATTTCAATACATTCTACACATGATGTTTTATGTTACATTTTGTCATTTAATTTCCTAGATTGTATTAACATAAAAAAGCCTTACAGACCTACAAGAAATACCATATATACCCACATACAAGACAAGCCCAACTGCAAACAACATACACCCTGATCTTCTTTCACATATTGTGACTTATAAGTGAGCATAAATGGTAAAAGAATAGGTATACAGCCCGCTATCCTATGCAGGGGTCACGCGAAGTGGGTGACTAAGTTGCCTAAAAAATGTAAACTTCACTGTCTTCTATAAGGAAAGCAAAACCAACTTTGCCCTGTGAATTTTTTAGAGGTAAATTGACTGACCATGCTTTTTAAGATGCCCCCTTGCCTTAGCCAGGTTAGTTCTGGTGTTGTGTTGTAGCAAAATGTATTCTTCAAGCCATCAGCAGCTAGGCCTAGTTTTGATATCAATTACAATGACAAACAAACTTTTTCACATTCACAGGCATGTGCTTTGATAGCTGATTGACCATTAAGTCTATCCTGAGTAAGTTAGCAGCTATCAGTGCCCGAATTCCTCAGGATATCCCTCAATGATAAAACATACAAACTTGTGTTTCAAATCTTTTACAATAGTATGTAAATAGCAGTTTGTGTTTTAAGATCAGAATCAGTGATCTGGATATTGAAACTGCCTCTTGTACACTACTTTGTCATAAAATTAGTTTGAAACTTTAAGTGATTCAGTAACAGGGAAATAATGGTGGACATCACTATGTCCGGGAAGTACCAGTTTATTATATTGTCTGTTTTATTAAATCATCGGGCAAAAATATTCAGAAAAAATATACAATTCATAGAAAACAATGTCTAGGAATTAGGTTATTTAAGATTTAATTTTAAAATGCAATTATGTAGGTCAGAAATGTATTGGTCAATGCTTTGTTGTGGAATTCATGAGAACTGAAAAGCGTTGTAAGGTCCAAGTTGTTTCTGACTTCACTCGTATTAGTGAAAATGTAGAAAAAAGCAGTTTGCAGATACTATTTAACCAATGCCTAAAATAATGTGAAATTCTATCAATGAACTCTTGTATGAAGCAAAGTCAGTTATTACACATTACGAAAACCCCTCCTTCTAAAAACAGATGCACACACATCTGTGTTAATTCGATTGGAAAGAAGAGTTTAGTTCATATACAGACGACAAAAGAGCCTTGTCTGTAATTTTATGCATTTTAATGTGTTATGTATGAATAGTCGGTAATGTTTTATCCGCAACAAAGAAATGAGGAAGAACAGTATGATTTGAAGACACGTGCATTTGCTCTAATGTACATGGTACAGGAATTGTTTCAACGCGTTTAGAAATCATTGAAAGTGCCATTATTGAGAAAATATTTTTTAAAAATAAAGAAAATTTAAAAAAATTGATTAAGAGTAGTTGATTAAGCATTTTTACTAACTTGCAATTACAATGATGTAATCTGGTTACTCGGTTGAAATTTCTTACAATGCAGTTTGTATTATTCTCTTTTAGAGTTGTATGACCAAAATAACTCAGATAATTTTCGACTTGAAAATAAAGTTGTTGTTGTTGTTGTTGTTGTTGTAGGGTTTAACACCATTTTTCAGCACAAGATAGGCTATACATGGCGGCCAGTATTAATGGTGGAGGAAGAACCCTGGAAAACCCAGGTAAGAACCACCGACCCACGAGAAGCTACTAGCAGACTTTCCCATGTAACCATGCTAGCCGAGCTTTGGACTCGAACCCACACAGACAGAGGTGAGACGGCAGTGATCCAGAACGTTGAGCGCTTTAGACCACTCAGCCACTCGGGGCCCGGAAAATAAAGTATTGCATAAATCCAATGATAAATGCAAATAATCATACTGGGAAATAGAGGGCATACTTCAAATAAGAGAACACTATATATATATATATTGCATTTCTTGCTTTATGTCCATTTCTCCCTGTTGAGCTCTCAGTTCTCCCTGTTCAGTCTAAAAGGAGAAGTAACTTTCCCTAAAATTCTAGCTTGACCCCTGCTATGCAAATAGTTTGAACAATTTGTAGGGTATGTCTAAGGTTCTAATTATCATATAACTCTAATGAATCAGTGCTATATAATGATATAATGCATTAAAATAAGTGTACATTTGAAAAAGTGTATGGAAAATAAGAGCACCCATGCTTTCCAATTCTTTTGTTTTGAAAAGCCAAATAAAACATGGTAAAGTAAAAGACCATGTTCATATTAATGACTCATCAAAAATATGAAGAATCATTAGTCTAAACATTTACTGTACATATTTCTTTAAAAGTGACACTTTTGAACAATTTTGCAAATTTGCAATGATTGAAACATCAGTGCACCAAAATGTTGGATACTTTTAATGGATTACAAAACTGCTTAACTCTGGAAGTTTCCAATACTATGGAAATATTAAAATAAAACATATAACGAAAAAACTTTGTCCAATCCTTTCTTAGATTTTCACAGTAAGATGAGGTCATCCCTATTATTAGACCAAGCAATCCCCATTATTAGACCAGGTAATCCCTATTACAAGACCAGGATTATAAGACCAGGTAATCCCTATTACAAGACTAGGATTCTAAGACCAGGTAATCCCTATTACAAGTCTAGGATTATAAGACCAGGTAATCCCTATCATAAGACCAGGTAATCCCTATCATAAGACCAGGTAATCCCTATTATAAGACCAGGTAATCCCTATCATAAGACCAGGTAATCCTTATCATAAGACCAGGTAATCCCTATCATAAGACCAGGTGATCCCTATTAAAGATTGTTCCTTCAATTAAGACAACCAGTTGTTTATGACACATAAATATTGACAAGAAAGAACATCATTTTTAAACAAAAGTTTAAAAACTCTTAAAGACACATTCCTGAATTCATGCCCAAAATTTAACCTGAGCTTCAATATTTGTTAATTTGCCCTGTACTCCTCACAGACTTTCAATTTAATGAGCAGCTAAGAGATTCTATACATGAATGACTAAAAAAAACATAGAGATAATGAATTCAGCTTTTCTGCATTTTTTATGACAAACAATAAACAAATGTGGACAAACACCATATCTGACACAATACCTGTGTTTTGCAATTTTATAATTATTACTTAGATAAATGTCATAAGGTTAAAGTCAATAAAAATAAGTATGAATTGATGATGTCATCTAGTGTTCCCCAATATATGCAGACTACTGTAAGAATTACCTCCCTTGACATACATTGGACAGTATCTCTCAGTATTGTCACATACAATAAAACACATGAAATTCACGTTTTCAACTGATTTAACCCACAAATTCAAGTTTAAATGCAACAAGAAGCAGGTCTGGTGATAGATTCCAAGAAAATCATGATTTTCTAAGTGCATTTAAACAGCCGCTTCCCTCCCACAAACCATGCCCAGATAAAGACGCAAGTTCTTCCAAATGTATAATTTTGATGCCAGTTTGGACCTAAGTATTAGTACATGCTTATTAAGATGTGTGCAGATATCATTGTTAAGTATTTCAGGCTCAGGTGCGTTTGAAACAAATGGTTAGCAAGATTCAATTTAAGCTCAAAGTAAAACATGAGATCGTTACAGTGTAACAAATTATACAGAAAAATTTAAAAATCTGAGTACAGAAGTTTAGAATTGATTGTCTTTACTAAATATGACAATGGAAAAGTTTTGAAAAAGGAACAAATTTGAAGTGCATGATTAACAGCACGGACAAGGCAAGTAAAATATTTCAATAATAGCTTAGTTGAACAGACGAAATTGGTCTATTTAAATGTATTCTGGGATACATAAATATACATGAAACTGGACAATTTTAAAGTATTCTGGTTTAATAGCATGTGGAAATGACACAAACCACACAAGTAAAACTGATACTGTTGGGGCCATAAAATGTGTCAATTTCTACAAATATAGCTAGCTCAAGAGAGGTCTGATTAGTAAAAGAGAAGCAGACAGTTTGTAGAAAATGGCAGCTTACAGATAAGCTGGTTTTAAAATGAGTATAAAAATAATTCATTTCAAATTGAAAACGATTAAATTTATGAAATGGTGTTCTGATGCAATAGCATGGAATGCTGACAATAACAATTCAATGTCAAGCTGAAAATGCTGCTGGGCAAATAAAAATTTCCAACCCAAATGCTATGTTGATTTTTGAGCAAAATCATGAAAATCTAAGATCTAGGCAAGTTGGTGTCAGAACACATAATGAAAACCAAGCTGAAAACAATACAGCCAAATAGCTGGTGGTTTTTTTCATGGTAATATTATTATCTATATTTTGTGACTGAAATGAGATCATGACAACAAATGATGTGAATTATTTCTGAATTTGGAAAAGGACATACACTAATTCTGAAATTAGTGCATTTAAGCTGAAAATTTAAAACTCTTTTATTAAAAAACTATCAACTATAAAAATCACCTTTAATAGACCAGGTACTGACTGTTTCCTTAACAAGCCACGATTACACTTGGTCTTTATTCTACATGAACAATTAAATCAATTAAATATATCCTTCAAATGTTATCACAACAATTTTGACTTGGAGAAATGCACTATCATCCAAAAATCAGTGTCAACCAGAATCATTAGAAGATACAGATACCTAAGCTTTTCAATGATCATGACTGAGAGATGCATACCTAAGCTTTTCAATGATCATGACTGAGAGATGCTTTCGACTGGGCAACTTACTGTAGGTGTAAATTGCTGACATTTCAAAGTTTTCTGAAAGCAAAAGCAAAGCACAAAGAAAACTACTAAAATCAACTTGGCAAGAAACAGCTTGGACAAGGCAAGAAAACTATTTCAATAATAGCTCACTGGACAGATGAAACTGGTCAATTTTAAAACATTTGGGTACATACACATGATAATCTATGCAAATGACACAAACCATGCATGTACGTAAAACAGACACTGGCCATAAAATTCAACCATTTTTTAATGTGTCTACTTCAAAAAAGGTCTGATCAGTATAAGAGAAGCAAATGTTTGGATGAAACATGCATAAAGTTTATAGAAAATGGCAGCTTATACAGATGACCTGGTTATAAAAAGTTTAAACGAATAAGAAAATAATTAATTTCAACGACTGAATTTATGCCTTAGTGTTCTGATGAAATAGCATGGAATGATGACAATAACAATTCAGTAACCAACTGCTTGGTTCAATCTGAAAATGCAGCTGGGCAAATAAAACTTTCCAACCAAATGGCTTTATAGATGTTTGAGCGAGGTAATGTCAGAACTTTGTCAGTCATAAAATGGTGACAAATAATAACAACTGAGATGAAAATGATATGGCCAAATAGTAGGTGGGTTTTTTCATGGTGACATTATAATCTAAAATTTGTGACTGAAATGAGATCATGGCAACAAAAGAGATGAATTATTTCTGAATTTTAAAGAGATTTCTTCCTTCCCTTAAACAAAAGAATATTAAATAAATGCTGTAATACAAAATTCTATTCTGTGCTCTAAGAAACAGTTTTTAGACACAGGCCCCGGAGTTACTTATAAATAATCTCACAAGATCTTGAAGGAAATTCCACAAGCGCGGACACCAATTTCCACATACCCAAAATTTCCTCTTTTTAATACTGTCACACAACATTGCAATAGCTACAATTTTCAATGGGCTTTGAAGGTCATGCAAGTGTCACTAGTGTTCATCACTACGCTGGCTTTTTGTTGGGATTTGCTGATAGCTAATTGCTTCCTAAAACAGCCTCAAAACTGAATTACATTTGAACACTATTCTGACAACTGAAATTATCCTGCTTTACATTCAATATATACAGTAAAATCTGACTTCAAAGAAACGTTGCTGCTGTTTACAAACTTGTCAAAAATATAATACATATGGTTCAAAGATTCTCATTAAAGGCATTAATATGTAAAATCTTTTGTTCTTGTACACATATCTAGCATCTCTTTGAGTTTTTCCACGTCCAGATACTACCTACGCAAATTAGCACAATGGGCTCACCCACTGCAGCCTTTAATAACATCTCACTAGTTACTGACAGCCAATTAAGTAATATATAAAATGGTGGCTTATACCTGACCTATTTGCCTTTAATTGCTACTATTTAAACTGCCCAATGGATAGTTTTACATCAGCTCAAATTGTGACAGTTACCGGTTATACATGCTAACGGGTACATACTGAAAGTGGTGTTGTTTTATCTTTTTTTGTTATTTTCGAAGATTATTTTAGCATAACATGCCATGCTTCAATCTGATTAATATGAGATCTCGATTTCATGTAGGACAGTGGTGATCTGATTTAGATTGCACCATGTTATAGCAGTTATTTCAACAACTTGAAATACATCTACACATTTCATCAGCATGATCAATGTTTCCTCCGGCAAATTAATTTTGTTTTGACAAGCCTGACTGGCACCTCACTGAGAATACAGAACAGGCCCAATCTAAAATGAAGGGGGGTCCAGACTTCGGGCTATCAGATTTTTTGAGCACTGCCATTAGGTATTCTTACATCTGAAAATATTATGCAATGATTGTTTATCAAGGATCTTGGGGAGCAATGCCAGATTGGCCGCCTCAGTGTGTCATTGGCACTTAGCTCACATTTTCTTAGCATTATGTAACCAAAAATGTTTCAAAACTGGTTTAAGACCAGCAAAAAAGAAAAACAAAATCATTAATGATTGTTTATAATCTGTGCCAGTAAAACCCATAATGACCTTGAAACAATTTATAACACTCTAAGATCATGATCCCTTTGTGTGTCAAAGTTCTTGTTGTTTTAGGTTTAATGCCATTTGTTAGCACACGATTGGCTATATGTGACAGCCAGTATAATTGGTAAAGGAAGAACACAGGAAAACCCCCGAAATAACCACTGACCCCCAGGAAGCTACGGGCAAACTTTATCACATACCTACACTGGCTGAGCCCAAGACTCAAATCCACATACCAAAGACAAAAATGCATAGACTTTCAAAATACTAAGTGCTGAGGTTATTTAACAGGGATTAAAGTTATTTAACAGGGATTAAAGTTATTTAACTGGGATTAAAGTTATTTAACTGTGATTAAAGTTATTTAACAGGCATTAAAGTTATTTAACTTGGATTAAAGTTATTTAACAGGGTTTAAAGTCCTGAATTTGAGGCATTGATGCAAAACTGTTTTTTTTTTATCTCCACTAAAAATATATAGCACCATCACATTAATAAAATAAAAACTCAGTTCTACTTCTAGTAAGTAGATCTGATAGGTACTAGTAAATTTCATGTTCTGGTGACTCTTGACATTTTTTAATAACACATCCGATCAAGTGTAGCATTTTTTGACGGAGTCAAAATTGGAAGCATTATGTTCCTAATGACATTTTTCATGTTCATAAATTGGAGTTGTAATTTGATTGCTGAACTGAACGACACTTTTCATGTTCATAAATTTGAGTTGTAATTTGATTGCTGAATGACACTTTTCATGTTCATAAAATGGAATTGTAATTTGATTGCTGAACTGAATGACACTTTTCATGTTCATAAATTGGAATTGTAATTTGATTGCTGAACTGAATGACACTTTCATGTTCATAAATTGGAGTTGTAATTTGATTGCTGAACTGAATGACACTTTTCATGTTCATAAATTGGAATTGTAATTTGACTGCTAAACTGAATGACACTTTTCATGTTCATAAATTGGAATTGTAATTTGATTGCTAAACTGAATGACACTTTTCATGTTCATAAATGGGAATCATAATTTGATTGTTAAACTGAATGACACTTTTCATGTTCATAAATTGGAATTGTAATTTGATTGCTAAACTGAATGACACTTTTCATGTTCATAAATTTGAGTTGTAATTTGATTGCTGAATGACACTTTTCATGTTCATACATTGGACTTGTAATTTGATTGCTAAACTGAATGACACTTTTCATGTTCATAAATTTGAGTTGTAATTTGATTGCTGAATGACACTTTTCACGTTCATACATTGGACTTGTAATTTGATTGCTAAACTGAATGACACTTTTCATGTTCATAAATTTGAGTTGTAATTTGATTGCTGAATGACACTTTTCATGTTCATAAATTGGAATTGTAATTTGATTGCTAAACTGAATGACACTTTTCATGTTCATAAATTTGAGTTGTAATTTGATTGCTGAATGACACTTTTCACGTTCATACATTGGACTTGTAATCTGATTGCTGAACTGAATGTTCAACAGAACATGACTCTGTATCAGTGTCTATCAGATCTCCATCATGTCAGAGATCTCTACTGTATTCTGACTGAGGTTTACATGTACAGGTATTTGAAACTGTGACAAAAAAGCCACAATCAATTTGTTTCTATATCTGATAAAAGGAAAAAGATGATTGGTAGCCCCTGAATTTCATCATGCTAATTAACCTATGAAAGGAAAATACATAAATCAACATTATTAAAAATCTGAAACACATGTAAATGCTTCGAAGGAAGTGCAACAAGAAAGGATTACCCCATGCTCTTGCAAATTATAACTAAAAGACTGAAAGACATAATTTGAACAAATTTACATGTATAAGATTTATCTATATCTAAAATGTTGAAAGACTTTTTGATTAGACTGCAATGATAAACTGAGTAGGCTACATTGACAATATTGCTGTCTACAAAAATGGGACAAAAACCATATAGTCGACAAAAATATGTCAAAGTTTACATAAGTTTTTAGTGTTTGTCATTTACATAAAAAACATCACCTACTCCTTTATAAAAAGATAAACAGAGACCATCAATTTTAAATTCTGATCAAGGACAAACTAACATACAAATAAAAAAGTTATGACATTGCATAGAAATCTGATGTTTTGTTCATAACCTACAATACACCTCAAACTGAAATCTAAAGTTTTGATCGTACACGGACAGCTGGTGCTGCTTTGCTCATTTTCAAAGCCAATTCTACACACTTACAGATCTTATCCAAAACTTCAAAAGGAACAGTCTTGTTGACTGGAAGATATACAACATGGTCAATGAGATATTTTGCCTCATATGGATAGAATGGGTCAAAGGACTCCGATTCCTGACTGGAAGTTTCTGGCTCAATAAGGTTCAGCTGAGTCGCTCCTCGATATGCATCAACTCCCATGGCGTTCAACAGCTTGACCATGTTGTCAGGATTCTCCTGAAGTTACAAAGAACTATTTTAATCCAGAAATCCTGCATGACTCAAATGGTTAATCATTTAACATTCTTACATGACTGAATCAGTTTGACATGTGCATTGGATATTATATTATACTGAATTAGGAGAAAGGATGAAAACATACAGACAGAGAACAGCAGACACAGGTACTGCATATATCATTATTTAACATTTCCTTGTCATATCTAGTAAATAATCTAGTTACTAAGCAATGGCTCATTAAGAAATAATGATCAATGATGACCCATTGTAAGTATAATTTGGTTAGAGCACTCAGGATGGACTTTGAGTCATCAGGGTAAATTTTTCCTTTATGTTACTATAAATGTTTAAAAAACACTTATATTATTGATGTGCTTATGAAACATCAGAGTATCTTAAGGTTTTTTAATTTTTACATGACAAATGGTTCAAACAATTCAAAATAACATGCAAATTTATAGACTGGTACCACACTCTATGGAGTATCTATCCTCCAGTAAGGACCATTACAAAGAAAAGTATGGGAAGAAATAACCTGTCATCAATGTCCATCAAATATCAGCTGAACGTTTGCATTTAAAAATTCATGAAATCTAAGCAGGCTGAAAATCATCAACTCTGCTCATCATGTACACAAAGAAATGTGTATGCAGCTGACTAAATCATTCAATATGATAAAATAACTAAAATATCATCAGTTGCAGATATGTAGCATGATGCCTGAGTGCTAGACATTTCTATAAACTGCCCCACTGCAGAATATGTTAAAAATGCAAAGACACATACTTTAGGATGCTCAGCAATTAGTTTCAATCATAGGAACAATGATTAAATGCTATAGCATCTCCATTCCCAAGAAAGAAATGTGTGAAAACCTGGCATTAGTGTACCATATATACAAACATTAATTACCATCCTTAAATTAATAGAAGGAATAAAGAAACATACCATGCAGTTTTTGTGCCCTCAAATAACTAATTCAGAATAAATATGTCATTTAGAAAACTATGTTAAATGGCTTTTGAGTTGAGAATAAGGAAATAAGGTTGGATATAAAATGAGGGAAAAATAGTTGCCACATGTACAGTCGCTTGAGAGTGCGTATTTAGGCATCGCTAATTACAACAAAATAGGACATGTTAGGATGTTATTTGCCAATCAATTGCTGATGTTTACATAACATGCACTGTTGAACATGGTTTCTTTTGAATATGCCAAGAGTGCCAGTCCTTATCACAATATAACTGCTAAGATAAGGATGATCTGTTCATTATTCATGCTGGCTTTCTTGCTTGTTTACTTAAGATTACTTAAGACTAACCTTTAGTTATTGTGCAATTTGGCTACAGTTGACTAGAATATGAAAAGAAGGCATATCCTAGGGGAAAACAAGGTATGGCATAGGGAGAAATGGCACGACCTTTGAGAATTTCACACATACTGGACCCTGGAAGATCAGTCAATATTTAGTGATAAGGAGACTTAAAAAATGCCACAAAAAACTCCAGATTTTAGGTCCAAATCTCCCTATTTATTTTATTCAGTCTCCCTAAGTGGCTTTTTAAAAGTTGAAAGGTACGATATTACTGTATTTGCCCATAAATGTGTCACATGTCGCAAAAGATGTCACAGGGAATCATCTAACTCACTGACATTCAGAGGTCTCAGAAATGCTTAATCATGCATATTTGGATGCCAATTATTTTACTGGGGAGCAGAAAATCACTCAGGCAGGAGTCATCCGTATGAACGTAATAAATGGGTGGAAATCTCAATGCCTTGCCAGTCCTGCTTCTGCCACCTCCTTAATGAGAAAATGTATTGATCAATTAGCTGTGAATGACAATGACAGAATCCAGTGGCTGAAAGATCCCTTGATGTACATGCTGTCATTATATAAGTACATTAAAGGAACATGATACAATAATTGAGTAGCAAGGTCAAAGATTTTGACTGGTGGCAGGGTGGGGAAATGTGCTGATATTTACAATGACAGAATTCAGTGGCTGAAAGACCCACCTGATGTACATGTTGCCATTGTAAGAGTACATCAAAAGAACCTGATGTAATAGCTGGGCAGCAAGTTCAAAGGCTTTGACTGGAAGCTAGGTGGGAAAATGTACTGATATTTACAGTGACTGAATTCAGAGGCAGAAAGACCCATAGATGTACATGTGGTCATTTATAAAAGTACATCAAATAAACAACTTTATCCTTCATCACTGTATTTATTTCCAAGTGTAGTGGAATAAGCAGTGCATGTGACCTCAGAATCGAGACATGTTGAGACTTAGACAAAATACCATTCACAAATTTGGATAGTATTTTGGAGTTAAACGGCAAACTAACAAAGACTGTAATGAGATTCAGAAGAGAGCTAAAGTTGATAGAACTAAAAGTTCAGATGGGACAGTAGCCAAGTGTAAAAAAAAGTGTGTGACGCCTAGCTTAGTGATTGGAATATGATCTTTCTTGGATTGACAAAATTCAGACTCACTCTGATGGACAAACAAGAGCTTTGTCAATGTTATAAAGAAGGTAGAAATTAAACTGAATGGCAACCAATATTTCTTCTAATTTGCATAGTTTTCTGAGAGGGGACTGCAACTTTTGCTAGCGGGATTCCTATTTTTACCAGAATGGGAGTCCTGGATGCCTATTTTCAAAATCCTAGCAAGACCGCTGGACATTGTTTCACCTGGACAGTCGTTTATGGCAGTTATGGTGATACTGGTGTAAGGGAAAAAACTGGTTGATTCAGTATGAAAAAGCAAAGGTTCTGGACCAATGGATTAAAGGGGTAGGGAAGGTTCTGGAAGGATACTTCAGTATAAAAAAGCAAAGGTTCTGGACCAATAGATTAAAGGGGTAGGGAAGGTTCTGGAAGGATACTTCAGTATGAAAAAGCAAAGGTTCTGGACCAATGGATTAAAGGGGTAGGGCAGGTTCTGGAAGGATACTTCAGTATGAAAAAGCAAAGGTTCTGGACCAATGGATTAAAGGGGTAGAGCAGGTTCTGGAAGGATACTTCAGTATGAAAAAGCAAAGGTTCTGGACCAATGGATTAAAGGGGTAGGGCAGGTTCTGGAAGGATACTTCAGTATGAAAAAGCAAAGGTTCTGGACCAATGGATTAAAGGGGTAGGGCAGGTTCTGGAAGGATACTTCAGTATGAAAAAGCAAAGGTTCTGGACCAATGGATTAAAGGGGTAGGGCAGGTTCTGGAAGGATACTTCAGCAGGCTGGGAGGGCAGACTACATAAAATTCTTCTCAACCATTCATTGACTGGGGGCATTGGATTGAGAGTAATACACTATAATAGAATGTGAGAGTAATACACTATAATAGAATGTGAGAGTAATACACTATAATAGAATGTGAGAGTAATACACTATAATAGAATGTGAGAGTAATACACTATAATAGAATGATGTTTAATAATATACAATAACACAATGATGTTTATTGATGAAATACATGCCAGTTTTTCCACTAAAAATTCATGTATCATTCTATGTATAATAAATCTAGTGTTGTTGCTTTGGGTTTAATGCCATTTTCAGTGCAAGATAAGTTATATATGGTGGCCAATATAACTGGGAAATCCCCAGCAAGAACCACAGATCCAACAGAAACTATTGGCAAGTTTTCTCACATGGTCACACTGGCTGAGCCAGACACTCCACCCCATACAGAGGTGTGATGGCTGTGACTGCCTTAGTAAATGTGAGCTCTTTAGATAACTCAGCCACCCGGCCATCATAACTTGATGGAAGAATTAGTTTTCCAACCAAACTTCTATGTCATTCTATATTTTACAGATCTAATATGCCTTCAAATCTATTCATAAATCCACACATTATTCATATAAGATGATAAAAATCCATGTAATGATCATATCCACTGACAATCCATGTAATGATCATATCCACTGACAATCCATGTAATGATCATATCTACTGACAATCCATGTAATGATCATATCCACTGACAATCCATGCAATGATCATATCCACTGACAATCCATGTAATGATCATATCCACTGACAATCCATGTAATGATCATATCCACTGACAATCCATGCAATGATCATATCCACTGACAATCCATGTAATGATCATATCCACTGACAATCCATGCAATGATCATATCCACTGACAATCCATGTAATGATCATATCCACTGACAATCCATGCAATGATCATATCCACTGACAATCCATGTAATGATCATATCCACTGACAATCCATGTAATGATCATATCCACTGACAATCCATGCAATGATCATATCCACTGACAATCCATGTAATGATCATATCCACTGACAATCCATGCAATGATCATATCCACTGACAATCCATGCAATGATCATATCCACTGACAATCCATGTAATGATCATATCCACTGACAATCCATGCAATGATCATATCCACTGACAATCCATGTAATGATCATATCCACTGACAATCCATGCAATGATCATATCCACTGACAATCCATGTAATGATTATATCCACTGACAATCCATGCAATGATCATATCCACTGACAATCCATGTAATGATCATATCCACTGACAATCCATGCAATGATCATATCCACTGACAATCCATGTAATGATCATATCCACTGACAATCCATGCAATGATCATATCCACTGACAATCCATGTAATGATCATATCCACTGACAATCCATGTAATGATCATATCCACTGACAATCCATGCAATGATCATATCCACTTACAAGTGATACCATTGGTAATAATTTTGTTGGTGAACTGTGCTTTGATCGTATCTGTTGAGGAAGATACCATTTCTTTGATCGTATCTATTGAGAAAGATACCATTTCTTAAATCCATTGATGAACATTGTGTGGTTATGTAGGGTATGGTTTTTGGTTGTTTTAGTTTATCTTGAAAGAGATAAAACGGGCAAACTAGAGTGACATATATTCAACTATTATTACTATGCAATATAAATAAACATTTTGTGTGTTTTTATTATGTGTCTCACTATATTCAATCCCACTTCATTTTATACTGTTAGAAATAACTTATTTGTTGATAAAGAATTTTTGAATTTTTTTAAATGTCTTAATTTCAAATCTGAACATCATAAAAGTTCTTTGATGTTAAAATATGTAGTGTATCAATAAAATTCTTGCAAAATATACTCACGGCTAGAAAAGGAAACAGCCAGTAGTTCTTAACCTCTGCTTCCTGTCCCACCAAGGTCACTGAGTCTGGTAGCCTCTCTTTCACATATTCACCTTTAACCTGGCTTGTGTTGAAATCCGATTGGCTGAAGGACTTAAACCTTCCCAGCATGACTTTCAATAAAGCTGTACTAGGCCTGTGCCTGATTCTTTCTATTAAATGGTCAGGGAATCCTCTTAGTAACTTAATAACAGCTGCTTTGTGGTCAATATTAAATGTTCTTGTCAGGAACATGCTTGGTTTTATCACAGAAGGGCAATTTAGGAAAATAAATGGTACAAAATATTTCACAATTTTATAGAGATAGTCAGACTGCTTTTGTATGCTGTATGAATCATAAAGACTCTTCATCTGTGAGAAAATTTCTGAGTCTTTAATCTTTGCTATAGCACCACCGAATGCTGTGTAGTATTTTATAACTCCAAAACTAAAGAGTGCGATATCACTTTCGGGATGACCAAGCTTCTCAAAGCCACAGAACACTTCTGCACAGTCCTCAATAACGGATAATCCATGCTTCTGTGCAAACTTGATTATTGGACCCATGTTAATCCATTTACCATAGATATGGGCCACAAGTACAGCTACTGTTTTCTCCGTAATAAGTCCCTCAAGAAGTTCTGGTTTAGGTCCAGATGTGTCAATACTTATGTCCAAGGGAACAACCTGTGCATGAAACAAAAAAAGTGTTGAAGAAATTATGACAGAAATGTGCTGACAACTGCTGAACTTGATCACCATTAAGCTTAATGGATCAACCAAGTGACGGTACCTACGGTGATGGTACCTACGGTGATGAAAGGTGCTCAAAACAACATAACCAGCACAACTTAAACATAATTAGGGCAACTAATTACAGTGATACTCTGATAAACAGAAGAAGAATTTTCAGGGCAGCTTCAGTCAAGTGTTCATAAATAGGACATTCAGTTGTTGTTGTAGGGTTTAACGCAATTTTTCAGCACACGATAGGCTATACATGGCAGCCAGTATTAATGGTGGAGGAAGATCCCGGGAAAACCCCGGAAAGAACCACCAACCCACAAGAATCTGCTGGCAAGCTTTCTCACATACCAACATTAGCCGAATCCGAGACTCGAACCCACGCAGACAGAGGTGAGATGGCAGTGATCCGTAACAGAGAGCGCTTTAGACCACTTGGCCAATCGGGGCCCCCAGGACATTCAGTATTTTAACTGCCCCATGAATACCAAATGATTAGGCAAGTCTGTAGAGGAGGTCATGTCAAAGAAGGCTGGGTCGAAGGAGGAAAGGTCAAACCAGACTGGGTCACAGCAGTGACAGTTTATGGAACTTTGTATCATCTTTTCTGTTTCAATTAAAAACCAAAGCTGATTTGAAACAGGGCTGTAACTGGTACTTGGTATCTATGTATTAATACAGACTTCACTAACTGACAAAAAACCTCACTTTACAGAGGTTTTAAAAACTTATTTTAAATTAAAATTGGTATTATACAAACCAACTCCAGATTGTTGGAATGTTGAAACTACTGACAATTTCTAATGACCTGTCCTTGCTGGGCGGCATAGGTTTCTTCCTCCCAATTGATTTCTGTACTGTAAATATCTCAGCAATTTGCCTTAAACAGCTTGCTTAGTTTATACAAAAAGTTTTACTTTCCCTTCAACATGTTCAAGGATTTTTACATTTAATAATACAGAGAAAAAACATTATGTTGCAAATTATGAGGCAGACAATAGAAGCACATGTGTTCAAGGGAGGCCACCCCTGCAAGTATAAAGCAACTTCTGGCCACTCCACCCATTACATTATGAAAGCCTTAAACATTTGAGGGTAAACTGAGTGCACTAATCTACATGGAGAGAAAAAACAATGGTGTAAATGTATTCAAATAAACAGAGCTTTTCTTGTCCATTTTTCACAATATTTGCAGAAATATTTTTTTCTGACACAACACCAGATGCCATTTATGATGCCAAACACAAGATTTACCCCACTTTTTTAAAACAAAAATGTTAGGTAATTTCCTGACTTTTTCCTGCATAAAATTGATTTTTTTTAACTGTTCACTTACAATCCTAAATTAATGGAAGCATAAAGCATTTTGACTTTGAAAACATGGACTTAAAGAATCAAAAGCTGTTTATATTTTGTTACTCTCTCATAACATTTGAATTAGTCATACAAAAATTTACCATAAACACAAGATGAATCCTTAGAAACCAGTAAGTACCACCAAGTAAAAACTACATGATGTATCGTTATAAATCAGTATACCGGTAGCTATTGAATTTCATATCAATTTGCATGAAACTAATTTTAATTTACAGAATAAACTTGTTAACTTTACTGCCTATGTTGGCATTTAAAAAGTTTAGAGAAAAAAAACCATAATAAATTATATACCGTTGTATAAAATTATGGACTGAATTTATTTAATATCATTAAAGAAATGTACTTGATTTGCTGTTTGGTTACACTGTATCCAAACAATGTAAAATTCAATAGCATTATATAAAAATGAATGGAATTCAAATAAAATAAAACACTGTATAAATATATATTAGAAATAGATAATTATTTGTAAGACTGTCCATACTGTGATTTAACTGATAAGTTTTCTAGATAGAAACTGATGCTTTTTTGAGTAGTACATTGAATGATCTGTATACAACAATACACAACAATTACTGACATCAAGTGAATGCTTTAACAGTTATTGCTTACACATCTGCACATGTTAAAAGCATCTGTGCTTTTTAATTTGTGTCTGAAGAAACTGTTATGTATATTTGATTTAATATATATTCGATTTAATTTAATTTTCTGTTTCTAAGTTTCATTACATGTCAATGTAATGTAATTTTGTTTACTAGAAATTTTATATTTTCCAGAAAATTCAGTTCGACCTGAATCTTTTTGTAAATACCTAATAATAGAAACAATGTTTCTATTTTTGATCTAGTTTCAGGTTTTTATTGGGGGTCAAGTAAACAACAACTTTTCTAAATTCATTTCTGGTGTGTGAATGGTTGTGGTAAAATCGAGGCTGTACTGTGCTACGTGCCATTAGACTTGCAAATATCTTCTAAATCATTCTAGAATGTGGTCATGTGACCCTCATCCAGGAATGTGTTTTGCATCTCAAGTTACTGTATAAGCCTTGTTTATAGAGACTGTTCTTAGTTGGGCTTCTAAACAATGGGATGTAAAGATGTTTGTTTTGTTGTGACAGTTTGGAGTTATAATATTTATTCGGATTATTTGGATTCTAAAGGATAAATCTTTTTCCTGGAAATATTTGAGTGCTCATACAGAATTCTTGGACAAAGATATTTATTTAAATTTTATTCGGAATTCAAACACTGGAATATTATTTTCTGTGGTTCACAAAGGACTGTACAAATCAGCTCTATACTGACAACAGTATACATCATCGCCTTCCATTTTGGACTTTTTCGCTAGGACTCAAACTTGAATTCATTAAAACATTTCATTACCAGGACTTCTAAAATTTAATTCTTGGATTAATTTTGGATTTGGTTCTTAACACAGTAAGTTCTTATTTTTTCATTTCTACATTGTTTTTTTTCCCAGAGAAATATATTATTGGTAAAACATTTCAAAGCTTGTCGTCTTCACTCTTTCTTTTGTTACTGTTTATTACAGCCTAAACACATAACATACAAGTGCAACTCACACAAATTTAATGGTGACCATGTTGTTTAAAAAAAAATATATATATATATATAAAATTGTTATAATTATGCAATCATCCATGATGATGCAATGTACCTGAATGAATGAAAAATAAACTTTCATACCTTTAGTCCATGATGCCTGACAACTGTTATCATATCTGGAATGTTGACAGCAGACATTATGATCTCTGACCCTGGAGGGAATTTTTTTACCCTCAGGAAAAGATCAAAGCCAGTTCTAACAGAAAGGCAAGGAATAACATGGTTAGGATTTTGACTATTTATCCACATGGAACTCAGATCCTGTACTAAAGACTCTCTGTTATGGCAACTAAAACAGGTCATAGCTGCCCTCGCAAAAACTTTCCAGTCTGCATCTAGTGAAATAATAATAATAATAATAATAATAAATATTATATAATAGCAACAACAACAACAAGAACAGCAGCAGTAGCAAAAGTATATTGCTGTAAGAAAATCTTAACATTAAGCAAGAATGTCCATAAATTTTGACAGGAATATCCATATACTTGGACAGGAATATCCATACATTTTGACAGGAATATCCATACAGTTTGACAGGAATATCCATATACTTAGACAGGAATATCCATACATTTTGACAGGAATATCCATATACTTGGACAGGAATATCCATATATTTTGACAGGAATATCCATATACTTGGACAGTAATATCCATACATTTTGACAGGAATATCCATATACTTGGACATGAATATCCATATACTTGGACAGGAATATCCATACATTCTGACAGGAATATCCATATATTTTGACAGGAATATCCATACATTTTGACAAAAATATTCATATACTTGGACAGGAATATCCATATACTTGGACAGTTATATAAATACATTTTGACAAGAATATCAATATAACTGGACAGGAATATCCATATATTTTGACAGGAATATCCATACATTTTGACAGGAATATCCATATACTTGAACGGGGATATGTATTTTGACAGGAGTATCCATACATTTTGATAGGAATACAGTAAAACCTGTCTTGAAAGACCACTGCTATGTGAGACCACCTGTCTTGAGAGACCACATTCTTAATGCTCAAATTTATTGGTTATATAGGAATGTGACCTGTTATGGGAGACCACATGTCTTGAGAGACAATAATTTTTGGGCAAAAGATGTGGTCTTTCAAGACAGGTTCTACTGTATCCATATACTTGGACATGAATATCCATATATTTTAACAGGAATATCCATACAGTTTGATAGGAATATCCATATATTTTGACTGGAATATCCATATATTTGGACTGAAATATACATATATTTGGACTGAAATATCCATATATTTGGACTGAAATATACATATATTTGGACTGAAATATACATATATTTGGACAGGAATACTGATACATTTGAACATGAATATCCATATATTTGGACAGGAATATTCATATATTTTGGATAGGAATATCTATATATTTGAACAGAAATATCCATATATTTCTGCAGTCTCACAGGCGATCACATCTTTAATCATGTCCCTGTGTATAAATTAAGAATGTACAACCCTTGATCAGGAAATTTTCAAGGGTGTTTGGGAATGGAGCCTGTGCCAATCATTTTGAGGAATTAAAAAAAAAAGAGACTAATTTGGATTAACTTAGATTTACATTTTCTGGAGTAAATTTCTGAAACCTTAAACTCTATAGAATTTCAAATAATTTGTGATAGGGCTCATTTAAATCTGGGTTGTGGGCTATTTTCAGCCCATGAGGATCCCGGTGAAATTTAGATTTGCATATCTTTGAACTAAAATGCCAACCAACTATTAAAGTAATAAATGTAAATCAACAATTCTAATAATGTACAGTGGATGATATATACTACACTTCAAATACAGGGAGATCAGGCATGCATGTACACTGGGACAAATTGGATCACACAGTCCTTGACTTGAAGATAACCTAGTGGAAGAAATCTCCAAAACTAAGATACCGTAGTTCATTTTGTGCTGGTGTAGCTGTCACCTGTTAATCCCACAACAAAGTGAAACATCCAGGTGTTAGCCATGAAGTCTGACCAACTCCAGGATGGTGCTGATTTACAACAGGCTATGTTATCACCAAGCAGATATCTATTTGGGTTTGTACTGTCAAGTGCAATTAGTACTTCATTGAATGAAGCTTGAGATCAGAGAATATGTCACTAAACTATACTCAACGTTACCCTTCATCAGCATTAGTGCAGCATAGTCAAACTACCAGTACTTTGTGAGTACTCTAGTAATATTGTAATACACTGTTGTACCAATGAAGTACAACTATCTTTGCCAGCACAACAGTACCATAGTCAAACCACTTTTGAGTACCCTAGTAATGTAGTAATATGGCTATGATGCCATTGAACTATGCCTGTCATTCTTGTTTACCCGTGTAGCACAGAGCCCAAGAAATGTTTCCCATTGCACTGGTTTTAAAATTAGGGTAGGTAGGTCAGGTTTTTCTTTTAAACATTATATATATATTATAATGATTAGTATACATGATATAAGTACAGGATAATGTGACTGGGTGGGACATCATGCTACATGTCTGCAGCACGATGCCCCAGTGCTAGACATCGCTATAAACTGTCACACTGCAGACATCGTAGCGATATGACTGAAAAATTGTTAAAGCTACGTTAAAAATCCAAATCACACACCTGATAATTCATGATTATTAGAATTTTTCTTACTCAGAGCATAAATATCTTAGACTTCAAAATTTTGGCAATATCACACTGCCGTCATTAGTGTCTACTATTAATCATGTATGTGAACTCCATGCTATGCCCATGGATCAAAACAACCTTTAGTTTCATTCATTGTTGTTAGTAACACAACTGGATTTCATTACTAAAACAGGTTTCTGTCCACGGCAACCAATAAATAACTTTAAGGCCCCTCTCATTTACTGACTCTTTGAGAGGTGAAAGGTAAGGGACCAAGTACATGATCTTCAAATTTATCTCAAGATTACGAAGTCCATCTAGTCTGGATGCAAAGGCTTTTCCCTCTCACTAAAACCAGGGAAACGGGATATATAACCCATATGTATTGTCATCCTGGCTAAAGGAACAAGTACATCTGATGAGAATTTTGTCTCATGAAGTACGAGCTATTTCTATGAGCCTTGCCTTTCAATGCAATGTCTCAATCAAAGATATAACAGAATTAGACATTTGGCATGATTAATCCACTTTTTCCTCTTTCTATTTGTGTGACATGACTTCACAAAACATGGAGTTGAATCCAGTTGGTCCCATGGTTGCTGCCCATCCAGAGATCAGGCCATATCATTTGTGACACAGTGGCATCCTTATGTGTTCATTAGTACTTTCAAGACTGGACTACTGTAACTTAATTCTGTCTGGTTCATCTCAATATCTGCTCCTGAAACTTCAAAAAGTTCAAAACACAGCTGCTTGGATCATACTTAAAGTACCACAATCAAAGCACACCTCCCCACTGCTCTGTACCCTACATTGGCTATCCATTCGATCCAAAATCAAACACAAAATTTGTTCTCTGTGCTACATTTCACTGTCATACCATCATACCTATCTGACCTCACCCATGTGTACACACCAGCAAGATACTTATGCTCCTCTTCTGACAATCGTATACTCATTATTCCCACTATGAAAACAAAGTCATATGGACAGTGTTCTTCTGCATACCAGGGCCCAGCAATGTGGAATGAACTGCCCACTGAACTTAGACACAGAGACACAGTGATCACATTCAAGAGTGCTCTCAAAACTCACTTATTTTGACTGCAAGAACAAACTTAAAGACCTAATAATGTTTCCTACCTTAAATATTCTCAGCATGTTTTTAATGTTTTCTGTTTTCATGGTGTTTGTTTTTGTAATCATATGTTTTTTATCTTATAAGTGTTGTCTAATTTTGTAAAGCGCTTAGAGCTTCTAAAGATTAGGCACTATACAAAGTCCTCATTATTATTATTATAGTTCTTTTGACCCTACAGGGTTTTCTAGGTGGAGGTCAGATTCTCTGCATTTCCTCTTCCTTTCACCTATTCTCCTAATGTTAATATGACTGGGAAATGTATTTGATGCAGAAAGGAAATTTAATAGTAAATAATGTTTCTCAGAAAATACTTAACCAATCACATTACTATAAATCCCTCCCACCCCTCCCTGCAATGTGGGCATGTCAGACGGTGTTCAAGTTATAACTGATGACATCTGTTATATGTAGCATCACCTTGCAGGATGAGGAGAGAAAATCTGTACAAAGTATAGACAGAGAGACATTTTCAAGTCTATAAGAGGGCTGAAATCTGGAGGTAACTAAAGTAAATCCTGATCTTAATATGACTGGGTATGTATTTTCAAAGAAACATAATTTGCTATAAAATTTCCTGTTTTCAACTGCCATTTTCAACTCAAGTTATAGAAACTACAAATAAATGACTATCTTGTTTAACATGCTGCTTATTAAACACTATTTTCACCTATTTGTAATTACAACACTGTAATCAAGGTCTCCTATCAGTTAAAATTAATTCACTAAATGTAGAGTTTCTGCTATGCTGTTTGGAGGTCAAATAGCCAAAACAAATTGCATAATATCTCTGCATTCAAACTTACGACAGTCATACTTACAAAATGTGTTGAATAATATACATACTATGCAAAAAATTGTCTTCTTGATACATTATTGCTTTAAAGAGGTGATATATATATATATATATATATATATATCCTTTCATACTTTGCTCTCAAACTTACCTGTTCAGCTCACTCATGCTTGTCCCTATTCAGTCCAAAAGGAGGAGTCATTTCTTCCTAAAATTAAAGTCATGCTTGACCCTTCCATATATTACCAGTAGTAAATTCCTTGTTATTTTACTCAAAATGACACGGAATAACCGTGTATCAGTTTAAGCTTCTACTCACCGATAAAGACACAGGTGTATGGAATGATTTCACTCATCTTGTAGCAACCACTTTCCAATAAATAATGATAATCTCTTGTTAAAGCTGAAATTAAAAAAAAAATTATATTTCTTAGTTTCTACAGCAAAGAACAAGTGATGTTTTTCAACAAAAATTTAAAGTTGGAATTTCCATAATAAACTTCTTATATGCCATCCAATACACTTATCAAACTGCCTGCACCAACAAACTTTCTTTTCCACCAATCCATGTTTTCATTCATTTAAATTTGTACTTAAATTGCACATTAATTACATCTTACACATAATACAATTTAATCACTGCATGCAGAAATAAATGTGCATTTCACAGTAGAATTTAATCTTCAATTAGAATGTAATCCCCAATTCCCATAATTAGGAATACTGTGTATTGCTGGAAATTCATGCCTCACATGATGGTAATCACTACCAGTCTTTACAAATTGTGCTTTGTCTAGGATCACGCCATTTTGTACCAAAAATATTTGCATCCCACATCCTACGAGTCCCAACTTAAAACATCACTATGAATGGCCAAAGAAATACTGTAGCAGGACATTTATTCTTAGTCCTATAGGCTTATAGGTAGTCCATAATAAAGTATTATTTTATTGTAACAACATATTAATGGAATAATAATAATAATCATACATACCAGGTAAATAAACAAACAAAATAAAAGGCAGTCCAGGGGGAATGTCAATGAATTAAAAAGCCATTATAGTAATTTATTTTGTTTCAGTGATCTGTTTTTGTGGTCAATGATGTCTTCCCTTATTTCACAAATATGTATTACTTTCTTATATTTTCTCAGTCATCTTTGCTTCAGTCCATGCTACAAATCTACACCATCCAGTGTTTGATGCAACAACAAACGGGGGAGGGGGGCCAAATAAAAGCAATTTCTGAACTGGTGGGAACACTGACCACTCTGACAGAATCAGATAAAAACCATAAGTGAACATGCATGAAAAAAAATGGCATACATCGCTGTGTCTAGGAAGTACCCCTTCATTCGATCATGTTTTCGTAAACCATTGGGCAAATATATAAAGGATATTCATCACAGCAATGATAAATATTATTTGACTTAAGATTTAGCCTAAAAATGCAACTATGTAGATCAGAAACATACTGGACAATGTGAAATTCAAGTAACACTATGCAAAGTAAAGATTGTTTTCTGACCCGACTCATTTTTGTGAAAATATAAAAAAAGCAGTGAAGCAAATACTATTAATCAATGCAAGACATCAGTACAAGTATACTGACAAATAATAAAACAATAAGTTTGCAATCGTATCAATGGATTGTTGCAATGAAGCTATATAAAGTGAGTGGTTATATTGGCAAAACCCCTCTTTCTAAAAATAGATGCACTCGCATCTTTGCTGTCTCAATTTGGTTTGAAAAGAGGACCAGTTCATTCATATATTAAATTTAATCCTTCGTGTCAGTTAACAGATACAGTAATGTTTAATGGGCAACTAAGAAATTACGATGAACACTATGGAATAAAGACACGTGCATTTGCTCATGTACATGTTATAGGGTTGGTTCAAGCTACTTTAAAAATCTTTAAAACAGCCATTTTATAGTGAACTTTCAGAAAGGTTAGCTGAATAAGCATTTTTAATAATTTGCAATTACAATACTGTAATCAAGTGACAACTTAAACTATATGTTAAAATACATTACAATGTATAGCTTGCACTGTGCTCTTTTCAAGTCATATGGCCAAAATACACCGCACAGGAACTGATAATTTGTATAAACTTACAAAATGTCATTATAATGACCATAAAATAAAGAAATGTTTCTGTTTGAAAGAAAATAAAGTTTTCTTTAAACCAATGTTAAATGCAGATATTCATGCAGGGAAATAGGTCACATAATTGGAATGAGAACAACATACATATACACACTCATTTATATATATATATATATATATATATATATATATATATATATATATATATATATACACACTCATTTATATATATATATATATATATATATATATATATATATATATATATATATATATATATATATATATATACACACACTCATTTATATATATATATACACACTCATTTATATATATATATATACACACTCATTTATATATATATATACACACTCATTTTTATATATATATATATATATATATATATATATATATATATATATATATATATATATATATATTGTGTTTCTTGCTTTGCTCCCACTTATCCCTGTCCAGTTGTAAAAGACAAGTCACTTCTCCATAATACTGTCTAGCTTGACCTCCTATCAAGTCGTGACATTTATTAGTGGCTGGGATAGAGATATTGGTAGCAAGCATTTAGCATGTGATTCAAGTAAACAAAGTCAAGCAGATAGTAAGTATTATAAGATGACCATAAATCATTGGATCTACTATTCAAAGTCAACAGTGTGAAGATTCCATATAAAAAGGAAAGACAGTAAATCAAATGTGCCAAGAAGTGCTACCAAAATTTTACCTCATCATGACGGACAAAACTTATGAAGAGCAACTACTGATTCTGTATTTACCAGAATGCTGCCTGGAAATAAATAGTGGTAATCAAGATCTTGTCTTAAATGTATGATCACAAAGCAAGTACTAATATTTATCCATACTGTGTGGATGGGTCCTAAAACAAGCCAATAGTGAATCAATGGAGCAGCAATGTGTAATTCACACCCAGTGCTTTCTCAGCATTTTGTCAAAAAGTATGAAGATGTTCCATACACACGATGAAAGAAATAAAAGTCCTTTTATGTAATACCAGAATTACTGAATTTCATTGTAGAAATATTAGTTCAAAACATGTTTAACTTTCTACATTCAATGATATAATTCTTCCTCCAACCCCCTTTCCCTTCCAGTATCATAGATGAAACTGTGAGGTCCATTGAATCTTCATCTGAAGATTTGCTAAAAATTGCACGGACACCATCTGACACACCAATATTTACACTGAGGTCATTTTCATGTCCTCGGTTGATAATTAAAAGAAAGTGACTTTTCATTCTGCATGTTTATAAATAGAAATAATTGTTCAGGTTATACCAATTCTTCTTATCATTCAATTTCATACAATTTCTTTAAATTTAGCCCGATCTGTTTTTTTGTCACTGATAGATGACCACATGTACTCTTTATCGTTAATACTACTACTAATATTAATACTAATAATAATGCATTTTACAGTAACTTTGAACCAAAAAAAGGACTTCTTGGTGGATTTATTCTCACATGAGTGTAATATAAACAAGCGTTGTTATTGGTATTTTGTCACATAATAAAATGCCAATACTTATTATTGACAACAATTGTGTATTAGAATCATTCAATCAAGAAGTCATGATTTTATTCAGATTCAATTACAAACCTTGTGATACACGAAAATCATGCCATTGGTAGAGTTCAGTTGCAAGAGCAAGCTTCAAAATTGCAGGTTGCATCTCTCTTTTTGTTACGATGATTCACGCATGAAAGTCGTTTCATTGTTCATGGACTAGTGCCCTTTATACCCAACCCCTGCTGTTGGCTTTTATTAATATTGGTAAGCTATAAACAAGAACATTAAACCACTGAAATCTTGCTTATTTATAGGGCAAGTACCAGTCATGCTGGTAGTTATGACACTTTGCTTTCAGGGAAAGAGTTAACAAATTCCCTGGTATTAAAGATGCATGATTTTATATCTAACAGCATGAATGTTATATATGATCAATTAGTTGCATGCTTTGCAACTAAGGGTCTAGCAAGTGAAGAATTGTGTAGGCATTAATAACAAGCATAGTCAGATCCAGGGCATGCACATCATGAGGACAGAAGAGGGAATCACCTGAATGAATTATACCAGTTGATTGCTAGGAAAAAATCAGATGCTTTGAAACAGAAGTCGAAATGTGCAGAAGAACAAATAAGTACATGTGAGGAAAAGTATCAGAAATGGAATGTAGAGAAATGTATGTTGACTGCAGCCTGCTGAGACCTGAAAAGTGAGAGAAAGGCTACGAAACGAAAGATCAATAGGACAGAGATAAGTAAAATAGGGTCGAAGACAAAGCATTCAGATGCACATGAGTAAAATAAGGTCAAAGACAAAGCATTCAGATGCACATGAGTAAAATAAGGTTGAAGACAAAGCATTCAGATGCACATGAGTAAAATAAGGTCGAAGACAAAGCATTCAGATGCACATGAGTAAAATAAGGTCAAAGACAAAGCATTCAGATGCACATGGGTAAAATAAGGTTGAAGACAAAGTATTCAGATGCACATGAGTAAAATAAGGTTGAAGACAAAGTATTCAGATGCACATGAGTAAAATAAGGTCGAAGACAAAGCATTCAGATGCACATGAGTAAAATAAGGTTGAAGACAAAGTATTCAGATGCACATGAGTAAAATAAGGTCGAAGACAAAGCATTCAGATGCACATGAGTAAAATAAGGTTGAAGACAAAGTATTCAGATGCACAAGAGTAAAATAAGGTTGAAGACAAAGCATTCAGATGCATATGAGTAAAATAAGGTTGAAGACAAAGTATTCAGATGCACATGAGTAAAATAAGGTCGAAGACAAAGCATTCAGATGCACATGAGTAAAATAAGGTCGAAGACAAAGCATTCAGATGCACATGAGTAAAATAAGGATGAAGACAAAGGATTCAGATGCACAAGAGTAAAATAAGGTTGAAGACAAAGCATTCAGATGCACATGAGTAAAATAAGGTTGAAGACAAAGCATTCAGATGCACAAGAGTAAAATAAGGTTGAAGACAAAGCATTCAGATGCACATGAGTAAAATAAGGTTGAAGACAAAGTATTCAGATGCACATGAGTAAAATAAGGTTGAAGACAAAGCATTCAGACGCACATGAGTAAAATAAGGTTGAAGGCAAAGGATTCAGATGCACAAGAGTAAAATAAGGTTGAAGACAAAGCATTCAGATGCACATGAGTAAAATAAGGTTGAAGACAAAGCATTCAGATGCACATGAGTAAAATAAGGTTGAAGACAAAGCATTCAGATGCACATGAGTAAAATAAGGTTGAAGACAAAGGATTCAGATGCACATGAGTAAAATAAGGTCGAAGACAAAGCATTTAGATGCACATGAGCATATATATAATCAGGAAAAAGAAATGAAGATGCTGCATGAAGAATTGAAGAAAAAAGACAAAGAATTAGGAACTATTAAAGGTGAAAATAAATGACACAGACTTCGACTTTCTGGTCATAGAATTAAAAACATGAAACGGAAAGCTGCCCTCAACACACAGAAAATGAAAGCAGATGCCAAACAATGTGAAGCAGCAGTTATCTGTTTTCATTGCTTGGTGAGAGAAGACATCTTACCAATAAGGCTGAACATTGCATTATGGATATGTTGAGTTCCAAACAAGGCATTCAACATGTTGGACCAGTCATTGCTGCCTTGTCAAAAATGTATGGGAAAGTCGTATCAAATTTACCATCAGAGAAAACCATCAGGAATGTAAATTATATAATGCGAGCACTATCTGTATGTCATATATCTGAGGAATTGATTGAAAAGGAGGAGGATACAACATTACACACAACAACAAAAATAGGCACAAAGCTTGGAGGGTATAATGCATCTCATAAAGTAGGAAATATTTGGGTGTTGGGTCTTCGAGAACTTAGCAACAAATCTGCCCATACAACACTTGATGTTTTTAAAGATATTCTGGAAGATATTGACAGCCATATCTCCATCGATGGATGGTAGACATGAAGGACATGTTCTGTTGTCCCAAAAAAAATACAATGACTGACCATGCATCGACTGAGGTTGCAATTAATAAGCTATTTTTTAAATACAGAAGATAAATTCTACCAAATATTATCGACATGTGGAAAGAACTTGATGAATGTCAACTTTCTCATGGGTTTCACTTGCTGGTAGGGTTTGCAGAAACTGCAGAGAAAGTGCTGTTGAAATTTGAGGATGCTAATACTGACAAACTTGTAGGGGGAGCTGCGAACACAAGAACAAAACTGTTCTGCAAAAACACTGAATCTGGCACTGTGAGAACAATCCAAACAGCAGCCAAAGCTTTAGCTAGAGGAGCTGATGAAAAAAGTGGTTGTTATTGACCTTTCAAAAACTTCCTGGATTAGATAAACAAGAAGGAGAAATTAGAACGCTTTCTTGGAAATTGATTTAATATTCTCTTTCATGATGCTGAAATCATATATTATTTGAGACATGACATTGTTAATTTTCTTGACTATGTTCATGGTACAACAAACGTTTGCTTGGAGTGTCTGCCAATGCAAAATAAAAGCTACACATTGCTGTTTGTAAGGCTCTGGGATTATGCAGCAAATTCTTCACAGCACCATTTTGGCATTTAATTGAATCCAGTTTCTACATTTTAGATATGAACATATAGTACCTTGAGCTGTTAGCTTTCTTGGAAGCCAATGCTAAAGATCAGCTTCTTTCATGACTGGAAGTCAGACCCCATTTCCAGCTGACATGACTGACAGGAATGCCATTTTTGAAAAGCTCATTGAAAGAAATGATGATATTGACAATCTTGTGCACCAGTTCTTGATATTGTTGTTTACCTCCTGGAAAAATTATCTTTGCAGAAGTGTTAATGATCATTTGCCAGGCGGTAAGTTACATGACCCTTCGGAGAAACTGAAAGAAGCAGCAAAACACAAGTTTCCAGAACGTGTATTTGGCTTGGTAGACTATTTGATGCAACTCAAATTTACAATGAGGCTTTCATAATGTTTACCAGCAACATGACACTTGAATGGTTGGACCAAAATAAAAGCAGATGAGAAAGCACAACTTTTGCGAGATGCACACCACTTGGGCAGAAAACTGAGGGAGAACTATAAAAAGAGGGCCATGGAAATAGCTGCATACAGATTACAGACTACGAAAGACAGACAAGAGAAAAAAAAAGAACCTGAAAAGAAGAACATACAAGAGAAAGAAAAATACTTGGAGTCAATAATTTACTATGAGGCTATGAATAGGAAGCTTGAAGAAATAAAGAAAAAGAAAAAGCCTTAAGCATACAGCTAAAATTTAGGAAATTGGTGTTGCAGCAATTTTATGAAGATCCCTGTCTTTAATCTTTCCAATGGTGGCAAGAAACAAAGTATTCAGGATCTGCAGACAAATGTGGGAAAACTCATATCATTTGATCTTGGCATTCCTATTAAGAGTAGCTTCGATGAATGGTTACCGCTTCTGATGGGCAAATATGTAAAACATTACTTTCTGGAAGATCAGCAATGGGTTTGTTATATATGGCTAGTTATATCAACTGTACCTGGCTCTGCACAGTGATATAACATCATGTATGATTATGATGGTGCTATATATACGTACAAATTATTGAGGACTATTCATCAGGTGATCTGGAAATCAGAGGTAATACACGAATCTTTGATGACCTTCGAGCTAGGAAAATTTTAGTTCATGACAAAGGACAAATACATTACTCCTTGATGTGTCCTTGATGTAAGGCACTTACTACTGATTGCCTTAGCATTGTGCTATGCTCTGAAATACCAACATGATCATAACACACCTTATATAATAAATCATGTTATGTGCCTTTTACTCATGGATTGCTGTAACTGTATAATGTTTTAAGATTTCAGTATTAGCAGCAGTCTTGGAGGTGATGATGGTGGTGGTAGTAGTAGAACTTAGTGACAGTGTTCTCATGGTATGCATTGCACATTTGTAGTGCTGATAATAAATTAACAAAGATTATGTGTGGTAGCACATTTTATATTAATGGACATAATCATTTAAGTACAAACATGGTGTAAAAACCAACAATGTTGCTTCTGACTAAACATGTCCTAATTTGCATTCATTATCTGAAGAACAAAAACCTGAACAATAATTTAACTAAAAATATACTGAACAGTTGTTTACAAGCATGAGTTACTAATCAGATACACACTAGGACAGATTATAACAAGTATGCAAATATTCAAATAAAAATTTACCCTTTCTTTTCCTTGCAGTTGGACAATCCAGACACAGTGGACACTGAAGTCAAGTCAGAAGTTGGATGTGCCACCTGCTAAGAAGGTTTTTTTTCTCAATGTGTTGCCATTCTCTAACTTTATTGCATTGTTGGTCATTGGAAAAGGCCACTGAGTTATCTGCCCCTTATTATGGTCCCTTTACAAATATTTTTCATTTCTGAAGTTTAATATTTATTAAGCATGGCTATATTCTGTTGAAATGATTTATACAAACATGAAACAGTTGTAATGAAGGTCCAACAGTTGTGTTAGATTTAATGAGCATAAATATGGGGTCGGAAAAAGGGTACACACATTCCTCAGCAGGCTGACGACAAATGTGACTTACTATAGCTTTCATTGTTTGTTCTAATTAAAACTGAAGCTATAAACATGTTTTGGGGCACTATCAAGAGTTACAGACTCTTTTCATTTTCATGAAATTAAAGTAGGACCCTGTTTTTCTGAAAATGGAAAAAAATGCGTTTTGAGATTTGCCCAACCACCACTCATTTCATGTCCTGAAATCACACCGAGCTGCATCAGAGACAGTTTAGTCCTATATGTCAGACCTCAACGCTGATATTTATGTTGTGGGCATCAAGGTCTTACAGCCTAACTAACGGCACTGTGTAGCGTGTTTTGATGTCGATTAACATTGTTATGAAAGTCAAATTTTCAGGAATATTTCACAAAACTGACAAATAAAATAATGACGCGTTTCTACAAAGTAAATTCATAATGTTTTAGTCAGACTTTACTTACTCTGATATCTTTTCTCTAATAAATTCAAATTCTCACAAAAGAAATGGACCAGCTTTCAAGTTTCATTGGCCTACATTTCAGTTGGCTGGAAAGTGATGAAAGCCGGGAATGCCAAAATCAGGTTAAGTTGAAATATTATTCTTTAATGAAATGAATAAGAATATATTATGCCTATTGGAACTGTAAGCAATGGTTCATTTCATTCAACAAACATATTCCCAACATGACCCTACTTGAAATTACTTTGGCATACCTCGACTACCGTCACATTGCAACAAATTCAAATGTATGTCAACAGAACGTGAAAATGTGTCCATTTGCAAGTATCATATTTTCATTCTGCCAGGATATAGACAGCACAGTAAGTATATTAATTACAAATAAATTAGTGGAAGAGTGTCGATACAGGCTGCCAAGTGTTTGAGATGTTATACTTTGATTACTCATTCCAGTGTCAACGACATCAGAACACGCTATACAAGGTCGGATAGTAAGACATAGCACTTTAAACAAAAACATGTGCTATGTCTTATATTGTAGGACTAAGAGACAGTTGAGACTTAATTTTTATCATTCTTGGATGCATCTCCATTGAAAAATAGCTTGATTTACTTGCAAAAACTGGCATTTCATGTCCTATATCTACATATGATACAAGAAAATGTAGTCACCACAACAAAAGTGAAAACATTCGAAAGATTTGATCAATACTGGAATGAGACTAAAGAAGACTTTAGTGTGTAGTATACCGAACACATAAACGCTTCAAATATAATGTTCAACCAAGTTCATGCAGCCAAATGAATATCGATGCGCTGCAACTCAAGCGTTCATAACGACCATAAATTAACCGATACTGGAACTTATCAGATCGACTCCTGAAAAATTGACCTGGCGATTAACACATAAAACTGGGTCAGACCCACATTAACAATTTACATAACATACTGAAGCTCGAAACTTCTTATATGTTGATCAGCTTGCAACGTGTTGGCATATTTAGCCTGTGCATGTTTGTCAAATGAATCAGGAAGCTAATATACACTTCCAAGGTATTTAACTTCAATGAATGGTCTTACGATGAGAGCAGAGAGATCTCCATCAAAAAACTTCCGAGACATCTATGAAACAGGAAAGATCACGCATTGATTTCCTGAAATATTTAGTTTTGTTTTGTGTAATATTTTTCTAGTTAAATCTGGAGATTGTACTGTTTAATAAAATATATGCTCAGTGACCACAATGAATAACTCTATTAGTTTCAAAAGAAATATCAAAGAGCAGTGAGGAAAGTTTCTCTCTCTCTCTCTCTGCTTAGGGGCACAAAGACTGAACTCACGGTCTGAAGGGGCCTCTCAAATTGTTGTATGCTGAATAGGGCTATGTCTAAATCCGGTATTGCTTTTGGGATGAGGTAAAATAGGTCAAATGAAGGATTGTGTCGCTTTTGACTTAAACTGATTTACAGTGGCACAGTTTGTTTATCATATCACACAAAACTAATATAAAGAATTCTACGCTTAAGTACATGAGTAAAAAGAGGTATTCAAATTTTGACGGGGTATTTATTGAGTTCTAGTGTTTTCTAAAGGTTAGCAGTCCGAAACATGGGTCTCATCCCCATTTTCAGATTTTCCTATCCTTAATTTTTAGTGATCTTTGCCAAGGATCTCCTATGTCCTGTGTATATGAAATGCGTATCAATGCTATAGCGTCTGTATGCTATATAGTCTGCATGTAGGGACGGTTTGTCAAATTTTTCCCAGTTGTCTTAATATATATATATTTATATGGACTTTTCAAAATAATTTGTTGTCCTGGTACAAATTAAAATATTTTTGAAATTATTTGCAATTTAGAATTTTGGCGAGAGGAACAGTGTCCTACAAGTTAAAATTAAAATAAAACTTAGTGTATTATGTGAGTGGCTCTGGTGTGGCGTTTCTCGCAACAAAAGCTATTTCCAGAATGAGGCAGGCTGTATTCGAGTCGGGGTCCGCACTTTCTTTATGTATTTGTGTTTCTCCGATTCGAGTTAGGCCTCCTCTCTATTATTTAATTTATACTCAAAAAGAAGTTCCAAAATGGTTTAGAGACTTGTTAGTTGGTTAATTGGTTAATAAAGGGTAACTTATTAGTCCCCGTGTTTTTGTTGTAATGTTTAATTACTTCATGTGCGGTTTTCTGATACTCTTTCACAGGCCTGTCCACTTCGCGAAACGCCTTGCGACATAGCCCTGCGACGTCTATGCATAGTACTTTATCCACATAAAGGTCCCCTGTTTCCCTCCCAATATTTTAAACTTTCTATTTTCAATTTTGTTAGTCATATGCTATTTAGTTACCCTTTATATTTTAGGAGTGTTGGTTGGAGGAGAAAAAAAAATTATATTCTTAAAATTTAACTAAATTTTAGTTATGTTCAGTGGGAGTTGGAAACGTATGTCCGAGCTGAGTGATGAGGTGAGGGCTCCAGCCCGCGCTCTGGCGGTGGCACATCCCTAGTGGGTAGCAAACTGAAGCTTCTCCCCCCATCCCTCCCCTCGTTCTCGTTCACCCCCACCCCCAGCAAGTTACATTTAAGTATTTAATATCATTTAATTAATATCCTAATTTTGAAAAAAGTCGCAAAATTCCAGTTTGTATGTTTGTTTACTAATGGCGTAGTAGTATTGAAGCACCGGAGGGCCCCTTATAATTTCATTATTTTGGCAGATAAAAGCAAGAAAAAATATTCCTGAGGTGAGAGGTGAGGCCGGGGCTCCAGCCCGTATTTCGCTGTACATGCCACTACGCGGGCGGTAAACCGAAGCTCCTTTGCCGCCTCTCCCCCCTGGTTAATAGACATGAGGGCAGGCTATCGTCCTATTGTGATAACCTGCCCACGGGCCATCATGATGGCTGTTATATAATCTGTTATTTTATATAACGTTTTCTTATCGAATTTTCATCCAGATATAATATATTGCTCCTCCGGTACCTCTCTCTTTTTTTAATTTTAATTGTAACTCCCACTCTATCAGCAGCGGGGGGGGGGGGGGGGGGGGCAGACAACCCACCTTTTGTAGGAGCGTCCAAATGTCGAAAATAAGCCTTCCTACAAATAATCGAAAAAAAGAAAAGCGTCGACAAAATTTTAAAAAAGCATCGACACTTTACTGAGAAAATCTCTCCGGAATTTTTCTAATTAATATTACTTTATTGTCGTGGTGATTTTTTTTCCCTAGTTTATTATACACGCGCTTTACGCAATTACGTCAACTTGAGGTGGCGCCCTCTCTGCTGCTATTCATCCAAATATTTTATCGAGACCTACACGATATCGGGATCTAGGATCGTATAAATTTATTGTTATAAATCCATGCGGAGTAGCTTGCGCTCGTGGAAAGAAATTTCTAAATTTAATTATATCCATATCTCCGCTACACCAAGTTTGATGAATATTGCGCAACGTATGTGTGTCTACGCCATTAAACACAACTAAAAACATTACAGTTATCCCTGATTACTTTCGGAATCTGTACGTATCGCTGAGTAACATATATCACATCAATGTTTTTATGTCTTCCTCGAGAAAATATTCTAGCTGGATTTGATTGTTTGTCTAGCGTCACATCATCGTATATAACTAAATTATTAATAAATCCATCTAGATCATCTACAGATGGTGCTCCATTAATATCGGTTATAAATTTAATGACATCGTCATCCAGTAATCGCGCGTTTTCATTAAAATCTTAAAGCACATGGTAGCATCTCTGATCATCAACTGATGGTGCTACCAAATACAACTTATCCCATTTCAACCATCTCATTATTAAATTAAGCAGTAACTGCGTCTTACCCGATCCAGATGGACCTATTATTACCATCCTAATCGAGTTCGGTAACGCTGGGTGATGCTTGACCGGTTCTTGTTTCCTTGTCGCTGAGAAAACAATTATATCCATGTTATATATAAAATATTTGTGGATCTATATTGTGTTAAATGTAGAGCACGTACTCCTACAATCGACATAACAAAGGTCAAAACAAAAAATAACAGATCGGCACTTACTGGTAAGTGTGGACGTTGTGGTACAAAGAAATTTAAATTTATTCCTTGGTGATAAACAACCAAAATCAGATATTATTATAAAAAAAAGAGCCAGAAAGCGAGGAGGTGATATTGCAGGCAAGTTAACAAAATTACCGGGAACTCCGTGGGCTAAATACCCTGGAGACAAACATCTACCAGGATATAATTATTGTGGTCCTGGTACTCGACTTGATATCAGACTTGACAATCAGGATCAACCAAAACCAGGCGAGGAACCAATAAATGCTATTGATAAAGCGTGTCATGTTCATGATGTAGCGTATAAAAGTGAAAATCTATAAGACAGACATATCGCAGATGTGAAATTAATTCATTCATTAAATTCTATAAAGAATAAAAATATAAGAGAATCACTAGCTAATTGGTTAATAAGATCCGCGATGAAAGGTAAATTAGCACTAGGTGCTGGTAATTAATTATAAATGGAAACGATTTATTATCCCCCAAGAGGATACTGGAAAGGTAACGCAGCAATTAGTAAACTCGCTGATGCAGCAAAAGTCACACGTGTTACCGCTAAAAAATGGTTATCTAAACAGGCAATATGGCAAATTTACCTACCACCACCGAAACAAATTCAGTACGCGTATTTCGATGTCAGCGTCCCTAATGAAGTTCATCAAGCTGATATTCTATTTTTACCACATGATACTGTACGCAGAAAAACATACAAATACGCGCTAACCATTGTTGATGTTGCAAGTAGATATAAAGAAGCAGAACCATTATTGACAAAGACAGCTGCTGAAGTAGCTTCTGCGTTTAAACGAATTTATCAACGTGGACCCTTGCAATGGCCACATCTGCTACAGGTTGATCCTGGCAAAGAATTTCTTGGTCCAGTATCATCGTTGATGGAGCGATATAATCTCAAAATACGACGAGGACATACCGCAATTCATCGTGATCAGGCAATTCTTGAACGATTTAATCGAACACTCGCTGAGCGGTTATTTGGATATCAATACGCGAAGGAATTTATTCAAGACAAGAGATCTTGTGAATGGGTTGCAAGATTACCAAGTGTGATAACTGCGTTAAATAATGAAGTAACTGGAACGAGCAACATGAAACCTATTAATGCAATTACAAAAATAAATATACCAATACAACGACGTGATTTTTCAACGCAACCAGTATTAGGTAATACCACTGTAAGGTATTTATATGAACCCGGTGAACTCGAAGGTGGTGAAAACGAGCGACTGATCCTATTTGGAGTGTTACCACACACAAGATATCCACCGTGACAAGATCCTCAGGTAGACCCACAATCTACAGATTAGATTCAATTGCTCCTCAACGTGGATTTACACGTGAACAATTACAAGTAATTCCTGAGGATACGCAATTACCACCGCGATCACTTAACTAGCACCCCTACGTCGATTACACTGAAGACAGGTCAACGTGGTATTTTCTCGTGTATGACCGCGACTGTTATCTTTTCTATCTGCGGTAAATTGACTTGGATTATTATTTGAATATCTCCATAACATCACACAATTACAACTTGTACAATGATTATTCTGATGTTGTTTCAACGCGCTGATAAATTCAACGTCGTGATCAAATTCTCGATTATTATTTTTTATCAGATTGTTTATAACCAGCTAATTTTTTTCTTATTATATTATTGTCAATATCATCACTAGTCACTGACTCGTCCAAGACAATTCTCCGCAACTGAGATATTCTTCTGACTCGAGACACTGCGAGATAAACTAAGTTTGACCACTCGATACGATCATCTATAATCCAAACAACTGTATCGGTAATAGTTAATCCCTGGGATGAGTGAATCGTCATTGCATATCCTAGTGTCCACGGAGATTTGTCCAACGATAATGCATCTTTAACAGCGTTGATATCAACTGTGATAATATCATTTAATATTAAATTCTGTTTCTCGGTCTGTCCTGTTATATCAACGTCAATATTCTGCCGCCGTGTATCAGCTGGTCGATAACATAACGGAACTGGCAATGTTGTAAATTTTTCTTTATGTAACTGAAACAATTCCCGTTGAAGTGTATCACGAACTATTTTTCTACTTGCAACTATCAGATCATTCGGTTTCCACGTCTGCAGAAAGTTGTTCATGGAAGTTGTTCATAAAAGTTGTTCATGGAATTATTCCACGCATTACTTCACATTGAATTTTATTCGGCTGTAGTCTGATTAATTTTTTTAATTCTCTTAATTCTGCATCAAGCGCTCTATGATCATCATTTGTTTCTTCGTAATAATCAACGAAATTTTTCAATCAATCATGTGGAGATAGTCCAACAAACGGTGGTGGTTGACCATGATCGCCAAACATTATTACAGCAGTATTTCTTGTTAATAACCAATCAAGAAATGTTTTTAATGTTTCTAACGGCACCGTGCATATTTCATCCCACATTATAATCCTGGGAATATATTTTTCTCCCATCCTCGAAGAAGTCCATGCATCACCCTTCCATCGGAAGAAGCTATGATAAGTACATGATTGTACTCCTCGTTGATTCATCTCTCGCGCGAGTCTATGTGTGGGTGTCAGCACGATCATATCTGATTTCTGAAATAGTTCGATCGCTCGAGTGGTTTTACCAGAACTCCAGGTCCGTTTAGATAAACCGTTTTATTTCTTGTTATTGGATCGTACACCGATGGTGCAGATGATAATTGTAGTTTTTGATGTTTTTTACAATAAATATCTTTAACCGCAACATCAGCTGATTCGGAATAATCGAGTATATTTTCTTTTTTTATTCTCCACGAACCCCATGATGCACAAGTACCGATATGTAGTTGTTCTAGTAATCCTGAATATTTTTTATTGATATAAAATGAATCTGTAGCGACTCTGACAGCGAGTGTAGAAACTTTATTTATCATCGCTAATTGATTTATTGAAACGTACGCGAGCATCGATGATCTTAAATGAGCAAACTGCGGTGACTCACCGTCCATATAGCTCACAATTGTACCTAATTTAGTTCCATTTGACAAGAAAGTTATTTCTCGACTTATAAACGTATTTCTGTTCGTTGTATCAGCGGTTATAAAATCTAACTCAGCATCATCCATAATCAATCTTGTACAATGTCGTCTGTGATCATATGCTCCTCCTTGGGTGAACTTGCCGATTATTTTTCTACCTAGATATTTTGCGATTTTATTCTCATAATCGATTATATCGGGGTTTTCATCATCGGAATATTTCTTTTGTTGTGGTAACCAAACTTCGGTTTGTTTCCGATATGATATAATTGCTTCACTTACAATCAACAGTGTTAACATCGCACAATCAAGCATATACCGTAACAGTACTATTGGTGCCCAAATTTTTTCTGAAAAATGTTTTCCAAACCAAGTATAACAAATCCCATGGAGATCTTTAGACATTTCAAATGACTCGATACAAGCAAATCCAGTTAGGACAAAATCCGGTAATGGTCCATTTATCGATACTCGTGTCATCTCGTGCGTCGGATGACCGAATCGCTCAAAGTACACAGAACAATCTCCGAATCCAAGAAAACTTCCAGGATAACAGGCAACCATATCAACCGAAATAAACATCTTTACGATCGTCTTTAGTATTCCACAATCCACCGTGTCCGTATTCGACACATCTGGATATTATGTCATTGAGAAAATCAAATCTAGTTGGTTTCCACGAATTTTTCTCTCTAGCAAAATGAGCCACAACTGACGGAACAGTAAAACAGTTGCTCAATAGTTCGTCAGTATCAACGGTATATTGCAGCGCAAGATTTTTCATTTTCTCGTGGAGATGATCTGTTCGATAAATAACGCCATTCGGTCTTACAAACTGATCAAATTTATTTTTTTTCTTCCTTATCTGATTCGACGTTAGAACTCTGAAACAGCCATACTGACACAGGATCGTTTGTACTTATCTCGTTAATAAAATCAAACATATCTCCGCGATAATATTTAACAGTTAGATTTCGTGGAAACACTGTTACTGCGCTAGTCCACGCATGCGCGTTATGATCAATAATTTCGATCGAAGCTCCTTTTGATTTATATTTTGATTCATATAATATTTCTCCTGTTATTGTTCTTACTGTTATTGGGAATTTTAATTTTTTCCTAACTCAGTGACATCTTTGATAGACGCCCCGGTATCTTTAACCATCTCGCCCCACTCGTTTATTATTTTACGTCTTTTATCTGTTAAACCGTTTCCACGGGCCGCGTTTATAAAATGTTCTATTACTCGTTCAGCCACACAGTTTATTTTTGAAAATCTCCTCGGCGCCAGTATATTAATGCTAGGTTTTTCATTTATCACATAGATTCCATAAATAACTGCTGTTACAGGATATGTTCTTTCATAATACGGTTTGTCAATACCAGTCAGCGCTCCTGGTTTGGAATTTCTACTCAGTATGACAGTTTTTTTTTATTACTGTGGACAGGATCATATTTGTCACGGATAATCCAGTTATCTGTTTCTGTTAACACGACAAACTTTATTCTGAAAAGATAACTTCTATCATCGAGCTGCTGAATAATAGCTGCCGCTCGTTTGTCATTCATCGTAGCGTCGATGTTATCTTTGTCGCGTATAATCTTGAACGTTGACCATACATGACATGCGCCATCTGCGTGAAATTCTTTCTTGGCGTCGTGAATTTTATTAATCAAACTTTTATTTTTCTTATCAACTAGATGTTTTATTGGTAAATCAGAAAATATCCTGTCGAGGTTGAATTTACTTGTTTTCCAAGGCTTGATTCTGGATAATCTCTCAAACTCATCCATATTATATTTCAGACAAGCATTTAAATAAAAAATATTGTATATACAATGTCTCAACAGAACAAGTGCAAATGGTTGATGATCGGATCATTAACTCACTGTAATAAATCCTGCAGGAAGGAATTTTGTGAATAACACTTGCAGAGCGTTCGTAAAGGTTGTTTAGGACGATACCGTGTCTGCGATGTGGTGTTGGAGTACGAGATAAAATAGAGTTATGTGCACATCGTTGTGGAAAAAATATCGCGAGCTTAAAAGATATTATGATAAAAAAATAATGACAGTGACGGAGCTATAATATCCGTAGAGGATTATCTAAATAAGTTTTCAGACAAATTATGAGTTAAACAAATAATATTATTATATAATGGAGCAAAATGAATTTGTCCCACATCCTATAATAATAAAGTACGAATCAAATCGTGATGGTATGATCAGAACTTGTAGGTTGAAAAGACCAGTTGGTTTTGTTACTAATACTGGCTATCTAATGTTCAGGTTTGGTGCTGATAAGAAAAGAAAAGTTATCTTTGTCACCGTTTCGTATACGAGTGTCACAAGGGGTTGATCAAAGATGGTCTTGTGATCGATCACATCAGCGGTGTGAAAACCGACAATAGTTTATACAATCTTCAAGCTGTTACAAAGAGTGATAATTCTGCACGGGGAGAGACTGGTAAATATGAAAAAGCAATTGCAAGGAGGGTGGTTAAATCTACAAACATAGAAACTGGTGAGGAGAAAACGTTTCAATCAATGAACGCGGCTGCGAAATACTTTGATATTAACTAGCGTGTGGTAAAATACATCGCAGATAATATAACCAAATCTACCTTATCAAAAATATATAAGCAAAAAATTATTTTCCAATATTGTTAATGAGATGAACTATCATCATTAGCAAGTAATTACGTAGAATCATATTTATTAACTATTTATTTAATTTATATTGGGTCTGTATTGTACTCGTATACTACTTATTTTTACGATTTACGGTCATGATTAGTCAATTAACCATCTACGTCATAATAGAGGTTCATGTGGGTATTATATGTTGTGCTGTCCCTGAAACATCCTCCTGAACTCGCTGAAACACTCGATTAGTGGTTCACATGGGGATATATATATATATATATATATATATATATATATATATATATATATATATATATATATATATATATATATATATATAATGAACTACGAAAATATTAATGATATTATTTCTGCTATTAAAGAATTGGAAAAAGACGGTATTAATATATCTGATGAACTTAATCCTGAAAATATAATTTCTGATTTTGAAATTTTACAAGAACGTAAGAACCAAGGAATACACGCACTATCATCCGAATACAGGTTCACAAAACGAATTCAGGCGGCGATGTTTCAGTCGCTAGCTACTATAGAAGATGACCAAGTGAAGGAATTCGTTCCTCTTTCTACTGCAGTAGAAAAAATTAGATCGGAGTTATACCACGAATACGAGGCAAAGAAAACAATCAGTACTCGTATATGACAATTAAGAAAAATTTTGTCAGATCATGAAACGACCGAGCACGTGTAATATTTTATTTTATCAGAAATATTTTATTTTATTTTATCAGAAATATTTTTTATTTTTTCTGAAATATTTTATTTTTCTGAAATATTTTATTTTAGTTCTTCTGAAATATTTTTATTTTTTTTTTGAATTATTTTAATTTTTCTGAAATAATTTTATTTTTTTCAGCTATTTTAGTCGATTTTGTCAAAGAAAATTGATGAATTTTCCAATATCATTCAGGTCAAACCTCAAGCGGTTCTCTAATTGATTTATCAATAAATCGCTAAAAATCAGTAAAATAAGCTCAAAAAATGAGATTTTCATGCGATTTTTGTTAATTTTTCTGGTAATTTTCGAAAAAAATGAGGATTTTTCACGATTTATTGATAAATCAATTTGAGAACCGCTTGAGGTTTGACCTGACGAAAAACTGTAATTTGATGAATTTTCTTTGACAAAATCGACTAAAATAGCTGGGGAAAAAAACAAATTTGACTAAAAATGTTGGAATATTGATGAAAAAAAAATATTTCTGCTCAAATAAAATAAAATATTTCAGAAAAATATAAATAAAATATTAAGATCAAAGATCTATGATCAAAAATGATTACGATAAAAGTCTTTAAGACAGAATCTTAAGATGAAGATCTACGATCTTACATGTAGATTCACAATCATTTCCTCCCCACGCAGGTCAATTAATCGTCCTATGTGGTCGGTGAGTTTGAAATTGATTCGTGACAAACACTGATTCTGTGTACGTAGATAAGCAGGATTGGTTGGCTCTTGCACTATCAAACTCCCAGGAGATACTTGTGGTGTGAACGTGTATAAAATATATCCTTGTTGAGCCTGATTTGACTTTCCAAGATCGATTTGATAGCTGCCATCGATTACGTCACAAACAAGATTGACCGGGATCGTTGATGTTATATTAACGATTCCCGGTGAAACATGTCTACCGCCTCCGTACGGGTCATTGTTGTATCGGAGAAAAGTTGCCGGTGGTAGTGTTTCTTTGTACCGTGTGAGTATTTCAGAAAAGCTTTCACTGATTTGATCGTTCAGATTTTTCTTTATTTGTTCGGTTGCAAGTGCTGGTATTACAAATATTGGTAATTGTTGCTCGGTTATTTTAAAATAATCAAGAAATACATTATACGACTGTTCTCTTCTTCCATAAAGTTTATAATACTTTTCATTAATTACCGAGTCACTAATTTCTCTATTTATATGTTCGATATCGTCCACAATTTGATTCATGTGCTGAATTGTTTCGATAATTTGTTGTTTTAGGTCATCAGAATAATACTGCGTAATACCTGCAAATAAATTCTTTAATTTATCAAATGCGCGTGTAAGTTCAGGAGTAATTATACCTGAAAGAAAATTACAATATTCCTCTTGGACAACCAGATGAGTCGGCGGTGTCGCGAACTTATATAGTTTATAAAAAAATCTTAATGATTTGCCATATTCAGTCAAAAAATAATCATTGGAAAGTTTTTTTCTGTACTCTGGTTCCATCATAAATTTTTTCACATCGTTGTAAATTCATCCCGGACGAGGTCAGGTGGTATCGGTGGCGTCGGTGGTTGAATTTCTGGCCAACCTAGTACGGATCTTATCGTGGACTGATAAATATCAACGGCGTAATCAGGTGAATGTATTTCAACCGTAACGGATAAGGTTGGTTCATGAACATTAATTTATATTTTTGCTTCTTTTCCGGTTATTGATTTTATTCTACGTTGAAATTCTTCATTGATTTCCTCGACCTCATAACTACGACCTCCAACAACGTTCCAGTCAGGTGTTCCATCTGGTTTGTTTTTATTAGCGAATACAAGCGAATTATTTGCTGGTGTGTCATTAAATGATTTCGATCTGATATTTGGCCAGCTATAATATACTCGTAATTGCGCTAGTGCAATTTCATTTGCGCAAATCGCAGTTGGAAAATTAACACTAAATTCAGGATTAGTCGAGCTTACCGAGATCATCATGGTCTTGTGCGGGGTTGTGTTTGTCACGATCTGCTGGAGTAGCTCTACTGATGTCATTATTAATACTCGTACCTTTAACAGCACTGTTATATATTTTAATCATTTCTGAAAACTCAAAATCAGAAATTATTCGATCACAGATGCTTGCTGATAACAACGAAGATAACTTGGAATATGCGACCGTCGCTGTGTGTAATTTTATTATGTAATCGGATAATTTTTCATTCATGCAGGTGCATATTTTTTTTGCTACGATATTAAAAACACCTGCAATTGTTGTTGCTGCTGAAATACATATTGTTACGGCTATTTGTGCCATCATTGTCATTGCTGACAATAGAACACCTGTACACCTGTTCCAGCAACAACAGTGAGTACTGAATAAACAATCATGTCGACGATAACCAATCGTGGACGATATTTTTTTACATTTACTGTATATTGTTCGATGATATCTTTCAACGCTGCTTGCCATCCACGCGCTTGATTGTACATGTATTGAGATACATCGTCGATTGAGGTACTCATTATATTTTATGCAGTAACCAATTGAGGTGTTTCAGCTACAAATTCCAAACACCACCAGTAAGATGTTGCAGTTAATTTCTTATCAGCTGCTTCCAGAATAAATATTTCTTCGGTTCCCTTGTTTAATATGATAGTTACAACTCCAGAAAACTTATCAGTTGAATGACGCCATGATACGTTGTAAATATCTCGAATTTTGAAGCACCGAACACAGAGAACCTGTACACGCCAGTGACTATTGCGGTATATTTAATAGTTTTATTCTGCGTTGACCATGTTGCAAATCCCGATGATACCGTGTATACGATGTTGGTAATATGCCCGGGAGTTATTCCAGGTGGAATTTAAATCAAACTAATTTTGTTAACGATCTCAGGAATCTCCGCTACGATGTCTTCGAGTGTTTTTTTAATCGTGTCGATGTTAGTTTTGATATCAGATAGTTTTGCGTCAATGGTGGGCGGAGTACCAAAAACTTCCTCTGCGGTTTCGTTAATTTTTCCAAAATTTCTACGGAGATCTGTGAACGCGTCTACGTGTACATCATACTCGGCCCGCAACGTGGATAATTTACCATCTACGGTGTTATAGTTGACGTCGACGTATTTTTTCGTTGCTGCGTTTTCGTCGGATGTTGGATCTCTCAAAACTACTATCTTATTCCCGTTCATGTTGAGTTCTCCCGTCATTGTGTCACCGGTATTTTTCACGCGATTAGCAACGCTTCTTGCAATTTCATCTCTGATGGTTGTAAACGATATACTTGAGTCTCTGATTTTTCCGCTGTCAGTAAACACAGGGATGTTATCCGTGACCGCACCGAGTACTCGTCGAACTATGTCATTCCATTTGATGTTACTCGTTTATAAAACACCGTATCGGTCCTGAAAAACAACAACTTCATCTCGGTCAACTCCAGCCAAGTTCATAATATCAGCGAGTTCATCTTTAGTCGTGTACTTTGACAAATCGATGTCATCGGATTTTTTCTTTCTTTTTTACTTGTAGAGGAAGATCTTCCGTAAATATCAACCATTATATAAAATCCTTGATCTGTTTAAAACACCTTGCGCGCAACGAAGCGGTTACTTGTATAATCATGCACAACTTTATGTGGCGGTTTGGATGATTTTGATATGGCGTTAAGTACATTAATTGCTTCACGGCCGCATATTGGCGGATCTGTCATTGTTTGTGTTGGTAGCGTTGAATACCAAACTTTTTTATGAAGTGGCTCGACATACTTGATAAATTCAACAGGCGGAGCTAACCCGTACGAATCGAAATAAACATTTCCACGTGGATCAATTGCGTGATACCCAATGAGTACCGGGTCCTGAATTCGAGTCAAGATTAATAATACCCGTTTCGAGTTCGTTCGGTTGTTTTGGTAATTAATCTCGCATGAAAACACCTCTAAAGGCAGATATTTTTAGTTGTTTAGCAGCATTAAGTAAATAAAAATTTGAAGCTGAAACGTCTAACGTGTTCCTGGAAGCCTCAGACCTCTTCCCCAACGAGATCCTGGTAATCTTAGGCCGCGTCCTATTTTTTTTTGTATCCCTTTTATGTTGCTTTCCTTAGAGCCATTCCATTAGCGGTTTCAACAGCACCTAACGCAGCCGCTTTCGCTACGGCTGCAGCAGCAGCAGCTATTAACGCCGGTATTGCTGCAAGAAGTGGAATTATGCCACCTGTTTTAATCATATCTTTAATGGCACTTGGAGAAAGGTGAAATTGAACTCTGGTTTTTGATTCTAGGACTTTATTGAGATGTTTAATCTGATTATTTGTCAACGATAATTTCTTTGGACCGCCACTAGAAATCTGATCTCGTTTTAGTGATATTTTTGTTCCACATTTGTTGGCATTTTTTGATTGTAATTTTTTTACCTGACCGGGAGTCAGAGCAACATTGACATGACTGTACGACATTTTATGATAATTACTTACCACGCTCCAAATAATGATTACAGATTTTTCACTGGTGCGTCAATGACACTCATTCGACCGCCACCACCTTCAAGTAACATGGCTTTATCGCTGAGTATGACCGCGATTGCTCTATAATCAACACCACCACCTGTATTTAATGTTGCTTTAAGATGTATATCAACGACAGATTGTTTTGATAGATCAAGATGCTCCAGCGAAAAATAATAGATAGGATACAAAGTTTTGAAATCATGTTGTGATATTTGCAAACCGGTATCTACATTTTGATCACGTCCCACTAATGACATCAAACGACGATATACACGTCCTATATGATTTTGTCCATAATTAAGTTGTATATTCTCTGTTGGTTCTTGTTGTCCATTTATCCGTAAAGAAATATCTGTGATACCTATTTGGTCAAATATCATATGAGTACGTTGTTGATTATTTAAACGACCATATTCCTCAAACGCAATAAAAATATGCCGCGGTGCAGAAACACCTTGTTGTGATGCTATATGCCATGTAAACTGACCGTTAGCGTTACTTTGTATACTATCTGTGCTTGTTGTTAACCATGACAACAGGGATTTACCACCTGAGTCCATGAAAGAAAGTAATCGCTGTTCTTCTGCGATCGTTGGAGTCATTACCGGCATCCACAGTGAAAGTTTCGATAATACTACTTTACCAGCATCACTAGCAGGTCTCCACAGAGCATCGTTATCATCACCCTTTCTTACAAAAACGACCGTGTGTCTAGCTCCAAAAATAACTTTTCTAACATTCCTACAAAATCCAAAAATATGCGATAATGGAATTGTACATGAAAAACTTCATTTGACTCCTAACAACATATTTTTACGCGTTGTAAATCCCAAGTTGAAATCTGGATTAGAACCATGAACCACCGGCGCCACATCAGCATCATCGGCAGCGGTAGAGTGTTTTTTCGGTCGTATTATATTATACGGATTATCATCGGGGTTACTAGAATTATCTTTTACAAACATCATCGTGGGACCTGCTGATCTTGTATAATCATCAGAATATCTTGCTAATCTTATTACTGTTGTAGCAACGTCGACATCTTTCTGAATCGATTCGATATTTTTTCCATCAATCATATAAGTGGCGCTATCAAACAGTGCCATGCTACCATTGTTGACAAAACCAACTTTTACTACATCTTCGTAATTATTATCATCCGTTTTTACAATTATACCTTCTACCTCAATAAAAGCCTCAGCGGGTAAAATGTATCTACTTGTATCATGAACTTGTAGTTCAATTCTTCCACGTTGATCTGGTAATCGTGCGTCATAAGAATAAAACTGATAATCGCGTACAGACTCATCTTTAAGGACAGGTGCTTCCATGTCAAATGCTGTGTCGGACATGCGCTTGAACATTTTATTGTAATTATTTTTCGTCTAACACGTTGATTACCGCGTTCGGGAAATTCCACTTCGGGGAATTCCACTTCCGGATATTAAACTTGAGATATTATTCCCTGGTTCACCTAATCCCTGATCTGCTAGTTCTGCTAGTTTTTGATTTGCAGTTTGATTTATTATTTTACTGACATCTGCGGGCATCACTTCAGTACTCGGTAATTTTACTGGTTGTCATTTTCATGGTATTAATCGTGTTAGTCTATCTTTGATCGCCGAGACCGGCTAACCAGCAACATTGATAATTGCACCAGGAGCTTTTTCACGAACAACATCGATAGCTTTCATCGATAATTGTTTTGCTACAGGTGCTACTTTTGGGGCTATCTTTGTAAATAATCCCCGTACAACATCACCAAGTCCATCTCCGTAAATTGCTCCGTAGACTGGCAGTCGTGAGTTTACTACTCTGACCGGTACAGGTCTACGATAATTATTATGTATGATCATCTTATCTTATTTATCATTTATCTAATCGCGGTGACTAATCATCAACGAGCTCATCGATAAGTTCTCGGTAGTAGTTAAGGGGGGCACTTTACGTACAATGGGAATTAGCATTACAGACCCCCCCTGGGTTAGATTACGTACAATGGAAATTTAACATGGCGAAAAGTCGTGGGTCAGATTACGTACAAGGGGAATTAACATGGCGATAAATCGTGGGTCACTCTACGTACAAGGGGAATTTAACATGGGGAATAGAGTCTGGGCTTGTTTAGGGACAATGGGAATTGAACATGGGATTTTTTTTTAAAAAAATATTTTTTTAAAAAGGGGTAGGCAATGGAAAGACTATCTCTTTTCGAGAAATATGGCTGGCCCTGAAAAGGGCCTTTGGGTTTATGTTAATATTAATATTAACATAGATGGCATCTGTCACATCTTCTTCTTCTTCTTAAACTCCTTCTAACTGCCGGTCCATACACAAGTGCCCTCTTGAGACATCCTTGTCTTTCTATATAAACTCTCCTCATCCATAGACTTGTATCTGTCCTATCAACAACAGTCCACTTGGACCGGACATACATGAGCATGTCCGTCCTGAACATCATTGTTGACACAAGGGTTGAAGATTGAACGTCGGTCCACATCTTGAGGCTCCGAGAAACAGGTGAATCAATGCAGTGAACTGCGCTTATTTATAGGCAGAGGTAGGATTGAAACGGATTGAGTTCATTCACCAATCCGAACACGCGTTACAAAATTCAGCCAGCCGCATCCAATCCGAAGAGAGCAGTCTGTGACGTCACGTAGTCAATATAGATTCGCTAGCGCTTGTGTGCAGTCAATCTATGCGACAGTGATTCAACATGACGGAAACTCAGAAAACGATCCAATGGGGTGCACCAGCAGGGGAGACCGCCCAAGGGAACCCGGACTTACTTTCAGAAGAGGTGAATTGGGATTTTGTGGATTTTCTCTCTTCGCAAGAATTTGTTCCGGAACCTGCGTTACCTTCTTCATTACCGCAAGTGGAGAATTTTAGACAGAGACAGAAAGAAGAATTGGAGAAATTTATACAACGACAAAAGGAAGCGGAACAGGCTTTTCTCCTACAGCAACAGCAAGAAGAAGAGGTAAGAAAAAAACAACAGCAGCAACAGCAAGAAGAAGTAGCAGCAAAGAAACAAGAGGGTGAAAATCAAACGGTCACGGTACTGTTGGACATTTTAGCGGAGTTAAGAAGTCTGAAACAAATGTATCAGACTTCGTTATTACGACCGAAGAGAATACGACCTTCCCGAGCTAAACACGTCAACCCTGTGACTAAGCCTACCGTACCACCCTTAGTGATTTCAACTCAATCATCATCAACATTACGTAGTCCAGAAGTAGGCCTTGGCCGTGGCAAAGGCTTAAGGCAGTTAAAGTTGATTGCTTAAACTCACCCCTACAACAAAAAAGGCCCTTTTCAGGGCCACCCACATTTCTCGAAAAGAAATACAATTTCAATTTGCCAATAACTCCAAAAGAAAAAATAACCCACCCATTTTACCCTTATAGTACGTGTCTGTGTATGAGTGCGTGAGTGTACGTTCTTATTTTAAAATCAAAACTCAAAGACACTTACCTTATATCATTAATTTATTCTTTTCTCCATTTTTTTACAATCCAATTCACAATACACAACACAACACTTTAATTTAAAGTTCATTTACTTCTTCTGTCTCCTTGTTTAGTCTCTCTGTTTTTTGAATTTTTTCACCCTCACACTCTTTTCCTCTTCTTCCTCCTCCTCGCTTTCTTCCCTTCTTCTTTTTTTCTCCTGTTTCTTTTTCTTCACCTGTCTTCTTTCTTCCTCATAAGAATCCCTCTCTTCCTCTGAAGAATCCCTCTCTTCTTCTGAAGAATCCCTCTTTTCTTCTGACTCCTCTTGTTTCCTTTTTGGGCAATCTGGAGACCAATGTCCTTTTTCTTTACAATAATAACAGGTATCTTGACTTTTGTCTTTTTTAGTCCCTGTTTTTGTTCTTTTTTGACGGTCTGGACACTCTGAAGAATAATGCCCTTTCTTCTGACAGATATAGCAAGTATCTTGACTTTTATCTCTAAAAGAAGGAGAGTAGTCCGTAGGCTGGTCTGAAGAGAATTTTCTAATGATGAATAGTGAAAGGACAAGACACACACCCTTTTATATACGCTGGTCTGCTATGACTATAATGAAGCTCATGGTGTTTGAACTTGAGTCATTTGACTTTTTGCTTTCAAGATGAAACGACCTAATTCATTCGAGAAGAAAGAAGAAGAAAGTAAGAGGCAGAAACGTGATCTATCGCCTCGAACCAGGGCTGAAATCTTGGCACAAATTCATACCAGTGATTTTGAAGAGGACATGAGTGAACCAGAATTTGAAACCTCTAAACCAAGTTCACCACCCTTAGTCAACCCTGAAAAATACTATTCCATTCGAGAGACGGAAAAGCGCTCCTCTAGAAAATTTAGAACCACGGCTTACAAATACACAGTGAAGTTTAAAGATTTCAAGGCTGAAGTGCCGTTAGAGAAAGCAGAAGTGTTCATCACTGAGGTGTGGGATTCTTTGCTCACTTCACTCAAGCAGCAATGTCAACCCAAAGAAGACGATCGCTTGAGACTTTGCATACAACACGACGGTTTGAAATCCCCTGTTTGGATCGAGTTTAGCACCCCTGCAGTATTGACCGCTTCCAAAGTCATGGACAAGATTCAACACGTGCAACAATCTAATGACCAGTTTGACATCACCGATGGAAAAGCCACATTGGACATGACCCACGTCTCTCCTCCTCAAGGAACTGGACGCAAAAAGATGTTATTGGTGGACGACCTTCGCAACACCAAAAAGAGTCTCGTCCGAATTAACAACTCTCATGACCAGATGTGTTTAGCCCGTGCCATCGTGGTGGGACGAACCTATGCCGACAAGAACGACACGGTAGAATGGAAAAGAACCTGGAACACTATTCAACGTTCCCATCGAGCCAAACAACGAAACGAAGCAGAACGCCTGTTGCAACAAGCTGGCCTGTCCAAAGACACACCCTGTGGCATTCCTGAGATGCAAAAATTGCAAGATGCCCTATCTCCACGCTACACCTTAAAAGTGTACCCTCAAGAAATGCGCGGGCCTCTGTTGTTTCGAGGCCAACATTTTAAGGACGGAAAATACATTCATGTTTATTATCACGATGACCATTTCGATACCATTACCAGTATCACCGGATTCCTGGGATACAGTTATTACTGTGAGAAATGTGACCATGGTTATAATAATCGAGAGCAACACAAGCATTGTGGATTGAAATGCTCAGGATGTTTGGCCTCTTTACCCTGTCTGAACGAAGAACCAGTGCCTTGTTCGACTTGTCTGCGCACGTTTGTTAGCCCTACTTGTTACCAACAACATCTGAAAACGCAAGGTTCACACAAGAAATGCGCTTGTCAACTCCTGAGATTGTGCCCTACGTGTGGACAAGTCATACGTACCAATAATACCAAGGCACACGTATGTTCAGGAAAGAAAAAATGTCACATTTGTCACCACATCGTGGACTTGGAACACCAATGTTACGTGCAAAAATACCAACCCCCACCAGAGAAAGAGGACAGTCACAAGAAGAAAGGTAATTTCATCTTTTTCGATTTCGAATGCATGCAAGAGACCGGTATTCACATTCCTAATTTCTGCGTGGCTCATCGAGCGTGCGAGAAGTGCATTCAAGAACCTATCTTCAGTCATTGCCCTCACTGCAGCAAGATTCCTGGAGGGCGTGAAAAAATCTTTCGAGGACCGAACACGTTAGCCGATTTTGCCCAATGGGTCTTAGACCCCATCGACAAGACGTGGAGCCAAGAGGACATCGAACTTTACGGAGATTGTCATCGTCATGCCACAGTGATGGCTCACAATTTCTCCGGATACGATGGACAGTTTCTTCTCAGATACTATACGGAACAAGGCACCGAGCGTCCTAAAGTGACTTTGAACGGAGCCAAAATCATTTTCATGCAAGTGGGACAAGTACAGTTTAAAGATTCGATGAGTTACTTGGCCATGCCTTTGAGTCGAATGCCTAAAACGTTTGGAATGACAGAAATGGCTAAAGGGTACTTTCCACACTTTTTCAATACGGAAGCCAATCAACATGCCGTTCTACCCCATTTGCCTGAGTCTCACTATTACGACCCCGACAACATGCGAACCGAACAACGAGAAGCTTTCTACGCTTGGTACCAGATTCACGCCTCGGACCCTTTCGACTTTCAGGAAGAAATGCTAAAGTATTGTCGTTCCGACGTGGACATTTTACGGCGTTGCTGTGGAAAATTTCGAGAACTGTTCATGGAACACGGAGGGGTCGATCCTTTGAAAGAAGCTTGCACCATTGCCAAAGCGTGTTCCCTAGTGCATCGACAACGATTCATGCCTGAAAACACCGTGGCTGTCATCAGCCCTCAAACGACCCACTTTGTCAAACGTCAATACTCGGTCAAAGCCCTACGTTGGTTGCATTACTTGTGCGACAAGGAAGACAAGTGGATTCAGCATGCCCGCAACGGAGGGGGCGAAAAGACCATCGGAACGTATTCGGTCGATGGTTGGGACTTAGAAAACCCCAAGATCGTGTACGAGTTTAACGGTTGCTTATTTCACGGATGTCCTGTTTGTTACCCTGACCGTGGCACTAAAAATCAGTTTTTGCAACGAACCATGGAAGACTTGTACCAGGACACTTGTCAGCGGCGCCTAAAGTTGGAACAGGAAGGATACCAAGTGGTGGAAATGTGGGAACACGAGTACGATCACCGTATGAAAACCGATCCGGAGTTTAAACGCCTCGTGGAAAGTTACCAGTTCATGGACCCGCTGAACCCGAGGGATAGTTTGTACGGAGGAAGGACCAATGCCACCTGTTTGCTGTACCAAGTCGACGAAGAGAAAGGAGAAGAAATCAAATACTTCGACGTGTGTTCGCTGTATCCCTACGTGTGCAAATATTGTCGCTTTCCTGTAGGGCACCCGCAATTGTTAACGGAACACATCGACCTGAAAAACATTCGACAATACGAAGGCTTGATCAAGTGTAAAGTTTTGCCTCCCACGAACCTATACCATCCCGTCTTACCTCACCATTGTCAAGGCAAACTGATGTTTCCCTTGTGCCGTACTTGTGCCGAAACGTGCAACCAAGACCAGCCTTGTCATCACAGCCAGGAAGAACGGGCCTTGACGGGAACCTGGGTCAGCGTAGAATTGTTCAAAGCTTTGGACATGGGATACCAACTGTTAGAAGTGTACGAAATTTGTCACTTTCCCAAGACACAACAATACCACAAGGGTGATCCCAGTCAGAAAGGCATTTTCGCCGACTACGTGGATGCCTTTTTGAAACTGAAGCAAGAAGCCAGCGGCTATCCTTCCTGGTGTCACACTCCCGAAGACCAAATACAATTCAAAGAGAAATACTACGAACAAGAAGGCATCACTTTAGACCACATCGAGAAAAACAAAGGCAGGCGGTCGTTTGCCAAAGTGATATTAAATTGCTTGTGGGGTAAAATGGCACAACGACCGTGTTTACCCAAGACGGAATATTTGACAGAACCTTCCCGCTACTTCCAGATGATTCACGACAAAACCAAATACATGAAACACGTGGACGTCGTTCGCGAGGATTTGATCTTGGTCAATTACGAAGAAGATCTGGACTTTGTACAAGACGACCCTTTTGGAAATGTCATCATTGCGGCTTACGTGACAGCCCATGCTCGCTTAAAATTGTACGAAGCTTTAGAACTGTTAGGGGAACGCGTCCTGTGCTTTGACACGGACAGTTGCATTTACATCCATCACCCGATTCAACATCACCCTAACATCGAAGGAGACCGTTTAGGAGCCTGGACAGACGAGCATCGCGACGACAAGATTCTAAGTTTCGTCAGTGGCGGTCCCAAAAATTACGGCTACGAATACCGTGACAAACAAGGAGAAGTGCACACGACGTGCAAAGTGAAAGGACTGACTCTGAATCATCGTACCAGTCGAGTGGTCAACTTTGGGGTATTGAAAGAAGCCTTGCAATCGGGAGAGGATGGAAACTTTAAAGTGACCACTCACCAACCTAACAAGATTGTACGTTTACCCACTCACCACATCGTCAGTCGGCCCTTGGAAAAAGTCTATCAAATCGTGTACCAGAAGCGCGTTCGACTTCCCAATCATTTCACCTTACCGTATGGACACGTTGGTATAAAACATTGGTTGTAAGAGGATAGTCACCCACCAGAAAGATGACTTCGCCACAGCAAGAATCGAGTGAGAAACCCGATGAGAACTCCAAGTTCAAACCCTACCATTTTCCAGTCTTCTTACCTGACTATTGTGATTGTGCCCGTCGATTGGACACGTTTCAAAAATGGCCTACGGATAGGGAAGGATTACCTTCTTCGCATGTTTTAGCTAGAACAGGATTTGTCTACTTGGGACCTGAGTCAGGATTGGGATACGAGGTACAGTGTTTCGCTTGCGGATTGAAGTTACGAATGGATCTATGTATCTATAAAGATTCAGCTATTCTGGAGCATACTCGATGGTCTCCGCATTGCCCTTACCTTTCTATGGCCTTTCCACCCATCACACTACGGTACAATGTTGACGGTACCTTAGAGACGGTACCTTCCAGAACAGGACATAAAAAACGTAAAAAAGGAAAGATGTACAAGCTGGAGACTGCATTGCGACTAGTATAAAAAGGGGCTATGGTCAAGATCGATAGTTCATTGTGACTACCAAGACCGAGCAAACAAGATGAATACTTTCAGAGAAACACAGAACAAGTTGTTTAGAAAGGCACAATTCAAGTGTGAGGCTTCGGAAGTGGAATGCGATTGTGAGCCTTGCGATGGGTACGATGCTGTACGTTGTGACCTGAGCGATGCCGTAAAGCATCATGGGAACTTTAGTGTCCCTACCCCTATCATGGAAAGGGATGCTGTGCGTGTCAAACCTGAGGGATGCGAAAGCGATGCCGCTCGTCCTCTTGGACATTTTACTGGGTTTCGTTTTAAAGGGGAATGTTCACCTTCACGTCTACCCCCCTACGGATGTCATCCAGCCCTGAGCAAACTCCTACCTATGTCACTTAATCCTCATCGAAACGAACCTGTGAAAGATGAATATTCGTTCCCTGTGCGTTTGTCGGAATACTGCGACTCTGAAAATCGTCTTCAATCGTTCAAAGGAAAATGGCCTAAGTATCTGGGAGGACCGACCCCCGAAGAATTAGCCAGAGCCGGATTTTTCTACTTTGGCGAAGGAGATAAAGTCAAGTGCTTCAGTTGCGGTGTGTCACTTCACCACTGGGAACCGCAAGATTCGGCCTACGTAGAACATGCTCGATGGTCACCGAATTGTCATTACTTACCCTTAGTGGGACCGAGACATTGAAGTAACTTACCATGTCGTTGACGAAGAAGAAACCAGATTGGCTAGGAGTCAAATGTTGGACATCACCGAGACCAGTATTTAAACTTCATTTCGAAAACGATATTGAATGATTACCTAAAGAACTGCAAGAGAAGATTTACAAGGAAGTTTGGCAGGGGTTTGCCAGAGTGAAATCTCAATGGGTCACTGTAGAACTTTTGTGTCGAGAAATTCATAAGAGGAAAGTGAAAAAAGTCAACCAGTGTGTTAGATTTCTTTGGGTCAAGGGTGCATTCATCCTATTATATCGCTTTAGACCGTTTACATCAAAAGAGTTCAGTGACATTCTTGGACGTTACCCTGAATGGCACTGGTCAGAAATTACTCACTATGTGGATAACTTTTGTGAATTGTACAGACTAACCTATTCATGAGTACTTTACAAGAGAACATTCGTGCTTTGCCTGTGGAATTGAGAGAAAGGATTTACCGAGAGCTGGTGAAAATACAAGTGAAACGTAAAGAACAATTGCATCCGTTACGTCACCAGATCTTTAACCACTGGTACCTGAATGGTATAAGAGAACTGATTCGTCAGAAATTGTTTCAATGGTCAGACCTTGTTCAATACTTTCAGGCCCCGGATGATTCACGTGTTGATCATTTTGGTTACTTCGAGATTCACCTAGAGCAACCCCTTGAGGAAGACGAGGTAAAGGATTACCAATATTTGTTACGTGGAATCTACTTAGCGGAAGAGGAAACTTCTAATCGAGCTCTGACGTTTCGGTTACAGTATGCAAGATTTACATTCCCAACTGGAGAACGAAGATCACTGGCTAGAAAGTACGTGTATTCTTTTCGAAACAAAGAGACTATAAAAAACAGGCTGCTATGCCACGACTTATGTCGTATGTAATCCAACAGATTCCGTGGAAGGAACTCAATGACCATATTCAAACTGTGGATCATTACCATCGATTATTACAAGAACTGTATCCATTCAATTTGGGACGACAAGTGGTGTGTCTTAGTGACTTCTTTTCTGGAATTTCGTTTACCAGCCGATTCTTTGTGGACTCTTTACGATCAGTACTTACCACCTCAATGGCCTTAAATGGTCACGAAAAACTCCTTTTGCTCAAAGCCTTGCGGTTTCATCTGGATACTTCTCGACCTCAACAGGAAAAAAAGATTCGTCAACTTTTAGCTACCCAAGACGTGTATGACGATGTGTGTGTAGCTTGTGACTTACATCCCCATTGGACAGATGTCCGTGCCTGGAAAGAATGGGGTTTTGAGGCTTGGACCCAAGAAGTGGCCCAGTATGCACGAGAGTTGTTCAAGGAAAAAAGTTACTTTTCAACCCGTGTTAGTGACGGTGCCAGAAGAACTCATCACCCAGGACAGGACTGTCGTGGACAGGCCTGAAAGACCCTTTCGGGAGGACACTTGTGTGACCTTACCCCCTACTATAGAACTGGTTAGAACATTACCCAAAACATGTTGTTGTACAGACACTTGTGTTTATTCCACGTTCATAGTTATCATGTGCCTTTTATCCTTGTACTTAAGCCTTTGGCTTTTATGTATTTTTGTCTTTCGTATTCATGTTTGAAACATTCAATAAACGTGTTCTGAAAAAGTATATAAACTCTTGTCTTGTTTGTTTTTCGTGTCACAAGTGACATTTCTCACACCATGACTACCTCTGCTGTCTCTGCTCCCTCTTCCTGTACTGTCAAAGTCATCGACGAACACTTAGATCGTGCCAGTTGGGAGGCTTTGTATCTTCGCCATCCCTTTAACATGCTCATTGCTGGACCTAGCGGTTCAGGCAAAACCGAATTTGTCAAACGTTTGATAGAACATAAACATCATTTGATCGATCGGCCCCCTCAACGAATCGTGTGGTGTTACAAAGAGTGGCAATCGGCGTACAGCCTCTTGCGAGAAAGTCAAGGCGATTCCATCCTGTTTGTGGAAGGCATTCCTAAAGAAGACGACGGCATCGTCTCTGACTCCCGTCAAACCCATTTGGTCATTTTCGACGACATGTTAGGAGAAGACGAAGAAGAAATTAAACTGTGGTTCACGCGCAAAGGGCATCACCGTAATGCCAGTGTCGTTTACATCACCCAAAATTTGTTTCAACAAAGTAAAGCCCATCGCACCATCAGTCTCAATGCGCATTACGTAGTCTTGTTTAAAAGCCCTCGAGATAAATCGCAAGTGCAAGTCTTAGCCAAACAGTTAGGAACGCCTTGGCTGACTCAGGCGTACGACGATGCCACTCAAACGCCGCACGCCTATTTACTCGTCGATTTGAAACCTACGACTCCTGAGGATTTGCGATTTCGTACCCACTTGTTTCACCACTGGTGCCAAGACGGAGGGCCTGTCCTGTACACGTCTCCGTCCTCGACTTCATTTCACTCCCCATCAAAAAATCTATAAAAACCTCAGACCCTTTCTCGTCTGTCTCACTCTCAGTGCGAACATGACGTCCCTTCAGTCGCATCTTCCCGTCAAATTGATTCGTGCCTTGTATGGCATCAGTCGAGAAAAAAATCCACAAACACGAGCTCGTGTCTTAGAAGCTAGTCTCAAAGAAGTCTTACGATGGTTCACGGTGACGGCACGTCAAATACTCCAAGGAATCATTCAGATTCCTCGTCAAACCCAACGCTTTTTCGATCGAAACAAAGTCGCTTTGGTCCAACTGGCCGATCCCCGCATCGACACTCAAACCAAAAAACAAATCATTTTGAAACCTGGAGGGAGCGGTACTCTAGGAGGGGTCATCATTCGTTCACTCTTAAGATGGGATCCTAATGCCCCCAAAGTTATCCCCAAGACAAAAGTCCAACGAAGCCCCAAGAAGAAAAAGACCAGGTCCCCAAGAAGAATAACTTCTCCAGTGGCAGGACCCTCCTCTTACCAGACACCACCCCGGAAAAAGAAAAGAAGCCCGCAGAAAAAGAAACAGAGAAAAAGTCCTCAGAAAAAGAAAAGTCCACAGAAGAAAACTAGTCGCAAGAGAGGCACTTCGGCCAGGACGCAACCTTACACTCGCAAACCACGACCTGCCACAGCGGTAACTGCATCTCCGGCAGCCTCACGTTTATCCACTTCTCCGTTGATGTCACCAGGAACTGAAGAGTACTTGGAGACGTTGATCACACCAAGAACTTCTCCGTTGATGACCCCCAAAAGAACTTCCCCAGTGGCAGGACCTTCCAATTTAGCGGCAGTGGCTGCTGCTCACAAAGTACCTTCTCCCAAAATCAAAGTCCATGAAAGATCGGGCATGTTACAAAGTTTACTGGATTTGTCCAAGCAAGAACTGGCTCGATTTAGTCCGTTGCGTACCCCTCCACGACGTGTCATGCCTGTCCTCAAACTGATACGACGTAAAGACAATCAGTGGCGACGCGTTCCAGTATAAAAAAGGCTTGTGACCGAGTAGGGTATCAGTGTTTTTTTGGTGCTCCTGAAGACTCAAAGATGTCACCCTCCAGAAAACCTCAAGGAAAGAAAAGGAAAGGACTGCCACCACGTTTAGCCAAACATGGGGACCTGTTATCTGTCCTGTCCAAAGCTTCTCCACCCCTACGAAAAAAAACTCATTCAAACGGCCTCCAAAGAGGTCATCGATACCGTGTGCGAACGTTGTTTGAACGTTTTGAAAGGCACGATCGCTTTGTCCAAACACCAGAAACAATGCTTAAGCAAGCATCGTCACGTTCTTCGCAAAATGGTTCGAAAAAAAATTCCCATTCGTCAAAAAAAGAAGATGTTGGTCCAACGTGGAGGCATTTTACCTCTCTTGTTAGGTCCCATACTGAAAGGAGTCTTGGGAACCATGTTGGGAGGACTGGTGGGAGCAAAATAAAAAGGCCCTCGGAAGTCCTAAGATCTCAGATTCGACCCCTGACAACCCATGGAAGGACGAAAACTATCTTTAGTGCCTTACAAACGATGGCTGGAATACCATCGGTGGCAAGAACACACCCCGCATTTACCTCCCAATCCCAATTTGAGCGAGATGTCCCAGTTACAACACGAATTACAGTCCTTGATGGATCGCCAAGATTTGTCCAAAACAGAAAAATCACAAAAGTACAGTCAACTCTTGCAACGACTGCAACTCTTTCACCAGAAAGCTTTAGACGAAACAGCTCTACCCACTCTGAAAGATTTTAAGGCCTTGATGAAAAGTCCAGCACCATCACCAGTACCAGTACCAGTACCACCAGTACCCGTGACCAAGACAGAAAAAGGAGAAGAAGAGGAAGGGTTTCAAACTCCACCAGAAAAAGTACGCAAGTTAACAACACCACCTACCTCCAGAATTGGATGGATTAAAAAGATGATGGCCACCCCTTCTTCCTCACAAGAGAAAAAGAAAGTGAAGACAGAAGTGAAGACAGAAGTGAAACAAGAACCGATATCCCCCGCTCAGACATCCTTCTCCTCTTCGACACCTATTGCTGGCCGCACACGCAAAGCATTGCAATCCAAGAAAATACCCCAAGAGAAAAAGAGTAGCATCCTCCAAGAGTGGGTGTCTTATTAACACACCAACCAACACAAAAAAATGGAAAAAGTCTTAGCCAGCATTTACTACGATCCCTCACATCCTGCAGGTTACGCAGGAGTTCAAAAATTGTATCGTGCTGCCAAAACGCGACTGAAAAGTCTCCGTTTACCTCAAGTGCAACGATGGTTAAAAGAACAAGCTACCTACACTTTGCACAAACCCATTCGACGCAAGTTTGCCAGAAGTCGCACCCGAGTGGAAGGCATCGATAATCAATGGCAAGCCGATTTAGCCGATGTCTCTCATTTGGCCAGCTACAATCGTGGCTACAAATATTTGTTTTGTGTCATCGACGTCTTTTCCAAATTTGCTTGGGTCGTACCCTTGACTTCCAAATCGAGCAGCGAGTTAGTGCGAGCCCTGCAACGGGTGTTGAAACAAAGCGGTCGTCACCCTCTTCGATGGCAAACGGACAAAGGCACCGAATTTCTGAACCAAGCTTTCCAAAAAGAATTAAAGAAACGTGACATTCATTTTTTTACCACCGAGAATCCCGAAACCAAAGCCAGCATCGTGGAACGTTTTCAACGCACTTTGAAAGAACGCATGTGGAAATATTTTACGCATCACCACACTCTGAAGTACATCGACATCTTACCGCACCTGGTGCAAGCGTACAACCAATCTTACCATCGAAGCATCGGACGTGCCCCGCAAGACGTGACTCCCGACAACGAAGTGATGGTGTTCGAGCGTCTGTTCGGTACGTCCCCGACGAGGGCTGTCCCCAAGAAAAGTGGAGAGTTGACCGTAGGAGATTGGGTGCGCATTGGCAAAACCAAACGCACTTTCGACAAAGGTTACTTACCTAACTGGACGACCGAATTGTTTCGCGTCACTGGACGAGTGCATGGCCGTCATCCTACCGTCTATAAATTGGAAGACATGAACGGAGAAGTGCTCAAAGGAACGTTTTATTTGCCCGAGTTACAACGTGTCACCAAAAAAGAAGACGACGTATACGACATCGAAAGCATTCTCGAACGCAGAACCCGTAAAGTGGGCAAACGACGTGTCAAAGAAGTCAAAGTACGTTGGAAAGGATATCCACCCAGTTTCGATTCTTGGTTCGACGCATCGCAAGTCATCGACTATAAAAAGAAGAAGTGACCATCATGCCCTTTCACACAGCAGACGCAGCTACGTCGACCACTCCTTCTTCACCTAGTTCTTCTGTGCAAGATTTACAAAAACAACCCTTGTGGGTGTGGTGCGGAGAACGTGTGCCTAAAACGCAAATCGTCTTTTTCTGCCAAATCTTCGTGGTGTATTGTGTCATCGGGGCAGCCATTGCCAATTTGAGTTTGCAACAAGGAGACAAACAATTGTGGACCATTTTATTGAGCAGTTGCATCGGTTACCTGCTTCCTAATCCCTCCCTGAAATTCTCCTCGAACGGGAACGTTGTGTCCAGTGCCAGTGTCAGTCACCACTCCAACAACAACAACCACAACCAGAACCCCATTTTGGGCGGAGACACGCCTCTGACGTCCAGTAATATCCCCTCGGACAGCCACAGAACTCTGGAATTATGAGTCACCAAAACCAATTTTACTTGACCTTACCCAGTGACAGTTCCATGGAGGTGTTCCCCAACAACACGTTGTGCTGTTACACGGCTAAATTACCTCAAGCCATCCCGTTAGATCACGAAGCCCATTGGGAAGTGGCTTTAGTAGAAATGATTCACCCGACCCAAGTCCTCAATGTCCTTCCCAATCAAAATTATTTTAAGGTGGAAATTCATGACCAACCATTGCAACTTGAGTTGGATAGGATTGGCACATATACCAATAAAACCTATGATGACAAAACTAAAACGTGGACCTACAACTTGATGATTCCCGCAGGCTATTATTTCAGCGGTCAACATTTGGTCAGCACCATAGCCACCAGGTTTAATGGCGTGTTCCATAAAGCTATGGACATTGTCAATAAAAGATCACCCTGGAGTACCACAAAACAGCTCGTCGCTTTCTGATGAAATTTCCTGAGGGGTCCAAAATCATGTCTTTCTATTTTTGTGATGGATTGTTTGACATGTTGGGCGGTGACATCGAGATGAGGAAGAGAGTAGAACAAAAAAAGAAAACCCCGAATTATCACTCATTTTCGACAACGAGTCTTTTGGCACGTTCTTTCGTACCCCAGTAGAACTGAATCAAGGACTGAATTTGATGTTCGTGTATTCCGATGTGGTGGAGTACAACGTGGTGGGACACACCTCCGTGCCGTTACTGCGTGTCATTCCTTTCAAAGTGGATTCTGCCACGAACGCTGACGAGGAAGGTGGAAACACTTATCACGTCCACCGCGAATTTGTCCATCCTCACTATTTGCCGGTCAGCAAGTCGTATTTGGACAAGGTCAACATTACTATAAAAGGAGATTTGGGACAAAATATTCCATTCACCAAAGGAAAAGTCACGGTGAAACTCCATTTTCGAAAACGGTTCTCTCACGACTCGTAAGTAAGTCATGTATCCAGTGTACCGAGGGGTTGCTCGACAGCGAGGACACGGTTTAGGAGACATGTTAAAATCGGCCTTTCGTTCGGTGGCCCCGGTGTTGAAACCGATGGTGACACGCCGATTGCACGCGTTGAAAGATGCCGCACTGACGCAAGGCAAAGAATTTCTCCAAAATGTCATCATCGACAAACAAAACCCTAAAGAAGCCTTCATGAGGGCTGGCAAAAATGTCTTGCTGCAAACGGGCAAAGACATTTTGGGCCGACGAGACACACCTATAAATGCCCTGCATTCAGCAAGGACAAGGCAGAAGGAGACGACGAAGAAAACACCCTTTCACTAGACTTCAAGCGAGAAAGGCCAAGAAAAGAAGAACCGTTCGAGACTTAGACGTTTTCGATTATTGAGACACAGAAAAAAATGATGCACCGAGAGTCTTGCGCTTGTTCCAAGACGGAACTGGATCTGTTTGCCATGCCCCCCACGATGATGACGATGCAAGAATCCCAGTGGGTGGAATTTCTTCCTATCTCCTCTTTGACGGATTCCGCTCCCATCGAGTTTGAAATCAAAGGACAGCCCGAAGATTACATCGATTTGAATAGCAGTTACCTGTACTTGAAAGTCCAAGTGATTGAACCACCCAACGCTAGCCTAGAAGATGATGATGCAGTAGCTCCCGTCAATAATTTCATGCATTCCTTGTTTAGCGAGGTGGACTTGTACTTGAATAACAAACTAGTCAGCAGCAGCATGGATACTTACCCTTACCGAGCCTACCTGGAAAATCTCTTGACGTACGGAAAAGAAGCCAAGAACACTCATCTGGATGCTTGCGTGGTATGGAAACCTGACCAAGCGACTAGGTTCAACAGCGTTACAGTTGCTGGGGATGCTCAAAATTTATCGGGATTTGTAGAACGACGAAAGAAAATTGCTGGAAGTCGTAGTTTAGAACTGATGGATCGCTTGCATTTGGACATGTGGTTACAAGAAAAGTATTTGTTGAACGGGGTGGATGTCCGCCTGAGACTGAATCTCAGCAGTGCCGCTTTCCATTTGATGGCTTCTATTGTTCCTGATCCCCCTTCTTACAAAACTGTCATTTAAGACGCCAGACTCTACGTGCGTCGTGTGGAAGTGTTACCTAAAGTGGCAAACGACATCAGTCAGACGTTGAGCAGAACGACCGCCAAGTATCCGATACGACGCGTAGAAGTGAAAACCTTCACCATTCCTGCTCTACAGCGATCCATGATCCAAGATCATTTGTTCCAAGGACAGTTACCCAAACGTTTGATCGTTGGTATCGTCAAGAATACAGCCTTCAATGGAGTCTACAACGAAAATCCTTTTGAGTTTAAGCATTACAATGTGTCCAAGATCGAAGTCAGTCGCGATGGCAAGACCTTGTGTACCCGACCTTTCGAGCCTAACTTTGGTGCAGCGAAGAATTATTTGAGATCGTACTTGTCCCTGTACGAAGCCACCGGCCAGTTAGGAACCAACACCAGTCACGGCATTACGTACGACGATTATGCAGGAGGCTATGCTTTGTGGGCTTTCGATTTCACTCCAGACCAAGGCAGCGACGAAGGACATTTCTACCCTATAAAATCCGGCCAGATTCGTGTGGAAATTCAGTTTGCGAGTCCACTACCCGCAGATAACACAGTGAACGTCATCCTGTATGCCGAATTTGATAATACGATAGAAATCAATAGTTTAAGAGAAGTCATTCTAGATTATTAGAAGCTATGGAAGACTGTTATCCCTCTTTACCTAGTGGAGAAACTTCGGACATGGAATGTGAGGAGACCCTGGAAAAAGAAGAAGTGATCATGATGAAGTCGAGATGGCCAGAACAAGAAGCCCATTTAGTCTGCTGTTTTGCCAAACACTTGGTCGACAAAATGACGGAATTGATCAAGAAAAATTGCTATGGATGTCAAAACGATCATCCTAGTCAAATTCAACACGATAAATGCCTAATGTTAAGTCAAGAAGAAAAATTGGACGAGTATCTGGACGAAGCTTGGAGTCTCATCTCGGACAAAGACGTGTTGCACCAGTGGTATAAAGACTTGCGTGAACATTCTTGTCCACCGTTAACCACTCAAGAGATCCATCGTATCGAAGCTCTCCTGAATCAGAGTGAGGAAACAGAACGAATAACCGTTTATTCGTCAGACATTTTCAAGCAAAAAGTCAGGATCGAATTGACGACTTATTATTACCTGTGAAGAAGAAAAAAAACCCACACAAATGGATACCTGGGAACTTTATTACCTTTTGAACCACAGTTCGTATACGTCTTCTTGGAATCCTGTCGACTGTGCTAAAGATGAACTCCCTCATCGCAAACCTAAAGACCATCAAGCTTACGTGATCAACACGGACGACAGTCATCTCCCAGGAACCCACTGGGTAGTCGTCTACTTTCCTCAAGAAGGATGTGTGGAATATTTCGATTCGTACGGATTGCCCCCTTTGGAAGACGATATCATTGATTTTATGAGAAGAAATGCTCAAACCACCCGATTCAATAACGTGAAATTACAAGGCACAGATTCCTTGGTGTGCGGACAATATTGTGTGTATTTTCTGCATCATCGCAGCCTGGGCTATTCCTTAGAACATTTAGTGACTCATTTCGATCCTCGTTCTTCTGCTAGAAACGATGTGAAAGTAGATCGATGGTTTTGTGACCATTATGCTTATCTTTTGTCTCAAGCTAGGAAACGTAGTGTCCATCAATGGCCTAATGATTTCCAACAGTGGAAATCACAATTTCATTCACAACGTTGTCAGCCCTGTTCAAAGTAGATTGTCAATTGAGAAAAAATTGTTTGATGTTATAGTGATGGATTATTGTTTAAAAATGTTTGAGTTGTTGTTTAGTGTTAAGTGATTTTTGAATAAAAAATGTTGTGTTTTGAAAAAAAATGCCTTTGTGGTTTGTTTAGCTATAAGAATGTTGGATTGATGCTCTTTCATTTCTTACTATCCCTCTCATGACACTCACTGAACATTGCGACTCAAAAACCGTGTGGGGGATGTTTTCCTTCACGTCCGCGCTTTGACTTTAAGAACCGGGGTTGTTTCAAGTCTAACTATCCATTGTCGACTCATCCTTCTACGAAGATGTGCTCCAAACTAGCTAAACTCAACGAAGCCTACGTGAATTTGCATAGGGTCAGACACAGTCTGATACCGAAGCCAGAAGAAATAGAGAATGTGAGAATGCTAAAAATCACTGAAGACCTGATAGAAGAGCTCTTCAGAGAAGAAATGAACAGGGAGAAAGAAGAATGGACAGAGAAGTACAGACTTCAGAGACAGCAGCAACAGCAGCAACAGCAGCAACAACAGCAGCAGCAGCAACCTGAAGCTGACAGAGGCTTTGTCGATTGTCGTATCGACACCAAAGAGTTCTTCTTCTCTTTCCGAAGAAGCAGACCTATCGCCAGAAAGTCTATCCTCAGAGGACATCGCATTCTTAGAAACTAAAAAGGAATGCCATAGCAAACAAAAAAACAGCCCTTTTCAGGGCTACCCCAATACTCTAGAAAAGAAATAACGATCGATTTGCCAATGTGTATGTAGAGTAGTGTGAATATAAACACTAACTCTTTCTTAAAAAATGTGAGGGTATGTGTTTGTGAGTTTGTATTTGTAAGTGATCAAGTACGTTGGTATGGATAGTAGATTAATATGATGTCATTTTTGGTGTTCGAGGTGTATATTTGGAGTTAGATTGGATTGCTTTGCGTATGTAAATAGTCTATTGAAGTGATTTATAAAAAATTTTAAAATAGTGATGGGTAGCATAAAAAGTGAGTGAGTGTTTCTTTTAGGTCCGCGCGTTGTTGTTGTTTTTTGGTCATGATCTAGGTAAGAGACAGAGTGGAAAAAAGGAAGGCTCTGTCTACCGGAATATCGGACTGGGAAAGGCAATTGATGATATCAAAAAGGCGGGCCACTTCGTCAATGCCACAAGACCGGGTGTCCTAATGTGACGTCATCGCTGCCGACCAATCGTGGCGGGAGTCACATACTGCTTGGTTTGACACCTGGGGCATTTCAATCCAACTAAGAAACACGAGTGTGTGGTGTGACTATTCCCACTCGTGTCTATTAGCCTTTCAGTCAGGTTGTTAAGAACTAGTTAGTCCTACACCTGAGTGGCTAAATTAAAAAGTACTCTTTGAGTACATAAAAGCCTGGGGGATGAGGCTCCTTTTCCTTTCCCCAGGAGTAATTAAAAATCACGCAGTGCGTGAATAAAAAAGTGGTACATGTTCAAAAGAACGAAAACCACTATAATCCAACTAACTAACTAAAGGTAAGATCAATTTTATGTTTTTTAGGGGATGTTTTCCATCACGTCCGCGCTTTCACTATAAATTGAAACTCGCTGGGCAGTCTAGCTACCCTTGTTGATTGATCAACACAAGAATGAATAGCAGAATAGTGAAACTGTTAGAACTCCAGATGCACCTGGAATATGCCAGGCGCATAGTACACCAACTATCAGCGGAGGCTATCGTAGAAGAAGCAAGAATAAAGAAGGAAGAGGAGGAGAGAAGAGAGAGGGAAGAAGAGGAAAAGAAAAGAGAAGAGAGGATGTCGTTCAATATTTCCGAGACAGAGGATTGGGGTGCTGAAGCGAATCATCCCGCCTCTGCACTCTCAAGACAAAAAGTAAAACGAGACTGGAGTCAAAGATGCGTGTGCGGCGCCAGGCCTGGAAGGTGCAACCATTAGATAGGTGCATCTGGAGTTATAAAAAAAAACAGCCCTTTTCAGGGCTACTCAATACTCTAGAAAAGAAATAACTATTAATTTGCCAATGTGTAAGTAGAGTAGTGTGAATATAAACACTAACTCTTTTTTAAGATAGTGTGAGGGTATGTGTTGGTGTGTTTGTGTTAGTAAAAACTCAGGTATGTTTGTGTGAATAGTTGATTATGGGTTTCTTAGCGTATGTGAAGAGTATAGTTAGAGTTGTATTATATGAAATGAAAAAGTAGGGGGATGTTTTCCTTCACGTCCGTGCGTTGTTGTTTTTTGGTTATGATCTAGGTAAGATCAATTTTATGTTTTTTAGGGGGATGTTTTCCATCACGTCCGCGCTTTCACTATAAGAACCCACAGTGTTCGTCGTTCGCACCATTCTACGGAATAACGGAAAGAAAATGGTAGCTGTATCTGACCTGTTCAACAACTTGAGACACAGTTAATTTTGGATAGTTGATGGAGTATATGTTGTGGAAAGAGTAGAAAAGGAATGGAAATATCAAGTTACAAGGGATTTTGTGACCAGACAAGTGAGGAGTCTGAAACTAGCTATGGATCTCCTTGACGGTATGTTGGAAGAAGAAGTGAAGAAAATAAGAGGATTGATTAACCCTCCCTATGTAAGAGTAGGTAGCTTAAAGGAAGCTCTGGATAATACAACATTAGTAAGATGCTTCCTACAAGATATATTAGTATGGAGTGAGTGGTCTTTTGTGAAATGGGGTGTTAACCAACTTATAAAAGCCGAGGAACTTATGAAACGAGTGCTGACCCAAGAAGTAGAGAAGATAAAGAAAAGGTGGACTAAAGAAAGAAAGGAAGAACAGAATAAGAAGAAGAAATTAGAATTCGACCAACTGAATAACAACTGGATGAAAATACAGGCCAAGTTCCGAGCCATGGGTCACCCGGACTGGCTGCCGGAAACAGAAAAGAAAAAGAAGAAAGGAATGATGAACAAAATAAGAGGATGGTGGAAAAAGTTAAGAAGTTAAAAGAAGAAGAAAAAAACCCAAAGGCCCTTTTCAGGGCCAGCCATATATCTCGAAAAGAGATAGCCTTTCAATTGCCTACCCCTTTTTTAAAAAAAATTCCCATGTTCAATTCCCCTTGTACGTATATTAACCCACAATTTATTCCCATGTTAAATTCCCCTTGTACGTAGAGTGACCCACGATTTATCGCCATGTTAATTCCCCTTGTACGTAGAGTGACCCACGATTTATCGCCATGTTAATTCCCCTTGTACGTAATCTGACCCACGATTTTTCGCCATGTTAAATTTCCATTGTACGTAATCTAACCCAGGGGGGGTCTGTAATGCTAATTCCCATTGTACGTAAAGTGCCCCCCTTAACTACTCTCGGTAAACACCGATATCCATGATGCCGCCGCGAAATAATCGCTGACAAATATCAGCTGTTTCATTAATTATTTCTGGTGAATTATTTCCGGAACGTTTTCCTCCTATACGAACTTCTGACCGTGACACGTCAATGAGAATATTATCGGGACAAATAATATTACCTCCGAAACCACTACCAGTAGTAGGTGCATCATGAAATTCTTCTTCTGGAGATTGTGGTCGAGGAGGTTATTGTTTTTTCTGTCGTTGAGGAATTTGTGATTTTTTCTGTTGCTGTGGAGTGTGTGGTTTTTGCTGTGGTGGGGAAAGTTGTATTTGTGGTTGTTGTGTTCGTGCATAATATCTTTCTATTGCGTCTGATAAGTCAATAAATCTAGGGTCGAAGTTTTTAGTTTGATCAAGATCATAGTCTATACGAAATATCCATCTTCGCCAGTTATCACGACTTTTAGCATCATCAGCATACTCGGATTTTAAAAATTTTCCTCGCTGATCATAAGATCTTACGATAAACTCAGCTAATTTATTTACGTCTCCAAGTCCCTTTATAGCATTATAACTTTTTTCGGTAAATTTATCTTTTGCATCAACCCTATCCCTTGCTTGCTCTGTTTCTGTTTCTGATACACGATCTTTTATATCACCTATTTCAGCACGAATTTTACCAATACCTTCAAGTATTTCTTCATCGACGGGTGGAGGTTGAGCCGCAGCTATATCAGTTGGAAGATCTCGTAAAATCTTCTTTGTCTGTTTAGTTCTTCTTGCTATTTTTTTCAGTTTGTTCTGCGGATTGTTTTAATACTGGAAAAATACCCTTTTTCCTCTCCTTCTCGTCCTCCTTAATATCTCCCCATATAGTTTTTTTCAGCAGCCTCTGAAGCTTTTTCAGTAGCTGCAGTGACGGGTTTAAATAACTTTTTAGTGTCTTCTTCGTACTCAACTTGTGCTTCCTGCTGTGCTCGTAAGTTTTCTCTAAATGAGTCTCTAACAGGAAGAAATTTCTTAATTGCTTCTAATCGTTCTCGTGCTATTCTTGTAGTATGAGATTCAGAGTGAACCATTATTTTGATATAACAATTTTTTAATTAATAGCAGCAGAGAAGGCGCGACCTCAAGTTGACGTAATTGCGTAAAGCGCGTGTTTAATAAACTAGAAAAAGTCACCAACGACAATAAAGTAATATTAATTAGAAAAATTCCGGAGAGATTTTCTCAGTAAAGTGTCGATGCTTTTCTAAAATTTTGTCGACGCTTTTCTTTTTTTCGATCATTTGTAGGAAGGCTTATTTTCGACATTTGGACGCTCCTACAAAAAGGTGGGTTCGCCCCCCCCCCCCCCCCCCGCCCCTCCCGCTGCTCTATCTTTTTGTGTCTTTTCACATTACACCATTGTATGTATCTTACTAAAGGGTGCTTTTATACACAATGGACATTTAGGCGATACTCTGATCATATGCCGTCACACTGCCACCTCTCCTGTCAACCATGCATTATGCATGTATTTGAAACAGAGGCTTTGAATTTGTAAGGAGCCTAGTTTGGTCCAGTGCCCCCATGCTATGTCTATATTTTCTTGTTCCACCTTGCATCTGATTCTTTTTGTAATTTGTTCCTTGTATTGTTGCCGAAGCTTAGTTTTATTTTTTTGATGTTATTGTAGATATTGTTATTGTATATATATATATATATATATATATATATATATATATATATATATATATATATATATATATATATATATATATATATATTGATTCCAGTATACATATATATATTTTTTAATTCTAAATATTTGTCCATTTCACGAAAATATGTTCCCATCTCCTCTTCGTCCGCTAGTCCTTTGCGTCTTTTAATTTCTTTCCTAGTAAGTTTTTCTTTTCTCTCTTATTCTGTTCTCTTAAGTCTGGTTTTTTCTATTTCTCTCCTTTCTATTTGTGTTGATCTTATCACATGGTTGTTTTCTTCTGGTGGTTTCACTTCTTCATTGTTGATGTTTCTCTTGGTTTTTCTTGGTTGTGCCGTTGGTTTCTCGATCATCTGCAATACCGTTTTTGAATAGGATTCTCTTCTTGTTTGCGGTGTTGTCATTGTTGTTGATGTTGATAGTAGTGGTGTTTCCTACAAATCTATAATCATTTCTACTCTCGTTTTTTGGTGTTATCAGTTTTGTTATTGGTGGTGGTGAGGAGCATTTGTGAGGTGTATGACCTGTTTTCTCACATCGATTGCATTTCTCTGAAGTAAATACAGCCCTTGTTCCATGATTTGATGAGAAATCCGTGCAGGAAAAAGGCTGGTTTAATCTTCGTGATGTCGTTTTCTTTCCCATCTCTATTATCCTTATTCCGTTTTTGATGGGCGTTAGTGGGATGATATCCATTTTTGAGTTCACACCCTTTATTTTTAGCTCCTCGTCGAAGCGTTTGACAGTAGCTTCTGAGGGGATCTCCACGGGGATATCCGACATATGTACTTCTATTGTCCTTTTTTGACATTTCGTAGAATTGGTTCAGGATTTTTTTACAATCACTTTCTCTTCTCCTATATTCATTTCCCCAAACGGTAATTGTTACGTGTTTAGGCTCGAATAAACAGTAACACAGAATGAGTGAAAACAACAAGCTTTCTAAAATTTAACAAATAATTTATTTTCCTGGAAAATTCTGTAAAAATGAAAAAAGCAGAAGAACTTACGGTTTCAAGAATAAAAAAAAATAATCTAAGAATAATCCACGAATTAAATTGCAGAAGTCCTAGTAATAAATGTTCTAATAATTTCAGGTTCGAATCCTGATGGAAAATCCAAGATGGATGACGATGATGTATGCTGTAGTCAGTACTGTGCTTATCTACAGTTCCTTGTAGGAATACAAATAATGGCACTCCGGTATTGGAAATCCAAATTAAACTTGTAAACAATGTCTTTCCAAAATCTGTGTGAGCATTTTTCAAATATTTCCAGAGAATAAAGAATTAATCCTTTTGAAATCCAACTGATCTGAAGAATTATAATAGCTCAAATCTGGCTACAAGAAATTAACCTGACATCAGTATGAAAAGCCCAAAAACTGAGAAATCTCTCTCAGAACAAAGATTATATTGTATCATAAGACGCACAGTTTCGAAATTTCCCCTAGTTGCCAAATCCGGGGGGGGGGGGTCACATGATCATGTTTATATCATATACACAGAATATGGCCTTGATTAGACCAATGATTTTATTCCCAGAATACAAATTTTAAAAAAGTGTTTACTTCTTAACCCACGTAGTCCCATCATGACCTTGACAACTACCAATCATTCTAAAATAAAATAGAACTTTGTTTACTAATTCTGAATCCAGTTCAGAATTTAGATCAACACCTGTTATTTATAAACTAACAGTCAAGGGCAAACAATTTTCTGAAAAAGTATCATCTCTAGTGAATAAATTTACATTAAAATAGCATGTAAGAAAAATAAAAATTTAAAACTGACAAACAAACAATTAAATTAAAAAATATATATATTAAATCAGATATACGTAACAGTAATATAGGCTTATTCCCTTTGGGTCTTAAAGTCCATCTGTCGAAGCCTTCCCTATTCAAGGAGTCTGTTAACTGAACAAAGTCTTTGTTAAAAAGCTGAAGTGCTACCATAATGCGTGACATACTGAGACTATTTTCCATAGCAATTTGGGACACGTCTATCTCCTGTGTGCCTTTCTTATAACTATACTCTAAAAAGTGTCCTTCCTCTGTCGCTATCCGCTTGGTGATGAAATATTTCTCCAGCTCTGGTGTTTCCTTGTACGACGCCATTTTTCCTCGTGCTGCTCATTGCTCACGTACTACTCACAAATATTTTGCATTGCATGATTGTGCTTCTGTTTAAGTATTTGTGGATGATCTTTGTAGTTCTGTGTAACAATATAAATTTCCCATTCTGTTTGTGTTTCTGTCACTGGTCACGTATTTCACATCATGTGCCCGGTGGACTTCGTTGCTGTTCGCTTTGTGCGTGTCATGGATCTTACTGCTAACGACGAGCGTCCAATAAACAAAGACGTCAAATGTAGACATTTATCGCTAAGGCGTCCTAATATGGACAAAACACAAACGTGACAGGTGCGTCATAAAAAAAAAATTTGACTATATGAGCTCGGGTATGAACAACCATACAGACGAATATACAGACGAACAGACATAGTGTCGATTTTCATTTTGTCATTCAGCCACCACGCTCGCATGTATATACGTGGTGATAATCATATTTTTAAGTAAATGTTCGTAAGTACAGAGTTCGGACAACGGACTTCATAAACAGATCATTTTCAAGAACGAATCCTCAATATGATAGGAATGTAGAGAGTAAAATACAATATCTTTGATTGAGCTGTGTACCTACCGTCACACCCTGACTGCTAACAGGACCTGAATCAGTTTCTATTTATTTTATTTCATTTAACATTTATCATCACGAGAGGTAATGTTAGTGGAAATGTGTGAGTGTTGCATTATTAGTTATATATCATTAAATGTAATGCTATTCGTGTACGTTTTGTTATTTGTCTTCGTCTCTAGAGTGACTTTCGCGTGTCCCAAATATTCACCCTCCCTATCTAACGTATTTGAGTAAGTGGGGGGGGGGGGGGGTCGTAACAACAGCTGCCTTAATGATCTTCTGTGAAATTTACCCTCGTATCTCCTAACTTGTGCGTTTCTTCTCCAGTTTCCATATTTAAAAGGCATTTAAAATCTAGACCATAATGGATCCGCTGTAAACTATCCATTATTCTTCAGATGAATTTGGGGGTCGTTGTATTCACTGTTATAAATTATTTAATGGTATTTGTTTTTTGTATAAAGCAATTCCTATTATGGAATGGTACAACCCTTGTGCGTGATATGCAGTATAGGCTGAATTTTGCACAGAAATAGCGCAGGGATGAAAATTAATTTAAAAACAGAAGAATGAGGATAAAATCTCAATGGAATACAGGTAACAATCATACGAAAAATAAAAGAACGATAGAAATTTTAAAAAACAAACACTGATACAACTGGGAAGGCTGATGAGCATATTTGAATTCTACTGGGTCCAAAGACACGTGTTATAGACACAAAGTACGCATAAATTGTGGTGTTTGAATCAAATAATCAATAGATACGATGCAGCATAGTCTGGTATATCTTAAACTAGGTGTATAACTCACGATTACTTATTTGTCCCCCACCCCACCCCAAGACCATCAGTAGGTTGTGTATTCAAATTCTTCCCAGAATGCATTGTTCAGCCGCAGTAGTGAATATCTAAAAAACGGATTTTGCTCTCATTGCCTTCGGACTAAATGATCTTTCTTATCCTCAAATTCAGTTAACATAGTTTACACAAGAAACTAAGAACGTCACTACATTTCATCGTCTCTGGATTGGTCTGGTATTCTATCAAGACAACAAGACAGATCTCTCTACAACTATTTTTCTATTTAAAAAAGAACTTAAGAAAAAAAAAATAAAAAAAAAAACATTAATCAGAGTAATATAAGATTCGAGATTATTTTATTCTGAATTTGAACCAATCAGAATTTTCTACAAATGGTTCATTTCGAACCAATCAACATTTCTCTTGCATACTAACGGTTCATTTTGTGGTAAGGGAGACAAGGACTTTTCTTGTTAATAATAATAATAATAATGAGGACTTTGTATAGCGCCTAATCTTTAGAAGCTCTAAGCGCTTTACAATATTAGACAACACATATAATATAAAAACACATATATAATGGTATGATTACAAAAACAAACACCATGAAATTAGAAAACATAAAAACATGCTGAGAATATTTAAGGTAGGAAACAATATTAGATCTTTAAGTTTGTTCTTGCAGTCGAAACAAGTGAGTTTTGAGAGCACTCTTGAATGGTATCACTATGTCTTTGTGTCTAAGTTCAGTGGGCAATTAATTCCACGTTGCTGGGCTCTGGTATGCAAAAGAACGCCGTCCATATGACTTTGTTTTTATACTGGGAATAACGAGTATACGATTATCAGAAGAGGAACGTAAGTATCTTGCTGGTGTGTACACATAGGTGAGGTCAGATAGGTATGTTAGACTGAATTATTATATTTTTAACGCATGCGTGTCTTGACACGAGTACTCAGATGCTGATTTTCTTAAGAGAAAATAACAAATATTGAATGATATAATTTAGAGAAAAACTTAAACATGTACTTAGAAAAGTATAGTGAATCCATGTACTTCAAACACTAAAATTCGTTGAACGCTGTAAAACGACGGGGACCACTCTAACATCATCATGTACTTGACGTCATCAAGTGAATGTTGTGATGTTACCCTGACGACGGAACGTTAAATTTTTTTAACATTTTATTGGTTTTAAAAGTCGGTGAAATCGTAAGATGCAACGAAGAACTGTACAATTACCATGACGCTACCTCTGTACTCTGTAGTTTGATGGTTTATAATTTTCTACAATTTTATAAAATCTGAAATGAACCAACATTATCGCTACGTTAGAACTTATGCTGGAACTATAAGGGCAGTTATACTAGACTGGAGCGGCACAACGGTTGACAAGTACGTCTTAGCTCCAGCTGCTGTATTTGTAGAGGTGAGTTTGTATATAACGCAACATAAACTAAACAGGTACATTTCTAATTTACCGGACTCTAACTTATCCTGAACATTACTGGAAATATGTAAAAATGCATAGTCCGTCCCCACCTCCAATAGGATGATTTTGCACAAAGTTTTATATAAAAGTTAGAAACGAGTCCCATTTCATCCCAAGTTATATATATATATATATATATATATATATATATATATATATATATATATATATATATATATATATATATATATGTATGTATGTATGTGTGTGTATATATATGTATATGTATGAGTGTGTATATATATATGTATATGTATGTGTGTGTATATATATATATATGTATGTATGTGTGTGTATATATATGTATATGTATGAGTGTGTATATATATATGTATATGTATGTGTGTGTATATATATATATATATATATATATATATATATATATATATATATATATATATATATGTGTGTGTATATATATATATATATATATATATATATATATATATATATATATATATATATATATATATATATATATATATATATATATTGATTCTGAGAATGCACGGTATAAAGAAGACGATCCAGTTTCATGGGTTCTTTGGATAATTCACAAGATACTGAAAAAACGATTCACATTAATCTCTACAGGCATGAAATATTGTGATGTTCTGATCTACCATGAATTTCAGATATTTCTCAGCTTCTTTAAAAACCAAAATCATATTGGTGTTCTTATCATTCTTTGTCTAATACTAATAGCAAGGTTGTTTTGGCACAGAACGTGCAGAACACTGCATCTAGTGAAGCAGAAGCCAGACTGCAAATTTTTTGTCATGTCAAATGTGTCCTCTTGTATCTGCTTACTTTTTCTGACTGGATGATATGTATGTATGTATGTATGTGTGTGTGTGTGTGTGTGTGTGTGTGTGTGTGTGTGAAAGTGTAAAACACGAATAGCCAGCATCAACGTTCAGTAACTGAAAGATACTGTCAGCAAAAGAATTTAGCCAGAGAGAAAGATATAATAAAGAGCACAAACTTTAACCACCACCTACCCCTCAATTTTCCTATCAGTAGATTAACTTCACTAATGTCGAGGATAAAAACGGGGGGGGGGGGTCCATTATGCTGGCCTGTGCTACTATAAACTGGAATACTTTGTTAAGACGGATGTTGGTGGGGCGCGACTGAACTCTTTCCTCCTACTTTACATCACTCAAATATATATTACCAATCTAATTTTACAATCTAGGCAAATAATCCACAAACGTGTTCGAAATTCCTAGGATCATTGATATGAGAACTAGAAAATTGCTAAGTAGCCAAAACAGTACTAAAATATCTTAATACTATTTGCAACTGAAAATCACGTCTATGTACAAAATTGTCAACTGAAGTGGTATGGTGGGCAGAGACAAGGCTACTGAAAATCACGTCTATGTACAAAATTGTCAACTGAAGTGGTGTGGTGGGCAGAGAGAAGGCTATTGAAAATCACGTCTATGTACAAAATTCTCAACTGAAGTTTTGTGGTGGGCAGAGAGAAGGCTACTGAAAATCATGTCTATGTATAAAATTGTATATGTACAAAATTGTCAACTGAAGTGTTGTGGTGGGCAGAGAGAAGGCTACTGAAAATCACGTCTATGTACAAAATTATCAACTGAAGTGTTGTGGTGGGCAGAGAGAAGTCTACAGAAAATGACGTCTATGTACAAAATTGTAAACTGAAGTGTTGTGGTGGGCAGAGAGAAGGCTACTGAAAATCACGTCTATGTACAAAATTGTCAACTGAAGTGGTGTGGTGGGCAGAGAAACATGGGGAGTATGTTCGCGTGTTGCTTTGGCATGCTCAGACGGTATATGCACATAGAAAGGACAGTTTTTAGTTTTGGGGGGAAATGCAGAATCCTTACATGAAGCAAACATATTTTATCTCACTCCTTGTTGATCATCGAGATTATGACTCCATAATGTGCAAGGCGTAAAATTAAAGTTAGGTTAAACTACATCTAAACTGATTGTACACACATGCTTCTTCAATGGGATTAAGAGAATCTACGTTGTGGTTTACACTGAGACAAAGAAATCCCAGTCAAGGGTTTATATTTGTCTCTCCCCCCCCCCCCCCATCGATATAGCAGCGTTGGGAGACAAAGAATATAACCACGCGACTGGGATTTCCATGGCTTGATACAAAAACCGACATTGATTATTTTTCTCACCCAATATTTTCCAGTTAAATTAAAACAACCCTGCACTTTTGTAATTTATTTAGCAGATTCAAAACACGGTATTCTAAAGGTACTATTATTTGCTTCTAACTATTTAATGGTCATCAGGTCTTGTACTCTTTTACGAAAATCTGAATAATTCTCTAAATAGAAACTAGCTTTATATGCCGTTCTTAGATAAGGGAAAAATCAAGAAAAAAATAGTTACAGTTGTTAATTGTTGGAAGTATGGAGCAACGAGTGCCTCGAGCCACGTGCAATTCTTGTTCAAAATACTGCTTATTTATACGAATATGTTAATGAGGGCAATGTGGCGACCTGTCGACCCTAAGTAAATAAGTGCTACGCATGAAAAACAGAAACATAAAATCATGTTGATTTTACTACTGTATTATCACATTTAATCCATGGATGTCACATGAAAATAACAATAATCAATTAATATACTATTTACGGATAACTTTTAACTGTAATCAATTCTAATATGGAAATAGCTCATGGTAAGGAATGGTAGGATACATTATAATACTCGGTACAGACTACTGTACAGTTCTAACAAAATGTAGTGACGGAGATTTCTAATTCATGATATTCTTGGAAATGAATATTTCCTTTCGTGGAAATATGGCAAGTGTTGCTATTACCAGAGATACGCTACACGGAGAACTTCTTGTGAAATAGCGTATGGACTGACGAATGAATCATTCTGATTGGTAAGTGCAGGACTTTTCATTTGTTTACAATATTTGATGCAACTAGGGGCTGTTTGAGGGTATTGGACTAAGATTGAAGAACGCAGGTCTGACATAAATACATTTCTAGTTGTTGCCGTCTTTGTGGAGGCTCTTGACAGATCTTGGATTTTTGTAGCCAGAGAATTGTATAGTTTGTGTGCCTAGAACAGTGTTTTCTATCATAGTGCGTTCTCTGCAGCTCTGTAAACTTTTAAGTCAGCGTCATTAAATGTAGCTAACAGTTCCTAATTCGTTTCACATGAACTATTTAAAACTAATCAGGTACTTTTAGCTACATTTTGATGACACTGACCTGAAAATGTACGGAGCTGGATCTACAGATAGGATAAAATTGCTCATGTTATGTCGAATGTATTATAGTTTCTAGCATACTACCAAATCGACATATGGACTTTTTTGTTGTTGTTATATTATCTGTTGTTTTTGTTTGATTTTATAACAACTCCGTCAGACAAAGCAGAAGACAACAAAGGTTTAATTTTGAAAGTAGTTCCTATAGCGTTGACACCGTGCTTGAGACGACCCGACTGAAAAAACCAGATTGAGATAAGAAAGTAAGGTTAGCAAAACAAATCGATATCTCTGTCACATGGGTGAGAATAATTTTACTTGTGTTTACTTAAAGGTTACGAACGTGCATGCTTTATTATAATTATTGGTTTATTTAACCTTAGTAATCAACTCTTGCATTGCTGTCCAGCACCCATAAAACAAAATTTGACACAGGACTTGTTGTGGCTTTTCACCGCGAAGCAACGAAAGCCTAAGCGAGCTGGAAAGCCTTTCATCGTAAGGACTACTTTTGGCACAAGGATTATTTACATTTAAATCTGCGATGGACTGTGGGATTAAGAGAGGCTGGGGAACACGTACGCATGTATTCTCAACTAATGGTCATTTTCCAAACCCCTAATAGCTTCGAGAAAGCATTTCACTTTTAACTGCAGCATTTAAACGACTATGTCCCCTTATTATTTTTCAGGTGTTTAAGAAGCACAAAGTTCTCATCTCCATGAAGGATGCAAGACCCCCACTGGGTCTAAGAAAAGACCTTCACATAAAGGTCATCACCGATTTACCCGAAGTCCGGCAAAGATGGAAAGATGTCCATGGAAAATATCCAGATCGAAGTGACGTAGACAAAATGTTTAAAGACTTTATCCCACTGCAACGTAAATGTTTACAACAATATACTGAGCTAATCCCGGGTACGGTTAAGTCCGTGAATATCCTAAAGAAGGAATTTAAAGTCAAAATCGGTAGTACGACCGGGCTTTATAGACCCATGGTCAACATTTTACTGAAAGAGGCCAAAAAGCAAGGATATATCCCAGACGCTACTGTCGCGAGAGATGAAATAATTCACGGTACACGTCCAAAACCATTTATGATATACAAGAACATGGATATATTAGACGTACATCCGATTCAAAGTGTCATAAAAGTAGACGACACAGTATCAGGCGTCCGTGAGGCGCTTGAAGCCGGATGTTGGGGGGTTGGGGTAGCTAGGTATAGCAATTATATGGATATTGACTCATTAGAACAAGAGACGAAACTTTCTCAGAAAGAAATTCTGCAACGTGTGGAGAAGACATCTCGTCTGCTGAGGAATGCAGGTGCCCATTACGTAATTGAGAGCGTAGCTAATCTACCTGAAGTGATCCACGACATTAACAGGAGGCTATCAACCGGAGAAAGACCTTAGTTATGGATATTTGTCCAGCCAAGCGAACAGAAGGCAGTAAACGAACAAACATGATAAAAGTATTATAAAGACGATGATGGTTCTGAAGAAAAGGTTAAGCCCTTCAAAAGATGTAATTTAACAATGTTTATCGTGTTTTCGAATATTCGCCCAGCCATGTGTGGATATATACATAAAGCTCCTTTAGTGACTTGTTTCGAAAGATCAAGTTTGATGAGGCATACAGATAGGTCGAGTCCGTTAGGCTGGCGAGTGTTCATTCGCCTCATCAAACGAGTTTCTTACCTTATGCAGAGCAACCACTCGTGCGGTTTTGCATTCACGACGATACCACATTCGCGCCTTCCATATAATTTTAGATATACAGTGTGAATGTAATCTAAAAGAGCGAAAGATTTATAAATGTTCGACTCGGTCTGTTAAAGAATATCAATGCAAAGATGGAAACATCTAATTATTTACAGTTTGTGTATGCCATATGGAAATATGGATTTAACATTTGTATCAAACGACAGATCATCAGTGTAAAAATAAATGTATATTTTAATCATATATATATATATATATATATATATATATATATATATATATATATATATATATATATATATATATATATAAAGAGAGAGAGAGAGAGAGAGAGAATTAAAAATATACACCAGACAGAACGGACAGTGCTATCCCTGGATTTATATAGGAGAATGCTTGATAATATTTGGCAGAATTAAAATTTTAATACAAATAATACATTCATACAGGTTTGTGACACTTTAATTAGTACTCCACGGAGATTCGAACCCAGGTCCGCGGGTAAACGGCACCCATCGCCTTGCCTGCACACACAAGCCAATATTCCCCCAGGACTGAGCACACATCACGAATAAATGGTGGTACTCAATCGGTGTTATATACACTCGTGTGTAGCAGACACACTCGCATGACGACCTGGTAATTAATTCTCATCTATCTACACAGTCATTCCAGTTAAAGAAATCAAGGTATATAGAATTAATTATAGAAAATTATAAATATACACCAGACAGAACGGAAAGTGATATGCCTGGATTCCTATAGATGAATGCTTGATAATAGAAGGCAGAATTAATATTTTAATACAAATAATACTGTCATTATATATATATATATATATATATATATATATATATATATATATATATATATATATATATATATATATATGTGTGTGTGTGTGTGTGTGTGTGTGTGTGTGTGTTTCTCTTTAATGGGCATTTATAAATAGTTTATCACTGTACAATGCACTCAAAGGAATGCAAAGAAAATACTTATTAAAATCAATCATGGTTACCGATTTCGACACTCGTATGAAATTGGATATAAATTATATGCACCACTGAATTTAATATGGCCTGTAAATCACATAACTTCTGAGATCGAGTATGAGCCTTGGAATTTGAGTCAGCCAATCAAAAACGACTACAATTTTGTAACGTCGTGTTTTGATCAGCACAGTGAGAAATCTCAATCTCATAGCATTAATACCTCAATCTCATAGCATTAATACCTCAGTCTCATAGCATTAATACCTCAATCTCATAGCATTAATACCTCAATCTCATAGCATTAATATCTCTAGGCCTGGATTCGAAATGTGAATATAAATATCCAAACTTGTTCAAAGCATTTAATTCTCTATGGTCCAAGATTGGCTTTACCGTATTGCCTAATGTACATATGTTTATTGTACGTATTTTCTAATGCATATATTAAAACTGTATATTTCAAAATGGAGTCATGTGCGGGGAAACAAACCCCCCACCCCCCGAAATACAGTGCATACTGTTCTTTTCATGGACGTGACCGCGTACAATATCTCAAATAATGTTCTTTTCGTAGACATGATCGCGTACAATATCTCAAATAAAACCGACAATCTTTCTATGTGCTAAAACCACAGGATCGTTATTTCAAGGAAGAGACTTGACGTAATGCTACCAGTTCTATCACCGTAGCAGAGTGCCGCCATGTTTAAGAGAATATGGGTTAGTGGTACTGCTTATTCAGGTAGGTGGAGATAATAGCAGTACAACTGTCGAGAGCACACTTTGAAGTTTACGGTAAAACAGATTCTAAGAAGTAAAGCACGTACAGCTCGGCTTAAAATAACACTTCGTACGGTCTTAATTTCCAGTCTGACGCATTCCATCAGATGTTTATTATCAGTTTGTAGTAATTGAGCCCTAGTTTCAAAATGGTGTGTCTACATCTGTTCAGTGATCTAGGTCGGTCTTCTCCTCAGAATGTTCTTTCCTTGCAGCAACAAAACAGTAGTAAATGCCTATGCCGTTTAATATGACACGTTTAAGGTGCATGAATAAAAAACATTTAACAGTAGTAAATGCCTATGCCGTTTAATATGACACGTTTAAGGTGCATGAATAAAAAACATTTAACAGTAGTAAATGCCTATGCCGTTTAATATGACACGATTAAGGTGCATGAATAAAAAACATTTGACAGTAGTAAATGCCTATGCCGTTTAATATGACACGTTTAAGGTGCATGAATAAAAAACAGGTTAACATGCCCCAAGTCTTATCACATTAACATTCCAAGGTTTGCTTGTCTTGTTTTGTTTGTTTCTTTGGTTTAACTTTTGCAGCGACGCCATTTTTGACCATTTCGAACAAGACTAAATTCACCATTGTGTCTTTGACGTGTATTGTAAAAACGTTATTCATTTGTGTCCTTTGACGTGTATTGTAAAAACGTCAATCATTTGTGTACTTTGACGTGTACTGTAAAACGTCATTCGTGTCCTTTGACGTGTATTGTAAAAACGTCATTCATTTGTGATGATAACAGTGCTTGCATAATTGAACTTTATATCACCGACAAAAATAGGTCACTGTAACCCTGTTTTAGTGAAGGTTATTTATCATTTGGTGTTAATCTCGTGCCCAAAGTGTGAGAATCACACAACAACTGATAATCTCTTTCAAAAGCTGAACTCCGTCCATGCATTGCAGAAATAAATACATTATAAAGAATAAACTTTTTATTCGTGACAAACAACAAAATAGACACAGGAAGGCTAAAAAACGATGGCAATCCCCTTACAGAACATGATAATATAATTTTGCTTTTGAAATACCTGTATCAATTATATTTTAACTTCCGTTAATATAATGTGTATGAATGATAGTCCTGTGTATACGAATGACAGGTACAAAATTCGTTACTAAGGATATTTTGGTTACTCTATATCCTAATTGTAATATCACTGTATATGACATATTACGGTAGAAAATGCAATGCCCATTCTTAGAAAAATACCTATGTTGCCTTGAAGTTTGCACAGTAAAGTCGATACTTAATATCATTGGTAATTTTGAGATTAATAAAACATCACCGTTTCTGAAGGCAAATTACATCCGCATAATGTAAATCACGTTCACAATGCTGGTACTTAACACAACATAAGTAAATTGCAAAAGAAAAATAAAAGTAAATTACCCTATTGTCACATCTGCTATGTATGTATGTATGTGTATGTGTATACAAGATTTCATTCTAATAGATACAAACATATTTCTTATGTGTATAAACCTGAATAAAGATTCTGTACTTATGGGCGTATGTCCCGTATTCATTAGACTGTCTAGATTCTAGTGTTTCCTGAAACTCAAGTCAAAGGTGGTAAAATGTTATTTTTCCTTTAACAGCACATAAAAGTATGAAAGCTATATCATGCCGAAGCGTACGGGCTTACGAGCTCTGTCCAAGGTCACGCATTTGATTGCCTGGTCTGGTCTGGGCAGGGAGTCAAGCCCGTTCATTTCTGATCGCATGTCCAGCACACACGCCACAAAATCTCCCCCCCCCCCATTAATTTGGTAAATAATGAAGACATTTGTTGCTATACAGAACTCTCAGAGCAGATGTTGCAACTTAATTATTTGAAAACTTTGATTAATCTGCATGATTCAAGGTAAAAGTTGCAACTTAATTATTTGAAAACTTTGATTAATCTGCATGATTCAATGTGTAGATGTTTGTTGAGTTTTGGGTTTAAAAGGCACTTTGGGACTCTTTCATTATATAGTGACGATAAAATGAAACTAAGTGCCCTACCGCAGGATATACCAATGCAACCTAACCAATCTGAAGCAGGATATACCGATGCAACCTAAACAATCTGAAGCAGGATATACCGATACCGATGCAACCTAAGTAGTCTGAAGCAGGATATACCAATGCAACCTAACCAATAAGAAGCAGGATATACCGATGCAACCTAACCAATAAGAAGCAGGATATACCGATGCAACCTAACCAATCTGAAGCAGGATATACCGATACCGATGCAACCTAAGTAGTCTGAAGCAGGATATACCGATGCAACCTAACCAATCTGAAGCAGGATATACCAATGCAACCTAAACAATCTGAAGCAGGATATACCGATACCGATGCAACCTAAGCAGTCTGAAGCAGGATATACCAATGCAACCTAAGCAGTCTGAAGCAGGATATACCGATGCAACCTAACCAATCTGATGCAGGATATACCGATGCAACCTAAGCAGTCTGAAGCTCTATCAACTGAGCTAGGGGAGAGCAAACTGGAGTTGCGCAAAGGGGGCAAACTCCGGCTGAGGAATCGTCTGCAAGAATCTAGTTGTAAATTCTGTAAAAGACCGTCCGATAATTTGAGCAAGTCTTCTTAAAATTTTCTATGAAGAGAAGTGACGACACTGTAAAGGGTATGAACTTTCAAATTAGATTTGAAAACAAAATCTAAGTCAGTTTTTTAAAATCTGTGTCCTCTTTTGAACTTCCAGACCTATTTTTCTTTACATACGATATTATAAATACATGATTTTTGCATACATACATACATACATGCATACGTACATACATGGTATACTTTGTGACAATACAAAGATAATGCCCATGATAAACGGAAAAATGCAAGATGCTAACATGCCGACATAGTTTTATCTATGAAATGTCATGATAAGTAAACGAGTCTCATATACTATTCAAATAGTACGCTAAAGAACACTTCTTTAACAAAAATATTACTACCTTTACTTCCGTGGCTTGCAATGGTAAATCTTCAAAAATTAAATCCCCCATCCCACCGTAGGAGAAACAATCTACAACTCCATATTCCAAACTGTGGCCCATGCGTAAACCAAAATCCGTTTTATATATATGTTTTTTCTCTCATTACGAAGCTAGGTCAAACAACTGTTTAACATGTCATTGTTAATGCAATTTTTGTATATATGACCTCTGAAAACCCTCCAGGGGATCTTCTGGGAGACGCCCTCAAAATCATACGCCTCTCGCAGATGGTCACCATGTAAACAACGTATGCATCGTGTTTGGTGAATTTCCACAAAGTTTGTCAGGAGATGTGATTATCGACTGACAGCATATACATATTACCTCACTAAAGCACGTGGTTACTAATGTTGTAAATACATCTTCACTACTTGCAAATATATATCCTTTCTGAGTTATCAATAATGCGGCCTGAAAACTCTATTTTGAGCAGAAACCCACTATATGACATAGTGCTGTGAAGTACTATCGAATTTTGGTACACAAAATATGAAGCAGTTTGCATGAATCGAGTTAATTTTTTTTTACATTTGCTACTGCTGAGAATAGCGTGAGGTTTGCAAGTTTATTTGAATCAGACCAAAGGTGCCTATAGTTGATACGATTGTGGGTAACTGAGACTCATGGTTCGAGAATAGTTCCACTTCCTCTGGTAGTTTGCTTCAATACGAGCAAGATCGTGCCAAACAGTGCGACCATGTTCAGTAGCTTGCAATGACTATTAACATTCTGCAATTTTATTTTCTAGAAGTTACAAAACACGTGCGATACCAAAAAATATCGAAAACCGACTACCATTCAAGCGCATAACTGAAAGCTAAGAAGTAAAACTTTTCCTAAAGCTATAGCAATATCCTGGTCTTTAATTTAAACATATTTATATTCATGCACTAAAAAGTCTTTACACAGTTGATTTCATAGTTTTATCTTATACAGGACAGATGGGGATTCCGTGGAGTATCATCATATAAAACTATTGTTCTTACTTCGTGTTGTCTTTGACCCTTCATGCCAATGTTTAAATGGTTAAGTGAAAATTATGGACGCTCTCCACGAGAAAGCCGTTTGTTAATATCTGCGACAACTTCTGGCAATTCAACAATGCTATCGATCACGTAGTGCGCCCCCGCCTTCCTCAACACATCGCGCGATCGTTCGGTGCGCTGCGTGATTTCTTCCTTAGATAATTCATTTTCGTGTTCCTGCGAGTCAATATCCATGTAGTTGCTGTATCTAGCTACACCCACACCCCAACACCCGCCTTCTAACGCCTCCCCGACACCCGATATCGTGTCGTCAACTTTGACGACACTTTGGATCGGATGAACATCGAGCAGATCCATATTTCTATACAACATGAATGGCTTTGGGCGGGCACCATGCAAAACGTCATCCCCGGCAACGGAGGCGTCTGGAACGTATCCTTGCTTCTTGGCGTCTTCAAGCAAAACGTCAACCATGGATTTCAAAAAGCCAGTTGTGGAACCAATTTTTAACTTGAATTCTTTTCTGAGAAGATCCACAGATTTAGCAGTGCCAGGTATGAGTTCCGTATACTGTCGCAGGCAGCTTATCTGCATCGGTACAAAGTCTTTGAACATTTTGTCCACGTCGCTCTGGTCCGGGTATTTCCCATGAACGTCCCTCCATCTCTGTCTGACTTCGGGTAACTCGGTAATAGCTTTAATGTGAAGATCCTTTCGAAGACCCATAGGAAGGCGAGATTCCTTCATTGAAATTGGCACGCCATGCTTCTTGAAGACCTGAAAAATAATTACGACAATGCTAAGATCTTTCAACATGTTTTCTTGCAAAAGAACAATTTAAAAGCGGCAAAATGATAAATTAAAAGTACGAGTTGAATATTCAGGTCGCACCTTTATATGATAAGATGAATTTAGCACCTTGCCTACACATTCGATGGAATTTGAGTCAGCAGCACAGATGTAAATTCAGGGAGAGAGAGAGAGAGAGAGAGAGCAGAATAAATATGAATCTGGTACAAAATTCTTATTAGATCTTATTAATGTGTGATAGACATTAACAACAACAAAATAAAATTCACATATTTCAGCGGTTACCTATTTTGACCCCCCCCCCCCAACTATCGGATAGATCCTCTTAATAAAAAATTAAAGAGGGAAAGGAAAGGGCTTGGTTTTTAACGTCACTTACATGTGTGCATTTGCCTTTTCATGTGCAGTTATTATGCATATGTAGGTAAAATGTGGGGATGTAAATATCCCAGCTACGACTAAGGTTATGCCTCAGGGTCTGGAAAAAACACGTGGATGGAAATTATTTATCATACATATGAATATTCATGCTCTGCAACATTACCTTAGCTAGCATTAGGTGGGCGTCTCGATAAAAGATATCACTGACTGATACTATATCTAGCATTGTGTGGGTGTCTCGATGAGAAAACATAGCGTTGAGTGATACTATATATAGCACTGGGCGGGTGTCTCGATTGTTTAAAATATGCAGCCCAGTACATGTATCTAGCCAATGAATTACTTTTTAATTCCCAGTAACTGTAAGTGTATAGTGTGGATATTTCTGCCGTTTTAAAAATATTATCCTGATGTCATATACAGATGAGAAAACAGCATTGGCTGATGCTAGATAAACATTTATTTTTCCTGGGGCAGATATTATTAATGCACGCATATTCACCATTTGATGCACTGCAACTATGTAAATACACGGTTTATTTGGTGCAGGTCTCAACAGATTCGACTTCCTCAATGGTTTTATATTCACCTCTTAGCTCCGCACCCAAGCGATACAGGCCAACTCCTATTGCTGGATTAATGTACACTAACAGTACTGACACTGACCCAAGTTTTTAACCTTCTGTTTCAGTTCAAGGAAGTTTTTTATTTTTTTGCAGCAAAATGTCTTTACGTTTTCACGCATATAATTATTTTGGCCTGTGACCAATAGTGTCACAAGTAGCATCATACTATATGTTTTTTTCTTTCTTTTTGTCCCTTTTGGGCCCAGCAGCAGAGAGGGTGAACAGACCATAGAATTCCGACAAAACAAATAAAACAAACAAATAAAATCATCTCGTAGAAAGGTCAAGATTTTTACAAATAAACTTTTCCTTGAGATGTTTTATTTCTGTAATGGACGATTGTACTAATAAAACCTCAGTTCGAAATAGTATCTGAAAAAATAAAGTACTCTACGTGTTTATTTATTTCTTGTTTATTTTTTTGACGACCAACGTTGGTAGGTACCCTCTCTGCTGCTATTAATTTACCACCATACCAAGTTTGATGAATATTTTTCAACGCGTTCTCGCTGTCGTTTTTCCTCAACTGTTTCATTTTCATCTGAATCTTCGGAATTTGTTCTATGTTTCAAGTAATATTCAAGTTCTGATGGTGGTTTTTCTATTTTTGGATTTATGTTCTTTCTTTTTCTGTAATAGTTCATCAAACTTCGATATCGATCTCCACCGCAATTTTTGCAAATCTGATATAATCCTCTAACGCCGTTGTTACATCCAACACAACTTCGTGGACCAGCATGAAGGTTTTTCTTTATAAGATAATTATGTTTCTTGCAATATTCTCCACGGCATTTTTTATTACATTTATCTGTTGTTCCTTGACGCAGCCACGCACAGTTGTTCATTATCTGTTTAATTTAATTTAATTTTATCATCATCCCTGTTACCCAAATATTTTATCAAGACCCACACGATATCTTGTTCTTGGATCATGTAAATTTATTGTTATAAATCCATGTGGAGTAGCTTGCGCTCGTGAGAAGAAATTTTTGAATTTAATTATATCCATGTCACCACCACACCAAGTTTGATGAATATTTCGCAACGTGTGTGTGTCTACGCCATTAAACACAACTAAAATGTTGCAGTTGTCCCTGATCACCTTCGGAATTTGTGTATATCGTTGAGTAACATAAATCACGTCTGTATTTTTATGTCTACCTCGGGAAAATATTCTGGCTGGATTTGATTGTTTATCTAGCATCACATCGTCGTATACAACTAAATTATTAATAAATCCGTCTATGGAATCTACGGATGGTGCTTGAACGTTGACCATGTATGAGATGCACCATCCGTGTAAAATTCTTTCTTGGCGTCGTGAATTTTCGAGATCAGACTTTTATTTTTCGGATCAACCAAATCTCGCAGTGGCAAGTCAGAAAATAATCTGTCAAGGTTGAATTTATATTTAACAGGCCTAGTTTGGGATAATCTCTCAAACTCGTTCATATAATTAAAACAAATATTTAAATAAAGAAAATTATATATATATATATATATATATATATATATATATATATATATATATATATATATATATATATATATATATATATATATATATATACAATGTCTCAATGCAGATGGTTGATGATCGGCTCAGTAAATCGATGCAACAAATCCTGTAGAAAGGAATTTTGTTGGATGCACTTACAAAACATACGACGAGGAAGTCTAGGACCAATACCGTGTCTGCGGTGTGGTATTGGAGTGCGAGGAAAAACAGAATTATGTGGAAAGTGCGGCGAAAAACGGTTCAGAGAACTTAAAAGATATTATGACAAAAAAAATAATAGCGGTGAAAACGCTATAAAATCCGTGGAGGATTATATATCAAGATTTCAGACAAACAATGATTTAAACGAATAATATTATTATAATGGAGCAAAATATATTTGTCCCATATCCTGTCATAACAAACTATGAATCAAATATTAATGGTATCATCAGACACTGCAAGTTGAAGAGACAAGTTGGTTGTATTAATAATCATGGTTATCTAAGGTTTACTGCTGGAGAGAGAAAACATTATCTATGTCATAGATTTACGTATGAATGTCATAATGGGATGATCAATGACGGTCTTGTTATTGATCATATTGACGGGGATACTCAAAATAACTCCCTACACAACCTTCGTGTTGTCACTCGAAGCGTGAACTCTGCATGTGGTAATACAGGAAGATGTAAGACAATCGGAAAGAGGGCGGTAATTTCCACAAACATAGAAACTGGCGAAAAAGTTATATTTCGTTCAATATCTTCTGCTGCGAAATATTTTGATATTCACCCACAATCAGTACAAAGAGTGGCAGAAAATATATATAAAACCGCTTTCTCGAAAAAATATAAACAGAAAATTACCTTTCAGTATCAATAATTATCATCACCACATTGAATTAATTTTTTTAATTTATGTCACAGTAGGTCCTCCATATACTACTGAATTTTGATTATATAAAAGGGAGATTACTTTGTAATATATAGTTTTCTTCGTAGATTTTTGATTTTTTATGATCGTAATTAGTCAGTTTAACTAATTACATCGTAATTAATTACTCGTAGAAGTATTATTTATGGTTTTTAAATATTTCCCATCATACAACATTACGAGAAATCATGATAATGTTATTGATCCGCAAGGAAGCTGTGTAGGTACAGAACAGAAACCGTTGTCATGGTAATCGATCTGCAGGTGTGTGTTCATGCCACTGTTATTATTGATTCGCAGTCTGCTTAGGAAAAACGCTGTTTTATATTCAGAAACTGTTGTTATTCAGAAACCGCTGTTTTATATTCAGAAACTGTTATTATTCAGAAACCGCTGTTTTATATTCAGAAACTGTTATTATTCAGAAACTGTTTTATATTCAGAAACTGTTATTATTCAGAAACTGTTATTATTCAGAAACCGTTATTATTCAGAAACCGCTGTTTTAGTGTAAATATTGGTTCCTTAGCTATATAGCTTAACTATATATTAACTTCCGAAACATATGTTCGTAACAAGGTTTGATAGCTCAATCAGTATGGTATTGGACTGTGACGCTCGCGGTCCAGGATCGAACCCCCATGGCTGACAATTTGTCGGTGGTGTGCGCATAATTGCGATTTTTATAATAGTGGGGGAACCGCAAAAAAACCCCAGCTCAGCAAAATTCAACCACAATATTGACTTGTGGTTGATACATATTTTCGTATCACCCACTGGATTAATTATTGTGGGTGGGATTTTTGCTAAGCGTATATGTTTGTACTGTCCTTAGTTAGGTTATATGTTTGTGCCGTCCAATGCATAATCTGAGCTCGCTAATACACTCGATAGGGGCTCTTCATTCATAATCTGAGCTCGCTAATACACTCGATAGGGGCTCTTCATTCATTGTATATAACCATTTCATTGTATATATCCATTTCATTGTATATATCCATTTCATTGTATATATCCATTTCATTGTATATATGTTATGTGTATATCCTCTAAACTTGGTAGATTGCGGTGGCAAGCTACGAGTTTAATGAGGATTGTGCTGTCCTTAGTTAGTTATATGTTATGTGTATATCCTCTAAACTTGGTAGATTGCGGTGGCAAGCTATGAGTTTAATGAGGATTGTGCTGTCCTTGTGCCGTCCTTAGTTAGTTATATGTTATGTGTATATCCTCTAAACTTGGTAGATTGCGGTGGCAAGCTACGAGTTTAATGAGGATTGTGCCGTCCTCCCTCTTGGGCCTTCTAGACCGTTGTTTGGCGGGTTAGGGGCTCTCGTAGAGGGAATATTTGCCTAATGAACTTGGTAGATTGCGGTGGCAAGCTACGAGTTCTTGGTTGTGCTGTCCCTGAAACATCCCGACGAACTCGCTAAACACTCGATAGGGGTTCTAGGGATATTTTTTTTTTATTTTAAAGATTTATATATTATATAATGAACCATGAAAATATCAATGATGTAATTGTTGCTATTAAAAAATTGAAAAAAGATGGAATTAATATATCTGATGAACTTAATCCTGAAAAAAAAGTTTCTGACTTTGAGATTTTACAAGAACGTAAAACCCAGGGGACACACACACTATCATCTGAATACAGGCTCATGAAGCGGATTCAGGCGGCAATGTTTCAGTCGCTAGCTACCGTAGAAGATGATCATGTGAAGGAGTTCGTTCCTCTCTCTGCCGCCGTAGAAAGAATTAAATCGTTATTATCCCACGAGTATGAGGCAAAGAAAACGATTAGTACTCGCATAAGACTATTAAGAAAAATTATGTCAGAGAGTAACTTCGTTACTGGTGAAACGATCCAGAGTAACTTCGTTACTGGTGAAACGATCCAGAGTAACTTCGTTACTGGTGAAACGATCCAAAGTAACTTCGTTACTGGTGATAATGAAAATGAAAGTTGTGGTAACTGGGGTCCATGTCAACGCTGACCACGTGTAGTGTAAAATGATCAAATTTTCAGAAAAAAAAATAAATAAAAATCAGGGAAAAATAATATTTTTTCACAAATACGCGATTTTGACTACCAACTACCCCGTCAGAAATAAGAAAAAATTGATATTTATTTTACAAAATACAAGAAAAATGCACGAATTACTTGATCCTGACGGGGTAGTTGGTAGTCAAAATCAAGAAAATTCTAACTTTGTCAAATTGTTCCTAATAAATTTTATTTATTATAAATTAATTTTATTTATTAATAATATTATTTTTACTGAAGATTTTTTTTTTTACTAAAATCAAGAAAAATGCACGAATTACTTGATTCTGACGGGGTAGTTGGTAGTCAAAATCAAAGAAAAATGTACGAATTACTTGATTTCTGACGGGGTAGTTGGTAGTCAAAATCAGGAAAATTGAGCAATTTCGTTGTATTTTAGTAAAAAAAATAAAAATCTCAGTAAAAATAATATTATTAATAAATAAAATTAATTTATAATAAATAAAATTTCTTATTTCTGACGGGGTAGTTGGTAGTCAAAATCAAGTAATTCGTACATTTTTATGTTTCTGAGGGGGTAGTTGGTAGTCAAAATCAAGTAATTCGTGCATTTTTATGTTTCTGACGGGGTAGTTGGTAGTCAAAATCAAGTAATTCGTACAATTTCAGTAAAAAAATAATAAAAATCAGGAAAATTAATAAATCTTATTTTTTTTTGTGATAGAAATTTTAATTTTTACTTTCATCGACCAGCTTTTTTAGTTGCCTAGGCCGATTAATTTGTACCAAACACAAATTTGTGCCAGTAATAATAAAATATTTTTTTATTTATTTTTTTAAGTTGATCAAATTTGAGTCTGATCTCTGTTACAAATGTTCTTCTAACTGTTAAGAAATTCTCGTGTGTAAAAAACCCTCCATTACTTAAAGATCTACGATAAAGTCTTACGACTTTACATACAGATTTATCACAAGTTCTTCTCCACGTATGTCAATTAAGCGATTAAGGTGGTCTGTGAGTTTAAAATTGATTCGTGTTAACATATTATTGTGACACCGCAAATACACGGGATTAGTTGGTTCTTGCACGATTAAACTTCCAGGGGGAACTTGTGGTGTGAACGTGTACAGGATGTATCCTTGTTGAGCCTGATTTGATCTTCCGAGATCTATTTGATAGCTGCCATCGATTACGTCACAAACCAGATTGACCGCGACCGTCGGTGTTATATTAACGATTCCCGGAGATATGTGTCTTCCGCCGCCATGTGGATCATTATCATATCTAAGAACAACTGCTGGTGGAATTAATTTTCTCCATGCATCGAGTATTTTAGGAAAAAACTCATCAATGACATCACTGACAGATTTTCTTAACTCGGTTACACTATACCCGGGAAATTTAAAATTTGGTACATTGGCTTCTGTTAATTTATATTTTTCTAACCATTTACCTCCAAAAAATTTTTCAGATGGTTCTAAACTAAGCATCGCTTGAACTATTCGGTTATTAATATATTCCATATCTGATATAAGCTGATTTAATATTTCCACACGCGTGATGATTTTTTCACGCGATGACGCTGATATGTCAAAAATATGTTCGTTAAAATATTGATTTAGTTGATCTAGTTGTTTTTTACATTCTTGATTGATTTCCTGAAAATATTCAATAATATCACTCCGATAAATAGCAAAACTATTTGCTCTTTCCCCGGAATTTTTAAAAGCCCATAACTCATCAAAATCGTGAATTAAAACCTTGCTGAGCATTGATTTATTTTTAAAAATACGTAGTTTTTCCCCGTATGATGGATTAATTTCATGATATGATTGCCTATCCGTGACATAATCAGACTTTTTCGGTTCTGGTGGTATCGGTGTTATCGGTGGTGATATTTCAGGCCAACCTAGTACGGATCTTATCGTGGATTGATAAATATCAACGGCATAATCAGGCGAGTTTATTTCAATCGTCGAGGACAGGGTCGGTTCATGAACATTAATTGATATTTTTGATTCTTTTCCTGTTATTGATTTTATTCTACGCGCAAATTCCTCACTGATCTCTTCAATCTCATAACTGCCAGTTGGTATTCCAACAACAACCCAGTCAGGTGTTCCATCGGGTTTGTTGTTGTTAGCAAATATAAGCGAATTATTTGCTGGTGTACCATTAAATGATTTTGATCTGATATTTGGCCAGCTGTAATATACTCGTAATTGTGCTAGTGCTATTTCTTTTATTGGAATTGCAGTAGGAAAATTAACACTAAATTCAGGATTAATTGAACTTACCGAGATCATCGTTATCTTTGGCGGAGTTGTGTTGGTCACGATCTGCTGGAGTAATTCTGTCATTATTGATACTTGTATCTTTAATACCTTCGTCGTATATTTTGGTTATCATTGAAAATTCGAAATCAGATATAATTCCATCACTGAGACTCGCTGATAACAACGAGGATAATTTCGAGTATGCTACCGTCGCTGTATGTAATTTTATTTTGTAATCGGATAATTTTTCGTTCGCGCAAGTACATATTTTTTTTGTTATGATATTAAGCACACCTGCAATAGTTGTTGCTGCTGAAATACAAATAGTCACAGCTACTGGTGCCATCGTTGTCAACGCTGATAATATTACACCGGTTCCAGCAACAACAGCGGATACTGAATAAACAATCACATCAACGATAACCAATCGTCGTCGATATTTTTTTACTTTTACTGTATATTGATCGACTTGATCTTTTAGCGCCGCCTGCCATTCACGCGCTTGATTGTACCTGTATTGTGCACCGTCCATATATATTTTTATGCAGTAACCAATTGAGGTGTTTCAGCTACAAATTCCAAACACCACCAGAAGGATGTTGCGGTTAATTTCTTATCAGCTGCTTCCAGAATAAATATTTCCTCGGTTCCGTTATTTAATACAACAGATACAACCCCGGAAAACCTGTCGGTGGAATGACGCCATGGAAACGTTGTAAATATTTCAAATTTTGCAGCACTAAACACAGACAGCCTGTACACGCCAGTGACTGTTGCGGTATATTTGATAGTATTATTTTGCTGCGACCATGTTGCAAATCCCGATGATACCGTGCATACGATGTTTGTGATATGCCCGGGAGTTATTCCAGCTGAAATTTTAATCAAATTGGTTTTATTGATAATCTCAGGAATTCCCGCTACGATGTCTTGCTGTGTTTGTTTGATCGTGTCTAGGTCAGTTTTGATATCAGAAAGTTTCATGTTGATGACTGGAGGAGTGCCAAAGAACTTATCAATGGAATCATCGGTTTTTTGAAAATTTCTTCGAAGCCTCAAAAAACCGGTTACGTGAACATCATATTCGGCCCGTAACGTGGATAATTTACCGTCTACGGTGCCATAGTTGACGTCGACGTATTTTTTTGTTGCTGCGTCTTCGTCAGATGTTGGATCTCTTAAAACTACTATTTTGTTCCCGTTCATGCTAAGTTCACCCATCATTGTGTCACCGGTGTTTCTCACGCGATTAGCAACACTTTTTGCAATTTCATCTCTGATGGTTTTAAGTGACATACTTGAATCTCTGATTCTACCACCGTCAGTAAACACGGGAATATTATCCGTAACTGCACAAGTACTCGCCGGACTATATCATTCCATTTGATATTGCTGGTTTTTAGTTTACCATATCGATCCTGAAAAATAACAACTTCATCTGGGTCAACTCCAGCCAGGTTCATAATATCAGCGAGGTCATCCTTAGTCACATACTTCGACAGATCAACGTCGCCGTGCTTTTTCTTAACGCGTGAAGATCTTCCGTAAATGTCAACCATTATAATAAGACCCGTTGTTTAAAATGCTTTACGCGCAACAAATCGGTTGCTTGTATAATCGTGCACGACTTTATATGGCGGCCTGGATGATTTTGATATAGCGTCGAGTACATTAATTACTTCACGGCCGCATATTGGCGGATCTGTCATTGTTTGTGTGGGTAGCGTTGAATACCAAACTTTGGAACCAGAGGTTCCTGCGTGAAGTGGTGCGACATACTTGATAAATTCAACAGGTGGAGCTAACCCGTACGAATCAAAATAAACAATTCCACGTGGATCAACCGCGTATGATACCCAATGAGTACCAGGTCCAGAACGTTCATCGAGATTAATAATACCTGTTTCTAGTTTGTTTGGTTGTTTCGGTAATTGATCTCGCATAAAAACACCTCTAAAGGCAGATATTTTTAATTTTTTAGCGGCATTAAGTAAATCAAAATTTGATGCTGGAACGTCTAACGAAATGATCCTGGAAGCCTTAGGCCTCTCCCCCAACGAGATCCTGGCAATCTTAAGCCGCGTCCCTTTTTTTTGTATCCTTGCCCTGTTGCTTTCTTTAGTGCCATTCCAGCAGCTGTTCCAACAGCACCCAACGCGGCTGCTTTTGCTACGGCTGGAGCAGCTGCAGCTATTAATGCCGGAATGGCCGCGAGAAGTGGGAATATACCACCGGTTTTAAACATGTCTTTGATGGCGCTCGGGGAGAGATGGAATTGAACTCCAGTTTTTGATTCTAGGGCTTTATTGAAATGTTTAATCTGATTATTTGTCAACGATAATTTGTTTGGACCACCACTAATATGATCTCGTTTTAGTGATATTTTAGTTCCGCATTTGTTGGCGGTTTTTGATTGAAGCTTTTTTACCTGACCGGGAGTCAGAGTAACATTAACATGACTGTACGACATTTTTTATATAAATAATATTTTTTCTGAATAATTAAAGATTTTCCACCGGTGCATCAACAACTCTCATTCGACCACTACCACCTTCAAGTAACATGGCTTTGTCACTAAGTATGACCGCGATCGCTCTGTAAAAGGCACCAGCACCTGGTGGGTTAGTAACATGAGCTCGAAAGTGTATATCAACAACAGATTGTTTGGATAAATCAAGATGTTCTAGTGAAAAATAATAAATCGGATATAGACCTGTAAAATCTAATTGTGATATTTGCAAACCGGTATCTATATTTTGATCACGTCCCATGAATGACATTAAACGATGATATGCGCGCGCTACATGATTTTGATCAAAATTTAGTTGTATATTTTCTGTTGGTTCTTGATGTCCATTTATCCGTAAGGAAACTTCATTAACTCCAAGGTTATCAAATATCATATGTGAAAGTTGTTGATCATTTATCCGGTCAATATTTTGCAGTGCAATAAAAATATGTCGTGGTGCAGAAACACCCTGTTGTGATGCTATATGCCATGTAAATAAACCATTAATATTGCTTTGAACAGCATCTGTGGTTACTGTTAACCATGATAGAAATGATTTACCGCCTTGATCCATAAAAGATAGTAATTTTTGTTCCTCAGTAATAGATGGAGTTATTACTGGCATCCACAATGAAAGTTTTGATATATTTACTTTACCAGCAGCAACAACACCAGCACCTCGCCAGATTGCATCATTATCATCACCTTTTCTTACGAGCACAATTGTGTGTTTAGCTCCAAAGATGACCTTTCTAACATTTCTGCAAAATCCAAAGATGTGAGATAATGGAATTGCACACGAAAAATTTCTATTATCTCCCGACAGCGTTGCTCGGCGTGTTGCAAATCCCAGGTTGTAAGTCGGGGCAATATCTTTTATGATTTCAAAATCACCTGCTGGTCTAGTTTCACGATCGGGGTTGGCAGCTTCTGCCTGATTAGCAACATAAATATTTTGTGGTGCAAGTAACTTGATATACTGATTATGGTTGGCGTTGTCGGTGATATCCTTGGCAAACATCATTGTTGGACCAGCTGATCTTGTAAAGTCGTCAGAATATCTCGCCAGACCAATTATTGTTGTAGCAACGTCGACATCATTCTGAATTGATTCAATATTTTTTCCATCAATCATGTATGTGGCGCCACTAAATAATGCCATAATCCCGTTGTTGACAAAACCAACACGCAAATTAGCAGCATATGGCGTATTAGCTACAACATCCGTTACAAGTCTACCTTCTACTTCAATAAACGCCTCAGCGGGCAAGAAATATCTACTTGTATCATGAACCTGTAATTCGATTCTCCCTCGCTGATTTGGTAGTCTTGCGTCATAGGAATAAAATTGATAATCACGTATAGATTCATACTTAAGGACAGGTGCCTCCATATCAAATGCTGGGTCTGATTCGCGCCTGAACATTTTTATTATAGTTACCATTTTTCAAATGATGATCATCGTCGACGAAGACCGCTTCCTGCTATTAAATTTGCTGTTATATTTTTTTTCTGCTTCTTCAGATATCGCCGCTAGTTTTTGATTTGCAGCTTGATTTATTATTTTACTTACGTCTGCGGGCATCACCTCAGTACTTGCCAGTTTCACCGGTGGTTGTTGTTTTCGTCGCAATAATCGTGCTAGTCTTTCCTTGATCGCCGAGAACGCCTTACCAGCAACATTGACAATTGCACCAGGAGCTTTATCACGAACAATATCAATAGCCTTCATCGATAATTGTTTTGCAACAGGTGCTACTTTTGGAGCTATCCTTGTAAATAATCCCTGAATAACATCACCAAGTCCATTTCCGTAAATAACACTATAGATTGGTAATCGTGAGTTTACCGCTCTGACCTGTGCGGGTTTGCGATGATTATCATGCACAATCATCTTATTTTATTTACCATTTATCTAATCGCGGTGACTAATCATCAACGAGCTCATCAATAAGTTCTCGGTAAACGCCGATATCCATGATACCACCTTGAAATAGTCGCCGACAAATATCAGCTGCTTCATTGGTTATTTCTGGTGAATTATTTCCAGCTCGTTTTCCTCCTATGAGAACTTCTAACCGTGACACGTCATTGATGATATTATCAGGACATAAACCAGATCCTGTTTTAGGTTCATCTTGAGGTGTTTTAAATACTGGTGGTTACATTACCGGAGTAAGTACTTCAGTGGTGACCGGGGGTGAGTCACCTTCTCGAAATCCATCTGGTGAATCTATCGGTGCAAATGTTATATCCGGTGCAGAAATTTTACGTAAAGGTGAAGGAAGTTTCCGCTGGGGTGATTTAAGTGACTCTTTAGCCCTTTTAATTTCCGACTTCAACCTTTGCTGCGGCGAAGAAGATTGCTGTTGTTCTATTTGTTGCAGAGGTGGAGGAAGCTGATACTGGGAGGACTCTCCTTGTCCTAGTTGTTCCCGTCTCCCTCTAAGTCTATTTACTTCTTCATTAAATCTTTTAAATTCTTGACCTCTAGCTTGTTTTTTATTGTAATATACACGATATATCCATTTAATGAAATCATCATCATTTGTTTTTCCATAAAAGGGTTTTAAAAAATTAGATTCATCAGATATATTATCTAATATCATCTTAGGTAATTTCTCTCTTTCAGTTTTTCTAATTTCCTCAACAACTCCTTCGTTAAATCTTGCAATTAATTTTAAGCTTTCTCCTGCTGATTTGGATTTAGATGCAAGTTTTTTTCTCACATCGGCGACTTCAGTACGAAGTTCTCCAATACCTTCAAGTATTTCCTCACCAACAGGTGGAGGTTGAGCTGCAGCTATGTCAGTTGGAAGGTCTCGTAAAATCTTCTTTGCCTGTTTAGTTCTTCTCGCTATTTTTTCTGATACCGGAAGAAGATCTTCTTTGATGACAGTTGTAACTTTCTCAGTAGCTGCAGTGACGGGCTTAAATAGTTTTTTAGTTTTTTCTTCATACTCAACTTGTGCTTCTTGCTGCGCTTGTAGATTTTTTCTAAATGAGTCTTTGACAGGAAGAAATTTTTTAATTGCTTCTAATCGTTCTCGAGCTGTTCTTGCAGTATGAGATTCTGGATGTATCATTTTATTATAACATAATAATTTAATTAATATCAGCAGAAGAGGAGCAGCAGAGAGGGTACCTACCAACGTTGGTCGTCAAAAAAATAAACAAGAAATAAATAAACACGTAGAGTACTTTATTTTTTCAGATACTATTTCGAACTGAGGTTTTATTAGTACAATCGGTCATTACAGAAATAAAACATCTCAAGGAAAAGTTCATTTGTAAAATCTTGACCTTTCTACGAGATGATTTTATTTGTTTGTTTTATTTGTTTTGTCGGAATTCTATGGTCTGTTCACCCTCTCTGCTGCTGGCCCGGATAGTCGCCAAAGCCTTTACCCAACCCAAACCCCTTTGACTTGGCAAGCAAGCTACAATGTGCAACCCGTGGATAATCAATCCTGGAAACTAGTCAAAACACAAACACGTTTCTTAACGTTGTATAAGGCTACTAGACAGTATCTGCTGGAACGTTCGATACTTCCCAGGCTGTATAAGCTCGCTGTCTGATTATTACGCAGTTACGATCGAGGCAGATGATATCCCAGCAGTCGATGTTGAGTGCCTTAAATCGAGATCAGCTACTGTGATCTAATATGCACAGAGTTAAAACAGCTTTGCTGACATAGAAATATAACTGAAAGAACTGGTAATATCCGGTCCTGCAATTACTAGATATGCTTACCGTTACACGTGGCCGTGGATATGTATAAATAGTAATAACGTATTTTTCGATATTAGCTGAATATGGAGATGGTCATTTCCGTTTCTTCCAAATACTTCTTAACGGCAATTACGTGGCTTTTCGTTTACTTTCTCAACACAGTACTTGACCGTGAAAACTTAAATAAGTTATTGACGGACTTCCTAATTAGAGGTCTTTCAACATATATAAGCATTCATACCATGCTTCACCTAAGAAAAACCGCACAACAGCAGAAAATACAAATATGAAGTCGTACGTGAAAAGCTGAATTACTGAGACCCATAGTTGCACTGAACCAACCTGCTCCACCACCGGTTACTTATCCACCATGTGAAGTTCTATGTGACCCACTGTTATGCGTTGGGGCGGGATGCTCCCAATGTTTATTTGAATTACTGTGGAATTCTCACCCTGGCTCGTTTTGTAGGAAGTGAAATTAGTGATAGAGAGAGGTAAAGCTCCGAGCCCCCAGTCAGCAATACCGACAATTAAATTATTAAGAACACAAAGGTGAAATTCAAAAGAATAATAATTTAATACAAATTAAACGATATTAATTTCTCAACCAATCTTCTTCCTCTCGACCATGTAACAACCTATTTCATCACGTGATTATAGTGTAGATGGCTTTCCCCTGTACTTGGTTTCTATTCATCTGTGTTTACTCCGCCAATTCATTTCCTCCTTCCGGCGTTCTCCGTACTCGGATTCTTCCTATCCTCTTCCCCTTTTGTCTTCTTTTCTCCTCCTCCTTCTCTCTCTCTTTCTCCAGCAACTACTTGTTCTCGGCCTACTGCCTTGTTCTATCCTGTTTCTCTGAGACTCGGGACTTGACTACCCGGTAGTTCTGTCCCCAAAAGCTTCCTTTACGAAGCTTTCTGTCCTTGAATGTACCAAGGTTTTTCCCGCAAAATCACGAGTGGCTCCCGGAGTTATTGCTTCAACTTGTCAGCACGATGCTTCACAATGACTAACTCGTTCCCAGCCCAAATGACTGTTAAAGTCTGGTTGGAATTGATGGCCCCACCCTTCCTCAGTTCTGATTGGATATCAATTCTACCCTAGTCGGTCCAGTTTAACAGACGAGCCTCAGGCCATCTGTCAACGCGGGGAGATGTACAACAACATCGAGGGTCTTCTGTTCGAGCACAAAGCTTCTAACGTCTACATGTTAGTTTTGACACCAAACGAAGAGTACTCTTGTACAAACACGAATCGCCACGACAGTGCAGGGTCGACATACTCATGGCGCTAACCCATTCCTTTGTTCCTGACTTACGTAATCGCGGGCAGGCAAACGTGACACACCATCGGTCACTAATCCACCACCGGTCACTAGTCCAACACCGGTCACTAATCCAACACCAGTTGCCAATGCAGCAACGGTACAACTAAAACAATTTGCACCTGAACATAATATACGAATACCATGAGAAGCAGACATACTTGCCATAAGAGACGTGTTTTTTTATTATAGAAAAACGTGGTTGTAATAAAAAATTCGTTTTCGAGATGAACAAAATCGTATTTCATCTGCTATTCCTACTTAATCAGCTGAGTATGTTAGCGAAAAAGGTACAGCAACCACAATACCTGAATTCAAATTGTATTGGCGTAGTGGTGAGTTATAAATCATAAGGCAAGTATCCCACACACATACAAACCAGGTAAAGAAGCGCGACAACTATTAACACATATGATTCCTGGAATCACATTGGTATTACAAAACTTTGGCCACTTTGGAGTTAAAGTAGCATGCATCTAGTTATGCTGCTAAGTCGCGACAAAAATGGATTTAAAACTACTATAATGTGGATCCATAGTGTTGCTCGTACAATCCTGAACCGTAACGACACCAGCGCCATCTATGACGAAATTCTTGAGACGTTTAAGAAATACACCAATTTAAGATCGGGATGGACTCCTGAAAGGTGTGCCCAAATTGAAGTACATATCTCACCATATCAGTCGTTTCGTGGATACAGTTACATACCAACACAGCGTGGGTACCGCCAAGGCTAGTTATAAATAAAAAGAACTTTAACAACATATGTTTTGAACGGGCAATTTTATCGGCGTAATATCTTTCTAGTGATAACTAAAGAAAACTACCCGCAGCACCTGAGTGAATTTAATTTGGTAATAATGAATTTCCCATGCAGGTTACCAAAGTCACGCTGAACAAATCTGAAACATTTAACCCAGTCATCGTGGTTAAAGTGGTCATCTATGATAAAGGCTTTTATCAGCTTGTACTATCCCCGCTTGGACAACATGGACGAACTTAGATGGACTTGTTGCTGCTGAGTGAAATGAAAAAATCTGAATCGGCATGGCACTAAATATGGATAAAGAATCTTTCTAGGTTGCTTAAGCGACACAGCAAGAACATACGCAAGAAGTATCTTTGCAGACGTTCATGTATGTATTTAATACAGCAGAACTGCTGGCCAACTATGACTTTTATTGTGGTGGTATTAGTGAAGAACTGCAGTGGACAATAATGCCAGAACCAGGTAAAAGCATTTTTACATTTACAGCGGTGAAACAAAAGATGAAAGTTTCTATATCATCTACGCAGACTTTGAATGTCTCAATGTTCCACTGGGAGGTAAGAATGCTGCCAACAACAACGAAACAACACAAGCTGCTGAGCAAGTCACATGCTAGTTTTGTTACACAGCAGTCAGGAGTGACGGGCAAAATGAACCACCAACCTTGACATTGATTCAATAAGGATATACTTGTTCGGGTAACAGTTATCGGACACAGATAAAGTAAACAAACCGATTGAAGTTATCACAACCAACAGAAACTACAGACCACATAAACGAATGAGGAACTCTTATGAACGTCGAGTTCTAATGTCAAGAATACCAGTTGATAGAACAAGAGAGGAGATGAGAACCTGTATTAAAAAACACGCTAAAATTAAAGGGGTAGAAGTAATTGACTCTCAGATATTAAAGCATTGGCGAGTAAAAGGAGGAAAGGACACTTTTACTGTTTTAATCACGGTAGATAAGTTAGACTTTGAGAAAGTTTTAGAGGAAGGTTTTTGGCCAAATTTTGTATGGGCAAGAGAATGGTATGAGGATTATGGTGATAAGGACACCCAGCAGTACTGGCGTAAATAAATAAAGGAGTAGTAAGTAAAATACATATATTATGGTAAATTGCTATATAGTCTTTGCAATACTTGTGTTGAAAATCTATTTTTCGTTAAGTCAACTAATGTCTAGTCATACATTTCGTTTGTTGACGTGGAACGTAAAAGGAGTCATGTACGGGTCACCTTACTTGTATTCTTTGCTAAATGAGGTAGATGTTGCTGTACTTACTGAGCATTGGCTTCTTCCGGAGCAGCTCAATTTCCTAGATAATATACATCCAGATTTTAAATCATTCGCACGCTCTGACAAAAGACTAGCAGTAAATTTCGAAGAAAGGCTAAGGCATACGGGGTTCGGGGGAATAGCAATCCTTTATAGGAAATCACTCCGCGTTAATCCCTTGTCGAGCGCTGGCAGTGACAGAGTTTTAGGGATAGAGGTAAAATGTAATGATAGACTTAAATATTTTATATTCGGGGCACTTTTGCCATCAACTAATTTTCCTATTGCAAGTTACTCCGAAACAATAGAAGAACTAAAAGATCAGTTTGATATTTTCTGCAAAGAAGGCATTCCCGTACTTGCCGGAGACTTCAATGGTCAGCTAAGTTCACTGTTTAGCTCCAAAGCAAATTGTTTAACATCAAACGCTAGAGGCACTATTCTGGAAAAGTTTCTGAGCGATAGACATTTAATATCTGTTAATAGTCAATCCATTTGTGAAGGGCCAGATTTTACTTTTTTCTCAACCGATGGCAAATCAAAATCTTTGATAGACCATATACTATTGCAAAAAAGTAAATTCGATTTAGTGGTTAAGGCAGAAATAATAGATGATCATCCTTTGAACATTTCAGATCATCTTCCTGTAAAAATAGAGTTGGTCACACCTTTAGTACATAAGGCAACAATGGCTGACGAGCATATCATTCATTCCATAAATTGGAAGAAAGCCTCAGCAGAACAAATGAATAGATATAAGGAAGCAACACGCAACGAATTGTTAGCGCAAATGCATAAAGCAGAATTAGCGACGAATGTCGATATTGAAATTATTATTCAAGACACAGTAAAGATTTTACATGAAGCAGCATCTAGGTTTCTCCCCATAAAGAGGTTTTGCCCATACGCTAACCCTTATTGGAAATTATTAAACGTAAAAAAGTTTCACACGGAAATGCGGCTGAAACGCAGGGTATGGATTTCTAATGGTAGGCCAAGAGGTTGGGAATATATATCATATGCGAACTATAAGAAAGCGAAGAAATTGTTTGCAAAAGAATTATTGAAAGCTAAAGAAATATACGATAGAGAACAATTTAGTGAGCTTGAAAAGGCTGCAGAGCTCGATATTTCTACTTTCTATAAGTTTATACGGAATAAAAGAAATAAACGCGATTACATTCACGAAATCGAATCAAACGGAAAAATTGTACGCGATCACGACTCTATTAGAGAGTTATGGGCAAATCATTTCTCCAGTTTATCACTGCCTGACAATACTTATCTGTACGATGAAAATCATTACCAGATGGTCTTAGCAGAGGTCAGAAAACAAACTAAAGAAACCTATTCACACTTTGATGAACTTGTTGATAAAATCCCCACTAGAGACGAAATCAGTAGTGCAATTAGCTCTCTCAATAAAGATAAGGCATGTGGCCACGACGGTATTGTTGCTGAGCATTTACTGTTTGCGGACCCTCCAAGCAGTGTACAATTACTTGAAATTATATTCACAAAAGTGTACGAGGCCGAGAAGTACCCGTGCCACTTTAAACAAGGTTTGGTTATACCAATATTCAAAGGAGGGGGAAAGAACAAATTAGATATGAATAATTACCGCGATATAACTATAATTCCAGTGCTTCAGAAAGTTCTAGAACAAATTATATATAGTAGACTACTTATATTTTCTAAACAGATTTCTTTTCCAAATCCGTTGCAACAGGGTTTTAGAAATAATTGCGGTAGTATCACTGCAGCGTTCTGTATCAAAGAATCTATATGCTACTATTTGGATAAAAATACTCCTGTCTATGCTACATTTCTTGATAATGCTAAAGCCTTCAACACAGTTTGGCATAACGGGTTATTCTACAAGTTGTACAGACTTGGCATCAAAGGGAAGACTTGGCGCATCATTAAAGATTCGTTTGAGAGAGTAACAAGCTCTGTTTTATATGCGGGCAAGCTGCCCAAACGCTTCGATATTATGCAGGGTGTAGGACAGGGCCGTATCTTGTCTGCCTGGTTCTTTCTTGTAATGATAGATGATTTGATCACGGAATTAGATCACACTTTGCGAGGTCTAAATCTTGTTGATCTCCACCTGCCTTGTGTCTTATTAGCAGATGACACAACTGTAATGTCTAACTCGCGTCATTCAATGCAACAGCTGCTAGATACAATTTCCGACTATGCGAAAAGGTGGAGATTAAGATATAATGCAGATAAAAGTTGCACCATCTTGTTTACTAACAAAAGAACGACTGGTATACCTTCTTTTATGCTCGACAAATCTCCAATTCCGGCAGTCAAAAGTAAGAAGTATGCCGGCATACCTCTAAAATACAACTTAAAACCAAACGACGCGATAAAAGAAGCATGTGATAAAGGCAAACACTTGTTAAACTCTTTATATTTTATTGGTATCAGAGATGGAGGAATGAACCCTCTAACAAGTCTGAAGATTTGGAAAAGAATTATTCTACCCTCGGTCCTATATGGATGTGAACTATGGTCAGGTATCACAAACTCAAATATAGAAGAACTTGAGTTATGCCAGAGATATGCAGCTCGACGTATGCAAGCTTTCGATAAATATTCGCCTACGGAGGCAACAAGTAGTACCTTAGGACTCTGGTCAATGGAAGCATACATAGATAGGATGAAATTGCTCCTTTTCAACCGATTATGTAAGGGCGATTGGACTTTTATCTGGAAAAAGATTTTCATTATGCGCCTATGTCAGTATCTGAACAACCCGCTAAAACAGACGGGATTTATACCTGATATTGACAAAATAACTAAGAAATATGGTATGGGAAATGTTCTTTTAGACTATGCAGAAAGTATACAAACTGAAGAAAAACTCATCTGGAATCGACATATTACTGATATTATCCAAAACCATGAAGAAACTACCTGGAGAGCAAATATGGAACTAAGGGATGATTTAATTCACTTCAGAAACATTCATTTGGACTTAAAACCAAGTAATATATGGTTTCTTGGGCGTAAATATCCATCCATGTTATGGCCTCTCTCTGAAGTAATGAAACTATATATCATGCCTGTTGGTAAAGTTATGGTATGCAAACTCTGTGGAAAAGAGACTGACGACAGAGCGAAACATCTTATTTTAGGCTGCGAAATGCTGCTTGAGGAACGAAATGTTTTCTTTGAGAGAGTGATTGACTCTTTAGAAGTGAGAGACGGGGTTAACTTATTCAATCAAGAAGACGATATATTGTTGGAGACACTTCTTGGAAGCAGGGTTGACTGCATGTCGTCTATTGACGATGACGTATCAGATAGGCTAATGTTGGTGACCGCAAACAGCATAGCTTCATTCTACAATAAAATGTGTGCCCTACTATCAACTAACATGCCCTAACATGATATTAAAAGTAAGTAGTAAATTAACATTAAATATAAACAATTAAAGGCCAAAGTCTTCTTGTCAAATCCGCAAATTTTGTTGTCTGACAGCTGTTTGTGTGTGCGTTTATGTATTTGTTTATGTAGTTGTTTATGTTTATTTCCAAGAGATTTCTATATGGTTTTCTGTATTTATATATCTCATTTTGTAAACGCATTAGTTGACGATGTATATATCATGCTTGCGTTCTCGTCTATGATGTGTCTCATAATTCTATGATATGTATAATATGTATCTTAGCAACCTGATATACTCTTTGTTGTAGAGGTTACTAAGTCATTTAGACAGTCAGTCATAGATAAATGCATGCACGCACGCATACGCGCAAACAAGTATATATATGCATAAATACATGCGTCATATGAAGAAAAAAAAACTACATATAGAATTACACTGTTATAAGTTTTCCATTTCATTTTCGTTACTATCTCGAACTTAATGTTAAGCACATAACACTATAGACGTATTAACTTTTCGAAATATTATCATCATCAAGCAACTGTTAAAAGATTAGTGCCTTGCTCCGCCAAATGACTGCAGATTTGCATAATTGCAGGCATTGAGATATTTCGTTTTGTCAATACGGTAGCTGACACAGTATTACTATTGTATTTTTGTCAATTTTCTGTTTTATTTTATGATCTTGTATTATCATGAATTTGTTTATTCTGATGTAATCTCTTTTTAAAGAGGAAATAAAGTCAGTCAGTCAGTCAGTCAGTCAGTCCAAATGACTGTTAAAGTCTGGTTGGAATTGATGGCCCCACCCTTCCTCAGTTCTGATTGGATATCAATTCTACCCTAGTCGGTCCAGTTTAACAGACGAGCCTCAGGCCATCTGTCAACGCGGGGAGATGTACAACAACATCGAGGGTCTTCTGTTCGAGCACAAAGCTTCTAACGTCTACATGTTAGTTTTGACACCAAACGAAGAGTACTCTTGTACAAACACGAATCGCCACGACAGTGCAGGGTCGACATACTCATGGCGCTAACCCATTCCTTTGTTCCTGACTTACGTAATCGCGGGCAGGCAAACGTGACACACCATCGGTCACTAATCCACCACCGGTCACTAATCCAACACCGGTCACTAATCCAACACCAGTTGCCAATGCAGCAACGGTACAACTAAAACAATTTGCACCTGAACATAATATACGAATACCATGAGAAGCAGACATACTTGCCATAAGAGACGTGTTTTTTTATTATAGAAAAACGTGGTTGTAATAAAAAATTCGTTTTCGAGATGAACAAAATCGTATTTCATCTGCTATTCCTACTTAATCAGCTGAGTATGTTAGCGAAAAAGGTACAGCAACCACAATACCTGAATTCAAATTGTATTGGCGTAGTGGTGAGTTATAAATCATAAGGCAAGTATCCCACACACATACAAACCAGGTAAAGAAGCGCGACAACTATTAACACATATGATTCCTGGAATCACATTGGTATTACAAAACTTTGGCCACTTTGGAGTTAAAGTAGCATGCATCTAGTTATGCTGCTAAGTCGCGACAAAAATGGATTTAAAACTACTATAATGTGGATCCATAGTGTTGCTCGTACAATCCTGAACCGTAACGACACCAGCGCCATCTATGACGAAATTCTTGAGACGTTTAAGAAATACACCAATTTAAGATCGGGATGGACTCCTGAAAGGTGTGCCCAAATTGAAGTACATATCTCACCATATCAGTCGTTTCGTGGATACAGTTACATACCAACACAGCGTGGGTACCGCCAAGGCTAGTTATAAATAAAAAGAACTTTAACAACATATGTTTTGAACGGGCAATTTTATCGGCGTAATATCTTTCTAGTGATAACTAAAGAAAACTACCCGCAGCACCTGAGTGAATTTAATTTGGTAATAATGAATTTCCCATGCAGGTTACCAAAGTCACGCTGAACAAATCTGAAACATTTAACCCAGTCATCGTGGTTAAAGTGGTCATCTATGATAAAGGCTTTTATCAGCTTGTACTATCCCCGCTTGGACAACATGGACGAACTTAGATGGACTTGTTGCTGCTGAGTGAAATGAAAAAATCTGAATCGGCATGGCACTAAATATGGATAAAGAATCTTTCTAGGTTGCTTAAGCGACACAGCAAGAACATACGCAAGAAGTATCTTTGCAGACGTTCATGTATGTATTTAATACAGCAGAACTGCTGGCCAACTATGACTTTTATTGTGGTGGTATTAGTGAAGAACTGCAGTGGACAATAATGCCAGAACCAGGTAAAAGCATTTTTACATTTACAGCGGTGAAACAAAAGATGAAAGTTTCTATATCATCTACGCAGACTTTGAATGTCTCAATGTTCCACTGGGAGGTAAGAATGCTGCCAACAACAACGAAACAACACAAGCTGCTGAGCAAGTCACATGCTAGTTTTGTTACACAGCAGTCAGGAGTGACGGGCAAAATGAACCACCAACCTTGACATTGATTCAATAAGGATATACTTGTTCGGGTAACAGTTATCGGACACAGGCGATCGATAGATGCAAACGATTCTGGCTTAATCGATGTGTTTTAAATAAAATGGGTGCTAAACCACCAGAACTACAATTGCAGTAAATTTAAAAACTCCTGAGGCAGGGGTTTCCTGTGACACTTGTGCCAGTAAAAAAGGGTAATTAGTTAGAAGTGCGCGTGCGTATTGTACCTGGACTTGATGAGTCCAGACAGGGAGTGCTTGTCGTGCAATCCTCCTGAGCAACTGTATTATTAATAGAATAACTATGATGAACCCTCAATGTTACCGAGGTGAAAAGATAATTGAAGCGGAAAAACAACTGCGAGATGCAATCATCAAGAGAACCACGCTAATTGTGAAATAAAAACGCACGTGTTTGATAGTGAATACTGTTTGCGGTCTTTCTGAGACAACAACTGTTGGTCTTGGTGTGGCAGAAATTGCAACCATAACAACCATCGCTGGTGCACCAATCCGAATTATTGTCGGGGCAATATCGATGGTAACCGGTATCTCTGGTGGAGCTAGCAATTAATTTCGATACGATTGCATTATTCTGGGCTGCTTGCAACGGCAGTCTGAACACGATCAGTAAACTGTATTCGGTGGCAATAATTACCACGGAGAAATCAATCCACTGCTGGCGGAAATTGAAAATCACCGACAACTCCGAGCACAAATAAGGAACCGTACGGTTGCGGATTTAGAGGCAATAGAATTCGAGCAATCGTGGAGTAATCATTCATGGGCTGAAGACAGTATATAGCTTTGCTTTCCAAATCATGGGGAATAGAGGTAGTGGTGACCCTGAAGAGACCGTCTCAGTAAGGAAGTCGATTTTTTCCCGTAAGTTTGACCAGTTTTCAGTAAGACGTAACAAAATAACAAACTGTTATTGTAAAGCTGGAAAACGTATTTAAAAGTTCGGTATTCGAAATATGAAGCGATGGTAAACATTGTGTTCTACTGACAAGTTTGTCAGGTACACGTAGACCTTTTTTTACCACTAGTACAGTTGCACAACGTCATTTCCAAATTATATGCAGCTCAATTGCTTGTTGCTATCTCACAAAGTTACGTAGTTCTTGGATTTGTTTTCCATTTCACATGACGACGGTAATCATATCTTCGGCCACAAGTCATACTCAAATTGACACGTGATGTCCAGTAAACGTAACTGTGTCACTTCCTGTTTTTATTCTCAAGAATCTGAACATTCCTTTTTAATTTTATGTGCTGATTATTAACACTTTTTAAAAGGCTTTTTCTTTGTCTTTGTCTTCAACATTCATGGCTTACTGGACGCCATTTTAAAAAAAATTATATAATCAATAGTTTGATCTTGCAGACACTTTGCATTCAAAAGTAAATGCAGTTTAGAGGGTCTGATGTACTGCTGTTAAGTCAGTCTGGTTCCTTAACTAATTCCACTAATTCTAATATGAAACCCGGTCCCAATCAAACATGGGCTCTATTATCCGGATTTGTTTTGGCAGCGGTCATTTTTCCGTAGCTTTTGCTGTTATTTTTTAAGTCCGTATTTTAAGAGTCATTTTCGTAAGACTTACAGCAAAATCGTAGGGGTTATACGGTCTGCGACTAATCAGGATCCAAAAGGGCAAAAAGGAAAAACAAACAGTATGACACAACTCAACACGACAAATTCTTGAAGACTGAAGATCACTGAAAAGGTGGCAAGAATTTCAGTATTTGCCGAGACTATAAATTTTGTTTCCAACCGTATGGTTTTTGAAACGTGTTACAATTAAAATGTGTGTAGATGTTCACATTCAGTAAACTGTCATTTTAAAAGAAGTATCAAAGTTGATGAAAAGCCATGGAGAAAAATGAGAGTGTATGCACTCACCTTCACAAAGACCACGGCTGGAGCCAGGACGTACTTGTCTGCCGTTGTTCCGCTCCAATCCAATATAACAGCTTTAACCGGTCCAACGTACTTTCTTACGAAACGGAAGGCTTGACTCATCTTCAGTAACCTGGAGCAAACGGCAATAAATTCATTCATAAAGAAACGACAATCACGTTTGAACTAAAATGTTGATATAAGTAGGTCATTGTTTAAAAAATCATAGCAAGACAATATTTTTCAAACTTTTGGGGACTGGAATTTGTTTAGGATCATCCCTACCCCACCACCCCAAACGCGACCCTCTAAATATATTTGCACACTTACAACAGGAGTTTTACACACAGTCAGCTCAATGCTTTGTTCAGCTGAAGCTCCAAGTGGGATATACCTGCTATTAACAAAGAACCTGGAGTTCAAGTACATGAGAGACATGGTCTGATGCTTTCCATTTATGTACGGGTGTGTATGTGGGTAACCCATACACATGGTCACGAGTCAGAGCTAAGAAATTTAACTCCAAAAAGTTGAGTGACACCTGTTACATCATAAATCTTGTTTATTTTTTTATTTTTTGTAAATATTTTTTTTATAAACAAGTGATGACCATCATTATCCTTATCCATCTCATCGTCTTTGTTAGTACGGCTGTAGACGTTGTAATGAAGTTATAGTAATTCTAGTAGTTTCCATTACTTCTCCAACTCACACGGTTGTAGACGATAATCTTACAAGTGCAATAATATCCATTAACAGAGGGGCACTGCCCTTACATACTTCAACCTCGTCTCATTGCCCTTATATCCATTAATACTGTCTCAGTGTCCTTATGTACTTTATCACTTTCTCAGTGCCCTTATGTACTTTATCACTTTCTCAGTGCCCTTATGTACTTTATCACTTTCTCAGTGCCCTTATGTACTTTATCACTTTCTCAGTGCCCTTATGTACTTTATCACTGTCTCAATGCCCTTATGTACTTTATCACTGTCTCAATGCCCTTACATATTTGATCAATGTCTCAGTGTCCTTATGTACTTTATCACTGTCTCAATGCCCTTGTGTACTTTATCACTGTCTCAATGCCCTTACATATTTGATCAATGTCTCAGTGTCCTTATGTACTTTATCACTGTCTCAATGCCCTTGTGTACTTTATCACTGTCTCAATGCCCTTACATATTTTATCACTGTCTCAGTGCCCTTGTGTACTTTATCACTGTCTCAATGCCCTTATGTACTTTATCACTGTCTCAATGCCCTTACATATTTTATCACTGTCTCAGTGTCCTTATGTACTTTATCACTGTCTCAATGCCCTTATGTACTTTATCACTGTCTCAATGCCCTTACATATTTTATCAATGTCTCAGTGTCCTTATGTACTTTATCACTGTCTCAATGCCCTTACATATGTTATCAATGTCTCAGTGGCCTTATGTACTTTATCACTGTCTCGATGCCCTTACATATTTTATCAATGTCTCAGTGTCCATATATATGTTATCACTGTCTCAATGCCCTTACATATGTTATCAATGTCTCAGTGGCCTTATGTACTTTATCACTGTCTCAATGCCCTTACATATGTTATCAATGTCCCAGTGGCCTTATGTACTTTATCACTGTCTCAATGCCCTTATGTACTTTATCACTGTCTCAATGCCCTTACATATTTTATCACTGTCTCAGTGTCCTTATGTACTTTATCACTGTCTCAATGCCCTTATGTACTTTATCACTGTCTCAATGCCCTTACATATTTTATCAATGTCTCAGTGTCCTTATGTACTTTATCACTGTCTCAATGCCCTTACATATGTTATCAATGTCTCAGTGGCCTTATGTACTTTATCACTGTCTCGATGCCCTTACATATTTTATCAATGTCTCAGTGTCCATATATATATGTTATCACTGTCTCAATGCCCTTATATATTTTATCAATGTCTCAATGTCCTTATGTACCGTATCAGTGTCTCGATGCCCTTACATATTTTATCAATATCTCAATGGCCTTATGTACTTTATCACTGTCTCAATACCCTTACATATTTTATCAATGTCTCAGTGGCCTTATGTACTTTATCACTGTCTCAGTGCCCTTATGTACTTTATCACTGTCTCGATGCCCTTACATATTTTATCAATGTCTCAGTGTCCATATATATGTTTTCACTGTCTCAATACCCTTACATATTTTTTCAATATCTCAGTGGCCTTATGTACTTTATCACTGTCTCAGTGCCCTTATGTACTTTATCACTGTCTCAGTGCCCTTATGTACTTTATCACTGTCTCAATTCCCTTACATATTTTATCAATGTCTCAATGCCTTTATGTACTTTATGAGTGTCTCAGTGCCCATGTATACTTTTATCATTAAGTGCCTTTACAAACTTGTATCGTGTTTAAATGCCCTTACATACTTTAATACGGTTTGGCTACCCAACGCGTACTTTAGTATTCCATCAATGCTCTTACGTACTTGAATACTTTCTCACTGCCCTTGGGTACGTTAGTGCTGTCTCACTGCTCTTGCGCACTTTGATAATCTCTCAATGCCCTTGCGTACGTCAATACCGTCCCTCTGCCTTTGCGTACTTTAATACTGTATTGGTGCCCTTATGTACTTTAATAATGTCTCACTGCCCTTACGTATTTTAATACTTTCTGAGTGTCCTTGAGTACTTTAATACTTTCTCACAGTCCATATGTATTTTAATACTGTCTCACTGTCCATACGTACTTCAATACTTTCTCAATGCCCTTATATATTTTAATCTGTCATAAGGATGTTTTCTGACGTTAATAATCTGAAATATGGTTAGGCCTAAATCAACACTCATGTTTTGGTGACCAAAACGTCAGCTGAATTCAAAAAGATAAATCTATTTCTTTTAATTACAACCAAGCTCAGTATAACGCAACACCAAAACACACACCACACACAACCAGACTTATTTGAGAATGGCTTGACTTGATGTTTTTGACAATACTTTTAACACGTTATTGTCTATATCATGCCAAGGAAATGGGAGCTAAGCGTCTTTCCCAAGGTCATACCAAGGCAGCCGATGCCCGGACTAGCCTGGACGGGAATCGAACTCGCGACCCTTGGATTAAGAGCCTAACGCTCAACCCTGACCTTTTTTGTTGGCAGTGGGGTCTCTATAGTGACCATAAGAATAATATATCCAAAACAGGTGTATTTCAAACTGACGCAATTACAATATTGCCACACCGATTGCCTCTAATATATTGATGAAAGTGTATCGTAACGTAACAAGTCTGGGCAAATTATGTGCAGGGAAATAATGAAATTAGCACAAACGGTCCTAACTACGTATATGTAATGTGTTGAAATTAATATCAGTTCCAGTAAATGTGTCCCCTCGACCAATATAATATGTCTAACAGCAAATTAGGAGCTGCACTCTTTAAACCACCATCAATACCAACACACACGCGTTCACAGACAGACAGAACAGAAGGACAAACACACCGATGATGCAACCAACCTTTTTCGGAGAAATGGAGAATCTCCCGCCTACTCATCAGCATTAGGAATCTAACAGAAATTTCAACAACAATAATAAGTAAACCTTTATGGCGATTTGCACGATATTTTAAAGTAAATCGAGAAATGTTTAAGATGTTGTTAAAGGGTTTAAAGCCACTTCTCAGCACAATGTTTATGAGTATGACACACTAAGAAACCCGCAAATGGTAGTATGGTCGGACTGAAAACCATAACATATAGTCACAGTATAGTCGGAATGAAAACCATAACATATAGGTCCCAGTCACAGTATGGTCGGACTGAAAACCATAACATATAGGTCCCAGTGACAGTATAGTCGGACTGAAAACCATAACATATAGGTCCCAGTGACAGTATGGTCGGACTGAAAACCATAACATATAGGTCCCAGTCACATATAGTCGGAATGAAAACTATAACATATAGGTCCCAGTGACAGTATGGTCGGACTGAAAACCATAACATACAGGTCCCAGTGACAGTATGGTCGGACTGAAAACCATAACATATAGGTCCCAGTGACAGTATAGTCGGACTGAAAACCATAACATATAGGTCCCAGTCACATATAGTCGGAATGAAAACTATAACATATAGGTCCCAGTGACAGTATGGTCGGACTGAAAACCATAACATACAGGTCCCAGTGACAGTATGGTCGGACTGAAAACCATAACATATAGGTCCCAGTGACAGTATAGTCGGAATGAAACCATAACATATAGGTCCCAGTGACAGTATGGTCGGACTGAAAACCATAACATAAATGTTTCCTAATGCACCGGTGTTAACATTAGGGTAGGTAGGTATTTTTGGTTTCAACATTATATATATCTTACAATGATTAGTGTAATAAGCGCTTCAAGTACTGGACAAAACCGGCTCAGATGGATGCACAAATTACGACCGGATATAAATAATGTTTTTGGCCTCTGCCGAATCTGCTTTACAATCTGGTCAAACGTACTTCAGGTGGCCAGGGCTAGTTTCGTAAATTGGCCCCTGGCAAATTTCTTAAGGATATGGGGTGACTTTTTCGCTATTATTGTTTACTACTAAAGATGTGGATCTATTTGTGAACTAGGTGTTTCGGCCTTGTGTTGTTCTTGAAACTGATGTCAGGCACGTACATCCCCCATAGTTACTCTGCAGTATGTAGACAGTGAAATACCAGTAGTCGGCTAGGAAGAAGAGCCAGCCACCCATTGCAGTAAACACGTGGGTTTGGGGGAAGTAGAATATCTCAAAAAACGGCGTGGATGACAACTATTTTCAATTGCATCAGCCTGTTTAGTGCACACTTTTGCAGAATTATCATCCAGGAAAGGGGCTTGTGTTTGCATTGTAAGCATCACATGGTGTCAAATATGACCTTCGGACGTGAAAATTGCAGACATGAATTTGGGATTGGGGTGCATAAACGTCTTTTGCTATAAACTGTCATTGACTTCTCTGGTCAAGTGGATAATATTCTTATGCTTTGTTTTAATATAGGTATCCAAAAATATGGACCTTGTTGACCTCATTTGTGTATTTTATTTGTTATGAATTAAATTTTTAAACTAGGCCGGTGATTGCGGCATTAAATTTGTGCATAAAAACTGGCCCCTGCCCCCTTAGCTATGAAGATCTGAAACTGTATAAACATAACAGTGAAAACAACATAGGTGACCCATTTTATAACCATTCAAACACTTCTAGCCCTGATGCAATTTCGTTATGTTTCACACAGCGGTCAATTGGACAAATCAATGGATCGTTTCTAATATCTTTTATACGAAAGGCGATGAAAATATGTCATCCATAACTGAATGATTATTGCTATACATGTAAATCAGTTCAGTTTACATCTCACAGGCTGAAGCATCGATGTCGAACGTTGTTGGAGTGCAACATGACGCACGCATTAACCAACTCACTCGCTGTTAAGAAAATACAGAGAAAGCAAACACAGCCGGAACCAGGGCCGGCCTTCGACCGATTGGATTGATTTCGCGATGTTGATACTTTAAAATAAATATAACTAGAGAAAACGCAATTTTAAAGAGATGGGAGAACAAATCAAGTTCAATATCATATAAAACTTGTTTAAAAGTTTATTTCTAAATGCAGTGTTCACAAGGGGCCCTGCGCGTAAATCCAGTGGGCCCACCAAAATTATTCAAATCGGTCCCCGCGTTTGCTAAGGCCGTTACTGGGTGGAACGCACGGTTCCTACGTTTTTAAACCAGGGATATTTTAACAGTTGTTTCCCTACTTGATTTGATATATTAAAACAATCATGGCGGTATAAGCTATTCTTGCGCGTACAAACACAAACTTGTAATGCGTCTTCTCGATTGTACTACTTTTTTTAAAGAAGAAAAATGACGATCCACCTAGTTCAAACAATGAAAAACTACTTCTAATTGGTTCATACCAGGAATTACGAGTTTTTAAATATTTTGTTATCCGAACTTAAAGTAGTTTCAGAATGTTAGAAAAACAGGATATATGTCACGATTTCAATACTAGTGGCTTACATATATATACGAATTACATACATACATACAGACAGACAGACAGACAAAGAAAACTACTCACACCACTGTAAGATCCTCTCGCGAATAACCACAAACTGCGTAATGAAATTGATTATCAAGTCCCCTCATACGGGTGTGCTGCTTAGTGAGACAAGTAATCAGTCATGAGTGACCTAAATTCTCGTGAGCTGTAATCTCGCGTGCTGTTACTCAGTACTATTACACAGTCAAGGCCAGTACAGAATTGGTGGAAATATATAATTAAACAGATTCAGTTTCGACCATTTTTACCTGAAACACTTTCTCAAATGCAATTACAAACATATCATTTTGGGGAGTCAGTAGAAAGCATAGACTTACTAGCACTGTTAAATAGTTTTCGAGGGGTAATCACAAAGATACAATGGACCCGAGTTTTTCACACCTTATAAGATTCTATTATTTTCGGACTTCAGGACGTGCCATGCGTGAAAAAATACGATGACAGTCTTGTTTCATTGATCGATTTGTTCAAATAATGTTGTCTTTTATGGATAGGTCTCTTTAGTCGATTGCCGGGTCTGTGATGTACTTGGGTCTGAAGGCACTGAACCATGTTTGTTTTAGACTTGAGGCTATTTTGAAAAATAGCCTTGTTTTTTTTTCTTCTCCAAGTTATTATGTGGAGAAATGCATCAATCATTGATTTATCAGTAGTGTATGGACAATGAACAAAAACAGATGAGCGAGCCATTAATTGCATTTTCCTAATTAACACAGTACATATAACAGTGACCATCAGATGCCAGTTGTTTAAAAGATGGCTAAAATTTACTCAGGGATTATGGTTTTAAAACTTATCCCCGAGTTACTGTTGGAATTAAGCGTTAAAATAATTGGATCAATTAACCAAAGGTTAAATTTCGGATTTCTTTAAGTTTAACCCACCTGTATAGAAATTAGCCGATTCAATATTGCTACTGTTTATTTTTTAATAATCAGGCGTCAGGAGACATTTAAGCGTATAAACGCACTCACAATGAAATGAGAAGGCGTTATGAAATTAAAGAAGTCACGAGGTTACAAATACAAGTAATGCGCAACTGTAAACTGACTCCTAAGGGTTAATTATTAATTACGTTACGGTATTAGCCGTCGTCATCTTTTACAATTTCGTCTACAAGTAATTAGAAAAACCTTTAGCATGGATAAGGATCTAGCACCATGAGCAATATATGAATAAAACGACGCACTGTTCCATCACAAAGACAAAGTCTCACATTACTTACGAACGTCTGGTCAGAAAGCGAAAATAACGAGGAATCGTCTAGCGTAAATGACAGTTTAAGATTACATTGAACCAAATAAACATGGACATAATGAAATAACGTGTGTGTGTGTGCGTGTGTGTGTGTGTGTTTTGGATTTTCAACATATTTTTCAGTCATATCGCTGCAGTGTGGCAGTTTATAGTGATGTCTAGCACTGGTGCATCATGCCGCAGATATGTAGCATCATGTCTCACCCAGTCAATTTTCCTGATACCAGGCCGACCAGTCCTAACACTAGACAGCTGTTAGCACCATTTTTATAAGCCTTTAGTATGACTCGGCCGGGGTTCGAACTTGCAACCACCCGCATCCGAGGTGGACGCTCTAACTACTAAGACCACCAATAAGTAGTAGTCGTAGTAGCAGTAGTAGTGGCAGAAGCAACGGCGGCAGTGTTGGAAGCAGCAGATGTAGTAGTAATTATATCGGTAGTGACTTTATTGACATGATAAATTTTGATATTATGCAAGAATGTCGGTAAACATAATTTTCCTTATTTCTTTTAATTCTCCTCATTTCTTTCTTACAATTCGAGATCCTTAGATGTGAACTTGAATGGATTGCTGAGCCAAAGCAATCGAAGAGAGACAATGACCAAAACAAATCAAAGAGATAACAACATATCTTTGCTCTGTATGCACTTGTAATGTACGTAAATGATCAACCGAGTAGGTCACTAAGATAATATGTAATGCATAACATATATACATGTACATCAATATCTGTATCACCCAGACATATTTAATACAGTTTTAACAAATGTTCATAGTAATTTTATGAACAACTTTTAGTCCCTGACAATTGTTTTAGAAATTAAACATAATAACGAAATACATGTAAAGGGGTGTATACAATCTCATTTTTGAGGGATCGTTTGGAACAGCGGTTATAAACTGGAACAACAGCTTCAATTTTGAGCTGTCCCACGTTACAGTAATCAATGTGTCCTTGACTCAACTGCGATGACAGCCCAATTTCACGTGTTGATGTGCACGAGAAAAGAGCATCCGAGAGTCGCAGGGCCAAGATTTCGGCGGTACATAGGGGGAAAAAAAATGCCTAACGTGAGCAACATTTCCGTCAGCCTACGGTACTCTCAGTACATTGTCGAACTTTCACCTCCACCACCAAGAATCACTACCAACATCGAATTAGTCACGGAAGACTTCGGAAGTGCATATATGCATGAATACATATGTGCATGTTTGTGCACTTTTGATTGTCTCATGACTGCTAATGCATGTAGGTATTTCTGCTTAATAATGTCGCTTGCGTTTTTGATGTTTTGAGACTCGATATAACAAACTTTACAAATAAATACCAGTGGAAATGATAGCTAAATATCGTTCCCAATGACAATTCGAGGCAACCGACCTGGTCGGTACTAGTATCGAGCCTGCGATCCTTGGATTACGGGTCAGACGCTCTACCAACGGAGCTGTAAAATGTACATCTCGAAATAAATGACATATTTTTCTCTCTTAGAGGTATTTTGCAAACTATGCAAGTGTGTCGTGCATATTCTTTCCAACTACCGTCAAAACTGAGGAGTTTAATTTTTGGGGGGTGGAGTGTGGGGGTGCAACGTTCCCTCTAAGCGAATGGTAGAAGTGTGCGCTGTGCGCGCTGCATTGTGCAAGCATTACGGTGACTTGAGCAGAAGTTTTAGATCATCATAAAACATCTGTACAAATTGCAAAAAATAATGCACGGAGAACAATTCAGCTGCGCGGGGATGTCTGAGCTTAGAGGGAACGTTGGGTGGGTGGGGTCTTCAAGAAATCAGAGAGAAGGGAAAACGAAAACAAATGCAAAAGGAAGAGGGAAGGAACGGAGCTTTCCTGATCATGGAATCGTTCCAGTCATATCTCTCTCTCTCTCTCTCTCTCTCTCTCTCTCTCTCTCTCTCTCTCTCTCTCTCTCTCTCTGTGTTTTACAGATTTATTCCAGGTGCAAAGTACTGAGTGACCCCACTCTCCAAAGCTGCTGCTGCGTGAAAATAAAATCCATGACTGCGGTGTAGCTCATAGCATAGGGGCTCGTTACAAAGAAAATTAGGGTTTCCGTCAATGAAGCGAGGGCTGGGGTTCATTGACGGAAACTCCTAATTGTCTTTGTAACGAGCCCCTGTGGCTCATGGTCACGTTTACCGACAACACTACTTCCGCCAATATTCAAGGTCAACAGGGTCGATGTCGCAACTAGCGCACTGTGTCAGATTATACCCTCCTCCTCCCCCCCGCCTCCAATCCGTTCCTGTATATAAAGGGCCGCTTTTGTTCAAATAGATTATATTTCATGAATTACGTTTGCATAATAGCATTCATCGTTTCTTCTTTTCTTTTTTTTTTCTTTCTTTTATTTCCCCCATTTCAATTAATGTCCAGTAAATATCCATTCAAGAATGATTTCCGATAGATTTAATATTTCAAAATAAATATATCTTTACACGTATGTGACCACCATTACACCACCATGTACAAAACCATACTGTCACACATACCTTTAGTGGTCACAGTTCGCCTCTTTTCTCGTCCGCTTTTCTGAAATCAAGTCAAGCTCGCAACCAAACTGAATAGGATACCCGGCTAAAACATCGAGAACAACGGATAGAATCGACTCGCCACGCCAGTACTGGCTGGAACTAGTTCGACAGAACAATGACTTCTTTCAGTGTAAACAAGATTCACTAGAACTCGATTGTAAACAATTGAGTTGACGACGAGTAACCTCTCGTAATTTCATACGTGGTATTGTTTGAGGAGTTAGTTCCCTTTAAGTAATTGGCTATAGGACGCACGGTACTAATTCAGTTCCAATTGTAAACGTATGCAAACAACATGATATAACAAATTCTATAACTTACAATTTCTCAGTGCTAATGATCAAACCTATATTTATCAGTATAGTGGAAACCTGGATGTCAGCTTCTGTGTAGAGAAAAGGATATGAACCGCGACATTTTCCGGACCTACACGTGTTTCAAACATGTGCTTTCAATTCCGCATCAAAGAGTCAGGTGCTAATTTTAGTACTTAGTGTTCTAAACTCAAGACTGTTAAAGGACTGAAATTCTATCAGTAAAATGATGTATCTGTTTTTTTTTTCCCTCCACTTACAACTAAGATAAACTCTCAAAAATTATTTTTCCTAAAACATAGCTTACATTATTATTCAATCCTAGCCAGCCAAACCCATATATACTCTATTTTAGGTTCACCCATTTCCAGGCTGGTTCCCATTTATCCATACAATTAGTACCGTGTGTCCTTTAGCTATTCATTGATTTTTCCGAAAATCGGAAATAGGAGAATAACCAATCGTCGATTGATAATTAGCTGCAGAGGAATTAAAATGCATACAAAAGTTTCCTTTATCTGAATTAGATTTTATTTTACATGATAAATGGCTTTCTTCAGGATATGAAAAGTTGTTTTTTTTTTTTTTGTTTTCTTTTATAAAATGAAATTTCAGCAAATATAGACATTATTTGATGGCGTTCAACCAAGTGAAATTAGTACAGTGACTGGAGTACTAGAATATAGTGATAATGTCAAATTAGCAGAGAGATTAGAGTACTGTGATATTTTGAAATTAGCACAGGCTAGAGTACTAGAGTAATGTGATATTTTGAAATTAACACGGACTAGAGTATTAGAGTACGGTGATATTTTGATATTAACACAGAGACTATATTACTATAGAGTACGGTAATATTTTGATAGTAACACAGAGACTAGAGTACTATAGAGTACTGGGATATTTTGATATTAACACAGAGAATATAGTACTAGAGTACAGTGATATTTTGAAACTAACCCAGACTAGAGTAGTAGAGTACGGTGATATTTTTATATTAACACAGAGACTAGAGTACTAGAGTACGGTGATATTTTGATATTAACACAGAGACTAGAGTACTGTGATATTTTGACATTAGCACAAACTAGAGTACTAGAGTAATGTGATCTTTGGAAATTAGCACAGACCAGAGTATTAGAGTACGGTGATATTTTGAAATTAACAGAGAATAGAGTACTAGAGTACGGTAATATTTTGATATTAACACAGAGACTAGAGTACTAGAGTACGGTGATATTTTGAAATTAACACAGACTAGAGTACTAGAGTACGGTGATATTTTGATATTAACACAGAGACTAGAGTACGATGATATTTTGAAATTAACACAGACTAGAGTACTATAGAGCACTGCGATTATATAAATGTACAAGAAATGAGACATCTTTGTCAAAATTTCAATGACATTGTGACGGATTCTTGCTGAAAATAATAGATAGGAGAATATGTAATCCTTAACTGTGAACGGTTGGCATTTTTAAAGTGTGGAAGCGTGAGTGGTAATAGTGAATTCATGTTTGAGTGCATTACCATTATTTTGGCTCAGTAGCATCTTGTTCCATCCCAGTCAGGTTATCCTGACGCCAGGCCGACCAGTCCTTACGTTAACCTCTTAATGCTGAGCGCCAAACGAGGCAGCTGCTAGCATCATTTTATAAGTTTTCGGTATGACTCTGGAGGGGTTCAAACCAGCGATCTCCCGCATCCGAGGCAGACACTCTAATCCACTGAGACCGCCGGAGCGGAACTTATAATGTGGAACTGTCCCATGACCCTAAAGTTACAGTGATCGAAGTACCGTTGACTTAACTGTGGTGAGTAGTAAGAGGGGTCACATTACGTACAATGGGAATTAGCATTACAGGGACCCTTGGGTCACTTTACGTACAATGGAAATTTAACATGGCGAAAAATCGTGGGTCACTTTACGTACAAGGGGAATTGAATATGGCGAAAAGTCGTGGGTCACTCTACGTACAAGTGGAATTTAACATGGGGAATAGAGTTTGGGCTTGTTTAGGGACAAGGGGAATTGAACATGGGATTTAAAAAAAAAAAAAAAAAAAAAGGGGGGGTAGGCAATTGAAAGGCTATCTCTTTTCGAGACATATGGCTGGCCCTGAAAAGGGCCTTTGGGTTTATGTTAATGTATTCATTAACATAAAGGGCACCGCATTGGTCTTCTTCTTGTCCTTAGGCTGCGTCTCACTGTTGGTCCGTAAATCAGCACTCTTTTCAGGCATCCTTGTCTTTCAACGTAGATCCTACGTATCCACAGACTGGTGTTTGTCCTGTGGACAACGGTCCACTTGGATCGGACATACATGAGCATGTCCGTCCTGAACATCATGGAAGACACAAGCGTAGAAGATTGCACATAGGTCCACATCTTGAAGCGACGAGAACAGGTGAATCAATGCAGTGAACAGCGCTTATTTATAGGTAGAGGTAGGATTGAAACGGATTGAGTTCATTCACCAATCCGAACACGCGTTACAAAATTCAGTCAGCCCGCATCCAATCCGAAGAGAGCAGTCTGTGACGTCACGTAGTCTATATAGATTCGTTAGCGCTTGTGTGCAGTCAATCTATGCGACAGTGATTCAACATGACGGAAATTCAGAAAACGATCCATTGGGGTGCACCAACAGGGGAGACTGCCCAAGGGAACTCGGACTTACTTTCAGAAGAGGTGAATTGGGATTTTGTGGATTTTCTCTCCTCGCAAGAATTTGTTCCGGAACCTTCGTTACCTTCTTCATTACCGCAAGTGGAGAATTTTAGACAGAGACAGAATGAAGAATTGGAGAAATTTATACAACGACAAAAGGAAGCGGAACAAGCTTTTCTCCTACAGCAACAGCAGCAAGAAGAAGAGGTAAGAAAAAAAACAACAGCAACAACAGCAAGAAGAAGTAGCAGCAAAGAAACAAGAGGGTGAAAATCAAACGGTCACGGTACTGTTAGACATTTTAGCGGAGTTAAGAAGTCTGAAACAAATGTATCAGACTTCTTTATGACGACCAAAGAGAATACGACCTTCCCGAGCTAAACACGTCAACCCTGTGACTAAGCCTACCGTACCACCCTTAGTGATTTCAACCCAATCATCATCATCATCAGCATTACGCAGTCCAGAAGTAGGCCTTGGCCGTGGCAAAGGCTTAAGGCAGTTAAAGTTGATTGCTTAAACTCACCCCTACACCATGAAGAACAAAAGGCCCTTTTCAGGGCCACCCACATTTCTCGAAAAGAAATACAATTTCAATTTGCCAATAACTCAAAAAAAAACCCACCCATTTTACCCTTATAGTACGTTTCTGTGTATGAGTGCGTGAGTGTAGCTTCTTATTTTAAAATCAAAACTCAAAGACACTTACCTTGTATCATTAATTTATTCTTTTCTCCATTTTTTACAATCCAATTCACAATTCACAACACAACACTTTAATTAAAAGTTCATTGACTTCTTCTTTCTCCTTGTTTAGTCTCTCTGTTTTTTGAATTTCTTCACCGTCTTTTCCTCTTCTTTCTCCTCATTTTCTTCCCTTCTTCTTTTATTCTCCTGTTTCTTTGCCTCTTGTAAATAGAATTGTCTTCTTTCTTCCTCTTCTTCCTCTGAAGAATCCCTCTCTTCCTCTGAAGAATCCCACTCTTCTTCTGAAGAATTCCTCTTTTCTTCTGATTCCTCTTGTTTCTTTTTTGGGCAATCTGGAGACCAATGTCCTTTTTCTTTACAATAACAACAGGTATCTTTACTTTTGTCTTTTTTAGCCCCTGTTTTTTTTTCTTTTTTGACGGTCTGGACACTCTGAAGACCAATGCCCTTTCTTCTGACAGATATAGCAAGTATCTTGACTTTTATCTCGAAAGGAAGGAGAGTAGTCCGTGGGCTGGTCTGAAGAGAATTTTCTAATGACCCCTCGCAAAGCTCTGACGAAACGTTCGATTTGGTTAGTCTCTTCCATCGTTGTGCTCGGCTTGAGAGTGAAATGAATAGTGAAAGGACAAGACACGCACCCTTTTATATACGCTGGTCTGCCATGACTATAAATTAGTTTATGGTGTTTACACTTGAGTCATTTGACGTTTTGCACTCAAGATGAAACGATCCCATTCATTCGAGAAGAAAGAAGAACAAGAAGAAGAAAGTAAGAGGCAGAAACGTGATCTATCGCCTCGTACCAGAGCTGAAATCTTGGCACAAATTCATGCCAGTGATTTTGAAGAGGACATGAGTGAACCAGAATTTGAAACCTCTAAACCAAGTTCGTCAACCTTAGTCAACCCTGAAAAATACTATTCCATTCGAGAGACGGAAAAGCGCTCCTCTAGAAAATTTAGAACCACGGCTTACACCTACACGGTGAAGTTTAAAGATTTCAAGGCCGACGTACCCTTGGAGAAAGCAGAAGGGTTTATGACCGAGATGTGGGATTCTTTGCTCACCGCACTCAAGCGACAATGTCAACCCAAAGAAGACGATCGCTTGACACTATCCATAGATCACGACGGTTTGAAATCCCCTGTTTGGATCGAGGTTAGCAGACCCGCAGAACTAACCCCTTCCAAAATCATGGACAAGATTCAACACGTACAACAATCTAATGACCAGTTTGACATCACCGATGGTAAAGCCACACTGAAAATGGCTCAGGTCTCTCTTCCTCAAGGGACAGGACGCAAAAAGATGTTATTGGTGGACGACCTTCGCAACACCAAAAAGAGTCTCGTCCGAATTAACAACCCTCAAGACCAGATGTGTTTAGCCCGAGCCATCGTGGTGGGACGAACCTATGCCAACAAGAACGACACGGTAGAATGGAAAAGAACCTGGAACACTATTCAACGTTCCCATCGAGCCAAACAACGAAACGAAGCAGAACTCCTGTTGCAACAAGCCGGACTGTCCAAAGACACACCCTGTGGCATTCCTGAGATGCAAAAATTGCAAGATGCCCTAGCTCCACGCTACACCTTGAAAGTGCACCCTCAAGAAATGCGTGGGTCTCTGTTGTTTCGAGGCCAAGATTTTAAGGACGGAAAATACATTCACCTTTATCATCACGATGAACATTTCGATACCATTACCAGTATCACTGGATTCCTGGGATATGTTTATTACTGTGAGAAATGTGATCATGGTTATAACAATCGAGAGCAACACAAGCATTGTGGATGGAAATGCCCAGGATGTTTGGCCTCTCCACCCTGTCTGAGCGAAGAACCAGTGCCTTGTTCAACTTGTCAGCGCACGTTTGTCAGTCCTACCTGTTACCAACAACATCTGAAAACACAAGGTTCACAGAAGAAATGTGCTTGTCAACTGCTGAGATTGTGCCCTACGTGTGGACAAGGCATACTTACCAATAAGGCCAAGGCACACGTATGTCGAGGAAAGAAAAAATGTCACATTTGTCACCACATCGTGGACTTGGAACACCAATGCTACGTGCAAAAAAACCAACCCCCACCAGAGAAAGAGGACGGCCACAAGAAGAAAGGCAATTTCATCTTTTTCGATTTCGAATGCATGCAAGAGACTAGCATTCACATTCCTAATTTCTGCGTGGCTCATCGAGCGTGCGAGAAGTGCATTCAAGAACCTATCTTCAGTCACTGCCCTCACTGCAGCAAGATTCCTGGAGGGCGTGAAAAAATCTTTCGGGGACCGAACACGTTAGCCGATTTTGCCCAATGGGTTTTAGATCCCATCGACAAGACGTGGAGCCAAGAGGACATCGAACGTTACGGAGATTGTCATCGTCATGCCACGGTGATGGCTCACAATTTCTCCGGATACGATGGACAGTTTCTTTTGAGGTACTATACGGAACAAGGCACCGAACGTCCTAAAGTGACTTTGAACGGAGCCAAAATCATTTTCATGCAAGTGGGAGAAGTGCAGTTTAAAGATTCGATGAGCTATTTGGCCATGCCTTTGAGTCGAATGCCTAAAACGTTTGGAATGACAGAAATGGCTAAAGGGTACTTTCCTCACTTTTTCAATACGGAAGCCAATCAACATGCCGTTCTACCCCATTTGCCTGAGGCTCACTATTACGACCCCGACAACATGCGTACCGAACAACGAGAAGCTTTCTACGTTTGGTACCAGGCTCACGCCTCGGACCTTTCGACTTTCAGGAAGAAATGTTAAAGTATTGTCGTTCCGACGTGGACATTTTACGACGTTGCTGTGGAAAATTTCGAGAACTGTTCATGGAACACGGAGGGGTCGATCCTTTGAAAGAAGCTTGCACCATTGCCAAAGCGTGTTCCTTAGTGTATCGACAACGATTCATGCCTGAAAACACCGTGGCTGTCATCAGCCCTCAAACGACCCACTATGTCAAACGTCAATACTCGGTCAAAGCCCTACGTTGGTTACATTACTTGTGCGACAAGGAAGACAAATGGATTCAGCATGCCCGCAACGGAGGAGGAGAAAAGACCATCGGAACGTATTCGGTCGATGGCTGGGACTTAGAAAACCCCAAGATCGTGTACGAGTTTAACGGTTGCTTATTTCACGGATCTCCCGTCTCTTACCCTGACCGTGACACTTAAAATCAGTTTTTGCAACGGACCATGGAAGACCTGTACCAGGACACTTGTCAGCGGCGCCTAAAGTTAGAACAGGAAGGATACCAAGTGGTGGAAATGTGGGAACACGAATACGATCATCGTATGAAAACCGATCCCGAGTTTAAACGCCTCGTGGAAAGTTACCAGTTCATGGACCCGCTGAACCCGAGGGATAGTTTGTACGGAGGAAGGACCAATGCCACCTGTTTGCTGTACCAAGCCGACGAAGAGAAAGGAGATTGTTGTTGTTGTCGTGGGGCTTAACGCCATTTTTCAGCACACGATAAGCTATACATGGCGGCCAGTATTAATGGTGGAGGAAGAACCCGAGAAAAACCCGGAAAGAACCACCGACCCTCGAGAAGCTACTGGCAAGCTTTCTCACATACCCATATTGGCTGAATCTTGGATTCGAACCGCCGCAGACAGAGGTGAGATGGCAGTGATCCGTAACGAAGAGCGCTTTAGACCACTCGGCCACTCGGGGCCCCGAGAGAAAGGAGAAGAAATCAAATACTTGGACGTGTGTTCGCTGTATCCCTACGTGTGCAAATATTGTCGCTTTCCTGTAGGGCACCCGCAATTGTTAACGGAACACATCGACCTGAAAAACATTCGACAATACGAAGGCTTGATCAAGTGTAAAGTTTTGCCTCCCACGAACCTATACCATCCCGTCTTACCTCACCATTGTCAAGGCAAACTGATGTTTCCCTTGTGCCATACTTGTGCCGAAACGTGCAACCAAGACCAACCTTGTCAGCACAGCCAGGAAGAACGGGCCTTGACGGGAACCTGGGTCAGCGTAGAATTGTTCAAAGCTCTGGACATGGGATACCAACTGTTAGAAGTGTACGAAATTTGCCACTTTCCCAAGACACAACAATACCACAAGGGTGACCCTACTCAGAAAGGCATTTTCGCCGACTACGTGGATGACTTTTTGAAACTGAAGCAAGAAGCCAGCGGCTATCCTTCCTGGTGTCACACTCCCGAAGACCAAATACAATTCAAAGAGAAATACTACGAACAAGAAGGCATCACTTTAGACCACATCGAGAAAAACGAAGGCAGGCGATCGTTTGCCAAAGTGATGTTAAATTGCTTGTGGGGTAAAATGGCACAACGACCGTGTTTACCCAAGACGGAATATTTGACAGAACCTTCCCGCTACTTCCAGATGATTCACGACAAAACCAAATACATGAAACACGTGGACGTCGTTCGAGAGGATTTGATCTTGGTCAATTACGAAGAAGATCTGGACTTTGTACAAGACGACCCTTTTGGAAATGTCATCATTGCGGCTTACGTGACAGCCCATGCTCGCTTAAAATTGTACGAAGCTTTAGAACTGTTAGAAGAACGCGTCCTGTACTTTGACACGGACAGTTGCATTTACATCCATCACCCGATTCAACATCACCCTGACATCGAAGGAGACCGTTTAGGAGCCTGGACAGACGAGCATCCCGACGACAAGATTCTAAGTTTCGTCAGTGGTGGTCCCAAAAATTACGGCTACGAATACCGTGACAAACAAGGAGAAGTGCACACGACGTGCAAAGTGAAAGGACTGACTCTGAATCATCGTACCAGTCGAGTGGTCAACTTTGGGGTATTGAAAGAAGCCTTGAAATCGGGAGAGGATGCAAACTTTAAAGTGACCACCTATCAACCGAACAAGATTGTACGTTTACCCCCTCACCACATCGTCAGTCGGCCCTTGGAAAAAGTCTATCAAATCGTATACCAGAAGCGAGTGCGACTTCCCAATCATTTCACCTTACCGTATGGACACGTCGGTATTGGTCTGTATATAAAAAAGGAACCCTAGGCAAGATCGATAGTTCATTGGGACTACCAAGACCGAGCGAACAAGATGAATACTTTCAGAGAAACACAGAACAAGTTGTTTAGAAAGGCACAATTCAAGTGTGAGGCTTCTGAAGTGGAATGCGATTGTGAGCCTTGCGATGGGTACGATGCTGTACCTTGTGACCTGAGCGATGCCGTAAAGCATCATGGGAACTTTAGTGTCCCTACCCCTATCATGGAAAGGGATGCTGTGCGTGTCAAACCTGAGGGATGCGAAAGCGATGCCGCTCGTCCTCTTGGACATTTTACTGGGTTTCGTTTCAAAGGTGAATGTTCACCTTTATGTCTACCCCCCTTACGGATGTCATCCAGCCCTGAGCAAACTCCTACCCATGTCACTCAACCCTCATCGAAACGAACCTGTGAAAGACGAATATTCGTTCCCTGTGCGTTTGTCGGAATACTGCGACTTTGAAAATCGTCTTCAATCGTTCAAAGGAAAATGGCCTAAGTATCTGGGAGGCCCGACCCCCGAAGAATTAGGCAGAGCCGGATTTTTCTACTTGGGCGAAGGAGATAAAGTCAAGTGCTTCAGTTGCGGTGTGTCACTTCACCACTGGGAACCGCAAGATTCGGCCTACGTAGAACATGCTCGATGGTCACCGAATTGTCATTACTTACCCTTAGTGGGACCGAGACATTGAAGTAACTTCTTACCATAATAATCTGTTCATGGATACTTTACAAGAGAACATTCGTGCTTTGCCTGTGGAGTTGAGAGAACGCATTTATCGAGAGCTGGTCAAAATACAAGTGAAACGTAAAGAACAATTGCATCCGTTACGTCACCGGTGTTTGAACCACTGGTACCTGAAGGCTATACAAGGATTGATTCAATTGAAAGTGTTCCATCGGACAGACATTGATCAACGATCCTCTAGTTTTAAAAAGGATTGGTTTGGTATGGGCGATTCTACCTACATCATTGTAAACGTACTGCATCGAATTCCAGAGGAAGAGTTAACGAATTACCAACATCTTGAACACAATGTCAACTTGGTGAAAGAGGAAACTTCTGAACGAATTGTAATGTGCAAATTACTGACTGAACGATTTAAATTCGACACTGAAGTAAAACCATGTTTGTGCAAACAGTACATTTCTTGTGTCAGACCAAAGAGAATTTAGTATGACCTATTCATGGATACTTTGCTAGAGAACATTCGTGCTTTGCCTGTGGAGTTGAGAGAACGCATTTACCGAGAACTGATCAAAATACAAGTGAAACGCAAACTCAAAGTGATTCGTCCGTTTTTAAATTATGCTATGTTCCAAAGTACAAGAAGACTGATTATGAGTGGATATTACATCAGGCACAAAGTTAAACGAGGCTATTGGCCACCACCCAACGATTCCAAAAACAGTGTATATACTTATGGATACTTTACAAGAGAACATTTTGAGCTTGCCTGAGGAGTTGAGAGAAAGGATTTACCGAGAGCTGGTCAAAATACAAGTGAAACGTAAAGAAAAATTGCATCCGTTACGTCACCAGATCTTTAACCACTGGTACCTGAATGGTATAAGAGGACTGATTCGTCAGAATTTTTTTCAGTGGTCAGACCTTGTTGAACACTTTCAGTGTATGAATGATGATGATGATGGACTAGACGTTCGTAATTTTGGTTACTTCGAGATTCACTTACTGCAACGTATTGAGGAAGACGAGTTAAAGGATTACCAACATTTGTTACATGGAATCTGCTTAGAAAAATACGAAACATCTAGACAAACTCTGACGTTTCAGTTACAGTATGTAACATTTAAATTCCCTACTGGAGAACGAACATGTTTGGTTAGAAATTACCTTTATTGCTTCCGAAACAAAGACACTATAAAATCAAGTTGCCATGCCACGGATTATGTCACATATCATTCAACCGATTCCGTGGAAGGTACTCAATGACCATATTCAAACCGTGGATCATTACCATCAATTATTACAAGAATTTTATCCATTCAATTTGGGACGACAAGTGGTGTGTGTCTTAGTGACTTGTTTTCTGGGATTTCGTTTACCAGCCGATTCTTTGTGGACTCTTTACGATCAGTACTTACCACCTCAATGGCCTTAAATGGTCACGAAAAACTCCTTTTGCTCAAAGCCTTGCGTTTTCATCTGGATACTTCTCGACCTCAACAGGAAAAAAAGATTCGTCAACTTTTAGCTACCCAAGACGTGTATGACGATGTGTGTGTAGCTTGTGACTTACATCCCCATTAGACAGATGTCCGTGCCTGGAAAGAATGGGGTTTTGAGGCTTGGACCCAAGAAGTGGCCCAGTATGCACGAGAGTTGTTCAAGGAAAAAAGTTACTTTTCAACCCGTGTTAGTGACGGTGCCAGAAGAACCCGTCACCCAGGACGGGACTGTCGTGGACAGACCTGAAAGACCCTTTCGGGAGGACACTTATATGTGACCTTACCCCCTACTATAGAACTGGTTAGAACATTACCCAAAACATGTGGTTGTTGTACAGACACTTGTGTTTATTCCACGTTCATAGTTATCATGTGCCTTTTATTCTTGTACTTAAGCCTTTGGCTTTTATGTATTTTTGTCTTTCGTATTCATGTTTGAAACATTCAATAAACGTGTTCTGAAAAAAGTATATAAACTCTTGTCTTGTTTGTTTTCGTCTCACAAGTGACATTTCTCACACAATGGCTACCTCTGCTGTCTCTGCTCCCTCTTCCTCTACTGTCAAAGTCATCGACGAACACTTAGATCGTGCCTGTTGGGAGGATTTGTATCTTCGCCATCCCTTTAACATGCTCATTGCTGGACCTAGCGGTTCAGGCAAAACCGAATTCGTCAAACGTTTGATCGAACATAAACATCATTTGATCGATCGACCCCCTCAACGGATCGTGTGGTGTTACAAAGAGTGGCAATCGGCGTACAACCTCTTGCGAGAAAGTCAAGGCGATTCCATCGTGTTTGTGGAAGGCATTCCTAAAGAAGACGACGGCATCGTCTCTGACTCCCGTCAAACCCATTTGGTCATTTTCGACGACATTTTAGGAGAAGACGAAGAAGAAATTAAATTGTGGTTCACGCGCAAAGGGCATCACCGTAATGCCAGTGTCGTTTACATCACCCAAAATTTGTTTCAACAAAGTAAAGCCCATCGCACCATCAGTCTCAATGCGCATTACGTGGTCTTGTTTAAAAGCCCTCGAGATAAATCGCAAGTGCAAGTCTTAGCCAAACAGTTAGGAACGCCTTGGCTGACTCAGGTGTACGACGATGCCACTCAAACGCCACACGCCTATTTACTCGTCGATTTGAAACCTACCACCCCCGAGGGTTTGCGATTTCGTACCCACTTGTTTCACCACTGGTGCCAAGACGGAGGGCCTGTCCTGTACACGTCTCCGTCCTCGACTTCATTTCACTCCCCATCAAAAAATCTATAAAAACCTCAGACCCTTTTTCGTCTGTCTCACACAGTGTGAACATGACGTCCCTTCAGTCGCATCTTCCCGTCAAATTGATTCGTGCCTTGTATGGCATCAGTCGAGAAAAAAATCCACAAACACGAGCTCGTGTCTTAGAAGCTAGTCTCAAAGAAGTCTTACGATGGTTCACGGTGACGGCACGTCAATTACTCCAAGGAATCGTTCAGATTCCTCATCAAACCAAACGCTTTTTCGATCGAAACAAAGTCGCTTTGGTCCAACAGGCCGATCCCCGCATCGACACTCAAACCAAAAAACAAATCATTTTGAAACCTGGAGGGAGCGGTACTCTAGGAGGGGTCATCATTCGCTCACTCTTAAGATGGGATCCTAATGCCCCCAAAGTTGTACCCAAGACAAAAGTCCAACGAAGCCCCAAAAAGAAGAAGAAAAAGACCAGGTCCCCAAGGAGAACTTCTGCAGTGGCAGAGCCCTCCTCTGACCAGACACCACCCCGGAAAAAGAAAAGAAGCCCCCAGAAAAAGAAACAGAGAAAAAGTCCCCAGAAAAAGAAAAGTCCACAGAAGAAAACTAGTCGCAAGAGAGGCACTTCGGCCAGGACGCAACCTTACACTCGCAAACCACGACCTGCCACGACAGTGACTACGTCTCCAGCATCCTCACGTTTGTCCACTTCTCCGTTGATGACACCAGGAACTGAAGAGTACTTGGAGACGTTAATCACACCAAGAACTTCTCCGTTGATGACCCCCAAAAGAACTTCCCCAGTAGCAGGACCCTCCAATTTAGTGGCAGTGGCTGCTGCTCACAAAGTACCTTCTCCCAAAATCAAAGTCCATGAAAGATCGGGCATGTTACAAAGTTTACTGGATTTGTCCAAGCAAGAACTGGCTCGATTTAGTCCGTTGCGTACCCCTGCACGACGTGTCATGCCTGTCCTCAAACTGATACGACGTAAAGACAATCAGTGGCGACGCGTTCCAGTATAAAAAAGGCCTGTGACCAAGTAGGGTATCAGTGTTTTTTTGGTGCTCCTAACGACTCAAAGATGTCACCCTCCAGAAAACCCCAAGGAAAGAAAAGGAAAGGACTGCCACCACGTTTAGCCAAACATGGGGACCTGTTATCTGTCCTGTCCAAAGCTTCTCCACCCCTACGAAAAAAACTCATTCAAACGGCCTCCAAAGAGGTCATCGATACCGTGTGCGAATGTTGTTTGAACGTTTTGAAAGGCACGATTCCTTTGTCCAAACACCAGAAACAATGCTTAAGCAGGCATCGTCACGTTCTTCGCCAAATGGTTGGAAAGAAAATTCCCATTCGTCAAAAAAAGAAGATGTTGCTGCAACGTGGAGGCATTTTGCCTCTCTTGTTAGGCCCCATACTGAAAGGAGTCTTGGGAACCATGTTGGGAGGACTGATGGGAGCAAGATAAAAAGGCCTTCGGAAGTCCCAAGATCTCAGAATCGACCCCTGACAACCCCATGGAAGGACGAAAACTAGCTTTAGTGCCTTACAAACGATGGATGGAATACCATCGGTGGCAAGAACAACGCACCCCGCATTTACCTCCCAATCCCAATTTGAGCGAGATGTCCCAGTTACAACACGAATTGCAGTCCATGATGGATCGCCAAGATTTGTCCGAAACAGAAAAATCGCAAAAGTACGGTCAACTCTTGCAACGACTGCAACTCTTTCACCAGAAAGCTTTAGACGAAACAGCTTTACCCACTTTGATAGATTTTAAGACCTTGATGAAAAGTCCAGCACCATCACCAGTACCAGTACCAGTACCGGTGGTCAAGACAGAAAAAGGAAAAGAAGAAGAAGAAGAAGAAGGGTTTCAAACTCCACCAGAAAAAGTACGCAAGTTAACAACACCACCTACCTCCAGAATTGGATGGATTAAAAAGATGATGGCCACCCCTTCTTCATCACAAGAGAAAAAGAAAGTGAAGACAGAAGTGAAACAACAACCGATATCCCCCGCTCAGACATCCTCCTCCTCTTCAACACCTATTGCCGGTCGCACACGCAAAGCATTGCAATCCAAGAAAATACCCCAAGAGAAAAAGAGTAGCCTCTTCCAAGAGTGGGTGCCTTATTAAGACACCAATCAACACAAAAAATGGAAAAAGTCTTAGCCAGCATTTACTACGATCCCTCGCATCCTGCAGGTTACGCAGGAGTTCAAAAATTGTATCGTGCTGCCAAAACGCGACTGAAAAGTCTCCGTTTACCTCAAGTGCAACGATGGTTACAAGAACAAGCTACCTACACTTTACACAAACCCATTCGACGCAAGTTTGCCAGAAGTCGCACCCGAGTGGAAGGCATCGATCATCAATGGCAAGCCGATTTAGCCGATGTCTCTCATTTGGCCAGCTACAATCGCGGCTACAAATATTTGTTTTGTGTCATCGACGTCTTTTCCAAATTTGCCTGGGTCGTATCCTTGACTTCCAAATCGAGCAGCGAGTTAGTGCGAGCCCTGCAACGAGTGTTGAAACAAAGTGGCCGTCACCCACTTCGATGGCAAACGGACAAAGGCACCGAATTTCTGAACCAAGCTTTCCAAAAAGAATTAAAGAAACGTGACATTCATTTTTTTACCACCGAGAATCCCGAAACCAAAGCCAGCATCGTGGAACGTTTTCAACGCACTTTGAAAGAACGCATGTGGAAATATTTTACGCATCACCACACTCTGAAGTACATCGACATCTTACCTCACCTGGTGCAAGCGTACAACCAATCTTACCATCGAAGCATCGGACGTGCCCCGCAAGACGTGACTCCCGACAACGAAGTGTTGGTGTTTGAGCGTCTGTTTGGTACGTCCCCGACGAGGGCTGTCCCCAAGAAAAGTGGTGAGTTGGCCGTAGGAGATTGGGTGCGCATTGGCAAAACCAAACGCACTTTCGACAAAGGTTACTTACCTAACTGGACGACCGAATTGTTTCGCGTCACTGGACGAGTGCATGGCCGTCATCCTGCCGTCTATAAATTGGAAGACATGAACGGAGAAGTGTTCAAAGGAACGTTTTATTTGCCCGAGTTACAACGTGTCACCAAAAAAGAAGACGACGTGTACGACATCGAAAGCATTCTCGAACGCAGAACCCGTAAAGTGGGCAAACGACGTGTCAAAGAAGTCAAAGTACGTTGGAAAGGATATCCACCCAGTTTCGATTCTTGGATCGACGCTTCGCAAGTCATCGACTATAAAAAGAAGAAGTGACCATCATGCCCTTTCACACAGCAGACGCAACTACGTCGACCACTCCTTCTTCACCTAGTTCTTCTGTGCAAGATTTACAAAAACAACCCTTGTGGGTGTGGTGTGGAGAACGTGTGCCTAAAACGCAAATCGTCTTTTTCTGCCAAATCTTCGTGGTGTATTGTGTCATCGGGGCAGCCATTGCCAATTTGAGTTTGCAACAAGGAGACAAACAATTGTGGACCATTTTATTGAGCAGTTGCATCGGTTACCTGCTTCCCAATCTCTCCCTGAAATTCTCCTCGAACGGGAACCTTGTGTCCAGTGCCAGTGTCAGTCACCACTCCAACAACAACCAGAACCCCATTTTGGGCGGAGACACGCCTCTGACGTCCAGTAATATCCCCTCGGACAGCCACAGAACTCTAGAATTATGAGTCACGAAAACCAATTTTACTTAACCTTACCCAGTGACAGTTCCATGGAGGTGTTTCCCAACAACACGTTGTGCTGTTACACGGCTAAATTACCTCAAGCCATCCCCTTAGATCACGAAGCCCATTGGGAAGTGGCTTTAGTAGAAATGATTCACCCGACCCAAGTCCTCAATGTCCTTCCCAATCAAAATTTTTTTGATGTGGAAGTTCATGACGAGCAAATGCAACAGTGGATGGATAGCAATGTCAAATATGACAAGAAAACCCGTACACAAAAGTACACCACCTATCACTTGTTCATTCCCCCAGGCTATTATTTTAGTGGTCAACATTTGGTCAGCACCATAACCTCCAGGTTTAATGTCGTGTTTCTGAAAGCTTTGGAGCATGTCAACAAAAATGTCACCATGGAGTACCACAAAGCAGCTCGTCGCTTCTTGATGAAATTTGAACGGAGTAAAATCATGTCCATTTTATTTTGTCCTGAATTGTTTGACATGTTGGGCGGAGACATGGACATGAGAAAGGCCATGATCAAGAAAAACGAATTACCCATCGTTTACGACAACGAGTCTTTTAGCAAGTTATTTCGTGCCCCGGTAGAACTGAACCAAGGACTGAATTTGATGTTCGTGTATTCCGATGTGGTGGAGTACAACGTGGTGGGACACACCTCCGTACCGTTACTGCGTGTCATTCCTTTCAAAGTAGATTCTGCCACGGGCGCTGACGAGGAAGGTGGAAACACTTACCACGTCCACCGCGAATTTCTCCATCCTCACTATTTGCCGGTCAGCAAGTCGTATTTGGACACGGTCAACATTGCTATAAAAGGAGATCTGGGACAAAATATTCCATTCACCAAAGGAAAAGTCACGGTGAAACTCCATTTTCGAAAACGGTTCTCTTACGACTCTTAAGTCATGTATCCAGTGTACCGAGGGGTTGCTCGACAGCGAGGACACGGCTTAGGAGATATGTTAAAATCGGCCTTTCGTTCGGTGGCCCCGGTGTTGAAACCGATGGTGACACGCGGATTGCACGCCTTGAAAGATGCGGGACTGACGCAAGGCAAAGAATTTCTCCAAAATGTCATCATCGACAAACAAAACCATAAAGAAGCCTTCATGAGGGCAGGCAAAAATGTCTTGCTGCAAACGGGCAAAGACATTTTGGGCCGACGAGACACACCTATAAATGCCCTGCACGCTACCGAGTCAGGCATTCAGCAAGGACAAGGCAGAAAGAGACGACGAAGAAAACACCCTTTCACCAGACTTCAAGCTAGAAAGGCCAAGAAAAGAAGAACCGTTCGAGACTTAGACGTTTTCGATTATTGAGAAAGAACAGAACAAAATGATGTACCGAGAGTCTTGTGCTTGTTCCAAGACGGAACTGGATATGTTTGCCATGCCCCCCACCATGATGACGATGCAAGAATCCCAGTGGGTGGAATTTCACCCGGTCTCCTCATTGACCGATTCCGCTCCCATTGAATTTGAAATCAAAGGACAGCCCGAAGATTACATCGATCTGAATAGCAGTTACTTGTACTTGAAAGTGCAAGTGAAGGAAGGAACACCCCCCGCTAACATAGACGCTGATGAAACTGTAGCTCCCGTCAATAATTTCATGCATTCCTTGTTTAGCGAAGTGGACTTGTACTTGAATAACAAACTGGTCAGCATCAGCATGGATACTTACCCTTATCGAGCGTACCTGGAAAATCTCTTGACGTACGGAAAAGAAGCCAAGAACACTCATCTGGATGCTTGCGTGGTATGGAAACCTGACCAAGCGACTAAGTTCAACGGCATTACACTTGCTGAGGATGCTTCAAATCCAACGGGATTTGTAGAACGACAAAAGAAAATTGCTGGAAGTCGTAGTTTAGAACTGATGGATCGTTTGCATTTGGACATGTGGTTACAAGAAAAGTATTTGCTGAACGGGGTGGATGTCCGCCTGAGACTGAATCGCAGTAGTGCTGCTTTCCATTTGATGGCTGCTGCTGATGCCACTTACAAAGTCATCATCCAAGAAGCCAGACTCTACGTGCATCGTGTGGAAGTGTTACCTAAAGTAGGTAACGACATCAGTCAGACGTTGAGCAGAACAACCGCGAAGTATCCGATACGACGCGTAGAAGTGAAAACCTTCACCATTCCTGCTGGACAGCGATCCATGATCGAAGATCATCTGTTCCAAGGACAGTTACCCAAACGTTTGATTGTTGGTATCGTCAAGAATTCAGCTTTCAATGGAGTCTACAACGAAAATCCTTTCTACTTTAATCATTACAATGTGTCCAAGATTGAAGTCATTCGCGATGGCAAGACCTTGTGTACCCGACCTTTTGAGCCTAACTTTGGTGCCGCGAAGAATTATTTGAGATCGTACTTGTCCCTGTACGAAGCCACCGGACAGTTAGGAACCAACACCAGTCACGACATTACGTACGACGATTATGCAGGAGGCTACGCTTTGTGGGCTTTCGATTTCACTCCAGACCAAGGCAGCGACGAGGGACATTTCCACCCTATAAAATCCGGCCGGATTCGTGTGGAAATTCAGTTTGCGAGTCCACTGGAAGCAGGGAACACAGTGAACGTCATCCTGTATGCAGAATTCGATAATACCATAGAAATCAACAGTTTGAGAGAAGTCATTCTAGATTACTAGAAGCCATGGAGGACTGTTATCCCTCTTTACCTAGTGGAGAAACTTTGGACATGAAATGTGAGGAGACTGTGAAAGAAGAAGTGATCATGATGAAGTCAAGATGGCCAGAACAAGAAGCCCATTTAGTCTCCTGTTTTGCCAAACACTTGGTCGACAAAATGACGGAATTGATCAAGAAAAATTGCTATGGATGTCAAAACGATCATCCCAGTCAAATTCAACACGATAAATGCCTGATGTTGAGTCAAGAAGAAAATTGGACGAGTATCTGGACGAAGGTTGGAGTCTCATCTCGGACGAAGACGTGTTGCATCAGTGTATAAAGACTTGCGTGAACATTCTTGTCCACCATTAACCACTCAAGAGATCCATCGTATCGAAGCTCTTCTGAATCAGAGTGAGGAAACAGAACGAATAACCGTTTATTCGTCAGACATTTTCAAGCAAAAAGTCAGGATCGAATTGACGACTTATTATTACCTGTGAAGAAGAAGAAAAAAAAAACACAAATGGATACCTGGGAACTTTATTACCTTTTGAACCACAGTTCGTATACGGCTTCTTGGAATCCTGTCGTCTGTGCTAAAGATGAACTCCCTCATCGCAAACCTCAAGACCATCAAGCTTACGTGATCAACACGGACGACAGTCATCTCCCAGGAACCCACTGGGTAGCCGTCTACTTTCCTCAAGAAGGAAGTGTGGAATATTTCGATTCATATGGATTGCCCCCTTTGGAAGACGATATCATTGACTTTATGAGAAGAAATGCTCAGACCACCCGATTCAATAATGTGAAATTACAAGGCACAGATTCCTTGGTGTGTGGACAGTACTGTGTGTATTTTCTGCATCATCGCAGTTTGGGCTATTCCTTAGAACATTTAGTGACTCATTTTGATCATCGTTCTTCTTCTAGAAATGATGTGAAAGTAGATCGATGGTTTTGTGACCATTATGCTTATCTTTTGTCTCAAGCTAGGAAACGTAGTGTCCATCAATGGCCTAATGATTTCCAACAGTGGAAATCACAATTTCATTCACAACGTTGTCAGCCCTGTTTAAAGTAGATTGTAAATTGAGAAAAAATGTTTGTGATTTGAAAAAATGTTTAATGTTATAGTGTTGGTATAATGTTAAAAATGTTAGAGTTGTTGTTTAGTGTTAAGTGATTTTTGAATAAAAAATGTTGTGTTTTGAAAAAAAATGCCTTTGTCTTTTGTTTAGCTATAAAGAATGTTGGATTGATGCTATTTCATTTCTTACTATCCCTATCATGACACTCATTGAACGTTGCGGCTCGAAAACCGTGTGGGGGATGTTTTCCTTCACGTCCGCGCTTTGACTTTAAGAACCGGGGTTGTTTCCAGTCTAACCATCCATTGTCGACTCATCCTCCTAAGAAGATGTGCTCCAAACTAGCTAAACTCAACGAAGCCTACGTGAATTTGCATAGGGTCAGACACAGTCTGATACCGAAGCCAGAAGAGATAGAGAATGTGAGAATGTTAAAAATCACTGAAGACCTGATAGAAGAGCTCTTCAGAGAAGAAATGAACAGGGAAAAAGAAGAATGGACAGAGAAGTACAGACTTCAGAGACAGCAGCAACAGCAGCAACAGCAGCAACAACAACAACAGCAGCAGCAACCTGAAGCTGACAGAGGCTTTGTCGATTGTCGTATCGACACCAAAGAGTTCTTCTTCTCTTTCCGAAGAAGCAGACCTATCGCCAGAAAGTCTATCCTCAGAGGACATCGCATTCTAAGAAACTAAAAAAAAGAATGCCATAGCAAACAAAAAAAAAACAGCCCTTTTCAGGGCTACCCAATACTCTAGAAAAGAAATAACTATCACTTTGCCAAAGTGTGTAGGTAGAGTAGTGTGAATATAAACACTAACTCTTTTTTCAAGAAAATATGAAGGTATGTATATAGGATTGTATGTTTGTAAGTGCTCAAGTACGTTGGTGTGGATAGTAGATTAAAATAATGTTTTTTTTGGTGTTTGAGGTGTAGATTCGGGGTTAGATTGAATTGCTTTGCGTATGTAAATAGTCTATTGAAGTGATTAATAAATAATTTTACAATAATGATGGGTAGCATAAAAAAGTGAGTGAGTGTTTCTTTTAGGTCCGCGCGTTGTTATTTGGTCATGATCTAGGTAAGATCAATTTTATGTTTTTTAGGGGAGGGGGATGTTTTCCTTCACGTCCGCGCTTTCAGTATAAATTGAAACTCGCTGGACAGTTTAGCTACCCTTGTTGATTGTTCAACAGTAAAAAAAGGAGTAGAATGAGCAGCAGACTGAGTAAATTGATAGAACTTCAGATGCATCTGGAGTATACCAGATGCCTCCTGAATGAGCTGGCTGCAGAGGCCCTTGTGGAAGAAGCCAGGATAGAACAAGAGGAAGAAGAAAGAAAACTGAAAGAAGAGGAAGAAAAAAAGAGGGGGATAAGGTCTCACGTGTTTATGATAGAGAAATGTGAGGTGAAGCCCTGGGTGATGGAACCTCCACAGGCAATGACTGCACCACAGTTACAACCACAAGAAGAGGTAAGGAGACCAATTGTTCATCCTCGAATGAGGAATAGAAGACAAAGAAGACAAAGGGAAGAAGAAGTGTTCACTATTCCACAAACGGAGGAGTGGGATAGTGAAGCCACTCGCCCCCCGTCAGCTCTTCCAACAACTTCAGTCAATTGGACCAATGATTGGAGTAGGCGTTGTGTCTGTGGTGCCAGACCCGGAAGGTGCCACCATTAACGAGGGCCTCTGAAGTTAAAAACAAACAGCCCTTTTCAGGGCTACCCGAATACTCTAGAAAAGAAATAACCATCAATTTGCCAATGTGTGTAGGTAGAGTAGTGTGAATATAAACACTAACTCTTTATTGATAGTGGGAGTGTATGTGTTTGTGTGTTTGTGTTTGTAACAGTTGACGTAAGTTTGTGTGAATAGTAGTTTCTTTATTGTTTCTTAGCGTATGTGGAGAGTATAGTTTTGGTTTTATTATATGAAATGAGAAAGTAGGGGATGTTTTCCTTCACGTCCGCGCGTTGTTCGGTCATGATCTAGGTAAGATCAACTTTTATGTCTTAGGGGGATGTTTTCCATCACGTCCGCGCTTTTCGTATAAGAACCCACAGTATTCGTCGTTCAAACCATTCTGCAAAGAATAAAAAAGAAGATGGCTTCAAACCACCTTAACAAAATGATAAAATTGCAAAACGTCCTGGACAATTTAGGAATGTTTGAGCAAATGTTGGTTAACCTAAACGAGGATCACTACTCTTATAGTCCCCATCGAGTGAAGATGGAGATAAACAATTTACGAAAAATGAAGGTAATCATCAGTGATCTGTTGAAAGAAATAAAGGAGGAGAAGGAGGATGAAGAGGAAAGGATAAGGATGAGAGCATGGAATGACAAAAATTGAAAAAGAAGAAGAAAATGAGAAGAGGAAGAAAGAAGAGGAGGAGGAAGAGAAGAAAGAAGAGGAGGAGAAAATAAAGAAGAAAAAGAGTGTAGGTGAGACAATAAGAAGTTGGTGGAGGAAAAGAAGAAATTAGAAGCAGAAGAAGAAGAAGAAAACCCAAAGGCCCTTTTCAGGGCCAGCCATATTTCTCGAAAAGAGATAGCCTTTCAATTGCCTACCCCCCTTTTTTTTTTTTTTTTTTTTTTTAAAAAAAAAAATCCTATGTTCAATTCCCTTTGTCCCTAAACAAGCCCAAACTCTATTCCCCATGTTAAATTCCCCTTGTACGTAGAGTGACCCACGATTTTTCGCTATATTCAATTCCCCTTGTACGCAAAGTGACCCACGATTTTTCGCCATGTTAAATTTCCATTGTACGTAAAGTGACCCAGGGGTCCCTGTAATGCTAATTCCCATTGTACGTAATGTGACCCCCCTTACTACTGTGGTGACCTCAGTCCAGTTTCACGAACTGATGCGCTATCGCTTTATCTAACGTGGAAGCGGTTGAATCACAAATACAAAGTATGGCCGCGGCGAAAGTACATGAAATGAAGTAGGTGGCGATAGCCTAGATTATGCAAAGTTGCAATTAGGATCACAAAGACAGAGGACACAGTCCCTCCCACTCCAGACTGGTGGGGGAACACACGACATATAAATGGGGAAAGATGAAAATAATAATACAAAAAGCAATAATGGTGCTATAAAATGAGATAATCTAGTCCCCCCCCCCCAGTTTGCCACATTACTTTATAGTCAGTACTATACTATTATATTTTCCTGGATACTTACATTACTGCAGTAAACATTTTATTGTGTGCTCAAGTAATGCATGCAAACATTAACCTGTTTGAATATGACATTAACCTGAAATGACCTGTACTTTTGGAAGTTTCCGTTTTGGATAATGCTCTTATTCAGCTTTAGTATACTCTCATTATCTACAAGCATTTATTGTAATAAATACCAATGTTCTGTGAATTATTTTTCTTTTAAAACTAACAAATAATATATAAAAAAATTGTATATTTGCATAAATTTAGACACTTTAATTATAAATAAATATTCCATGCCTTGGTAGGATTTTAACATCAAAACTACTTCACACTAATGGCCGTCGCTTGACATTGCAACTCGACTGACTTTGAATGTTTTCATTTCCAGATACAATGTTTTAAAATAGATATTAAATTGCCATCCACGTGCTATTTTGGCAATTGCTAGCGCCAACAGTGACATTCGCTAAAGAAAAAGGTGTAAGCGTATTATTCGATTTTTTTAATCGCTAAAAAACACACAGGGGTCGCTAGGTCAAGATTTGAGGGACACATAGGAAACATTGCGGGAAACCGGCGTGCAACAGCGCGGGGGGGGGGGGGGGGAGGGGGGGCGAGGGGCCGAGTGGTCTAAAGCGCTCTCCGTTACGGATCACTGCCATCTCACCTCTGTCTGCGTGGGTTCGAAAGCTTGCCAGTAGCTTCTCGTGGGTCGGTGGTTCTTTCCGAGGTTTTCCCAGGTTCTTCCTCCACCATTAATACTGGCCGCCATGTATATATAGCCTATAGTGTGCTGAAAAATGGCGTTAAACCCTACAACAACAACAACACAAGCAACACCGGGCTATGTGAGCAACATTTCTGTCAACCCACGGCCCTCTCTGTACATTTCCGAACTCAGTTACTTTAACCTCCGCCGCCGAGAATCATGACCCACATCAATTTCTTCATGAAAGTATATATATGCATGTTTGTGCACTTGTGTATCTGTTTTATGACTTCTAATGCATGTCGTTATTTCTTCCTAATAAAGTCGTCTGTGTTTGGATTGCCTCAATGTTATACATACATGTGTTCAGAGACTCAATATAACAAACTTTACAAATAAATACCAGCTAGATAGAAATGTGTTATTTTGATGATGGGGTTGTTTTAACTGTACTTTTAACACATTACTGGCTATATCACGCAGCGGAAATGATATTGACTGTCGCTCCCATTGACACACGGAGGCAGCCAACCTGGTCTGGACTGGTATCGAACATGCGACCCTTGGATTACGGGTCAGACACTCCACCAGTGGAGCTATAAAATGTACACGTCGAAATAAATGACTTTTTTTATCTGAGATTTTTGTAATATAGACACGTGCATCTTCCAACAACCTGATCAGTTTAAATTTATTTTCTACTGAGTGCGGGATGGTCTTAAAAGAAATGAGCGAGAAGGGAAAAAATGCTAAAGGAAGAGGAAAGGAACGGAACTTGATTGATGAACATTGGTTGAAATACTTTCACATGCTGGACAGAACAATACTTGTTGTTGTTGTTGTTGTTGTTGTTGTTATTATTATTATTATTATTATTATTATTATTATTATTATTATTATTATTATTTGTAGTAGTAGTAGTAGCAACATTATTTTTATTATTATTATTATTAGTAGTAGTAGTAGTAGTAGTAGTAGTAGTAGTAGTAGTAGTAGCAGCAGCAGTGAGTAGTGGGGGGAGGGATGATGATCGGGGTGGTTGCCCAGGGTGCCAGAGGTATTGGGGCGTCAAAACCGTGTGGGCCTTCAACGTCGCCATGGGCGCCATTTACCCTTAATACACCACTACCACTAATAATAGTCATTCAGAAAATGGTATCCATTAGAAATGCAAATTAACAAATTATAAATTATCGTCCTGATTAGTATGTGGCCTCCCTGACCTACACTCCATCATAATCGTCCAAATACCTAAAACGAATTGGAAACCTCTCTCTCCCCCTCTCTCTCTCTCTCTCTCTCTCTCTCTCTCTCTCAGCTTTACAAATTTATTCCAATTTATTCTGCTGAAATTACCCCACTCAGCAAAGCTGCCGCTGCGTGGCTGAAGTCCATGACTGAAGTCTATATCATAGGGTCACGTTTACCGAGTAAACTACCTCCGCCAATATTCAAGGTTAACAAGGTCGATGTCGCAACTAGTGCGCATTGTCTGATTATATCCTCCGCCCCACATCCCGAGCTTCTTTCGTTCATATAGATTAGATTTTTTTCATGAAAAATGTTTGTTCATTTACGTTAAGAAATTGCATTCATCGTATTCTCACCGTTTCAATTAAAGTCCAGTAAATATACAGTACTAAAATGTTTTCCGCTAGATTTAATATTTCAAAGTAAATATATCTGTGAACACTATTACACCACGATGTTGAGACCTATAGTAAATGTCATTTGGTCATGTACGCGTATTTACTAACCTTAAATTGAATATAAACTGTTGTTTTAAAATTTAATACCAATTTTATCCAACTAAAGTCTGTTCAATCCTGATTATTGAATGTTCCGCACCTTAACTGTCATCAGTAAACTTCCAGACGAAAAGTATGATCCCTGTGGACTTTTATAACGGTGGTCAGGTACTAAAATGGGTCAGAAAAGACATATTGCATAATATCGTCACTACGATTTGTTAACCAACATACGTAGCTTTTCATCGTGACATCACAGCCCGCGACATTCAATCCGGATTGTAATGGATCACACTTGCAGTTAGATCTCGTTCTGCTTCTCGTGGGTCGGTGGTTCTTTCTGGGGTTTTCCGAGGTTCTTCCTCCACCATTAATACTGGCCGCTATGTATAGCCTATTGTGTGCTGAAAAATGGCTTTAAACCCTATAACAACAACAACAATAGTTATATATTATACACAAGAAATTAATAAATTGCCATCTCACCTCTATCTGCGTGGGTTCGAGTCTCGGATTCGGCCAATGTGGGTATGTGAGAAAGCTTGCCAGTAGCTTCTCGTGGGTCGGTGGTACTTTCCGGGGTTTTCCCGGGTTCTTCCTCCACCATTAATACTGGCCACCATGTATAGCCTATCGTGTGCTGAAAAATGGCGTTAAACCCTATAACAACAACAACAACAAGATCTCGTCCTAAAATGTCCATGTACTTTAATATTGATTTTGCTATAGTTAATTCTCGAGCCGTGTAAATAATAGCCTTCCATAGGAATATGGATGTACAAGGATCCAATTAAAGTGAATAATCGTCATTTAAAGGTATGCAGAATCAAATTTAAAAAAGAAAGCGACACCAATAACTGATATAATCGATGTTTAACACATAATGACCTGTATTAATTTTACTGTATTATGTATAGTCTCACTTACCTTTTATGGTCACAGTTCGCCTCTGTTGTCGTCAACTTTTCTGCAATCCAGTCGAGCTCTGGAACCAAACTGAATGAGATATCAGGCTAAAAGCTTTACAAATAAGGACGCAATGGACTCACCAAGTCAGTGCTGGCTAGAACTGGCTTGACGGAAAGCATGTATATTCTGCGGAAACAAGATTCACTGAAAGTGTGATGAAAACAATGGAGTTGAGGACGAGTAACCTCTCTTAATCGATTTTGTTTGAAGAGTCATTTCCCTTGAATAATAGACCGGTAAGAAATGAATGGTTCAATTCAAAGTCATTTGTATTAATTATTTGTTTGTTCAAACAAATATCATCATAATCAGATAACGCGAAATTCGGAAATGAGGAGAATAACGCTTTGTCAGTTTATAATGCTCTGTAGATGAATTGACAGGCATAACAAATTTCTTTTTCTGAAATAGATTTTATTTTTCCTGACACCTAGACATTATTTGAAAGAGTTCACCCAAGTTAAATTAGCACAGAGTTGATTACTAGAGTATGACAATAATTTGAAATTAGCATAGAGACTTGAGTATTAGAGTAAGGTGATAATTTATCACCATGGAGACCAGAGTACTAGAGTGTGCTGATAATGTGAAATTAGTACAGATACATGATTACTAAGGTATGGTGATAACGTATAATGATAACTGGAAATTAGCACCGAGACTAGAGCACTAGATTATGGTAATAATCTGAAATTAGCACGGAGACTAGAAAGTACTCATCTTCACTAGCCAAGGTTCTGATAACTCTATCTACACCTTGGCGGATCGAACAGCTATATTGGTGCATTGTCCTAGAGACATCTATTGGATTTCATGTGTTGCCTCACTTAGTATATAATGCCAACTATCCAATAGCATTGTACATCCGCCGAAACGTTAATTGCAATTGATCTAAAAAAGGATACTTTGTAGGTTTAACATCGAAAGTATGACTATGTACCAGAGGGAAGCCGTTACAGGTGTATTTGAGTGAACTGTATTTGTGTAAACACAGACCGACACTGAATAATTGCTTATTTATCAGTCCATTCAGGTTGTTTAATCTACCTGGCTCGATCACGTACGAACAGTGTTCAGATTTGAACAATTTCATTTTGATTGGATGCGCGGGCTTGCAATTCATAGTCCCGATGCACAGAAATATCTGCTCGATATGCCAAGGTGTAGATAGGATTATCGGAACCTTAGCTAGCACAGATGGAAAGTACTGGTGTGTACTGATAATTTGAAATAAGAAGATACATGAAATGATGCAGCTTTTTCAAATTTTAATGACATTACGACGGATTCCAGCTTTAAAGAAATTCAGCTGTCAATCGGTCATTGTTAAACTGAATTACTGATTTATTTATGCGCAGAGCAAAGCAGGCGCAGCTCCACTGGCTCGGCCGAATGGCATTTGACTTTAATACAATTTTCCCTATAAGCATTAATACCAAGTTCAATTATTACATGTAAATTCTATGATCTTGTTTGAAAATGATTAAGTGAATCTTGATACGATACTGAGTGAAAATTACCCAGGCGCTCAATCACCATTCTTTGAATGTACCAACAAACATTATACCTTTGATTCTGCATTACTAAAACATAAGGTCAATGTTATTGGTCAGCGGCCATAGGAAGATGCGCTTAGAGTTAATAAAGTTTAGGACTCACATTCAAAAACACCCTTTCAAAAGCAGTAATTGAAATAATTGGTGGAAGAAGATATAATCAGTGTGAAAAGGGCGACAAGTGAGACAAATTTCATTAATTCTTCATTAACCCAAAAATGTACAAAGAACGAAACAATCTTCTAAAACAGATTTATTTCCAAAAGGTGTTTATTGCAAATTTTCAAAAATTATTTTCCACCAATAACTGCAAAATCTTGCCAAATTTGGTGCTTCTATAATGAATACAATATTATATACTGAATGATTTTTTGAATTGGAAGTTTCTCGTACTTAACAAGGATATAATCTTTCATCACTTTCTTAACTTTTATACACTCCAGGATAGTAACCACATCCGGTCATTAAACATATCATTGCATAATGTCTCTAAAGCATGTATTATTATGTCTCTTTAAATGTCCCCAAATTTTCTCCGAGTTGTTTATACTCCTGCTCTGGTTGTAGAGACTTACAACTGATGCCATGCGTTTCACCAAAGTTTTGCATTGTCGTTTGTTTTAATTGTATCATTTGTGACAGTCTAATATGCATCCTGTGTGTATCCAGGTAGTTTTGTTATGCTCCGTAGAAAAATCAATCCGAATAAAATTGTTATCTAATGATAACACGTAGAGTTGGTAGGTACTGATAAAGGTTATTACGTTTGAATGTCAGGTCCATTTTGAGTCGCTGATAATATAAAGCGTTGCATTTCATGTTAGGTCCGGTTTGTATAGTAATTAGGCGTCTTTCATTTTCAGTACAATGACGTTGTATTTCATGTTAGGTCGGGTTTGTTATAGTAATTAGGCGTCTTTCACTTTCAGTACAATGACGTTGTATTTCATGTTAGGTCGGGTTTGTTATAGTAATTAGGCGTCTTTCACTTTCAGTACAATGACGTTGTATTTCATGTTAGGTCGGGTTTGTTATAGTAATTAGGCGTCTTTCACTTTCAGTAAAATGACGTTGTATTTCATGTTAGGTCGGGTTTGTTATAGTAATTAGGCGTCTTTCACTTTCAGTAAAATGACGTTGTATTTCATGTTAGGTCGGGTTTGTTATAGTAATTAGGCGTCTTTCACTTTCAGTACAATGACGTTGTATTTCATGTTAGGTCGGGTTTGTTATAGTAATTAGGCGTCTTTCACTTTCAGTACAATGACGTATTTCATGTTAGGTCGGGTTTGTTATAGTAATTAGGCGTCTTTCACTTTCAGTACAATAACGTTGTATTTCATGTTAGGTCGGGTTTGTTATAGTAATTAGGTGTCTTTCACTTTCAGTACAATGACGTTGTATTTCATGTTAGGTCGGGTTTGTTATAGTAATTAGGCTTCTTACACTTTCAGTACAATGACGTTGTATTTCATGTTAGGTCGGGTTTGTTATAGTAATTATTATAGTAATTAGGCGTCTTTCACTTTCAGTACAATGACGTTGTATTTCATGTTAGGTCGGGTTTGTTATAGTAATTAGGCGTCTTTCACTTTCAATAAAATGACGTTGTATTTCATGTTAGGTCGGGTTTGTTATAGTAATTAGGCGTCTTTCGCTTTCAGTACAATGACGTATTTCATGTTAGGTCGGGTTTATTATAGTAATTAGGCGTCTTTCACTTTCAGTAAAATGACGTATTTCATGTTAGGTCGGGTTTGTTATAGTAATTAGCCGTCTTTCACTTTCAGTACAATGACGTTGTATTTCATGATAGGTCGGGTTTGTTATAGTAATTAGTCGTCTTTCACTTTCAGTAAAATGACGTTGTATTTCATGTTAGGTCGGGTTTGTTATAGTAATTAGGCGTCTTTCACTTTCAGTAAAATGACGTTGTATTTCATGTTAGGTCGGGTTTGTTATAGTAATTAGGCGTCTTTCACTTTCAGTACAATGACGTTGTATTTCATGTTAGGTCGGGTTTGTTATAGTAATTGTTATAGTAATTAGGCGTCTTTCACTTTCAGTACAATGACGTTGTATTTCATGTTAGGTCGGGTTTGTTATAGTAATTAGGCGTCTTTCACTTTCAGTAAAATGACGTTGTATTTCATGTTAGGTCGGGTTTGTTATAGTAATTAGGCGTCTTTCACTTTCAGTACAATAACGTTGTATTTCATGTTAGGTCGGGTTTGTTATAGTAATTAGGGGTATTTCACTTTCAGTACAATGACGTTGTATTTCATGTTAGGTCGGGTTTGTTATAGTAATTAGGCGTCATTCATTTTCAGTACAATGACGTTGTATTTCATGTTAGGCCGGGTTTGTTATAGTAATTAGACGTCTTTCACTTTCAGTACAATGACGTTGTATTTCATGTTAGGTCGGGTTTGTTATAGTAATTAGGCGTCTTTCACTTTCAGTACAATGACGTTGTATTTCATGTTAGGTCGGGTTTGTTATAGTAATAAGGCGTATTTCACTTTCAGTAAAATGATGGTGCGAATTTTACTGCTGAATCAAAATGTTGAAAGAAAACAACAACAAAAACGTGACATTATATCGTAGCCCATCTGATTTCTGTTATGACGTAGAAAATGCCGGTTTATATAGGAACGGTTTACATACATTTTTCTATGAGGCGCCGTAGTGGACAAAAGCTGGTCCAATTAGAACGTTGTCGTTGAAAATTTAATGTCATATGTCTAAAATTTCAATTTCACATGTTGTATCCAAAATACTTATCCTTAAAATTCCATTTTCTAGGTCGAGGTTTTAGATTGCATCTGTTTAATTAAATCGTAGTGGTCAAACGTTATATATTTTATGTCGAGGTTTCAGATTGTGTCGTTTAAATTGCACGGCGGCGGTTGAAATGTCAATGTCATACGTCGAGAATTCCTATTTACGTATTGGTTGAAAGAGTTTATGTAGAGTATTTAAATTTCATCTGTTGAATTACGGCACTGGTTAAAAATTCTGTCCAATGTCGAGGTTTTAGATTGTATCTCCTGAATTACACGGCTGTTGTAGAAATTTGAATGTCATATGTCGAGAGTTTCAATTTAACATGTTGAATCACATTGATTGTGCTGAAAGTTCCATTTCGTGTGTTGAGTTTTTAGACTATATCTGTTGAATTACACAGAGGTGATTTGACATTTTATTGTGCTAGTCAGAATTGTTATATTTATATGGTGAAATGATGTGTTGGTGTTAAAAGTAACATTACACAATGTCCACTTTAACAATTCAAAATAATATCCAGTATTAAGATACATCATTCATGTATTCAATTATGAGGCGCCATTACATTTCATGCATTTAAAGTTTGAAAGTTACCATTCACAGGTTGAGAATTACTATGAATTTCTTCGCTAGAGGTCGCTCTAGCGAACGGACAGCATTATTTTTAAACAAGGAGGCTGCTTCTCGTTGCTGTGAAATTCAACAGATGAAAAATAAATACTCGCCATATGAAATGGAACTTTCATCACAAACAGTTACAGACAACGTGTGAATTAGTGATTCTCGACATATGATATTGAAATTTCAACCACCGCTGTGTAATTAAAAATATACACTGTAAAACGTCGACATAGGAAATAGAACTTTAAACCACCAACGTATAAATTCAACATATAAAATCTAACATCTCGATATAGAAAATGTAACTTTAAGGATACGCAGTTTGATTCAACGCTTGATATTGGATTTCTCGACATACGACACCGAAATTTCAACTGCAACTTTCTCATTGGATCAGCTTTTGTCCGCTACGGCGCCTCATATTTTGCTGTATTTGCCTGAGCCATAGTATTGTATTTTAGCTATTTGCTTGAGTCCTAGTATTGTATTTTAGTTAAAATTTTAACCGACCACCAGCTATTAATCAGTCGTTGTTAACTTGAATTACTTATCTATCTATGTGAAGGGCAGGAGCAGTTCCTCTGACTCAGCCGAATATCACCTGACTTAAATATAATTCTACCTACAAGCATTAAAACCATCTTAAATTATTAAATGTACATCTCCTGATTTGTTTTTGAAAATGTTGACGTTATGATTACTAGGATCTGTATATAATATTGAATGAAACTCGCCCAGGTGTGTGTGTGTGTGTGTGTGTGTGTGTGTGTGTGTGATTTGGATTTTTAACGTAGCTTTAACAATTTTTAATCATATTGCTACGATGTCTACAGAGCAGCGGGGGGGGGGGGGCGAATCGGACATTTTGTCCAATCGTCATTTGTCTTAATTAATACTTTCTGCACTCAGCGGATCCGGTGTCGTCAGCGCCCGGTAAAAAAAAAAACGACGTCGTCTTCGGGGGGGGGTCGTCCAATCGTCATTTGGTTTAATTAATACTTTCTGCGCGCCGATCCCAGCGTCGTCAGCGTCCGGTAAAAAAGCGCGACGACCGCGTCGATGTCATTACCCCCCCCCCCCCCCGCTGCTAAGGGGCTATTTACAATGAAAATTATTTACAACTAACCGAATATTTGGTCAAGTCCGATACGATATCGTGTCCGAGGATCATGTAAATTTATCGTTACAAATCCATGTGGGGTCGACTGAGCATGACTAAAAAAGTTTCGAAAACCATTAAAGTCCATGTCACCGCCGCACCATGTCTGCCAAATATTTCGTAGCGTGTGTGTATCAACGCCGTTGAATACAGCAAGAATATTACAGTTGTCTCTGATTACTTTTGGAATCTGAGTGTATCGTTGAGTGACATATATCACGTCGGTGTTTTTATGCCTGCCTCTGGAAAATATCCTAGCTGGGTTTTTTTGATTGTCTAACATAACATCATCGTACACGACTAGATTGTTAAGGTCGCCATCAATATCATCAATACCTGGTGCATCATTGATATCTGTAATAAACTCAATAACATTTTTTTCAGCGATCGCTGATGCATTCTCGTTAAAATCTTTCAACACCTCGTAGCATCGTTGATCATCTACGCTAGGGGCGATTAAATACAACTTATCCCACTTCATCCATCTCATTATTAAATTGAGTAACAATTGCGTCTTGCCGGATCCAGATGGTCCGATGATAATCATCCGGATCGAGTTTGGTAACGCTGCAACATGCTTAACTGGTTCTCTTGTTTTAGTCGCCGAAAAATCAATTATATTCATATCTCTATACATAAATTATGGATTTATATTGTGTGAAGTGTAGAGTGCGTACTGGCACAAATGATATGACAACCGTTACAACAAGAAATAACAGATCGGCACTTACTGGTAAGTGTGCACGATGCGGTACAAAGAAATTTAGATTTATTTCTATTAGACCCGGGGATGCTTTAAAAAAAAGCGAGGAGGTGATATTGCAGCCAAGTTATCAAAACTCCCCGGAACACCGTGGGCAAAGTATCCAGGAGAAAAGTACCTCCCAGGATATAGCTACTGTGGCCCCGGAACACGATTAGATATCAGACTCGATGATCAAAATCAGCCCAAACCCGGTGAGTATCCAATAAACGCTGTCGATAAGGCGTGTCATGCTCATGATGTTGCTTACTACAAAAGTAGCGATCTGCAACAGCGTCATATCGCGGATGTAAAATTAATTCACGCGTTAAATGCTATTCCTGATAAATCCCTCAAAGAAAAGTTGGCTTCATGGTTGGTAAAATCGGCTATGAAAGGTAAATTAATGATTGGAAGCGGAGCTTCTCGCGCTGGTAATTGAAAACGCTAGCGTTTATAATAACAACATGGAATCCATCTATTATTCTCCGAGAGGATACTGGAAGGGGAAGGCCGCAATTGGTAAACTCGCAAGCGCTGCAAAGGTAACAAAGGCCGTTGCGGCTAATTGGTTATCCAAACAGGCTATATGGCAAATCTATCTACCGCCACCTAAACAAATCAACTTCTCGCGCTTTGATGTTACCGTACCCAATGAAGTTCATCAGGCTGATATACTATTTCTGCCGCATGACAACGGTTACAAATACGCGCTAACCGTAGTTGATGTTGAGAGTCGATGCAAACAAGCGGAGCCGTTAAAAACAAAGTCAGCAACTGAAGTAGCCGATGCGTTTGAGCGGATTTACCGAAGGGGTCCTCTGCGCTGGCCAAATCTATTACAAGTTGATCCTGGCAATGAATTTCGCGGCGCTGTTTTATCAACGCTGAAACATCATAGCGTCGCGATACGACGAGGTCATACTGCGCTACGTCGTGATCAGGCAATTGTTGAACGATTCAATCGGACTCTTGCTGAACGGTTATTTGGATATCAATACGCGAAAGAATTCATCCAGGAAAAACGATCTCGTGAATGGGTTAAAAGGTTACCAGGCGTAATTGCAGCGTTAAATAACGAGATTACCCGAGCAATCAACATGAAGCCCAGCGACGCGATTAAAAAAAAGTATATACCCGGAAGATCAAAAATAGATAGCGTTTCCAAGCCGATTCTCGGCGATGTCACTGTTAGATATCTGTATGAACCAGGAGAGCTTGAAGGCGGTAAAAAAAGAGCTACTGATCCTATTTGGAGTGTTACCACACATAACATATCAACGATAACACGATCAACTGGTAGACCACCGATCTATAGACTGGATTCAACTGCCCCACAGCGCGGATTTACTCGCGAGCAACTACAAGTGATACCTGACGATACTCAATTGCCCCCGCGTGGTCTTAACTAGCGCCGTTGCGTCTATTGCACTCAAGACAGGTCAACCTCACATTGTTTTTGACATGACCGAGACTGTTATCGATCCTGTCCACGGTAAATTGGCGAGCGTCTTTATCCGAATAACGTCAGCGCATTACACAATTGCAACTCGCGCAGTGATTATTCTGTTGTTGTCGTAACGCAGTTATTAATTCGGCATCAATATCAAAACGCCGCTGTTTTTTTTTATCCTGTTGGCGGTAACCCGAGAGTTTTCTATCAATGACGCTAGCATCAATAATGTCATCGTTGTCACTGGCTTCGTCAATAACAATTCTTCGAAGCTGATTCATTCTCCGTACTCTGGACACTGCAAGATAGACTAGATTTGACCATTCGATGCGATTATCAACCATCCAAACAATTGTATCCGTGATAGTCAATCCCTGCGAGGAATGTATTGTTGTTGCGTATCCTAGCGTCCACGGGGATTTATCAGCACGTAGCGCGTCCTCGACGACGCTGATATCAACGAGCACAATATCATTCAGCACAAGAATTTGTTTTTTTGTTCCTGACGCTGTCGGGCCCGGGATTTCAACTTCAATGTTCTGCCGCCGTGTGTCCGCGGGTCTATAACATAACGGCACTGGGCGCGTTGGAAACTTTTCCTTATGCAACGTAAACAACTTCCGCTGAAGTGTGTCTCTGACTATCTTTCTACTCGCTACAATCAAATCGTTTGGTCTCCATGTTTCCCAGAATTCATTTAACGGCGTTTCCGGAATCACCTCGCGGATTATTTCACATTGAACTCTATCCGGCTGTAATCTGATTAATTTTTTAACCTCGCGCAGTTGTTCATCAAGTGCTCGGTAATCAGTATCGGTTTCTTCATAATAGTCCACAAAACCCTTTAACCAATCATGTGGACCCTCGCCGACAAATGGTGGTGGTTGGCCATGATCTCCGCACATTATCACCGCTGTATTCGCGCGCAGCAACCACTCAAGAAACATTTGTAAAACATCTAACGAAACAGTACATATCTCATCCCAGATGATAACCTCAGGAATAAATTTTTCCCCCATTCGATCAGGAGTCCACTCACCGCCGCTGTATCGAAAAAAGCTGTGATAAGTAACGGCGTCAACATTTCGTTGTTTTATCTCTCGCGCTAGTCTATGGGTCGGTGTAAGCACGATTATACTTGCCCGCGTTCGAAATAATTCAATTGCCCGAGTCGTCTTTCCTGACCCGCCACAGCCGTTTAAATAAACTGTTTTATATCTACAAATTGGATCAGAACACGGTGGTGCATTAGACCATTCTGATAGATTATCACCGCGTAAGTAATTATTTTCAACGGTGACATCTGCTGACGGGGAATAATCGCGTCGTATTTCATTTTTAATTCTCCATATACCCCAACTCTCGTCCGGACTAGTAAACTCGGCTATGTTTCCCTTATACTTTACGTCTATGTAAAATGAATCAATCGCAACTCTAACCGCGGTGTCGGGAAATCTATTTATCATCGAGAATAAATTGATAGCGGCGTAACCCAGCATAGACGCCCTCAAATGTGGATATGCCGGGCTGTCTCCATCGCTGTAGGTAACAACTGTACCCAACTTTGTTCCATTGGACAAGAAAGCTGTTTTGCAGTTCACGTATCTATTTTTTGCTACTGCGTCCTTGATTACGAAATCATATTCTGCGTCATCTATAATCAGCCGTGAGCAATATCGTTTGTAGTCGCAGTTTTTTCCACCTTGTGTGAACTTACCGATTATTCTTCTACCGAGATCTTTTGCCTCGCGGTTTCGTTGGTTGAATATCTTTTTGGACCATTCGATGATATATTCCTCGTCGGCATCAACGTGTTTTCTGGATTCGTCAATTATGCTATCTAGACGCTCTGGTTCTGGTAACCAGACTTCAGTCTGCGCCCGGTATGATATAATCGCGTCACTGACAATCAACGATACAAGCATGCTACAATCAATCATATACCGTAGCAGCGCTATTGGCAGCCACTTCTTTTCAGCCATGTGTCTACCGATCCAAATATAACAACAGCGATGAAGTCCTGCCGCGAATTCAAATGATACTATGCGAGCGAATCCGGTTAAATCAAAATCAGGAAGTGGTCCATTAATAGCAACACGAGTCATTTCATGTCTGGGGTGTCCAAATCGTTTAAAGTACTCAGCGGCGGATCCATACCCGAGAAAACTCGCTGGATAACAGGCAACCATATCAACGGAAATCATAGCGTCGCGGTTGTATTCAGTGTTCCATAGTCCACCGTGATAGTATTCCAAACAACTGGATTGTACATCCGGTAGAAATTCCTTGCGCGTTGGTCTCCACGCATTTTTCCTTGCTGCAACATGAGCCGCAACCGATGGAATCGTAAAACAATTTGTTAGCAGTTGTTCATCATGCTCTTCAAATTCCATGGCGGTTTTTTTCATCTTGTTGTGAAACGCTTCAGTGCGATATAATTCACCGTTTGGTCTTACAAACTGATCAAAGGTATCCACATCGTTTTCAGCGCTGCGAAGTAACCACACTGACACAGGGTCGTTTTTACACAAACAAGCAATAGCATTAAATAGTTTCCTCTCCGCAAGAAAACCATCCTCTCCCAGGAATTCCCCCGGGATATACTTTACTGTTCTATCCCGTGGAAATATTGTGACCGCGGGCGTCCACGCGTGTTCGTTATGATCAATAATTTTGATTGGGGCTCCCTTTGATTTATACTTTGATTCGTATAATACTTCACCGGTTATTGTTGTAACGGTTATTGGAAATCTCAACGACGTTTCTAATTTCGCTATGTCGCTGATGGTTGCTCCTCGCTCGTGCACTGTCTCCTCCCATTGGTTTATTTTGCTACGTCGTAAATCGGTCAGTTTATTTCCTCGACACGCATTTGTAAAATGCTCTATTACTCGTTCTGCTACACAATTTATCCCCGTTGACTGTTTCATCGGCGCTAGTTTTCCGATATCAGGTTTCTTATTTAACGGGTATATTCCATAAACAACTGCTGTTTCAGGATACGCTCGTTCATAGTATGGTCTGTCAATTCCGGTTAACAACCCCGGCTTGGAGTCGCGGCTAACAATAACTGTTTTCTTGTCACTGAGAACCGGTTCAAATTTATCACGTATGATCCAATTACCTGATTCCACCCGGACAATGAATTTTACTCTGAAGAAATACTTTTTACCGTCAAGTTGTGATATTATCGTTGCTGCGCGGTTGTCGTTCATGGTAGCATCAACAACACCATCAATTCGAAATGTTGACCAACTATGAGATGCACCATCACGCTTGAATTCATTGATACAATGGCGTATTTTATTCAACAGGGTTCTATCGTTTATTAACGCTTTTGGTGCGTCCTTGAGGACTCTATCAAGATTGAACTTAATATTTTTCCAGGGCTTAATTGCTGCTAGCTTCTTGAACTCCTCCTCCATATAATTAAAACAAGTATTTAAATAAAAGAATATAGTATAATGAATCACTGCAAATGGTTGATGATTGGGTCGACAACCCCGTGCAATAAATCATGTAGAGGTGAATTCTGCGGGTATCATTTACAAAGCGTTCGTAATGGTTCAAATGGCCCCCTCCCGTGCTTGGTTTGCCACGTTGGTGTAAGAGGAAAATCACAGTTGTGTATCAATTGTGGCGGCAAACGATACAGGGAACTAAAACGCTATTATGACAAGCGAATAAAAAACGCCGTCATTGACCCCACCGCTGACTCCGTCAAGGACAAAATCATCAAAACTCCTCAGGACTACATTGAAAGGTTTATAATTAAACCAAATAATGAATTAGACAAGTAGTATTATTATACAAATGAACCAAGAATTTCAGCCGCATCCCGTGCTTGTTAATTACGAGGCATCTCGCGACGGCGTTGTTAGAAATTGTAGACTGAAGAAGCCGGTTGGTACCGTAAATAATCAGGGGTATTTGATATTTGGTGCCGGGGGGAAAACTTATCTTGTTCACAGGGTGGTATATGAAGCGTTTAAGGGGCTAATCGAGGATGGTTTCGTTATTGATCATATTGATGGATGTCCTCAAAATAACAGGCTGTGTAATCTGCAAGCCATCTCTCAGAGTGAAAATAGTAAAAAAGGCCAAACTGGTAAATGCTCAAAGCAAGCAAGGGGTGTCAAATCGTTTGATACATCAACGCACGAGGAAAAAATATTTCAGTCGATGAATGAGGCAGGAAAATATTTCGACATTTGTAGTGCCTCAGTACGAAAAGTAGCAGAACGAGTATATCAAACAGCTTTATCGGGTAAAAATGGACACAGAATTCGATTTTCGTATATAAATAAATCCTTGTCACCGTGACGAAGTCGCCATGACGAATTGTCTGTTTAATACTTAACACACCTCGGGATTGATACGCAGGGTTCATTTTGTAAAATAATTTTTTTTTATTTAGAAATAAGATGTTTTATAAGAATATGAATATCGAAGACATCAATAATATATTAACCGAGATTTCAAAATTAAAAAATCAAGGAATTGTATTATCTGATAAGCTTGATAACCAAAAAATATTGTCCGATTATGAAATTATTAACGAGCAATCAAAGAAAGGTCGATATACCCTGCCACGTGAGTATTCTTTTATAAAGCGATTACAATATACGATCATTGAAAACCTGTATAGCAATGACGTAAATGCATTTATTGGACTATTTACTGCCGTTGAAAAAATACGAAAAAAAACTCGGACAGGCTTTTGAACGTCGTCGAGAAATCTCTAATAAAATTAAAAACATTAGAAGGATTATAGACGAAGACGCTGTGGAGGAGAGAACTCTCAATTGAAATCACCGATTATACTCGTGTGTACAAATAAAACGTTAAAACAATATATTTTTTTTTTGCCATATACGTATGCAGGTATATTTTCTCCTCCAAGAATTCTTATCAATCTGGATTTTCCTATACAACTATGTGCGTACTGATTACTGCGACACCGCCGTTGCTGTGGTGTTATCATCTAACCACTAGTTTAACCCCCCCCCCCGTGATTTCCCGGATTGCGTCGTATACTTTGACCTGGTAATTGCAATGACGTGTTGGGGTTTTGTATTATAAAATTAGAAGAATTTTATTTATAATAAATGGTACGTGAATCACTTACAACGAGATTAACACGTGAAAGACTAGCAGCGCTTAAAAAGTTTATACCGTTACGAGACAGAGTGAGAGAGAAACTTCAAACGCGGCAACAAATGCAAACTGATTTTGCTGTTGGAAGCGAACAGTTATTTGCCCCGGTAACTAAAGCGACCAAAGATGTTACGGCGGCAACTGTGCCCGTCCTCGGTGCGCTTGAAAAGATAGCGGCTCAGACCGAGCAAACAAAAGAGTCTCTGAAAACACTTCCTGCGAAAATAGCGGTTGCTACAACACGACCGCCACCACTCGCTATAACGGAACAACAAGAACCCTATGTTACAATAGCCGATGAAGAAGAACTAGGCGCCACCGCAAGAGAACCAGAAGAAGAAATACCGGAAGAAATACCGGAAGAAATACAGAAAGAGGGGAATATACCCCGTAATGTACTTAAAAAGAGCACAATAGACACAATCAGAAATCTTGACGATGAAGAATTAGTTAATTTTACTGCCATAAATTTTGATAAGGATTCACGAGAGATGTATATCAATAGCGATTACGAAAAAAATATAAAGTCGTTAAAGGATTGGACAAGAATAGTGTATTTGGCAAGTAAATATAAAAATGTATTACCACCGCGTGATAATAATTATATAATATTCCACGAGAAAGTAAAAAGTAAAAGACCAAAGCACGGAAAAGGATACTCCGTTGGTAAAGACGTTACTTGTCCTGGTAATGTTCTCAGTGATATATCACGGTTAGAAGTACTAATCGGAGGAAAACGAGCCGGAAATAATTCCAGTGAAATTATTAATGAGGCCGCTGATATTTGCAGGCGGTTATTTGCCGGTGGTATCATGGACATAAATGTATATCGAACGCTCATAGACGAACTCGTGGACCACGGTCATTACAGCGATTGACCAACCACTAATTGGAAAACACTGGTGTTTTTATAATAAAGATGATTATACACTACAACCATGATAAACCAGTCGGCGTCTACGTGGTAAACTCACGATTGCCTGTATACCGCGCGTGGTACGGAGACGGTCTCGGTAGCACCATTGCGGGGTTATTTACAAGAATGGCTCCAAAAGTGGCGCCGTTAGCCAAACAATTAGGAATGAAGGCTATTGATGTTATTCGTGATAGGGGTATTAGTGCTATTGGAGATGTCGCCGGAAGGGCGTTTTCTGCCGCACGAGATAAACTAATGTCGTTGGTGAGAAGAAAAAAACAGAAACCACCGGTGATGCCATCAACGACAGTGATGCCTGCAAATGTCAGTAAAGTAATAAATAACGCCGTGGAAGAAAAACTAGAGTCGTTGGCGGCTCTGGCAAAGCCATCCACCGATGCAACAACCAACGCGCTCATGAACGCGATAGCGGGAAGTGGCTTAAAGAATTTACGACGAAAACGACGTTGATGAATTTCAATTGAAAACACTCACATGATAAATAATAAAATGTTTGCGCGAACCGCTGATCCCGCGTTTGATATGGACGCCCCAGTGCGCAGGGATGATTCTGTCCGTGATTATCAATTTTATTCCTATCAACCACCACAAGCCAACCTACGATCGCGAATTGAACTTCAAGTCCAAGATACCAGTAAATACTTTTTGCCGTTTGAAGCGTTTATCGAAATTGAGGGAGAACTTGTAACAAATGCTGCCGATAATGCACCATACGCAAATAACCCTCGTGTTCGAGTTGGCTTTGTCAACAACGGCATCATGGCGTTATTTGAGAGTGCTAGATATCTCATTGACGGGCGAGAAATTGAATCAATAGAAAACGATGTTGATGTTGCAACAACGATAATCGGGCTAGCAAGATACTCAGATGATTATACAAGATCGGCGGGCCCATCTATGATGTTCGCGAAGGATACCACTAATAACGCTGATCATATTCAGTACATTAACGTGCTGACGGGAAGAGATAACGCAGTTGACCCACAGGCTGAAGCAGCCAATCCAGACCGCAGGGCAAGACCAGGCGCTGATTTTACTATTATAAAAAGTACTAACGATAATTTTAATCTAGGGTTTGCAACACGATTAGGGATGTTGCAAGGACAACGCCGACAGTTTTCATGCGCGATTCCACTCCATCACATATTCGGATTTTGTAGAAATGTCAGAAAAGTTATCTATGGGGCTAAGCATACAATTGCGCTAGCGCGAAGGAGCGATGATAACAATGCAATATGGCGTGCTGCTGGCGTCGATAACGGTAAAGTCATTTTAACTAAAATAGCATTGTGGATGCCGGTGTTAACTCCATCAGTTACCACGGAAGCACGATTGTTATCATTTATGGAACAGGGGGGAAAATCGTTGTTGAGTTGGCTAGCGGTAACAACTGATGTCAAAGAGGATAATGTCGGTGAGACATTTACATGGCACTTGGCATCCAAACAAGGCGTTTCGGCTCCACGTCATATATTTGTTCCGTTACAGGATATAAGACGATTGAATAATCAAGAACACAGTCATATGATATTTGATAAATTAGGAGTCAGGGAGGTTTCGCTGAGAATAAACGGACAACAGGAACCATCCGAGGATATACAGCTTAATTACGACAACAACCATATTGCTCGCGTGTACCATCGGATGCTGTCATATATGGGTCGTGATCAAAACGTTGACACCGGTTTGCAAATATCACAACTTGATTTTAAAAACCTGTATCCGATTTATTACTTTTCGCTGGAACATCTTGATTTAACGAGACAGTCCGTCGTTGATATACACTTCCGAGCTCGTATAGCCCCGGGTGATGTTAATTATAGAGCGGTTGCTGTCATTCTCAGCGATAAATCAATGCTGTTGGAAGGTGTTGGTGGACGAATGAGAATCGTAGATGCACCAGTGGAAAACATGTAATTGAAAACATAAACGCGTTTACAATAAAAATGTCGTATAGTGTTGTCGGTGTAGAGTTGACCGATGGTCAAGTCAAGAAATTACGATCAAAGTCGGCTAAACAATGTGGAACCACAATAACGTTAAGGCCGTCACAGATGGCAGGTGGTAATCATAAGATATCGTTGACGGCGCGTCAAATAAAACATTTCAATGATGCGATGAGGAATAAAAAGGGTGTTCAAATAGATTTTTCGGCCGCAGCGATTAAAAACATGGAAAAGACCGGTGGGATATTTCCGCTGTTAGCTGCGATTCCAGCGTTGATTGCCGCGGCGGCCTCAGCAGTGGCGAAGGCGGCGGCGTTAGGAGCCGTTGGTACCGCGGCGGGAATGGCATTGAAGAAGGCAACCGGGAAAGGCTATAAAAAAAGAAACGAGGACGACCCGTAGCCGGAAAGGGTCTAAGACTACCGGGAACCCCGTATTCATGGTACTCGGGGAAGGGTCTAAGACTACCGGGAACCGTTTAATGACTCCTATGTCTAATTTTGATTTAATAGATGCCGCAAACGCGTTAGCGATAAAAAACTTCAGAGGTGTTTTTATGAGGGATCAATTACCGACAAAACCAAGGAATATTGAAACCGGTATAATTAACCTCGATAAATCCTCCGGAGCGGGAACTCATTGGGTTGCATACGCAATTGATCCGCGTGCGATCGTCTATTTTGATTCATACGGGTTAGCCCCGCCAAACGAGTTCATGCGGTATATCCGGGCGTGTTCAGCCCCGGTTTTTTATTCCACGCTGCCAACACAACAATTAAGTGACCCACCGATATGCGGCCGTGAGGTATTGAACGTACTCGCGGAGATTTCATCATCGCGGAAACCACCTCATGTGGTTGTAAACGAATACACTAGTGGGGTCGTAGAGGCCCGGCGGGTTAATTAAAAACACTGTTTTTTTTACAATAATAATGATTGATATCTGGGGACCACCGGTTTCGGCGCTGAAAGAATCCATAACGTCCGCCACCGATGACATAAAAAAACTAATCGAGGATGAAATCGCTGATACGTTAAATCTAACCAGTGTTGACCCGGGCGAAATAGTTGTATTTCAAGACCGCCAGGGTAAATTAAAATCCAGTAATGTGTCGCTGGATGACGTTTTAATACGACAACGTAATGCCGCCGAGAACACTATCGCGTTGTATACCGGCGACGGACGACTTAAATCAGGTGAATCCATCTTGACGATAAATGAAAAAATAAATACACTGGGCGACAATTATATATCCATGTCGGATTCGTTAAAAAATTTGTATGATAAATTTAACGCGCAAGCAAATCAGTTCGAGGGGATACAAAAGTCTGTCACCGGTATACAACTCACTACTGCTAGTTTTTTTGGGACCCCGACGGTAACCGAACCAAATCTTGAAAGGATAAAAAGTACTATTTCGGAGTTTACAACGCTGTCGGGCCAATTTACCTAGTTACAAAAAAATGTTAACAGGATCGATGACAACTTTGATAAATTCTTTGGTAAAAAAAATACCAAGCTGGATGAAATTACAACAACTATAAATGATATCACTGCGTATGGACAGGAAATAGAAACAATCAAAACTGATGTTGCAACGAACAAAAGGAGTGTAGACGTGCATGAACGGGAAATAGAAATAATCGGCGCTAATGTTGCAACGATCATAAATAATGTAGACTCGCATGGACGGAGAATAGAAACAATCAAAACTGATGTTACAACAATCATAAATAATGTAGACGCGCATACACAGGACATAGAAACAATCAAAACTAATGTTGCAGCGATTAAGGGGAATATAGACGTGCATACACAGGAAATAGGAACAATCAAAACTGATACTGAAGCGAACAAAAAAAATGTAGACGCGTATTGGCGGGGAATAGGAATAATCAAAACTGATGTTGCAGCGAACAAAAAGGGTATAGACGTGCATACATATGAAATAGGAACAATCAAACTTGATGTTGCAGCGAACAAAAAAAGTATGACCGAAAATACACAGGAAATAGAAACAATCAAAACTAATGTTGCAGCGATTAAGGGGAATATAGACGCGCATACACAGGAAATAGGAACAATCAGAGCTGATGTTACAGATATCAAAGACAGAATACCGGAAATGACAAAAATAAAAATCCCTCACGAGAACACCATCAACACAGTATACACGATTCGGCATGGATCATTCACTTGGACTCTTACACAGAATATAGTAAATATTACCGCAACTGTTAAGGGTATTTATCGATTGACACTGGTTTCAATGATGCAGTTTAATATATTATCGTCGAGTTCATCCGGGTTTAACAATACAATATCAACAATTATAGACAAGGACGCAACTGAACCGTTTACAATTTATGCCGTTGATAGAAATTTAACCAGGGCAAACATTACATGGTATGTGGAATTTGTAGCGGATCTAAGTAATTAAAAACACTAGCTCTTTTAAAATAAAAATGACCACCAAGATAATTGAATCAGAGGTATCACCGACGTCACATCAATATCGATTCAATACCGTAAAAGAATTCTCCGCGAATTTGAAAACGCTTTCCGAACAATACCGTGTAAAAATAAAAAAATACCGTCGAAAAATAACCACCATCGACGCGGTCGTGTACTCGGTGTCAGGTATAGTAGCCGGTACCGGTGTTATTTTATCCACGGTGACCATGATGGCCCCGATCGCTGTTCCAATCGCTATCTCCGCGGCGACAACAATTGCTGGAGTCGCCAACGCAATCACTAGAAAGATATCATCGTGTTCTCAGAAAAAACTCAACGAGTATACAGTAAAACATCAAATAGTATCCGACGCGTACTCGAAATTATCCGGGTTGATCTCGTTGGCGATAGATAATTCGTTTATATCCGATGTTGAATTCTCCACGATGGTCCAGTTGTATGACTCCGCGATGTCAAAAATCGAGGATTTTCAACTGGAAGCTGGAAACCACGTCGCTGAAACCACTTCAATGGGCTCAAAACATTCTCCTGAAAACAAGCAGGTTGTTAATATTCGGTGTTGAAATTAAACACTAGAAACAGCGAATAATAATAATGTCGCTGAACCCCGAAGGGTTTCAATTACTTCAACGGATCGCGGAGAACACCACTCCGGTACAAACAAGTATGATATCGATAACATCAACGAAGCCAGAATTCAGTGTAAACTTCCCTTCTCCGATTCCAGTGAAGGAAATAGCGCTGGCAAAATTGCGAGTATATCACAGTTGGCCTAATATCCGAGCGGAAGCATTTAACGGACAACAACCTAATAACTCGCTGGTTTTTGCATGGACAAATAAACCCAATGGGACCCCAGACTGGAAGGAGGTTACAATACCAACTGGGTCATACCAAATAGAACAAATCAATAAAGAATTTCAACGCAGGATAAAATCGATCACAGGAAAAGAATCAAAAATCGCTATTACGGTTCATGAACCGACGTTATCGTCGACGATTGAAATAAGCACACCGGGGTATATGGTTGATATTTATAACAGTTCAATAAGAACCATACTAGGTTGGCCCAAGAATCCACCTCATGAAAGTCCGCGGGAATTTCACACGAATGCGCAATCGTATCATGAGATTAATCCCAGTTATCGAGATGATTTGTCTATTATGAAAAACACGTTATTACCCAGTAGGTTTATATTTCAAGACAGGAATACCATGCAATGGTATTTTCATTATAATAAAACTCCTGAATCGTTCGTCACATTCACAGTTAATTTAAATGATATCGATAGTATTTTTATCGAGATTAATCGTAATTACCGATTGCAACTAGAACAACTACGGAAAACAAAAGCACAAAAACACGTTGAGGTGTTAAATCAACTTATATCAGACATGGAATATATCAATGAACGAATCGTTAAAATAATATCCGATAGCAGCGATGATAATAAACAAAAATTCCTAACCGAGTATAATATCACAGAAGCCGATTTACCCGATTTCAAGTTTCCAGGATACAACGCGCCAGAACTAAGAAAGTTTCTTAATGATTTTTTCGGTCCATCAACTATCCTCAAACACGATAACGGAGATGGTGGTAGGCATATTGCTCCATACAACGTAAATATCGCATCGGTGATAGCAATCAATCTAGTGTGCGATGTTATCGAAGGGAGTTACCAGGTAGATACCAAGCAATCAAATCAAGCTCAACAGGGGTATATCCTTTATTCATTTTCACCAACAGCCTCTCCCGGATTCTTAATCGTTGAGAGCCCAATTAATCCGGTCTATATGCGATGCCATAATCGGTTTTTAACGAGAATTAATTTTAGACTTACCGATCAGTCAAATAACCTAATTGATCTACAAGAGGAGGAGTTAGTGATCACTCTGTTTGTAAGATCATTGTAAATAGCCCCTTAGCAGCAGGGGGGGTAATGACATCGACGCGGTCGTCGCGCTTTTTTACCGGACGCTGACGACGCTGGGATCGGCGCGCAGAAAGTATTAATTAAACCAAATGACGATTGGACGACCCCCCCCGAAGACGACGTCGTTTTTTTTTTTACCGGGCGCTGACGACACCGGATCCGCTGAGTGCAGAAAGTATTAATTAAGACAAATGACGATTGGACAAAATGTCCGATTCGCCCCCCCCCCCTGCTGCTTACAGTGTGGCAGTTTACAGTGATGTTTAGCACTGGGGCGTCATGCCGAAGACAACTATCATCATGTCCCATTTAGTCACAGTATCCTGATACCAGGCCGACCAGTCCTAACATTAACCTCTTAATGCTGAGCGCAAAGCGAGGCAGCTGTTAGTACCATTTTTGTAAGTCTTTGTTATGACCCGGCCGGGATCGAACCACGCTCTAACCACTAGGCCACCGGAGCAGTACCGCACAGGTACTGGAGCATCTTTCTTTTTAACCTTCCGTTAAAACATGTAACTTGGATTGGCAATACCATACCTTTGAGGCAATGGTACTTTGTTGGAGGTCCATATATTTACACGTGTTACAATTAGGTTGATATGTTGCGAATGATTGTGTGATGGTTGACCAATTTCAACCCAGACTATGGATGAAGTAGAACGTAACCGTACCCAGCTTCTCTTATTGCAAGGTTACGTGTTTCACTGACAATCAAACACTTATGCATTGTTTTATTAACTTCAAATTGTTATGACTTCTGTAGTATTTAACAGTGTTTTGAAAATGTTATCACTTTCAAGCGATAATTTGTCAGGCGTTAGCGCAAAGTTCTCGCGACGAGAGTAAGTGCGGGTTCTATTTATACCTAGACAAGTCGGGTATGGTCAACTTAGTGTGTCTTTGAGACAAAAAATATTTTACTCTAAGTTCCTCAAGGAGACATAACATAGTTACTGAACAATAATCAATCAATCAATCAATCAATCAATCAATCAATCATTATAATAATAGTCTTCGTTTACTATTATGTCTTCCTAGATGGAACAGTGTTTGTAAATTATAATGTATTCAGTTTCAATGAATTAATGAGGTAGTATTCATTTTCAGTGATGACAAGAATATCTAATAGTAAGAACTGTATATTGAAATCTGTTTGGAACTATGACATTCATTTAAATTCTCCAATTATTAGCAGATAGAACAAATTACTCTTTAAATGTGCCACGTAATTTCATTCTTAACAATGTAGGGCGCAGTTAATTGTATTATTGCCCACATAAAACATCGAGTATAAATCTTATCACATGTACAGGATGGGAGATTAAATTGTGTTCATCTAGTTCTCTTTTCGTAAAATAAATTTTCACATTAAATCTAAAAATACCTAAGCATTAGGCACTTAGGTACTTTGATTAGTAAGGTATGACAAGCTGTTGCAGAGAGAGAGAGAGAGAGAGAGAGAGACAGACAGACAGAGAGAGGGGGTAAGTGCATGTGTGTTGGTTTGCCTGTACAAAATAACCGGTATCTCAGTTTACTAGTATGTACATAAATTATATGAATTACTTTAAGTGTGTCCTTTAGTGACATGCAGAAGGGCACAATTTAGATCAATTATTTGTCTAAGAATTAACCAGACAGGAAAAACACTACTTTCCATCAGGTGCTACTGCGATCTGTTAATATCTGGTGTATTATTAGATGTAGCTGAATCGATCTATAGAACCTCAAAATTTGTAAATCTTTCAACTACGTGTCTTATCTATATACACTTCATAATTTGTAATTATTTGAACAATATGTACTATCTATATAACCTCACAATTTCTAAATCTTTCAACAATATGTACTATCTATATACACTTCCTAATTTGTAATTCTCCTGATTTTGTACATCTCCTAATCAGGTGTAATATTTATGTACGCTGTAATTTGTACATATCCTAATCAGGTGTAGTATTTCTGTACGCTGTAATTTGTATATCTCATAATCATGTGTACTATTTATGTGCGCTGCAATCTGTGTATATCCTAATCAGGTGTAATATTTATGTATGCTGTAATTTGTACATCTCCTAATCATATGTAATATTTATGCATGCTGTAGTTTGTACATATCCTAATCAGGTGCAATATTTATGTACACTGTAATTTGTAAATCAGGCGTAAACTTTATGTACGCTGTAATTTGTACATCTCCTAATCAGGTGTAATATTTATGTTATGCATGCTATAATTTGTACATCTCCTAATCAGGTGTAATATTTATGTATGCTGTAATATGTACATCTCCTAATGAGGTGTAATATTTATGTACGCCATAATCTGTACATCTCTTATTCAGGTGTAATATTTATGTATGCTGTAATTTGTACATCTCTTAATCAGGTGTAATATTTATATATGCGGTCATTTGTACATCTCCTAATCAGGTGTAATATTTATGTGCGCTGTAATTTGTACATATCCTAACCAGGTGTAATATTTATGTATGCTGTAATTTGTACATCTCCTAATCATATGTAATATTTATGTATGCTGTAGTTTGTACATATCCTGATCAGGTGTAATATTTATGTACACTGTAATTTGTAAATCAGGCGTAAAATTTATGTACGCTGTAATTTGTACATCTCCTAATCAGGTGTAATATTTATGTATGCTGTAATATGTACATCTCTTAATGAGGTGTAATATTTATGTACACTGTAATTTGTACATCTCCTAATCAGGTGTAATATTTATGTATGCTGTAATTTGTACATCTCCTAATTAGGTGTAATATTTATGTATGTTGTAATTTGTATATCTCATAATCAGGTGTAACATTTATGTAGACTGTAATTTGTACATCTAATCAGGCGCAATATTTATGTACGCTGTAATTTGTACATCTTCTAATCAGGCGTAACATTTATGTACGCCATAATTTGTACATCTCCTAATCAGGTGTAATATTTATGTACGCTGTAATTTGTACATCTTCTAATCAGGCGTAAGATTTATGTACGCCATAATTTGTACATCTCCTAATCAGGTGTAATATTTATGTACGCTGTAAGTTGTACATCTCCTAATGAAGTGTAATATTTATGTATGCTGCAATTTGTACAACCCCTAATCAGGTGTAATATTTATGTATGCTGTAATTTGTATATCTCATAATCAGGTGTAATATTTATGTACGCTGTAATTTGTACATCTCCTAATCAGGTGTAATATTTATGTATGCTGCAATTTGTACAACCCCTAATCAGGTGTAATATTTATGTATGCTGTAATTTGTATATCTCATAATCAGGTGTAATATTTATGTACGCTGTAATTTGTACATCTCCTAATCAGGTGTAATATTTATGTATGCTGCAATTTGTACAACCCCTAATCAGGTGTAATATTTATGTATGCTGTAATTTGTACATCTCATAATCATGTGTATTATTTATGTACGCTGTAGTTTGTACATATCCTAATCAGATGTAATATTTATGTACACTGTAATTTGTAAATTACCTAATCGGGCATAATATTTATGTACGCTATAATTTGTACATCTCCTAATCAGGTGTAATATTATGTACGCTGTAATATGTATATATCCTGATCAGGTGTAATATCTATGTACGCTGTAATTTGTACATCTCCTAATCTGGAGTAATGTTTATGTACGCTTTAATTTGTATATCTCCTAATCAGGTGTAATATTTATGTTATGTATGCTGTAATTTGTATATCTCATAATCATGTGTAGTATTTATGTACGCTGTAGTTTGTACATATCCTAATCAGATGTAATATTTATGTACGCTGTAATTTGTACATCTCCTAATCATGCGTTAAATTTACGTACGCTGTAATTTGTATATCTCCTAATCAGGTGTACTATTTGTGTATGCTGTAATTTGTACATCTCCTAATCAGGTGTAATATTTATGTATGCTGTAATTTGTACATCTCCTAATTAGGTGTAATATTTATGTATGCTGTAATATGTACATCTCCTAATCAGGTGTAATATTTATCTACACTGTAATTTGTATATCTCATAGTAAGGTGTACCATTTATGTACGCTGTAATTTGTACATCTCCTAATCAGGTGTAATATTTATGTATGATGTAATTTGTATATCTCATAATCATGTGTAGTATTTATGTACGCTGTAGTTTGTACATATCCTAATCAGATGTAATATTTATGTACACTGTAATTTGTAAATTACGTAATCGGGCGTAATATTTATGTACGCTATAATTTGTACATCTCCTAATCAGGTGTAATATTATGCACGCTGTAATATGTGTCTCCTGATCAGGTGTAATATTTACGTACGCTGTAATTTGTACATCTCCTAATCAGGAGTAATATTTATGTACGCTTTAATTCGTACATCTCCTAATCAGGTGTAATATTTATGTTATGTATGCTGTAATTTGTACATCTCCTAATCAGGCGTAATATCTATGTATACTGTAATTTGTACATCTCCTAATCAGATGTAATATTTAGGTACGCTGTAATTTGTACATCTCCTAATAAGGCGTTAAATTTATGTACGCTGTAATTTGTATATCTCCTAATCAGGTGTACTATTTATGTATGCTGTAATTTGTACATCTCCTAATCAGGTGTACTATTTATGTATGCTGTAATTTGTACATCTCCTAATCAGGTGTAATATTTATGTATGCTGTAATTTGTACATCTCCTAATTAGGTGTAATATTTATGTATGCTTTAATATGTACATCTCCTAATCAGGTGTAATATTTATCGACACTGTAATTTGTATATCTCATAGTAAGGTGTAACATTTATGTTTGCCATAATTTGTACATCTCCTAATCAGGCGTAATATTTATGTATGCTGTAATTTGTACATCTCCTAAGGAAGTGTAATATTTATGTACGCTGTAATTTGTACATCTCCTAATGAGGTATAATATTTATGTACACTGTAATTTGTACATCTCCTAATCAGGTGTAATATGTATGTACGCTGTAATTTGTACATCTCCTATTGAGGTGGTTTATTTATGTACGCAGTAATTTCTATATCTCCTAATCAGGTGTAATATTTTGTACGCTGTAATTTGTTCATCTGCTAATCAGGTGTAATATTTCTGTATGCTGTAATTTGTACATCTCCTAATCAAGTGTAATATTTATGTGTGTTGTAATTTGTACATCTCCTGATCAGGTGTAATATTTATGTACGCTACATCTCCTAATCAGGCGTAATATTTATGTACGCTGTAATTTGTGCGTCTCCTAATGAGGTGCAATATTTATGTACGCATTAATTTCTACATCTCCTAATCAAGTGTAATATTTATGTATGCTGTAATTTGTACATCTCCTAATCAGGTGTAATATTTATGTATGCTGTAATTTGTACATCTCCTAATGAGGTGTAATATTTATGTACACTGTAATTTGTACTTCTCCTAACGAATGTCAATATATCAACGAATGTCAATACATCAACGAATGTCAATATATCAACGAATGTCATTAAATCGACGAATGTCAATAAATCAACGAATGTCAGTATATCAACGAATGTCAATATATCAACGAAGGATATATCAACCCCTCCAAGCAAAAAACGATCACCTTTAAATAGCCATGACTCAGATTTCCTTCCCCATAAAAGCTCACATCTTGGATGGGAAAGGCAACAAATGCGACACTGAAAGAAAACTACGTAAAGAAACCTACGATGGAAAAATGAACCATAACTAGATCTCATTCTCCATATTTTTTACAACCAAAATTGCAAGTAATGAGGACAAAATGAAGGATATGCCATTCTTAATTCATGACCGCATAGATACAAAATTACAGTCGCGAGAGACTTGATAGCAAAAGTTGTAAAACTTTTAATTAACATGCTGAAGAACATCACTGATTGGTCCAACAGTTTTCAAACACAGATGACGGTTTAAGGAACAGATATTTAAGGCAAAACAAAGAGCTTTAATTGAACAGAGATTTAAGGCAAAACAAAGAGCTTTAATTGAACAGAGATTTAAGGCAAAACAAAGAGCTTTAATTGAACAGAGATTTAAAGCAAAACAAAGAGCTTTAATTGAACCGATTGAACGTGAAATACAGGAAGTACTGAATGAGAACAAAATGATTCCAAACAAAGCAGCACCATGGAAAGAAAGTTGAAATATCAAGTGCAAAAGGACACCTCGAAATAGAAATATTGAAACCAATCGCTGAACGACAAAAGTCTTTAAACAATTATGAAAGGCTTAGCAAGAAAGTTTCATAGGTAAACTAATAGGAATGGAAAAAGAGCCTGAACATGACACAAATGGACGTCAGGATAGCATAACCAATGAACATGACACAAATGGACGTCAGGATAGCAGAACCAATGAACATGACACAAATGGACGTCAGAATAGCATAGCCAATGCAAAGACAGAAGGCTTGTTAGTGGCAACGACATACATCTTCAGTCTCGACAAACTCCACACAATCACTCTTGCGTATTTCCAGCAGTAAATTCCGCTCGCCTTTAGAGTAAGGCTCAGGAAACGCAAACTCAGCACAGATAGGCTTGAAGCAAATCAGGAAGATAAATCACCACTCAGGACACATGTCTATGATAAACAAAACTGCAATCGTCGCTGAATTCGCTCATGGTACAATTGAAACAAGTGAATGGCTTTTTTGTATAGACTTAAAGCGTGTTACCTTAAGATATATATATATATATATATATATATATATATATATATATATATATATATATATATATCGCCTTTGGATGCAAATTCAAAACATCGAGGGAGCTTTTCGTTGATGTATAACTGAACTAACTGATTAAATAATGTGGGGTTATACTGAGTATAAAATTCAAAATCAGTCAAATTTAGTATGCCCTTTAATGCCAGGACTGCACTGTGTCACAATAACTATACGATTTCGTCAACGTGCACCCATCAGTAGGTGAAATATGTGGTATCATACCTATGGAGGAAAGATTTACAATATTCAAATAGAAAATAACCTACTTTGAAAACCGTCTGGATTTTTCTTTTTTAAGTATTTTCTCCATAATAATCTTATTAGGTGGAATATATACACGCAGAGCACACATTTCGTTAATAAGGTAATCCGTTTGCCCCTCGAATCGTCATCTGAGATAAGTATTATCAAATGTACATAAGGCAGCAAGGTTTATAACACCCATTATGTGCGATTAAGTCAATGTATCACTTGTTAAGTCGTTCTGATAATTTTATCGGGAGAAATTGCTATCATCTTTGAGTAGTTAAGTGGGCCACCATAGGGACAATGGGACTTAGCATTAAAAAGACCCCTGGGCAACTCTAGGGACAATGGAAATTTAACATGGAGAAAAATCGTGGGCAACTCTAGGGACAATGGGAATTTAACATAGAGTTTGGGCTTGTCTAGGGACAAGGGAAATTGAACATGGGGGGAATAGAGTTTGGGCTTGTCTAGGGACAAGGGGAATTTAACATGGGAATAAATCGTGGGACTGTCTAGCGTCAAGGGGAATTGAATATGGAGAAAAATCGTGGGACTGTCTAGCGTCAAGGGAAATTGAACATGGTGGGATTGTCTAGGGACAATGATGGTAGAGGGTCAAACACAACAGAGACAGAGACATACATACACTAGTACAAGCGTGAGATTTATATATAAAGCATTACCAAGACCTGAAATCTTGCTGGGGTGTTCAAAAATTTGCATAATTGTAATGATGCTATAAATAGCTATAATCAAGGAAATGCTCAACGACAAAATGGATGTGACTAAAAGTAACGCTAAAATGACGAAATTGTCTCAGAATTTAAAGGAAAATAAACATATCCCCGAAAATTAAGTTACAATGGTTTAGACTAAAATGGATAAAATTAGTAACTACTTACAATATCAACTTCTGTGACGATCGTGAATAAATACCTATGTATCTATAATCAGCTGAAATTCCTATGAAATCCCACTATCTATTTATAGTTCCAACTTGTGGGTTTTTCCTTTGGAAAATCCCACTATCTTTTTATAGCCTCAGCTTGAGTGACGTTCCTGTTTATGAATTCTAGTATATATGTATAGCTACAAAATGTGGAAATCCCCAAGTCGATATTTATAGTCTCAAAATTTCCAGCGTCAGTGACGTCACTGTACTGAACACTAGGGAATAAATGTCAACAGTGTTGCAAGTGGCTGACCTGAATACACGCTACTGCAGGTAGGTAGGTGGAGTGTATCTGATAGGGATAAAGTGAGATTTTATAGGGACAAACAGAGACCAATACACACACACACACACACACACACACACACACACAACGTACGCGCGCAGACATACGCACACACACACACACACACACACACACACAGAGGGAAGAGGAAAAAACAAACCCCAAATATACTATCAATACAGAAGGGAGATAACACAAACCCCAAATAAACTATCAACACAAACGTACGCGAACGCATACAAACCCCAAATATACTATTCACACAACGTCGCTAACGCATACAAACCCCAAATATGCTATCCACACTCGGAAGGAAGAAGAAAAAACAACCAAATATACGATCTACACAACGTACGCGAACACACACACACACACACACACACACACACACACACACACACACACAGAGAGAGGGAAGAGGAAAAAACAAACCCCAAATATACTATCAACACAGAAGGGAGATAATACAAACCCCAAATAAACTATCCACACAAACGTACGCGAACGCATACAAACCACAAATATACTATCAACACAGAAGGGAGATAATACAAACCCCAAATAAACTATCCACACAAACGTACGCGAACGCATACAAACCCCAAATATACTATCAACACAGAAGAGAGATAATACAAACCCCAAATAAACTATCCACACAAACGTACGCGAACGCATACAAACCCCAAATATGCTATCCACACTCGGGAAGAAGAAGAAAAAAACAACCAAATATACGATCTACACAACGTACGCGAACACACACACACACACACACTCACACACAGCGGGAAGAGGAAAAAACAAACCCCAAATATACTATCAACACAGAAGGGAGATAATACAAACCCCAAATAAACTATCCACACAAACGTACGCGAACGCATACAAACCACAAATATACTATCAACACAGAAGGGAGATAATACAAACCCCAAATAAACTATCCACACAAACGTACGCGAACGCATACAAACCCCAAATATACTATCAACACAGAAGGGAGATAATACAAACCCCAAATAAACTATCCACACAAACGTACGCGAACGCATACAAACCCCAAAGATGCTATCCACATTCGGGAGGAAGAAGAAAAAAACAACCAAATATACGATCTACACAACGTACGCGAACAAACACACACACACATGCACACACACACAGAGGGAAGAGTCAAAAACAAACCCCAAATATACTATCAACACAGAAGGGAGATAATACAAACCCCAAATAAACTATCAACACAAACGTACGCGAACGCATACAAACCCCAAATATACTATTCACACAACGTCGCTAACGCATACAAACCCCAAATATGCTATCCACACTCGGGAGGAAGAAGAAAAAACAACCAAATATACGATCTACACAACGTACGCGAACACACACACACACACACACACACACACACACACACACACACACACTCACACACAGAGGGAAGAGGAAAAAACAAACCCCAAATATACTATCAACACAGAAGGGAGATAATACAAACCCCAAATAAACTATCCACACAAACGTACGCGAACGCATACAAACCACAAATATACTATCAACACAGAAGGGAGATAATACAAACCCTAAATAAACTATCCACACAAACGTACGCGAACGCATACAAACCCCAAATATACTATCAACACCGAAGGGAGATAATACAAACCCCAAATAAACTATCCACACAAACGTACGCGAACGCATACAAACCCCAAATATGCTATCCACACTCGGGAGGAAGAAGAAAAAACAACCAAATATACGATCTACACAACGTACGCGAACAAACACACACACACACACACACACACACACACACACAGAGGGAAGAGGAGAAAACAAACCCCAAATATACTATCAACACAGAAGGGAGATAATACAAACCCCAAATAAACTATCCACACAAACGTACGCGAACGCATACAAACCCCAAATATACTATTCACACAACGTTGCTAACGCATACAAACCCCAAATATGCTATCCACACTCGGCAGGAAGAAGAAAAAAAACAACCAAATATACGATCTACACAACGTACGCGAACAAACACACACACACACATACACACACACAGAGGGAAGAGGCAAAGAAAACCCCAAATATACTATCAACACAGAAGGGAGATAATACAAACCCCAAATAAACTATCCACACAAACGTACGCGAACGCATACAAACCCCAAATATACTATCAACACAGAGTGAAGAAGAAAAAGTTTTTTGAAAGCACCTAAGCCCTCACCTGCAATGACCAACTCTGCCAAACACCTACACCCCACCCCCACTCCCAACACTACAAAACCCATTTAACCCGTTATTTTATGGCATCAGTGTGTGATTTAGGAAACATCAAGACACAAAATGATGGATGAATAGACTGACTATTGTTTACCGACTTGCATGCCTAAACAGCGTGCGTGAAGGAAAACATCCTTCCATTTCAATTCTAACTAAAACATGATCCAGAGGGATAGAGAGAGGTGAAAGAGCACAATTTCATAAAGTGTGAGTAAAAACAAAACACGCCATCCTTATTATACAATGTCAAGACCAAGAGACACTTACGTTTTCTTTCTGGTCTATTCTCTTTTAGAAGGTAGTATGAAATTTCACATCAGTGCCAACGCATCGGCTCACATTGTCAATTTTTCCATTTCCATGTCTTTACTGGCACAAGTTCTTCATCATCTTCAATTTCTTCTTCTTCTGAATCCCTCTTCTCTGTTTCGTCTTGTTTTTGTTTCTTCTCTTTTCTCGTAGGGCACTCTGAATTCCAGTGTCCTTTCTCCTGACAACGATATTAGGTATCTTGACTTTTGTCTCTCTTTCTTAGACGAAGCAGGTATTCTGGAGACAAATACCCATTTACCTTTGCAGATATAGCAAACTTCATTAGCACTTACACACTTTCGTATGACTCTCATCAAATCAACGATCAAAAGAGTAAGTTTTGTTGCCACTTTCGCATGTGAATTATGCTTTCGTATGACTTTTAGCAAATATTTGACCAGCAGGTCGATCTGTGCTGACTCTTCCATCTTCTTGATCGTTTGAGAGCGGAATGAATACTCTGACGCTAAGACACTCTCCTTATATACAGAGACCTGCTGCGTATGAAACCTAGTCAAATGTAATTTTGCAATAAGATGAAACGATTTCATTGAGGAAGTAAAAAGCAATGATGTACCGTATCGCCTCACACAAAACCTGAAGTGTTAGTTCAAATCCGTGTCAGCGATTTCGAAGACGACATAACTGAGCTTTAATCAATGCTCTCCAATTATGCCATAAAACCACGAGTCCTGATTCACGCCAAAAGAAATTTCGTTCGGTCCATAAAAAATAGTATCATGTCTGAGAAACGCAAAAAGGAACTTCCAGAAAACTGAGAAAGACGGCTTACACCTACAACGTAAATGTATGAGTTCAAGTAGTGTGTAAAACTTAGTCAAATTAAATTTTTATAGTCAAGACGAAACGATCTCTTTTCGAACAAGAAAGCAGACACCAAGCGACAATGGCGATCCGTGTCACACAACACTTTTCAAAATGTATATTATCAGAGGTTTGTTCTAGCGATCTGCACGGTTAAATTAAATGTTGATGTATTTTGCAATAAGACGGACACAATTTCCATGGGATCGCCCATGGTACGAATGTTCGTGCATTAGTTTAATTTTTAAAAATATTTTTTTATATAAATCGCCTATAGGATAGACCCAGTAAAGCATGGCCATTCTCGTCACTGTCTGAATATCTACTCAAGTCAATTCGAAGCGAACGCGGTAAGAAAATAAGTATAGCAAATGAAATGGCTTACAACGGGTGAAGCATTGTTTTGTTCTAGGACTGTGTGGCATAATAATCCCTATGTTCTTGCGTTGTTACCATTACAGTGCAGACAGACTGAAATGTGAACTTACAAGCCCTCTTTGTGTGTGTTGTACCATTTCCTCTTACCACATCAAAATACTGAGCGTCACAGTATTGGTTCGCGTTTTCAAACTGACCATTTTTTTTATATCTCACTTAAACATTTCGACATAAACACTCACACTCACATCGGTAGAGTCAGAACAGACGTGTTACAGTATTGAGGGGCATGTTATCTTTTCGTTTTCAAAGTAATACATTTGGGGCTTGTATGAAGTAAAGAACCGAAAGTACAGTGAAACTCAAGGATGATGACCCAATCTGTCTGTCTGTTGATGCGTGTATTTACTTAAGAAGAAATATGACGTCTAAAACACAAAGAGATACGGCAAGCATGATTAGATCAAACAGAACGATGTTTTCCTTCACGCCCGTGTAATTTAGAGTTTCAATCGTCTTTGAAGACAAACTTGGTCTCGTTACAACAATAGAAAGCCTTAAATCTTCTATCAAAAAGAAATGCATGAAAAAAATTAAAGATTAACGATAACTAACCAATGAAACCGAATTTAACAAAGGCAATGACATGTGAAGAAATGCCTCTCACTTTGGAAAGGTAGGCGAATGTACTCTGTCATGCACCATCAACTTGAAAAAAATTATAAACAGAGAGAAACCTGAATTCAAAATTCAGTTGTTTCTTTTTCTTCAAAATTGTTTCGTTTCTTTTTTCTTTTTTTTTTGGAACAAATCTAAGCACTAATATAGAGTGGAAAAGGGAAAATGCACATACAAGCTTTGATATTTCTGAAAAAATGAGGGGATATTCCTAACGTTCATAACCACCTATATATGCTTGGACTTGTCTGTGACTTATCCTCAAAACAAGATGTACATATTTCTGGTCAAGCTGCAAGTGTGTGCGTGTTTTTGAAAATGGTAAAAATGGGATATACAATTTTCTCGTGACACTTATAAAGTGAAGAGTCTGTGCAAGTGTCAAAAGCCAAAGTCATATAAGTTTTGTATTTTGTACGGCTTGTAAAGATTTCCACTTTAGAAAATGTGAAGTATCACAAGTTATTATCACAAACAGAAGTGGAACATAGGGGCTTGCAAGAAAGAAAATAACCCAGACAGTTGGTGTCATCAAGAGTGCTAGAGACGGTACCCGAACTTGCTTGCTTGCTTACTTGAATTAAAGTGATTTTCGCTCTAATGGAGCATGTATCACTGGTTTAATAACGCACCGCGTGATTTTTAATTACTCCTGGGAAGGAAAGAGAGCCTCATCCCCCCAGGCTTTTATGTACTCACAGACTACTTTTAAATTTAGCCACTCAGGTGTAGGACTAACTAGTCCTTAACAACGTGACTGAAAGGCTTTAAACATGAGTGGGAATTGTCTCACCACACACTCATTTTTCTGTCCGAGCGTGGTAAAGGAGGAAAAAGGTGCTCAGCAAGACAGCCATGGATGTTAAGTACTCACCAAAACGCTAGCCCGTACTTATTTCAAATCAAGTCGTGTCACCAAAAAAGACGACGTGTACGACATCAAAGGCATTGTCAAACGCAGAATGCCTCAGTGCTAACTGGCTAGGTCTGCATTTCTTGCTCCCGCTGCTGTTGCGTATATTTCTTCCCTCCACACCGAGTTCTGGGCCTAATTCTTTAAATTTCGTTGTACCCGAACTTACATTAACCATATTATCACCAACAAAAAAAAACAAAAAAAAACACGCACAGACCTAAAAGAAACACTCACTCACTTTTTACAGAACATTACTATTTTTAAAATTTTGATAAGCGACGGAAACGAACAACTTAGAGTCACACTTTCTAACCAAGATAAAGAAATCATGTGCTGATAGACTCACTTCTATATTTTTTCTTCTAACTGACTAACATATCATAGGCAATGGAATGTTATTTCTTTTCGAGAGTATGGGGTAGCCCTGAAATTTTTTGGGGGAACTTGAGGCGATCGCCATAGCTTCAAGTTCCCCAAATTTTTTTTAAAATTCCCCCCAAAAATTTGGGGAACTTGAAGCTATGGCGATCGCTTCAAGTTCCCCCAAAAAATTTCAGGGCTACCCCATACTCTCGAAAAGAAATAACATTCCATTGCCTATGATATGTTAGTCAGTTAGAAGAAAAAATACAGAAGTGAGTCTATCAGCACATGATTTCTTTATCTTGGTTAGAAAGTGTGACTCTAAGTTGTTCGTTTCCGTCGATTATCAAAATTTTAAAAATAGCAATGTTCTGTAAAAAGTGAGTGAGTGTTTCTTTTAGGTCTGTGCGTTTTTTTTTTTTTTGTTTTTTTTTTTGTTGGTGATAATATGGTTAATGTAAGTTCGGGTACAACGAAATTTAAAGAATTAGGCCCAGAACTCGGTGTGGAGGGAAGAAATATACGCAACAGCAGCGGGAGCAAGAAATGCAGACCTAGCCAGTTAGCACTGAGGCATTCTGCGTTTGACAATGCCTTTGATGTCGTACACGTCGTCTTTTTTGGTGACACGACTTGATTTGAAATAAGTACGGGCTAGCGTTTTGGTGAGTACTTAACATCCATGGCTGTCTTGCTGAGCACCTTTTTCCTCCTTTACCACGCTCGGACAGAAAAATGAGTGTGTGGTGAGACAATTCCCACTCATGTTTAAAGCCTTTCAGTCACGTTGTTAAGGACTAGTTAGTCCTACACCTGAGTGGCTAAATTTAAAAGTAGTCTGTGAGTACATAAAAGCCTGGGGGGATGAGGCTCTCTTTCCTTCCCAGGAGTAATTAAAAATCACGCGGTGCGTTATTAAACCAGTGATACATGCTCCATTAGAGCGAAAATCACTTTAATTCAAGTAAGCAAGCAAGCAAGTTCGGGTACCGTCTCTAGCACTCTTGATGACACCAACTGTCTGGGTTATTTTCTTTCTTGCAAGCCCCTATGTTCCACTTCTGTTTGTGATAATAACTTGTGATACTTCACATTTTCTAAAGTGGAAATCTTTACAAGCCGTACAAAATACAAAACTTATATGACTTTGGCTTTTGACACTTGCACAGACTCTTCACTTTATAAGTGTCACGAGAAAATTGTATATCCCATTTTTACCATTTTCAAAAACACGCACACACTTGCAGCTTGACCAGAAATATGTACATCTTGTTTTGAGGATAAGTCACAGACAAGTCCAAGCATATATAGGTGGTTATGAACGTTAGGAATATCCCCTCATTTTTTCAGAAATATCAAAGCTTGTATGTGCATTTTCCCTTTTCCACTCTATATTAGTGCTTAGATTTGTTCCAAAAAAAAAAGAAAAAAGAAACGAAACAATTTTGAAGAAAAAGAAACAACTGAATTTTGAATTCAGGTTTCTCTCTGTTTATAATTTTTTTCAAGTTGATGGTGCATGACAGAGTACATTCGCCTACCTTTCCAAAGTGAGAGGCATTTCTTCACATGTCATTGCCTTTGTTAAATTCGGTTTCATTGGTTAGTTATCGTTAATCTTTAATTTTTTTCATGCATTTCTTTTTGATAGAAGATTTAAGGCTTTCTATTGTTGTAACGAGACCAAGTTTGTCTTCAAAGACGATTGAAACTCTAAATTACACGGGCGTGAAGGAAAACATCGTTCTGTTTGATCTAATCATGCTTGCCGTATCTCTTTGTGTTTTAGACGTCATATTTCTTCTTAAGTAAATACACGCATCAATAGACAGACAGATTGGGTCATCATCCTTGAGTTTCACTGTACTTTCGGTTCTTTACTTCATACAAGCCCCAAATGTATTACTTTGAAAACGAAAAGATAACATGCCCCTCAATACTGTAACACGTCTGTTCTGACTCTACCGATGTGAGTGTGAGTGTTTATGTCAAAATGTTTAAGTGAGATATAAAAGAAATGGTCAGTTTGAAAACGCGAACCAATACTGTGACGCTCAGTATTTTGATGTGGTAAGAGGAAATGGTACAACACACACAAAGAGGGCTTGTAAGTTCACATTTCAGTCTGTCTGCACTGTAATGGTAACAACGCAAGAACATAGGGATTATTATGCCACACAGTCCTAGAACAAAACAATGCTTCACCCGTTGTAAGCCATTCAATTGGCTATACTTATTTTCTTACCGCGTTCGCTTCGAATTGACTTGAGTAGCTATTCAGACAGTGACGAGAATGGCCATGCTTTACTGGGTCTATCCTATAGGCGATTTATATAAAAAAATATTTTTAAAAATTAAACTAATGCACGAACATTCGTACCATGGGCGATCCCATGGAAATTGTGTCCGTCTTATTGCAAAATACATCAACATTTAATTTAACCGTGCAGATCGCTAGAACAAACCTCTGATAATATACATTTTGAAAAGTGTTGTGTGACACGGATCGCCATTGTCGCTTGGTGTCTGCTTTCTTGTTCGAAAAGAGATCGTTTCGTCTTGACTATAAAAATTTAATTTGACTAAGTTTTACACACTACTTGAACTCATACATTTACGTTGTAGGTGTAAGCCGTCTTTCTCAGTTTTCTGGAAGTTCCTTTTTGCGTTTCTCAGACATGATACTATTTTTTATGGACCGAACGAAATTTCTTTTGGCGTGAATCAGGACTCGTGGTTTTATGGCATAATTGGAGAGCATTGATTAAAGCTCAGTTATGTCGTCTTCGAAATCGCTGACACGGATTTGAACTAACACTTCAGGTTTTGTGTGAGGCGATACGGTACATCATTGCTTTTTACTTCCTCAATGAAATCGTTTCATCTTATTGCAAAATTACATTTGACTAGGTTTCATACGCAGCAGGTCTCTGTATATAAGGAGAGTGTCTTAGCGTCAGAGTATTCATTCCGCTCTCAAACGATCAAGAAGATGGAAGAGTCAGCACAGATCGACCTGCTGGTCAAATATTTGCTAAAAGTCATACGAAAGCATAATTCACATGCGAAAGTGGCAACAAAACTTACTCTTTTGATCGTTGATTTGATGAGAGTCATACGAAAGTGTGTAAGTGCTAATGAAGTTTGCTATATCTGCAAAGGTAAATGGGTATTTGTCTCCAGAATACCTGCTTCGTCTAAGAAAGAGAGACAAAAGTCAAGATACCTAATATCGTTGTCAGGAGAAAGGACACTGGAATTCAGAGTGCCTTACGAGAAAAGAGAAGAAACAAAAACAAGACGAAACAGAGAAGAGGGATTCAGAAGAAGAAGAAATTGAAGATGATGAAGAACTTGTGCCAGTAAAGACATGGAAATGGAAAAATTGACAATGTGAGCCGATGCGTTGGCACTGATGTGAAATTTCATACTACCTTCTAAAAGAGAATAGACCAGAAAGAAAACGGAAGTGTCTCTTGGTCTTGACATTGTATAATAAGGATGGCGTGTTTTGTTTTTACTCACACTTTATGAAATTGTGCTCTTTCACCTCTCTCTATCCCTCTGGATCATGTTTTAGTTAGAATTGAAATGGAAGGATGTTTTCCTTCACGCACGCTGTTTAGGCATGCAAGTCGGTAAACAATAGTCAGTCTATTCATCCATCATTTTGTGTCTTGATGTTTCCTAAATCACACACTGATGCCATAAAATAACGGGTTAAATGGGTTTTGTAGTGTTGGGAGTGGGGGTGGGGTGTAGGTGTTTGGCAGAGTTGGTCATTGCAGGTGAGGGCTTAGGTGCTTTCAAAAAACTTTTTCTTCTTCACTCTGTGTTGATAGTATATTTGGGGTTTGTATGCGTTCGCGTACGTTTGTGTGGATAGTTTATTTGGGGTTTGTATTATCTCCCTTCTGTGTTGATAGTATATTTTGGTTTGTTTTTGCCTCTTCCCTCTGTGTGTGTGTATGTGTGTGTGTGTGTTTGTTCGCGTACGTTGTGTAGATCGTATATTTGGTTGTTTTTTTTCTTCTTCCTGCCGAGTGTGGATAGCATATTTGGGGTTTGTATGCGTTAGCAACGTTGTGTGAATAGTATATTTGGGGTTTGTATGCGTTCGCGTACGTTTGTGTGGATAGTTTATCTGGGGTTGTATTATCTCCCTTCTGTGTTGATAGTATATTTGGGGTTTGTTTTTTCCTCTTCCCTCTGTGTGTGTGTGTGTGTGTGTGTGTGTGTGTGTGTGTGTGTTTGTTCGCGTACGTTGTGTAGGTCGTATATTTGGTTGTTTTTTTCTTCTTCCTCCCGAGTGTGGATAGCATATTTGGGGTTTGTATGAGTTCGCGTACGTTTGTGTGGATAGTTTATTTGGGGTTTGTATTATCTCCCTTCTGTGTTGATAGTATATTTGGGGTTTGTATGCGTTCGCGTACGTTTGTGTGGATAGTTTATTTGGGGTTTGTATTATCTCCCTTCTGTGTTGATAGTATATTTGTGGTTTGTATGCGTTCGCCTACGTTTGTGTGGATAGTTTATTTGGGGTTTGTATTATCTCCCTTCTGTGTTGATAGTATATTTGGGGTTTGTTTTTTCCTCTTCCCTCTGTGTGTGAGTGTGTGTGTGTGTGTGTGTGTGTGTGTGTGTGTGTGTGTGTGTGTGTTCGCGTACGTTGTGTAGATCGTATATTTGGTTGTTTTTTCTTCTTCCTCCCGAGTGTGGATAGCATATTTGGGGTTTGTATGCGTTAGCGACGTTGTGTGAATAGTATATTTGGGGTTTGTATGCGTTCGCGTACGTTTGTGTTGATAGTTTATTTGGGGTTTGTATTATCTCCCTTCTGTGTTGATAGTATATTTGGGGTTTGTTTTTGACTCTTCCCTCTGTGTGTGTGTGTGTATGTGTGTGTGTGTTTGTTCGCGTACGTTGTGTAGATCGTATATTTGGTTGTTTTTTTCTTCTTCCTCCCGAGTGTGTTTAGCATCTTTGGGGTTTGTATGCGTTCGCGTACGTTTGTGTGGATAGTTTATTTGGGGTTTGTATTATCTCCCTTCTGTGTTGATAGTATATTTGTGGTTTGTATGCGTTCGCGTACGTTTGTGTGGATAGTTTATTTGGGGTTTGTATTATCTCCCTTCCATGTTGATAGTATATTTGGGGTTTGTTTTTTCCTCTTCCCTCTGTGTGTGAGTGTGTGTGTGTGTGTGTGTGTGTGTGTGTGTGTGTGTGTGTGTGTTCGCGTACGTTGTGTAGATCGTATATTTGGTTGTTTTTTCTTCTTCCTTCCGAGTGTGGATAGCATATTTGGGGTTTGTATGCGTTAGCGACGTTGTGTGAATAGTATATTTGGGGTTTGTATGCGTTCGCGTACGTTTGTGTTGATAGTTTATTTGGGGTTTGTGTTATCTCCCTTCTGTATTGATAGTATATTTGGGGTTTGTTTTTCCTCTTCCCTCTGTGTGTGTGTGTGTGTGTGTGTGTGTGTATGTCTGCGCGCGTACGTTGTGTGTGTGTGTGTGTGTGTGTGTGTATTGGTCTCTGTTTGTCCCTATAAAAACTCACTTTATCCCTATCAGATACACTCTACCTACCTACCTGCAGTAGCGTGTATTCAGGTCAGCCACTTGGAACACTGTTGACATTTATCCCCTAGTGTTCAGTACAGTGACGTCACTGACGCTGGAAATTTTGAGACTATAAATATCGACTTGGGGATTTCCACATTTTGTAGCTATACATATATACTAGAATTCATAAACAGGAACGTCACTCAAGCTGAGGCTATAATAAGATAGTGGGATTTTCCAAAGGAAAAACCCACAAGTTGGAGCTATAAATAGATAGTGGGATTTCATAGGAATTTCAGCTGATTATAGATACATAGGTATTTATTCACGATCGTCACAGAAGTTGATATTGTAAGTAGTTACTAATTTTATCCATTTTAGTCTAAACCATTGTAACTTAATTTTCGGGGATATGTTTATTTTCCTTTAAATTCTGAGACAATTTCGTCATTTTAGCGTTACTTTTAGTCACATCCATTTTGTCGTTGAGCATTTCCTTGATTATAGCTATTTATAGCATCATTACAATTATGCAAATTTTTGAACACCCCAGCAAGATTTCAGGTCTTGGTAATGCTTTATATATAAATCTCACGCTTGTACTAGTGTATGTATGTCTCTGTCTCTGTTGTGTTTGACCCTCTACCATCGTTGTCCCTAGACAATCCCACCATGTTCAATTTCCCTTGACGCTAGACAGTCCCACGATTTTTCTCCATATTCAATTCCCCTTGACGCTAGACAGTCCCACGATTTATTCCCATGTTAAATTCCCCTTGTCCCTAGACAAGCCCAAACTCTATTCCCCCCATGTTCAATTTCCCTTGTCCCTAGACAAGCCCAAACTCTATGTTAAATTCCCATTGTCCCTAGAGTTGCCCACGATTTTTCTCCATGTTAAATTTCCATTGTCCCTAGAGTTGCCCAGGGGTCTTTTTAATGCTAAGTCCCATTGTCCCTATGGTGGCCCACTTAACTACTTCTTTGTCATCGGGAATAGTCAGTGAACGAAGTTTGTCCAGAAAGTTTAAATGACCAACCGTCATCATACATCTATATGCCCATCAGACTTTTGCGAATATGCAAGGGAAAATTACTTTTTATCAATTCATTCTTCACAAAATTGTTATTTTTAAAAAATTTTGTTGACATAGTCCTGCAAAATAGAACAAAAAAACTTCAAAACTATTGCAATAACTTACTTGTTTGTATTACTAGAAGACAATCTTTTAGTACTAGTAAATAGTAGTAGCAAACAATACTGAAAAAGTCGGCATGCAAACGATGAGTGTAATCTATGTGGTTAGGCTGAGTACTATATGCATCTCAGATGTAATGGAAATTTTTAGTTTGAAAAGAACAATTTTTTTGTTATACTATATTATTTTGGAAACAATGTATGTATTTATGGATGGATGGATGGATGTTTGTATTATTATTACAGGCCGAGGGATTTTCAAGCGAAGGTACACCACATAGTATCGATGTTTCCGTCAATTAGTAATCCATCGATCCATCTGTTCTTCCGTCATATTATCATTTCCGTTGTGTAAAAATAAAACCACGTAAGACTTAGAGAAAAAACTGGTATACCTATATATGTGTCATATATCACTTTCCGTTCAGCAGAGATGAAGGGATAAAAACTGACATACGTTTGCATCATCACTAGAAGGAATAACCTTGGAAGTGCTATCTTCAATAACGAGGTCACGGCTCAAACGTTTACGTTTTCCATCACAGTCTACACTCTACCGTATAAATTAAATCTATTTCAGAATGAGGGATGACATTTGTTATACATACACACCATCACTGGAATGTGTGTCAGGTCCACGTTCGCGGAGCTGATTTCAAGGACAAAATTACAGCTCAGTATTTTACCTTTTCAGCGCACCTTTATTTCCGCTTTGTAATTTTAAAGATCATTTTGAGATTAAGCGTTGACTCCATATGTGTTTGCCCATTATTACTAGAAGGTTCGTTTGTTGCCGTTATTTAGGTACTATCTTGAAGGTCATGGCTGAATATTTCGCGTTCCTAATCGCAGTTTCTCTTCCAATGTATAACTTTAAAGCGGTCTGAGATTAACCATGATGTACTTATACTTCATTGCTAGATGGCGTGTCCCATACAAGATAGGATGTGCTATCTTTAAGGTCAAGGTCAAGGTTTTATGGCTTACTTTTTCATCACATTCTTTCTTCCGCTTTAGAACATTAATGTTGTTTGAGATTAAATTATGAAAGTTGGTACAATCATTCATTTTTGAATATCATTCTCGCGGCTCAATGTTTTACTTTTCTATCACAGATTCTCTCCTACTCAATAATTTTAAAGCTGAAATATACAGATATGCAAATCGGTAAACGTATAAATCATCACCAGAAGGTGTGCTCCGTACCACATTCAGGATACTACCTTCAACGTCAAGGTCACGATTCACTATTCTACTTTTTTCATATATCTTGGTCTTCCAGTATAATTTCGAATCCCATTTGAGATTATTGGATGGAACTTGTTATATTTATATATCATGAGTTGAAGGCATTTCGCTTACCGCATTCCGAGTGCAACATTAAAAGTAAAGATAACGGCCTAATATTTCGACGTTTCATGTGATACTTTATTTTCCAGTAATCTGAGAGCTGTTTAAGATTAAAGTATGCAGCTTGGTGTACATATGACTCACGATGTTTGCTCCATTGATTATAATACCTTCGATGTTAATGTCCTAATGCTATTTATCACTTACTCGGTACACTTTACGTTATTTATCACTTACACGGTACACTTTACGTTATTTATCACTTACACGATACACTTTACGTTATTTATCACTTACACGATACACTTTACGTTATTTATCACTTACACGGTACACTTTACGTTATTTATCACTTACACGGTACACTTTACGTTATTTATCACTTACACGGTACACTTTACGTTATTTATCACTTACACTGTACACTTTACGTTATTTATCACTTACACGATACACTTTACGTTATTTATCACTTACACGATACACTTTACGTTATTTATCACTTACACGGTACACTTTACGTTATTTATCACTTACACGATACACTTTACGTTATTTATCACTTACACGGTACACTTTACGTTATTTATCACTTACACGGTACACTTTACGTTATTAATTTTATTGACATGATAAAATGTTAACATATCACTTTATATGATACTGATTGGTATAAATAAACCCATGAAATTATTGCGCTATATTCTCTTTGCTGGTGGTCGGGATCGTGGGAATTGCTTTTAACACCGCCTTCTGAAATGTTTTGTTTTTACGAATTCTATCTACATTTTGGCGGTTATTTTGGGAATCACAAAATATAGTCACGTCTGGCTGAATATGGCTAATGTATACCACAGTGGCTTCTTACGCCTTGAATAACATATCAGGACGTAAAATCTCAAAACAAGAATATCAACAAATAACTCTAAGGGTATTAGTCTACTGATAGGGGGTTAGGAGGGAGGGGTGGGTAGTATACCTTTAATATGTAATCCACCATACATATAAGCATGGTTAAAATGTTAACTTAAAGAAGTAATTAAACTCATCTCTATCCACAGAAAGATGACAAAAAGGTTTCCAACCATATAAAATAGCTCGAACGAGCTAATGTTTCTCCGACTATAAATAAAATTTATCTATGTCTAATGTAGTCTACTGTTCCAAATCCATTAATGCAAATATCTGATATCACAAATGCATTACGATAAATCTTGAATTTATGCATCCAGTGATCATAACTTCACACGAATGTCCCAACAACTTTAATCCTCATTAATGAAAGCGACAAACATTTTTTAAACAGGTAATGATTGCATTCAGTATTGACTATTTCACAATCGGGTGTCTTTTTGTATTAAATTTGATTACACATAACTTTAAATGGCGATTCTTCACTTTATTTGGATCCTCATACACGTCTTGAGAAACTCACAAAGCGAAGTTCATTGTGAAAGTACGTTGATATTTTTGGACGAGGTCATCCTAAAGGTATGATAAGGTAGAAACCGGATTGAATGTCGAGCGCTGTGATCTCACAATGCTAAGAATGTTGCAAATTCTAACTACGCTATATTGTGATGACTAGACCCTTCATGATACTTTCTTAATCCACTTTAGTACCTGCCTACCATTGTAAAAGTCCATACTGATCGAAAAATTTTCGTAATTAAAGTTAGTTTAATATTCGATACCGACCGTTGGGTGGTCACTCCGCAAATAACTTGCTAGTGCTTTTAGGGGAAACTGGCTCAACCTGGAATGCACATACGACAGTGAGATGAGATCCGACGGATACTGCATTGGCAACTGACCGGTACGGTGGTTTAAGTGGTTAGAGCATCCGCCACTGATGGTGGGAGGTCGCGGGTTCGAACCACGACCGAATCATACCAAAGACGTTTAAAAATGGTACTAGCAGCTACCTCGCTTGGCGCTCAGCATTCAAAGGTTAGTGTTAAAACAGGTCCGCCTTGTGTCAAGACACTGTAACTGGACGGTACATGATGCTACATGTATGCGGCATGATGCCCAAGTGCTATACAGCAATATAAACTGCCACACGGCAGACACTAAACATCCAAATTACATTAACACACATACACACACTGGTGACCGGCAACTATTCTGAGATCTGCATACGTGTTAACAAGCCTGCACTCTGCTCCATCACCTTAATCGAATATCCACGGTATATAGTTGACATCAGTCACCGCCAAGAAAGCTCACGGTTGGCCTTAAGAATTTTCCCTAGAATACATTATTCTTATGCAAGGGATACAATCTGGAGCATGGATTATTCGTATCAGCAGCACGACGATACAGGTTATTCTAACGTGTTACGCTATCAGTGGCAATTTCGAATGTAAAGCTTCCACAAGTATTGCTTCCCAAGGTTATAGTTTGTTTGGATTCTCCCCAAATGCTCTGCCATGATTTCTGATATCGATTATTCGCGAGCCTGTGCGTTTTCCCCGCTGTAATCCTCGGTTGACACACCTTTATTTTACTCTTGTGGGCCAGGACTTACACATGTTGAACCTGCACAGGGAAACCTTTACAACACAACTGTACATGAGGCATTACCTGTTTACTCAGTATATTGCGGATATTGCCTTGTTGTTCGTGGATTATTCACAGGATCTCCAACGTTTTTGGGGTCAAACTTAACGTGCTTCACCAATAGCTAAACATGTTGCAATTAAAGTCGTCAATAGCATCAAAAACGTTACTTCGGATCCATTGAAAACTATACCATTACAAACAGACAGCTAATTGGACTGTTGACTTTAATCACATCATCTTCCTCTAGATCGAGTATTAGTGACTCGTTAATGTCTATTCAAACCTTCAAAATGTGACTCGCTCAATGAATACGCAGTCGGAATATGAACCATGTGATACAAACAATAAAATTCTCCAACTTACCCTAAAGATCGCGTATTTGAAGTATTTGCATTCATGCTATATCGAATATATGGCCATTCACGTATTTGAACCTCGAATACATTCATGCTAAGTCGAACAGATGGACATTCGCGTATTCGAACGTCGAATACATTCACGCTAGGTCGTTGTTGTTGTTGTTGTTGTGGGGTTTAACGCCATTTTTCAGCACACGATAGGTTATATATGGCGGCCAGTATTAATGATGGAGGAAGAAACCAGGAAAACCCCAGAATGAACCACCGACCCACGAGAAGCTACTGGCAAGCTTTCTCACGTACCCACATTGGCTGAATCTTAGACTCGAACCGCCACAGACAGAGGTGAGATGGCAGTGATCCGTAACGAAGAGCGCTTTAGACCACTCGGCCACTCGGGGCCCCCTCACGCTAGGTCGAATAAGTGGTTATTCCCGTATTCGAACCTCGAATACATTCAGTCTAACTTTAATAACCAGTCATGTTTTCATGTTATGGTTCTTTGGTTTACTAGCTAGTTCGACTCAGGTACGTCATTTCAACTTTTTATTAGCGGGGTTACAAAACTTGATTGGGGGGAACTTGACTGGGAGGGGGGGGCAAAAGTTGATGGGCTTGTTCATTTTCGTATATAGGCAACAGCAATTTTACATTTTACAGCACATGCAAATTCGGGTGGGGGTGTCCCCTTCCCCACCCCCCAAATGTCGTCCCTGGTTCGACTGCGTGAAGTAGACCTTCTGATTTCGCGTAATGAACAGCTCGATTGTATTTGAAGTTCTTTTTGAATAATCATTTCCTTAATCTATATGGGCTTTTGTTTCTTCGCCTGTTTTCCTGTATATTTTCCTCAATAAACACATTTCGCATCTTTATTACTATTATATTCTTTTAAAACGCATCATGACAACACTATTTATGTGCCTTAATACGAATTTCCTATTGCCTATGCATGTCCTATCGTTTCATATCCGTCTTTACAACCCACTTTCAGTCTTTTATATTACATGTAATAAGCAGCTCAAACCGCGTCAGTCAAGCATTTCCTTTTATCTTTGCCTACGGTCAATTACAAGGCAACCAGCTGTTACCTGCATGGTGTAAAATACAGCACATAAAATACAAAATATTGACAAACAAGTGGCATCAATACTATGAAATAGAAGAAAAGTTATAAAATTCAATTTGCTTCATAATTCCAGCAGTATTAGTTTGATTAGTTTGTATTTTAATTGGGCATAGTATTCTGCCCGTTGTATATTTAATTTCGAAATACCACCGAAAGGGTCATGCCGTCTGTATTTTGTCCGTTCAGCATGTACATCTGACTCGTTTGTAACACCAGTTCGGGCTCAAAATCGCTCACTGGTGTCTCCGTTAACACTTTCCCAGGTCACCACTATCATCAGCAAGTATTTGCAGAACGAAATCGTATTGAACCACGCTGAGATTCAGACATTTTGGGATTTTCTAGTTCAACACGCATTTGTAAAACTTTCTTCATGAATGGTTAAACTACGCCACGATTTTGATTCATGGCCATGTTGTTCTAATCAAATTTAGCTTCACAACCATTCATGTCGTTCTTAAAGATCCCAGATGTGGAACAGTTGCTACCCGAAAAATCGGATGTCTCGACAAGAACGGTTAAATATTTTATCCTTCGCCAAGCGCATTTTCATATGTGGGATTTTCAACGAATGTACGGGAGTTCTCGCTTTTCACTGTTCTCAAAGCGCGCGAATTCATACAAATTTTGCCCGATTCGCGCAATGGCACACCCTGACAGCACCTGACATATCTAATGACTTTACCGCGAAGTCTCTCTGTGGCTTTGCCAATACTTCCTGTTTGTGACGCAGAGAATGAGCTACTTTTCTTTATGATTGGTGGTTATTGTTTAACCCGGAGCGGAACAAGCAATAATCACAAAAGAGAATTCATTAAAACATATTCAACGCTCAACACACCGGTAGCGTAGCTTTCAAATCGACCAAAGGAGTCAAGATACAATTCAAAGTAGAAACTTCGCGTAACAAAGGTTATTAAATGATGAGTAAAGTATTTCATTAAACACGTGGAACGCATTTGGAATGTATGGTATATGCTGAACATACTTCTGAGTTAAGATATTTAGCATGGGTGGATGGGTGGGTACAGTACGAACCATGTCATTCTGTATTAACTTGTAGACGGCGAGTGGGTATTCTCAAATAATCTTTTTCGTTTTTACTAATAAACATAAATGCCTGTGTCTGTAAAAGCTGTTTCAGATGGATTATAATTGTATAGAATAACAAGGCAACTAATAATAATTCATGAATGTTGAAGACTAAAGTAACGTGCATACGTTAAGTATCGTTTTTTATCGATTCTCCGTCTCTTGTATCGATATGCGTATCGTTTCAGCAAAAGTATCGAATCATCGATATATCGATGAATCGTTTCACCCTACACTCAATGCATTACCTGTCATTCAGCCAATTCGTTTTGGGGCTTTGAAACTTTGGACATAAAAGCTTCATAGAAATCTTTAGAGCTGTCAACCACACGCTTTACGTTACGTTGTTTTAGCGAATTATAGGCATTAGTCATGTAAGAACGTATTATTTCAGCTGAATGTCTATCTAACCAGGGCATACTAAATCTCAAGGAATAAGATTAATCTTTCTGATAGGAAAAGTGGTTCTTTTTGTAAATAAGAAATGTTCCTTGTGGGTGGACTCTGCATTAGTATCATTAAGTACAGAGAGAGAGATGATGATATTCTTTTATTCCTCCATTTTCTGAAGATTTTAAGACAAAAAAGAAATGCATTTAAATACATAGAATCACAGAAATAGTGGATTCGTTACTTATTGAATTATTTCCAATAGCAAACGAATAAATAAATTAAAATCATTACTAAACTAGATAGATAGATATATTGTTGTTGTTGTTGTTGTGGGGTTTAACGCCATTTTTCAGCACGATAGGCTATACATGGCGGCCAGTATTAATGGTGGAGGAAGAACCCGGAAAACCCCGGAAAGAACCACCGACCCACGAGAAGCTACTGGCAAGCTTTCTCACATGCCCACATTGGCTGAATCTTAGACTCGAACCGCCGCAGACAGAGGTGAGATGGCAGTGATCCGTAACGAAGAGCGCTTTAGACCACTCGGCCACTCGGGGCCCCTATAGATATATACGATAGAACATTTGAAAATGTATCCTCACAACAAAACTAGTTAGTTTCCTAATCGCTTTGCAATCCAGTACAAGTATTTCTTTCCTATATTCTGAGTGAGTTCTCTATTGAATCGAATATATAATATCCTTTATCTTAATGAAATACTTGGTAGATAGTCTGATCATATTTATCCATGACTCAAATTCTAAACGTTATCATTTAAACCACCAAGTAGTATAATCAGTATAACATCATCGATCTGATCACAGAAATCACGGTAAATCACTGGAGGCATATACGAAAATAGACTTTCCATCAAGTGGTTTCTGTCGTCTGAGGTTAAGGAACAATTCATCGAAATGTGCAAAATACAGTCATGACTCATTTTGCCACATAGGGGACACAATCCAGGTCTTGCTTGCATTCCTCCAATACGAATTAATGTCCCATATTCCATTTTTCTGCTTGAGTCAGTGTAAGCTATTTTCCATAGATGATGCATTTTTAGTCCTGGATTAATTTTTAAAAATCTACCGAATCCCTCTGATGGATTTCTGATACTCATTTAATGTTTTCTCTCCTCAAATATCTGTATTCTTGTCCCAATTAAGTTTTTCCATGTTATTTTGTTTGGAAATTTTCCAGTGAAAATAAAGTCGTTGAGATAGTCTTCTAAATCATACTTTTTGAGCACAGTATTTACATCGTATATAAAAGAGTTATAGCTATGTTGTGGGTCAAAAATCAAATTTACAACAGCCCAGAGGAAAACCTTTTTAGCAGTTAAGTTTGCTGATGTTCTACACATGCAACCAAGGAATACGAGTTTTTGCTTATCTATGCGAGCTTCCATTGATATCATCCCCCAGCATGATGTCGTAGATCCAATAGGTGATCTTTGAGGGAAACCTTGTACTCTCCGGGCGAAATATCGTTGTATTTTCTCCATTGATTCAATGCCCTGATATGACATATTAAACCAGAGTTCTGAGCCATACAAAGCAGACGGCAATATAACTCTTTCCCAGACTTTCACAGAAACTATAGGATTCATCCCATTTGCATTTAATCCAGTTGAGTATAGTGAGTTTGTTACACGTTAAGCTTTATCGTAGGAATAGACTATACGATCATTAGTTTTCATTGATTGTGAAAAGGTAACTCCTGCATATTTCACTTTTTTTGCTCTAGGAATATTCTGTGATCCCAGAGTAATTCCATTTGATGAGTACACTTCCTTTTTTTATACTAAATATCATCCAATTATTCTTGTTAGAGTTATATTTCAATTTCCACTTCTGTGCATACTGATAAGCTGTATTCACGAGTATTTCCAATCCATTCAGCGTAGAGCTTAGTAGAGTAGTGTCGTCTGTCAAAAGCATGCCAGGTATGTTCACGAGATTCACTGTTATCCCGTAATTAGTCATTACTAGTTCATCCAATAGGTCATTTAAGTACACGAGAAATAAAAAAGCCGACATTACACGCCCTTGACCAACGCCTCTCCGTAATGGAAATGTGTTCGATATACATCCTCTACACGCTACACAGGCACTTGACTGTGTGTAGGAATGGGCGATTATTCTCCATATTTTTGCATTAATTCCTAATATTTTTAGTTTTTTTAGTAGTCCACAATGCCACAGTCTATCGAATGCCTTTTCGTTATCCAGAAAAACAGCATATACATTAGAGTTATGATTATTAAAGTACACCAGACATTCTTGAAGAGTACATGCAGCGGAAGTAGCTCCAGCCTCCTTACGAAATCCAAATTGATAAGGATGTGGAAAGCTTATTTTGTCTTCTTTTGAATTCTGGTCATCAATATTTTTTTCAAACAATTTTCCCAGACAAGATGTCAATGTTATACCACGATAATTCACCGGATCCTTTTTATCTTTACCATTTTGTTTGTATATCGGTATAATCATCCCACATCTATATACATTAGGTAAATACTCAAACTGGATCATGTAATTAAAAAGGGCAGTTAAATGTCTGATTAAATATTTTCCACCATACTTTAAGTGTTCATTCGATACGCAATCAATGCCTGGTGATGTTTTTTTGTGTTTAGAGACTTGATATGCTGCAACACTTCTTCCTCTGTAATATTATTACATTTTATGTTATCAGTCTCTAGTTTGCTTTCTTCGTACATATTCTTCATTTTGACACAATCATTATGTTCCTCATCTGTTGTACCACTTAATTCAGAAAAATATAGTTTCCATAGATTGACACATTCATCCAAAGTATTAGATTCTACTCCTCGAAATGCAATATTACCAATGTCCGATTTATCTTTTCTATTTTCCGGTATGACTGCATAGAATTCGTCTATTCCCATTTCTGCACTCTTTTCTATCTCTTCAAATATGCACTCTTTATATACCTTTTACTCTAGCCTATGCTTCTTTCTAAACTTTCTTTTCACGTCCTTGTATCTTCTTTTGATGTTACACTCTGTGCTTCTATTTTTTCCTGCTTTGATCCATTCTCCGAGCGCTTTTCTCATATTCTGATGTAATTTTTCAAGCCCACTTTTCTTCCAATATGGTTTCAAATACGATTTGAATTCGGACTTTGGAATATATCTGTCTGATGCAGTTATTATACTCTTAGTTATCAATTCATTATACATCTCTATATCTTCTACCTTTTTACACTCATAGGTGAAATTCAAGAATGCACTAACATCAGATTTATACATGCTCATTTCTAATGGATTTGCCAAGTTCCATTTCATTCTTGGAGATACACATGTCTTTTTATTTTCCTTCAATATATCTTTTGCAAGTGCCGCTGTAATAGGTAGGTGATCCGATATTGAGAAATCAATTTTGTCATTTACTATGTGTCTTTTTACAGCACCTCTAATTATTTCAGGTATTAATATATAATCAAGTGTGGACGTTCGTGACATGTCTTTCGATCTATACGTGATGTAATAATGTTCATGTGGTTTTATCACCAGCGTAGCAACTATGTTTCTCTGTTCTATCCTTTTTTTGAGAGCAAGATCTCTTCTTGATGGATTTTTACACACAAGATCTGCATTCATGTCGCCTATAATTATGCATACATTTTCAGCAGAATACCTATCATACACATCAAAAACATTTTCACAAAATTTGTCATATGCATCATCAGTTCTAGTTGTCGAGGGAAAGTAGGTTGCAATCAAAATTATAGGTTCCAAGTCTCTCACTAAGATTTTCACCGCCATAATATTTGGGAACTCATTTTGTAAGGTGCTTACTTTGCATAGTGATGATCTATAAACTACAGCAACCCCGCCACTACCTCTATAGCATTGTTGTATCTCTTTAGTAGGTAGCGCAACTACTTTGAAATCATCATGTAATTTATCTAAATACGTTAGATTCTTTGTACAAAGCCAATGTTCAGTGATAACAAATATATCTGTGTCTGGTAACAATTCAATTAGTTTCTGCGTGCTAGACATTATACCACGTACATTCCATGTTGAAATAATGAGCATAATTATAATTAAGAAGCAATTACTAGTCATATGGCTATGCTCATTAGGAATATATTTTGTAATTCCCATGCGTTTCATCAAGTAAGTAGCCTTCTCTCCATTTTCTGTTTGTTATCCATTCCCTACATTTTATTCCAGAACTCCAAAATGATTCATTATTCATCATCAGTTCAAAATCTTTATCCAGTACATTTAGTCGAAATGTATATATATTTGATCCATCCCAATGGGGTCGTTCCTTTATGAGGTGGACGAATGTTACTGTCACACCTTCCTCCTTGCACTGAGTTGCGATAGCTGTTCTTACTACATCTATATTTTTTCTCGATTTGACATTTGATAGCAGAATGCGTCTTATTTTGTTTCTTACAACTGGTTCAAACACATCTGATTCTATATTCCTTTGATTGGGTCTGGTAATAATTGTCTCAATATGTCTGTACGATATATCTTTCTTTTTTTGTCTCTCCTCGTCATTCGGAAGCATTCTTTGATCATTTGGTGATTTGTTGTGCCCTATTTGATCTTTATTTATGTTTTCATTTATATTTATGTTAGCTCTATCTTCATATCTTAATTTCTTTTGCTGATTGTGGGTTGATGTACTTGCATTGTTAGATGTTACTTCTGTGCGCTGATTATGACACACATTTTCCGTTATGTTAGTCCGATAATTCCGTGAAAGTGGCAGGAAATCTTTCAATGTAAACATAGCGGGACCATTTCCACGCAAATCTGCTGGAAGAGCTCTAGCAGGATCTTTGTGTATTTCTTTTGTCCATGTACTACATTTTCTTGATCAATAGATGGAGAGATAACATGTCTACTCTCCTTGTATGCTGATAGTTCATGATTTCCATGTTTTCTTTCATTTGCAAGTCTACGTTTCTATCACATCCTTTGTTAGACTGATTGTATACAAGTTTGTGTCTTGTACAAATTGTGTCCAACTTTCCCTCAATACAGTTACTCTTTTTCATGATCACATCTAGATGTTGATGTACATGAGAAGATAATTCTTTAATCTCATTTTTCCAGGTTGCCATTGATGACATCTGGAAATACATTTCCTCTATTATCATTGATTAGTTTTTCTTTTTTTAATTTCAGTTGTTCTATATGAGAGTTCGCCTCTTCGAGTTTCTTCGTAGTTTCCACTAAGTCTGACTTTAAGTTTAGGATCTCATTTTCTGTCTGTGTGATAATATCACCTAACTGGTTTTCCAATCTGGAGAATTTTTCTTCAAACTTATCATTCATTATCGCTATCTGCGCAAATATTGTGCTCATTCTATCAGCATCTTCATCAGTTCTTTGTAAGGCGTTATCATTGACCGGAGCTTTCGGACTTTATGATATACAATCACTGCGAATGGAGTTTAAACGCTGGGATGATCTTGTTTCATAATTATGTTTCAATGCCCATTTAGGTATACATGCTTTCATGTCACTGTAATTATTTTCTCCTTCAATGAAATGGAATATAATATAAATATCTTCCGATAACTTATCCTCCACAGGAGCACTATTTGTTCGAGGTAAACGTTCTACTAATCGACCATCAGGACAATCATATCTCTTCCTTTTTGCTAGATCAAAGAGAGCTTGCCTAGAATCCCTGAGACCTTTGACATCAAGTGTTGATTTAAATCTTTTTTTGAAGGCACTTCTATTAAGAGTTCCAAATTTGGTTTTGATTTGCATGTATATGCCTTCATTAATTTCGTCTACATCTGAATCACGTTCTGCTTGCAAGGTCTGTGAAACAAATAGAGCATCATCATTGGTGTCATCTTTGGTATCAGCATCAGTGACACTTTCAATGTTTCTCACATTTCCCTTCGGTTTCCCCATATTATCCATCTCTGATAAGTTTAAATCCGGCCTTGAATTGATGTTGTCCTCATTTTCATCAGCGACACCTCAATGTTTCTCACATTTCCCTTTGGTTTCCCCATATCATCCATCTTTAATAAGTTTAAATCTGGCCTTGAATTGGTGTCCCCATATCATCCATCACTGATAAGTTTAAATCTGGCCTTGAATTGGTGTTGTCCTCATTTTCATTATCTAACATGTCTTGAGCAACATCAAAACTGTTTTCAGACTTTCTCTCAATGTCCACATCATCTATAATATCCTGCTGAGAGAGCATTTTTGTTCTTTTCTAATGAATATCTCCCAATACATTCAAGTATTTATTTATTTTGTTTTTATTTATTGTAGGTAGTATATTTTCATTTGAGCCATATTGTCAACTTTTTTTTTACCGATTTATATTTTCTTATGGCTGTCCTTCTATCCCACGAGAACGCCATATTCCTAGATGAAAATCAATAGATACAAAAACACATGTAGCTACTTTAGAATGGCTTCAGGTAAACGATATTGACGTGAAATCCAATACTATGAAATATTTCCACGCATTAGTGACACAAACACAAACTGTTTCAGAACTGTAGTATGTGTAGCAGAAATGCATAGTCATTCACCGTATATAATCTGATGGTTACTGTATTTAAAGGGACAACAAACGATTACGTCACAAAAATAATCTTATTCTTTTAAACGACAGTTTTGTCCATACTTGCTCTCGTTATAGTGACTCAACATCATACACTCGCTAGTGTATTGCCTAAACTAAGACGCACCGATCTATCACGTTACTGAATTGTCTACTTTGCTACAAGTGTCCTACAAAAAAGGCTCTGCACATATACATTTCTCGGGACTAAGTGATTCCCAAGACACATTTAAATGATAATTTTTCAGGACCTTTATTGTATTTTTAATTTTATAAAAATCGATTTAAATGTTTTTCTCAAATACTACATAAGGAGACTTTAGACTTTAACAAAACTCAAAACACAAAGAATGAAATACCTTTACTGAATAAGTGAATCATTGATTACTTTAAATGGCAACGTCATGGCGATATTTTTGTCCTGCAATCTCCGGCAAATATATGTATTCTTTCCATTTTACATGGAGCATTGTTTTATAATAACCTAAGCAAAAGTCAATACAATAACTAAGATACTGAGATCAGTCATAAGTTTAGGAACATCAACCCAAACTCACGGTGTCTACGCTAGGAACAAGCGAAAACTAAATGACGCGAACTACCAGGATGTTTTATTATGAACATGTCCAATAACAATAAAAAATACTAATAACATTTTTGGCGCAGGATGAATAATGGGGCAGGATGTTTAATGAATCGTAAGAAAGTTTACGCTGTAGAGGGATAATTGCTTCAACAATTTCAGGCTTGTAGGCTTCTAGACGGATCAGTAAACATGACTGTATCAGTGTCGCTATTGTAATTCTCCCTGTGTTAGGTCGTCTTTGTTCAATTAAAATTATATCTTAGGAATTATATATTTAGGATTATATTATGAAAAGTCTTTTATATCGCAAATATTTGTCATAAACACATGTACAATAGTCTAATGCCCTGTACAATGCCCATAATCAATCGTTTGCTGCTGGAAATAATAATATTGCAAAGTGTCATTATGCCTCGGTCAACACAATCACACCACCATAGGCAAATCGACTCATGTAAATTATATTTCCTCTATAGCCTCTATATTGTTCATCAGTACTGAAATTTTCACTGTGTCAAAATCGTAATAAATCACACTTTCGTCTAAATACGTTCAAAGATGAATTCGCAGCGAAGTATTTGCCATTAGTTATCCGCTTTTTTTAAGAGGACGGACTATAAACAAAGGAATGGGCAATGGGCCACATATTTCACTTCTGGATCAGCATCACTTTCTGATTGCTCATTGTGCATTATTGCCAAACTGCATAACAAAAACCACACCAAATCTTGTATTACCACCAAAATGAGAGAGGAAAAAATTCTCTAAAATAGACTGGGCCTATATTCTTGGGTATTGAATTTAGTATATGTGACTCGAGTCCAAACACCGCAGTCCCACCTGGAATCAGGTCACAATTAGTACTTCCAGTTCAGTACCCACGAATGTAGTTCTAGTCTATTTTTAGAGCATTTTTCCTCTCTCATTTTGGTGATGATAGAAGAGTTTTATTTATGCATTTTTTGTAGGTATTTAAAGGTAATTGTTTATTCTTGAGAATATAAGCTCAGGGTGTGGTTTTCCATGTGTATTTCGGCGACAGTGCACAGTGAGTAATAAGGCCTTGGTGATGATCCGGAAGTGAAATCTGTGTTCTGTTTATATGCTGCTCTGTTGACAGTCCAGCCCCTCAAAAAACTGCAGGCCAACTTTGACAAGAACTTCACTGTGAAGTCATCTTTGAAGGTATTTTAGATTAACATATGATTTGTATTGATTGTCACACAGTGGAAAGGTCAGTATCGAGAAGCAAATGTAGAGAACATATAGTAAAATTAATTTTGTTCAAAGTCCACCTACCTATTATAGTCACAGTCTTGTCACAGTGCACCTCTGTTGTCATTCGCCTTTGTTGTTGTTGACTGTAAGTCCCTCCAGTATTTTATAGGTGCGCCCCAGATTGGCAGTCTGGTTCAAATCTTACATATGCTGGTAGTTGCGTTTGATTACAAAGGTACTATATACTTTCCTCTACCAGAACAACATCATAGAGACTAACAATATAAATCTAACAGTGAATACACAGGTTGCAAGCTAATTACTAGCCACTAAAAGGATTGAGTGGAGGACTGAAACAACAGCTAAAACCATGTTGAAACACAAGAATGTGTGTGTGTGTGTGTGTGTGTGTGCGTGCGTGCGTGCGTATGTGTGTGTGTGTGTTTGTGTATGTGATATACAACGAGATACGTACATCTTTTTCATTAGAAGGAAACGATCCTTGCCGAATTCAAGTGTAATGATTTAATTTAACAACGAGTTATTTAGTTGTACAAAATGGAAATAAATTCGATTTGTCAACATCGTTTCCCACGTTGACTTTGGATTCGAATTACTTCTGATGCGAGTGTTTTATAAATGTATTTCACGTTACGGGTTTTAATTTCATTTTACATTATCTTATTTACATGAGTATAATTTGACTGCCATTATTGACCATACTGCATCTGTCTGCGTGGGTTAGATTCACTTACTCGGTTGATCTGGATATGTGATAAAGCCTACGAGTAGGTTCCCGTAGGTCGGTGGTTCTTCCCAATGACTTCCCGGGTTCTTCCTTCAAAAGCTATCCCGGCCGCCATATATATATATATATATATATATATATATATATATATATATATATCCTATTTTGGAAGATTTGTCGCATACGGAAGACTTTTGCACAGGAATGTGCTACATATCGCTATGATATTCTTTTGCCTAATTACTGTACTTTAGTGGTAAGACCGCTAGAACAAGCTTATCAAGAAAATTCAAGGCTACCATCATAGCGCAATTGAGATGGATACTGAATTAGACACTGATATTTCTCGGGCAGAATTAAAAAGAAAGCTTCATAGAACAAATAATAGGAAATATGACACTAATTCAGACTCACACATTTGTAATCAGGACAGGAAAATAAAAAATCAGCAATCGTCTGAAGAAACAGATGAATATATGACGTTTATATCGAGCAGAACAACACGTGAGACTCGGTGCTGGCAGTGAAGATATAGAACATTGCAATATTTATGCCGCTGGTAGCCAAGTTGAAAACAAATGTCAAACAACGGTATTACCGACCAAATTGCATATATTTAGCAATATAGTGACTAAAGTAATGTCTTTGATGTTCCTACTTGATGCGCGTCTGATATAATCTACTTCAACCCTGAAGTTAGTGATACTTCATTAACTTTAAGAATCACCAATTTAAAAGAAGGGGGTCAAACAACAGAGGAGGTCGAGTCGTCAATTATTGATTTCGAACTGACATTGTTGGCTGACCAAAAATCAAGACATTATGAACACAATTCACTCACCGACAGGGAAGAAAATACAATCAAACAAAAGATAAGCTTCTAGTTCAGATGACCCAGCTGTCTAAGTACGTCTTGCAACACTAAGAAAGACACTATCTATCAAAGGCACAATAGCACATTAGATCTATCAAAGGCAGAATAGCACATTAGATCTATCAAAGGCACAATATCACATTAAATCTATCAAAGGCACAATAGCACATTAGATCTATCAAAGGCACAATAGCACATTAGAAAAGACAAATACAAACAAGGACAGTGGCAGTGATTTGATCCTTCAAATTCAAATACAAAAATGCAAAGTGACAGCGGCTTTGTCCCATTAAATAAAGATGGTACTTCTTCTAACAGAGATGACTTTACACTAACAGATAATGCAGTAAAATGGGAATTCGTTTGAAATAAAAGATATAAAGAAACAGCACTCGAACATCTGAGACAAAAACTGGAAAAGGCGCGGAAGACACATAAACTGACAAGCAATGACAAAAAAGTTTAACACAAAATAAGACAAAATTCAACAAAGCAATTATACCAACATAAATTACTAATTTTAATTTACAAAATAAATGGTTCGAAAAATGATCAAAGGGAGAAAAACATTCACAATGATAAACCAATGAAACTATCAAATGCAGGGGATATCAGTGACACGTCTCATTTTGAAAACAATAGAAACGAAGATACTGAGAGCAAAATGAAGGGCAATTCTAGTATTTCAAAAGCAGTTAGGCAGAGTAGGAATGAAATGAAAGCTCTAGGTATGTTGTACAAATATTACCCCATTCGCCTAGACACGCTTTTAGCCAGTAATGTTATGTAAAGATGGAAGATTATCCCATATGGCAACTGCATAATGGCTGCTGTGTTAGAACCTTTGGACCATTATTTGTCAATGAAGGACACGAGAGCTCAAATAGCTTAGCATCTAGAGGATGATATTTTGCATTATATGTGATTTTCAAGTCAACCATTCAACTCAGTAGTTGACGTTCAACTAGATCTGGTAGCCCTATGCCATGCTGAATCAATTCATATTGCACATGTTCCACTGAAAGATAGAGATCATTATGATTAAGTGGAAAAGAAGAAATGTATCTCAGTCATTTTACACAATTTTTGTTCCGGACAAATGCCTTGTGTGTAAACACTTTTTCGAGATGTTAGTGATGGTAGTGTCTCACACACTTCAGAAACTGATATTCAGTGGTAGAGATGGCAGTCTCACACACTCCAACTCCAGAAACTGATATTCAGTGGTAGAGATGGTACAGTCTCGCACATTCCAACTTCAGAAACTGATATTCAGTGGTAGAGATGGTATAGTCTCACACACTCCAACGCCAGATAATGATATTCAGTGGTAGAGATGGTAGAGTTTCACACACTCCAACTCCAGAAACTGATATTCAGTGGTAGAGATGGTACAGTCTGACACACTCCAACTCCAGAAACTGATATTCAGTGGTAGAGATGGTACAGTCTCGCACACTCCAACTTCAGAAACTGATATTCAGTGGTAGAGATGGTACAGTCTCACACACTCCAACTCCAGAAACTGATATTCAGTGGTAGAGATGGTACAGTCTCACACATTCCAACTCCAGATACTGATATTCAGTGGTAGAGATGGTATAGTCTCACACACTCCAACGCCAGATAATGATATTCAGTGGTAGAGATGGTACAGTCTCACACACTCCAACTCAAGAAACTGATATTCAGTGGTAGAGATGGTACAGTCTCACACATTCCAACGCCAGAAACTGATATTCAATGGTAGAGATGGTACAGTCTCAGACACTCCAACTCCAGAAACTGATATTCAGTGGTAGAGATGGTAGAGTCTCACACAATCCAACGCCAAAAACTGATATTCAGTTGTAGAGATGGTAGAGTCTCACACACTCCAACTCCAGAAACTGATATTCAATGGTAGAGATGGTACAGTCTGACACACTCCAGCTCCAGAAACTGATATTCAGTGGTAGAGATGGTATTGTCTCGCACACTCCAACGCCAGATAATGATATTCAGTGGTAGAGATGGTACAGTCTGACACACTCCAACTCCAGAAACTGATATTCAGTGGTAGAGATGGTACAGTCTCACACATTCCAACGCCAGAAACTGATATTCAATGGTAGAGATGGTACAGTCTCACACACTCCAACGCCAGATACTGATATTCAGTGGTAGAGATGGTATAGTCTCGCACACTCCAACGCCAGAAACTGATATTCAATGGTTGAGATGGTAGAGTCTCACACAATCCAACGCCAAAAACTGATATTCAGTTGTAGAGATGGTAGAGTCTCACACACTCCAACTCCAGAAACTGATATTCAATGGTAGAGATGGTACAGTCTCACACACTCCAACGCCAGATACTGATATTCAGCGGTAGAGATGGTATAGTCTCACACACTCCAACGCCAGAAACTGATATTCAATGGTAGAGATGGTACAGTCTGACACACTCCAACGCCAGATACTGATATTCAGCGGTAGAGATGGTATAGTCTCACACACTCCAACGCCAGAAACTGATATTCAATGGTAGAGATGGTACAGTCTGACACACTCCAACGCCAGATACTGATATTCAGCGGTAGAGATGGTAGAGTCTCACACACTCCAACTCCAGAAACTGATATTCAATGGTAGAGATGGTACAGTCTGACACACTCCAGCTCCAGAAACTGATATTCAGTGGTAGAGATGGTACAGTCTCACACACTCCAACGCCAGATACTGATATTCAGCGGTAGAGATGGTAGAGTCTCACACACTCCAACACCAGAAAATGATATTCAGTGTGTTCATGACATATCAATAGTGAACTGCACTATACAAGAAAAGTCACAGAAAGGAAATACCTGTCACACGACTTATATATTTTCTACGAACGTACTTACTTTAAATACACAAGTGCAAAGAAACTGACAAACACACTGTTCAGGAAAAGTGTACCGAAACAGTTTCTGCAACGAATACAATTTGGTTCTTTTTAATCCCCCCCCCCAAAAAAAACAGTGTCCAATGTACAGTCGCTTCGAGCCCTTAGAATAGAAGTGAAATAAATTTAAAAAAGATAAAGAAAATGTCTCGGCAAGCAAAAGAGAAAGATACGAAAAGGGCAAAATATGATGATAATTCACACATTTCAATGGTTTGATTTGCAAGCTATCCAGACAACTCATTCCTGCTTAGTAGGAGAATTGTATTATAAGAAAAAACTTTTCTGCTACTATTTAACGTTCAGATTTTTGTAATTCAACTTGCTCCCTGTGGGATTAGAGGCATGACAGCAGAAGGTCTTGTTAAACTGGAACCAGTCTTATCTTGCATCTAAATTGGAACCAGTCTTTTTGGCATCTAAACTGGAACCAGTCTTATCTTGCATCTAAATTGGAACCAGTCTTTTTTGCATCTAAACTGGAACCAGTCTTAAGTTGCATCTAAATTGGAACCAGTCTTATCTTGCATTTTAACTGGAACCAGTCTTATCTTGCATCTAAATTGGAACCAGACTTTCTTGCATCTAAACTGGAACCAGTCTTATCTTGCATCTAAATTGGAACCAGTCTTTTTGGCATCTAAACTGGAACCAGTCTTATCTTGCATCTAAATTGGAACCAGTCTTTTTTGCATCTAAACTGGAACCAGTCTTAAGTTGCATCTAAATTGGAACCAGTCTTATCTTGCATTTTAACTGGAACCAGTCTTATCTTGCATCTAAATTGGAACCAGACTTTCTTGCATCTAAACTGGAACCAGTCTTATCTTGCATCTAAATTGGAACCAGTCTTTTTGGCATCTAAACTGGAACCAGTCTTATCTTGCATCTAAATTGGAACCAGTCTTTCTTGCATCTCTTTCCTGCAAGTAGTGAATAGGGTCACCTTAGCCTCAATGGGAATTAGCATTACAGTCCCCCCCTGGGTCACTTTAGCCTCAAGGGAAATTTAACATGGAGAAAAATCGTGGGTCACTTTAGCCTCAAGGGGAATTGAACATGGGAAATAGTCTTGGGCTACTTTTGCCTCAAGGGGAATTGAACATGGGGGAATAAAGTGTGGGTATATCTAGGGACAAGGGGAATTGAACATAGGATTTTTTTTAAAATAAATTTAAAAAAAAGGGTAGGCAATTGAAAAGTCATTCTCTTTTCGAGAAATATGGGTGGCCCTGAAAAGGGCCTTTGGGTTTATGTTAATGTATCCATTAACATAAAGGGCATCTGCGGCATCTTCTTGTCCTCAAGCTGCGTCTTACTCGAGGGCCATAAATCAGTGTCCTCTTGAGGCAACCCTGTCTTTCTACGTACACTCTTCGTATCCACAGACTGGTGTCTGACTTGTCGACAACGGTCCACTTGGACCGGACATACATGAGCATGTCCGTCCTAAACATCATGGAAGACATAAGGGTGGATGATTCGACTGTGGTCCACATCTTGAAGCGACGAGAACAGGTGAATCAATGCAGTGAACTGCGCTTATTTATAGGTAGAGGAAGGATTGAAACGGATTGAGTTCATTCACCAATCCGTACACGCGTTACAAAATTCAGTCAGCCCGCATCCAATCCGATGAGATCAGTCTGTGACGTCACATGGTCTATATAGATTGGCTAGCGCTTGTGTACAGTCAATCTATGCGACAGTGATTCAACATGACGGAAACTCAGAAAACGATCCATTGGGGTGCACCAGCAGGGGAGACTGCCCAAGGGAACCCGGACTTACTTTCAGAAGAGGTAAATTGGGATTTTGTGGATTTTCTTACCTCGCAAGAATTTGTTCCGGAACCTTCGTTACCTTCTTCACTACCGCAAGTGGAGAATTTTAGACAGAGACAGAAAGAAGAATTGGAGAAATTTATACAACGACAAAAGGAAGCGGAACAAGCCTTTCTCCTACAGCAGCAGCAACAAGAAGAGGTAAGAAAAAAACAACAGCAACAACAGCAAGAAGAAGTAGCAGCAAAGAAACAAGAGGGTGAAAATCAAACGGTCACGGTACTGTTGGACATTTTAGCGGAGTTAAGGAGTCTGAAACAAATGTATCAGACTTCTTTATTACGACCGAAGAGAATACGACCTTCCCGAGCTAAACACGTCAACCCTGTGACTAAGCCTACCGTACCACCCTTAGTGATTTCAACCCAATCATCATCATCATCATTACGCAGTCCAGAAGTAGGCCTTGGCCGTGGCAAAGGCTTAAGGCAGTTAAAGTTGATTGCTTGAACTCACCCCTACACCAAAACAAAAAGGCCCTTTTCAGGGCCACCCACATTTCTCGAAAAGAAATACAATTTCAATTTGCCAGTAACTCAAAAAAAAAAACAGCCCATTTTACCCCCTATAGTACGTGTCTGTGTATGAGTGCGTGAGTGTAGCTTCTTATTTTAAAATCAAAACTCAAAGACACTTACCTTATATAATTAATTTATTCTTTTATCCATTGTTACAATCCAATTCACAATTCACAACACAACACTTTAATAAAAAGTTCATTGACTTCTTCTGTCTCCTTGTTTAGTCTCTCTGTTTTTTAAATTTCTTCACCGTCAAACTCTTTTCCTCTTCTTCCTCCTCACTTTCTTCCCTTCTTCTTTTCTTCTCCTGTTTCTTTTTCTTCACATGTCTGCTTTCTTCCTCTGAAAAATCCCTCTCTTCTTTCGAAGAATCCCTCTCTTCTTCTGAAGAATTCCTCTTTTCTTCTGACTCCTCTTGTTTCTTTTTTGAGCAATCTGGAGACCAATGTCCTTTTTCTTGACAATAATAACAGGTATCTTTACTTTTGTCTTTTTTAGCCCCTGTTTTTTTTAATCTTTTTTGACAGTCTGGACACTCTGAAGACCAATGTCCTTTCTTCTGACAGATATAGCAAGTATCTTGACTTTTATCTCGAAAGGAAGGAGAGTAGTCCGTGGGCTGGTCTGAAGAGAATTTTCTAATGACCCCTCGCAAAGCTCTGACGAAACGTTCGATTTTGCTAGTCTCTTCCATCGTTGTGCTCGGCTTGAGAGTGAAATGAATAGTGAAAGGACAAGACACACACACTTTTATATATGCTGGTCTGCCATGACTATAAATTAGTCTATGGTGTTTAAACTTGAGTCATTTGACGTTTTGCACTCAAGATGAAACGATCCTATTCATTCGAGAAGAAAGAAGAAGAAAGTAAGAGGCAGAAACGTGATCTATCGCATCGTACCAGGGCTGAAATCTTGGCACAAATTCATGCCAGTGATTTTGAAGAGGACATGAGTGAACCAGAATCCGAACCCTCTAAACCAAGTTCACCACCCTTAGTCAACCCTGAAAAATACTATTCCATTCGAGAGACGGAAAAGCGCTCCTCTAGAAAATTTAGAACCACGGCTTACAAATACACGGTGAAGTTTAAAGATTTCAAGGCTGAAGTACCGTTAGAGAAAGCAGAAGTGTTTATCACTGGGCTTTGGGATTCTTTGCTCACCGCACTCAAGCGACAATGTCAACCCAAAGAAGACGATCGCTTAAGACTTTCCATACAACACGACGGTTTGAAATCCCCTGTTTGGATCGAGTTTAGCACCCCTGCAGAATTGACTGCTTCCAAAATCATGGACAAGATTCAACACGTACAACAATCTAATGACCAGTTTGACATCACCGATGGAAAAGCCACACTGGACATGACCCACGTCTCTCCTCCTCAAGGGACTGGACGCAAAAAGATGTTATTGGTGGACGACCTTCGCAGCACCAAAAAGAGTCTCGTCCAAATTAACAACCCTCAGGACCAGATGTGTTTAGCCCGTACCATCGTGGTGGGACGAACCTATGCCAACAAGAACGAAACGGTAGAATGGAAAAGAGCCTGGAAAACTATTCGACAATCGGACCGAGCCAAACAACGAAACGAAGCAGAACTCCTGTTGCAACAAACTGGCCTGTCCAAAGACACACCCTGTGGCATTCCTGAAATGCAAAAATTGCAAGATGTCCTAGCTCCACGCTACACCTTGAAAGTGCACCCTCAAGAAGTGCGCGGGCCTCTGTTGTTTCGAGGCCAAGATTTTAAGGATGGAAAATACATTCACCTTTATCATCACGATGAACATTTCGATACCATTACCAGTATCACTGGATTCCTGGGATATGTTTATTATTGTGAGAAATGTGACTATGGCCATAAAAATCGAGAACAACACAAACATTGTGGAATGAAATGCCCACTATGTTTGGCCTCTCAACCCTGTCTGAGCGAAGGACCAGTGCCTTGTTCAACTTGTCTGCGCACGTTTGTCAGCCCTACCTGTTACCAACAACATTTGAAAACACAAGGTTCACAGAAGAAATGTGCTTGTCAACTGCTGAGATTGTGCCCTACGTGTGGACAAGGCATATGTACCAATACTGCCAAGGCACACGTATGTCGAGGAAAGAAAAAATGTCACATTTGTCACCACATCGTGGACTTGGAAAAGCAATGCTACGTGTAAAAATACCAACCTCCACCAGAGAAAGAGGATGTCACAAGAAGAAAGGCAATTTCATCTTTTTCGATTTCGAATGCATGCAAGAGACCGGCATTCACATTCCTAATTTCTACGTGGCTCATCAAGCGTGCGAGAAGTGCATTCAAGAACCTATTTTCAGTCATTGCCCTCACTGCAGCAAGATTCCCGGAGGGCGTGAAAAAATCTTTCGGGGACCGAACACGTTAGCCGATTTTGCACAATGGGTCTTAGACCCCATCGACAAGACGTGGAGCCAAGAGGACATCGAACGTTACGGAGATTGTCATCGTCATGCCACAGTGATGGCTCACAATTTCTCCGGATACGATGGACAGTTTCTTTTGAGATACTATACGGAACAAGGCACCGAGCGTCCTAAAGTGACTTTGAACGGAGCCAAAATCATTTTCATGCAAGTGGGACAAGTAGAGTTTAAAGATTCGATGAGCTATTTGGCCATGCCTTTGAGTCGAATGCCTAAAACGTTTGGAATGACAGAAATGGCTAAAGGGTACTTTCCACACTTTTTCAATACGGAAGCCAATCAACACGCCGTTCTACCCCATTTGCCTGAGGCTCACTCTTACGACCCCGACAACATGCGTACCGAACAACGAGAAGCTTTCTACGCTTGGTACCAGGCTCACGCCTCGGACCCTTTCGACTTTCAGGAAGAAATGCTAAAGTATTGTCGTTCCGACGTGGACATTTTACGGCGTTGCTGTGGAAAATTTCGAGAACTGTTCATGGAACACGGAGGGGTCGATCCTTTGAAAGAAGCTTGCACCATTGCCAAAGCGCGTTCCTTAGTGTATCGACAACGATTCATGCCTGAAAACACCGTGGCTGTCATCAGCCCTCAAACGACCAACTTTGTCAAACGTCAATACTCGGTCAAAGCCCCACGTTGGTTACATTACTTGTGCGACAGGGAAGACAAGTGGATTCAGCATACCCGCAACGGAGGGGGCGAAAAGACTATCGGAACGTATTCGGTCGATGGCTGGGACTTAGAAAACCCCAAGATCGTGTACGAGTTTAATGGTTGCTTATTTCACGGATGTCCCGTCTGTTACCCTGACCGTGGCACTAAAAATCAGTTTTTACAACGAACCTTAGAAGACTTGTACCAGGACAATTGTCAGCGGCTCCTAAGTTGGAACAGGAAGGATACCAAGTGGTGGAAATGTGGGAACACGAGTACGATCACCGTATGAAAACCGATCCCGAGTTTAAACGTGCCGTGGAAAGTTACAAGCTGATGGACTCCCTAAACCCGAGGGATAGTTTGTACGGAGGAAGGACCAATGCCACCTGTTTGCTGTACCAAGCCGATGAAGAGAAAGGAGAAGAAATCAAATACTTGGACGTGTGTTCGCTGTATCCCTACGTGTGCAAATATTGTCACTTTCCTGTAGGGCACCCACAATTGTTAACGGAACACATCGACCTGAAAAACATTCGACAATACGAAGGCTTGATCAAGTGTAAAGTTTTGCCTCCCACGAACCTATACCATCCCGTCTTATCTCACCATTGTCAAGGCAAACTGATGTTTCCCTTGTGCCGTACTTGTGCCGAAACGTGCAACCAAGACCAACCTTGTCAGCACACTCAGGAAGAACGTGCCTTGACGGGAACCTGGGTCAGCGTAGAATTGTTCAAAGCTCTGGACATGGGATACCAACTGTTAGAAGTGTACGAAATTTGCCACTTTCCCAAGACACAACAATACCACAAGGGTGATCCCACGCAGAAAGGCATTTTCGCTGACTACGTGGATGCCTTTTTGAAACTGAAACAAGAAGCCAGCGGCTATCCTTCCTGGTGTCACACTCCCGAAGACCAAATACAATTCAAAGAGAAATACTATGAACAAGAAGATATCACTTTAGACCACATCGAGAAAAACGAAGGCAAGCGATCGTTTGCCAAAGTGATGTTAAATTGCTTGTGGGGTAAAATGGCACAACGACCGTGTTTACCCAAGACCGAATATTTGACAGAACCTTCCCGCTACTTCCAGATGATTCACGACAAAACCAAATACATGAAACACGTGGACGTCGTTCGTGAGGATTTGATCTTGGTCAATTACGAAGAAGATCTGGACTTTGTACAAGACGACCCTTTTGGAAATGTCATCATTGCGGCTTACGTGACAGCCCATGCTCGCATAAAATTGTACGAAGCTTTAGAACTGTTAGGAGAACGCGTCCTGTACTTTGACACGGACAGTTGCTTTTACATCCATCACCCGATTCAACATCACCCTGACATCGAAGGAGACCGTTTAGGAGCCTGGACACACGAACATCCCGACGACAAGATTCTAAGTTTCGTCAGTGGCGGTCCCAAAAATTATGGCTACGAATACCGTGACAAACAAGGAGAAGTGCACACGACGTGCAAAGTGAAAGGACTGACTGTGAATTATCAGACCAGTCGTGTGGTCAATTTTGGGGTATTGAAAGAAGCCTTGCAATCGGAAGAGGATGGAAACTTTAAAGTGACCACCTACCAACCGAACAAGATTGTACGTTTACCCACTCACCACATCGTCAGTCGGCCCTTGGGAAAAGTCTATCAAATCGTGTACCAGAAGCGAGTTCGACTTCCCAATCATTTCACCTTACCGTATGGACACGTCGGTATTGGTCTCTATATAAAAAGGAACCCTAGGCAAGATCGATAGTTCATTGCGACTACCAAGACCGAGGGAACAAGATGAATACTTTCAGAGAAACACAAAACAAGTTGTTTAGAAAGGCACAATTCAAGTGTGAGGCTTCTGAAGTGGAATGCGATTGTGAGCCTTGCGATGGGTACGATGCCGTACGTTGTGACCTTAGCGATTCCGTAAAGCATCATGGGAACTTTAGTGTCACTACCCCTATCATGGAAAGGGATGCTGTGCGTGTCAAACCTGAGGGATGCGAAAGCGATGCCGCTCATCCTCTTGGACATTTTACTGGGTTTCGTTTTAAAGCGGAATGTTCACCTTCACGTCTACCCCCCTACGGATGTCATCCAACCCTGAGCAAACTCCTGTTCATGTCACCCAACCCTCATCGAAACGAACCTGTGAAAGACGAATATTCGTTTCCTGTGCGTTTGTCGGAATACTGCGACTTTGAAAGTCGTCTTCAATCGTTCAAAGGAAAATGGCCTAAGTATCTGGGAGGACCGACCCCCGAAGAATTAGCCAGAGCCGGATTTTTCTACTTGGGCGAAGGAGACAAAGTCAAGTGCTTCAGTTGCGGTGTGTCACTTCACCACTGGGAACCGCAAGATTCAGCCTACGTAGAACATGCTCGATGGTCACCGAATTGTCATTACTTACCCTTAGTAGGACCGAGACATTGAAGTAACTTACCATAATTTGTTTATGGATACTTTACAAGAGAACATTCGTGCTTTGCCTGTGGAGTTGAGAGAACGCATTTACCGAGAGTTGTTGAAAATACAAGTGAAACGTAAAGAACAATTGCATCCGTTACGTCACCGGTGTTTGAACCACTGGTACCTGAAGGCTATACAAGGACTGATTGAGTTGAACGTGTTCCATTGGACAGACATTGATCAACGACCCCCTGGTTTTAAAAAGGAATGGTTTGGTATTGACGATTCTATCTACTACATTGTAAACGTACTGCATCGAATTCCAGAGGAAGAGTTAACGAATTACCAACATCTTGTACACAATGTCAACTTAGTGAAAGAGGAAACTTCTGAACGAATTGTAACGTGTAAATTAGTAACTAAACGATTTAGATTCGACAATGAATTGAAACCATGTCTGTGCAAACAGTACATTTCTTGTGTCAGACCAAAGAGGATTTAGTATGACCTATTCATGGATACTTTGCTAGAGAACATTCGTGCTTTGCCTGTGGAGTTGAGAGAACGCATTTACCGAGAACTGATCAAAATACAAGTGAAACGCAAACGCAAAGTTATTCATCCGTTTTTAAATTATGCTCTGTTCCAAAGTATAAGAAGACTGATTATGAGTGGATATTACATCAGGCACAAAGGTAAACGAGGCTATTGGCCACCACCCAAGGATTCCAAAAACAGTGTATATACTTATGGATACTTTACAAGAGAACATTAGTAGTAAAGTGGGACACATTAGGGACAATGGGACTTAGCATTAAAAAGACCCCTGGGTCAGATTAGGGACAATGGAAATTTAACATGGAGAGAAATCGTGGGTCACTTTAGGGACAATGGGAATTTAACATAGAGTTTGGGTCTGTCTAGGGACAAGGGAAATTAACATGGGGAATAGAGTTTGGGCTTTTGGGATTTTTTTTTTTAAATTTTTTTAAATTTAAATTTAAATTTAAATTTAAAAAAAGGGGTAGGCAATGGAAAGGCTATCTCTTTTCGAGAAATATGGCTGGCCCTGAAAAGGGCCTTTGGGTTTTCTTCTTCTTCTTCTGCTTCTAGTTTCTTCTTTTTCTCCACCAAGTTCTTATTTTATCTCCAACACTCTTTCTCTTCTTTTCTTTCTTTTTTTTCTCCTGCTCTTCTTTCTTCTTCTCTTCCTCCTCTTCTTTCTTCCTCTTTTCATTTTCTTCTTCTTTTTCAATTTTTTCATTCCATGCTCTCGTCCTTATCCTTTCCTCTTCATCCTCCTTCTCCTCCTTTATTTCTTTCAACAGATCACTGATGATTACCTTCATTTTTCGTAAATTGTTTATCTCCATCTTCACTCGATGGGGACTATAAGAATAGTGATCCTCGTTTAGGTTAACCAACATTTGCTCTATCATTCCTAAATTGTCGAGGACGTTTTGCAATTTTTCCATTTTGTCCATTTGGTTAGAAGCCATCTTCTTTTTTTATTCTTTGCAGAATGGCTTGAACGACGAATACTGTGGGTTCTTATACGAAAAGCGCGGACGTGAAGGAAAACATCCCCCTACTTTTTCATTTCATATAATAAAACCCAAACTATACTTTCTCATTTCATATAATAAAAACCCAAACTATACTCTCCACATACGCTAAGAAACAATAAACAAAATCCATAATCTACTATCCACACAATCTTACGTGAGCGCTTACAAAACCCAAACTATACTCTTCACAAACGCTAAGAACAATAAACAAATCCATAATCTACTATTCACACAATCGTACGTGAGCGGGTACAAACACAAACACAAACACACAAACACAAACACACAAACACAAACACACAAACACATACGCTAAGAAACAATAAACAAATCCATAATCTACTATCCACACAATCGTACGTGAGCGGTTACAAAACCCAAACTATACTCTCCATATACGCTAAGAACAATAAACTAATCCATAATCTACTATCCACACAATCGTACGTTAGCGATTACAGAACCCTAACTATACTCTTCACCTACGCTAAGAAACAATAAAGAAACCCATAATCTACTATTCACACAAACATACCTTAGCTCTTACAAGCACCAACACACAAACACATACCCTCACACTATCTTAAAAAAGAGTTAGTGTTTATAATCACACTACTCTACCTACACACATTGGCAAATCGATCGTTATTTCTTTTCTTGAGTATTGGGTAGCCCTGAAAAGGGCTGTTTTTTTTTGTTTGGAACTTCATGGACACCTGGTTAATGGTGGCACCTTCCAGGCCTGGCACCGCATACACATCTTGTCCCCCAGTTACTTTTTACCTTTTTGGGGGAGAGAGCAGAGGCAGGATATGTGGCTTCAGAATCCCAATTTTCGCTCTCTGGGATTCTGAAATTTCTTCTTCTTCTCTCCTTTTCCTCCTCCTCCTCTTCTTTGTATCTTCTCTCCTCCTCTTTGTATCTTCTTTCCTCTTCTTCTTTTTATCTTCTCTACTCCTCTTCTTTGTTTCTTCTTTCCTCCTCCTCTCTTATCCTTCCCTCCTCCACAATGGCTTCCGCGGCCAGTTCATTTAATATGCGCCTGGCATATTCCAGATGCACATGAAGTTCCAACAGTTTCTCCAGTCTCGTGTTCATTTTTGGTGTTGATCAATCAACAAGGGTAGCTGGACTGCCGAACGAGTTTCAATTTATAGTGAAAGCGCGGACGTGAAGGAAAACATCCCCTAAAAACATAAACTTGATCTTACCTACATCATGACCAAAAAACAACAACGCGTGGACCTAAAAGAAACACTCACTCACTTTTTATGCCACCCATCACTATTTTAAAATTTTTTATAAATCACTTCAATAGACTATCCACATACGCAAAGCAATCCAATCTAACCCCAAATTTACACCTCAAACACCAAAAAAAAAAAAGACATCATTTTAATCTACTATCCATACCAACTTACTTAACCACTTCCAAACACAAACACGCAAACACATACCCTCACATTTTTTTTAAAAAAGAGTTAGTGTTTATTTTCACACTACTCTACCAACACACATTGGCAAATCGATTGTTATTTCTTTTCTAGAGTATTGGGTAGCCCTGAAAAGGGCTGTTTTTTTTTGTTTGCTATGGCATTCATTTAGTTTCTAAGAATGCGATGTCCTCTGACGATAGACTTTCTGGCGATAGGTCTGCTTCTTCGGAAAGAGAAGAAGAACTCTTTGGTGTCGATACGACAATCGACAAAGCCTCTGTCAGCTTCAGGTTGCTGCTGCTGCTCTTGTTGTTGTTGTTGCTGCTGTCTCTGAAGTCTGTACTTCTCTGTCCATTCTTCTTTTTCCCTGTTCATTTCTTCTCTGAAGAGCTCTTCTATCAGGTCTTCAGTGATTTTTAACATTCTCACATTCTCTATTTCTTCTGGCTTCGGTATCAGACTGTGTCTGACCCTATGCAAATTCACGTAGGCTTCGTTGAGTTTAGCTAGTTTGGAGCACATCTTCGTAGGAGGATGAGTCGACAATGGATGGTTAGACTGGAAACAACCCGGTTCTTAAAGTCAAAGCGCGGACGTGAAGGAAAACATCCCCCACACGGTTTTTGAGTCGCAACGTTTAGTGAGTGTCATGAGAGGGATAGCAAGAAATGAAAGAGCATCAATCCAACATTCTTATAGCTAAACAAAAGACAAAGGCATTTTTTTTAAAACACAACATTTTTTTATTCAAAAATCACTTAACACTAAACAACAACTCTAACATTTTTAACAATAATCCAACAATATAACATCAAACAATTTTTTCAAAACACAACATTTTTTATTCAAAAATCACTTAACACTAAACAACAACAACTCTAACATTTTTTAACAACAATGCAACACTAAAAGTTTCTCCACTAGGTAAAGAGGGATAACAGTCTTCCATGGTTTCTAGTAATCTAGGATGACTTCTCTCAAACTTTTGATTTCTATGGTATTATCGAATTCTGCATACAGGATGACGTTCACCGTTTCATCAGGGTCTCGGTCTTTAAACTGAATTTCCACACGAATCTGGCCGGATTTTATAGGGAGGAAATCTCCCTCGTCGCTGCCTTGGTCTGGAGCGAAATCGAAAGCCCACAAAGCGTAGCCTCCTGCATAATCCTCGTACGTAATACCGTGACTGGTATTGATTCCTAACTGTCCGGTGGCTTCGTACAGGGACAAGTACGATCTCAAGTAATTCTTCTTTTTAAAGTCAGGTTCGAAAGGTCGGGTACACAAGGTCTTGCCATCGCGACTGACTTCGATTTTGGACACGCCAAAGTGTTGAAAGTAGAAAGGATTGTTTTCGGCAGCTCCGTTGAAGGCTGTATTCTCGACGGTACCAACGATCAAACGTTTGGGTAACTGTCCTTGGAACAGATGATCTTCGATCATGGATCGCTGTCCCTTGGGAATGGTGAAGGTTTTCACTTCCACGCGTCGTATGGGATACTTGGCGGTCGTTCTGCTCAACGTCTGACTGATGTCGTTTCCCACTTTAGATAACACTTCCACACGGCGTACGTAGAGTCTGGCTTCTAGGATTTTGGTTTTGTAACCGTCACTATCAGCCATCAAATGGAAAGCGGCACTGCTACGATTCAGTCTCAGGCGGACATCCACCCCGTTCAGCAAATACTTTTCTTGCAACCACATGTCCAAATGCAAACGATCCATCAGTTCTAAACTTGTGTCGGCTCCCGTGATTCTCTTTCTTCGTTCTACAAATCCATCATTGTTGTCTTTCTTTTCATCAGTTTCCAATATTTCAAACTTGGTAGGTTCGTCAGCTTCCCATACCACACAGGCATTGAGATGAGTGTTCTTGGCATCTATTCCGTACGTGAAGAGATTTTCCAGGTAGGCACGATAAGGGTAAGTATCCATGCTGCTACTGACCAGTTTGTTATTCAAATACAAGTCCACTCCACTGAACAAGGAATGCATGAAATTGTTGACGGGAGCTACTGCTTCATCGTCTATAGCACCTCCAGTCTTATCTAGAATTTTGACTTTCAGGTACAACTAACTGCTATTCAGATCGATGTAATCTTCGGGCTGTCCTTTGATTTCAAACTCGATGGGAGCGGAATCGGTCAGTGAGGAGACGGAGTGAAATTCCACCCACTGGGATTCTTGCATCGTCATCATCGTGGGGGGCATGGCAAACAGATCCAGTTCCGTCTTGGAACAAGCGCAAGATTCTCGGTGCATCATTTTTTTGTCTCTTTCCTCAATAATCGAAAACGTCTAAGTCTCGAACGGTTCTTCTTTTCTTGGCCTTTCTCGCTTGAAGTCTGGTGAAAGGGTGTTTTCTTCGTCGTCTCTTTCTGCCTTGTCCTTGCTGAATGCCTGACTCGGTAGCGTGCAGGGCATTTATAGGTGTTTCTCGTTGGCCTAAAATGTCTTTGCCCGTTTGCAGCAAGACATTTTTGCCTGCCCTCATGAAGGCTTCTTTAGGGTTTTGTTTGTCGATGATGACATTTTGGAGAAATTCTTTGCCTTGCGTCAGTGCCGCATCTTTCAAGGCATGCAATCCGCGTGTCACCATCGGTTTCAACACCGGGGCCACCGAACGAAAGGCCGATTTTAACATATCTCCTAAGCCGTGTCCTCGCTGTCGAGCAACCCCTCGGTACACTGGATACATGACTTAAGAGTCGTGAGAGAACCGTTTTCGAAAATGGAGTTTCACCGTGACTTTTCCTTTGGTGAATGGAATATTTTGTCCCAGATCTCCTTTTATAGCAATGTTGACCGTGTCCAAATAAGACTTACTGACAGGCAAATAGTGAGGATGGACGAATTCGCGGTGGACGTGGTAAGCGTTTCCACCTTCCTCGTCAGTGTTCGTGGCAGAATCCACTTTGAAAGGAATGACACGCAGTAACGGTACGGAGGTGTGTCCCACCACGTTGTACTCCACCACATCGGAATACACGAACATCAAATTCAGTCCTTGGTTCAGTTCTACCGGGGCACGAAATAACTTGCTAAAAGGCTCGTTGTCGTAAACGATGGGTAATTCGTTTTTCTTGATCATGGTCTTTCTCATGTCCATGTCTCCGCCCAACATGTCAAACAATTCAGGACAAAATAAAATGGACAGGATTTTATTCCGTTCAAATTTCATCAAGAAGCGACGAGCTGCTTTGTGGTACTCCATGGTGACATTTTTCTTGACATGCTCCAAAGCTTTCAGAAACACGACATTAAACCTGGAGGTTATGGTGCTGACCAAATGTTGACCACTAAAATAATAGCCTAGGGGAATGAACAAGTGATAGATGGTGTACTTTTGTGTACGGGTTTTCTTGTCATATTTGACATTGCTATCCATCCACTGTTGCATTTGCTCGTCATGAACTTCCACATCAAAAAAATTTTGATTGGGAAGGACATTGAGGACTTGGGTCGGGTGAATCATTTCTACTAAAGCCACTTCCCAATGGGCTTCGTGATCTAACTGGATGGCTTGAGGTAATTTGGCCGTGTAACAGCACAACGTGTTCTTGGGAAACACCTCCATGAAACTGTCACTGGGTAAGGTTAAGTAAAATTGGTTTTGGTGACTCATAATTCCAGAGTTCTGTGGCTGTCCGAGGGGTTACTGGACGTCAGAGGCGTGTCTCCGTCTAAAATGGGGTTCTGGTTGTGATTGAAGTGGTGACTGGCACTGGCACTTGACACAAGGTTCCCGGGGTTCCCGTTCGAGGTGAATTTCAGGGAGGGATTGGGAAGCAGGTAACCGATGCAACTGCTCAATAAAATGGTCCACAATTGTTTGTCTCCTTGTTGCAAACTCAAATTGGCGATGGCTGCCCCGATGACACAATACACCACGAAGATTTGGCAGAAAAAGACGATTTGCGTTTTAGGCACACGTTCTCCACACCACACCCACAAGGGTTATTTTTGTAAATCTTGCACAGAAGAACTAGGTGAAGGAGGAGTGGTCGACGTAGCTGCGTCTGCTGTGTGAAAGGGCATGATGGTCACTTCTTTTTATAGTCGATGACTTGCGAAGCGTCGATCCAAGAATCAAAACTGGGTGGATATCCTTTCCAACGTACTTTGACTTCTTTGACACGTCGTTTGCCCACTTTACGGGTTCTGCGTTCGAGAATGCTTTCGATGTCGTACACGTCGTCTTCTTTTTTGGTGACACGTTGTAACTCGGGCAAATAAAACGTTCCTTTGAGCACTTCTCCGTTCATGTCTTCCAATTTATAGACGGCAGGATGACGGCCATGCACTCGTCCAGTGACGCGAAACAATTCGGTCGTCCAGTTAGGTAAGTAACCTTTGTCGAAAGTGCGTTTGGTTTTGCCAATGCGCACCCAATGTCCTACGGCCAACACTCCACTTTTCTTGGGGACAGCCCTCGTCGGGGACGTACCAAACAGGCGCTCAAACACCAGCACTTCGTTGTCGGGAGTCACGTCTTGCGGGGCACGTCCGATGCTTCGATGGTAAGATTGGTTGTACGCTTGCACCAGGTGCGGTAAGATGTCGATGTACTTCAGAGTGTGGTGATGCGTAAAATATTTCCACATGCGTTCTTTCAAAGTGCGTTGAAAACGTTCCACGATGCTGGCTTTGGTTTCGGGATTCTCGGTGGTAAAAAAATGAATGTCACTTTTCTTTAATTCTTTTTGGAAAGCTTGGTTCAGAAATTCGGTGCCTTTGTCCGTTGCAGGCCTCGCACTAACTCACTGCTCGATTTGGAAGTCAAGATTACGACCCAAGCAAGTTTGGAAAAGACGTCGATGACACAAAACAAATATTTGTAGCCACGATTGTAGCTGGCCAAATGAGAGACATCGGCTAAATCGGCTTGCCATTGATGATCGATGCCTTCCACTCGGGTGCGACTTCTGGCAAACTTGCGTCGAATGGGTCTGTGTAAAGTGTAGGTAGCTTGTTCTTGTAACCATCGTTGCACTTGAGGTAAACGGAGACTTTTCAGTCTCGTTTTGGCAGCACGATACAATTTTTGAACTCCTGCGTAACCTGCAGGATGGGAGGGATCGTAGTAAATGCTGGCTAAGACTTTTTCCATTTTTTTGTGTTGGTTGGTGTGTTAATAAGACACCCACTCTTGGAGGATGCTACTCTTTTTCTCTTGGGGTACTTTCTTGGATTGCAATGCTTTGCGTGTGCGGCCAGCAATAGGTGTCGAAGGGGAGAAGGATGTCTGAGCGGTGGATATCGGTTCTTGTTTCACTTCTGTCTTCACTTCTGTCTTCACTTTCTTTTTCTCTTGTGATGAAGAAGGGGTGGCCATCATCTTTTTAATCCATCCAATTCTGGAGGTAGGTGGTGTTGTTAACTTGCGTACTTTTTCTGGTGGAGTTTGAAACCCTTCCTCTTCTTCTCCTTTTTCTGTCTTGGTCACGGGTACTGGTGGTACTGGTACTGGTACTGGTGCTGGACTTTTCATCAAGGTCTTAAAATCTTTCAGAGTGGGTAGAGCTGTTTCGTCTAAAGTTTTCTGGTGAAAGAGTTGCAGTCGTTGCAAGAGTTGACCGTACTTTTGTGATTTTTCTGTTTCGGACAAATCTTGGCGATCCATCAAGGACTGCAATTCGTGTTGTAACTGGGACATCTCGCTCAAATTGGGATTGGGAGGTATATGCGGGGTGTGTTGTTCTTGCCACCGATGGTATTCCATCCATCGTTTGTAAGGCACTAAAGCTAGTTTTCGTCCTTCCATGGGGTTGTCAGCGGTCGATTCTGAGATCTTGGAACTTCCGAGGCCTTTTTATCTTGCTCCCACCAGTCCTCCCAACATGGTTCCCAAGACTCCTTTCAGTATGGGGCCTAACAAGAGAGGTAAAATACCTCCACGTTGCACTAACATCTTCTTTTTTTGACGAATGGGAATTTTCTTTTGAACCATTTGGCGAAGAACGTGACGATGTTTGCCTAAGCATTGCTTCTGGTGTTTGGACAAAGGGATCGTGCCTTTCAAAACGTTCAAACAGCATTCGCACACGGTATCGATGACCTCTTTGGAGGCTGTTTGAATGAGTTTTTTTCGTAGGGGTGGAGAAGCTTTGGACAGGACAGATAACATGTCCCCATGTTTGGCTAAACGTGGTGGCAGTCCTTTCCTTTTCTTTCCTTGGGGTTTTCTGGAGGGTGACATCTTTGAGTCTTCAGGAGCACTAAAAAACACTGATACCCGACTTGGTCACAGGCCTTTTTTATACTGGAACCCGTCGCCACTGATTGTCTTGACGTCGTATTAGTTTGAGGACAGGCATGACACGTCGTGCAGGGGTACGTAACGGACTAAATCGAGCCAGTTCTTGCTTGGACAAATCCAGTAAACTTTGTAACATGCCCGATCTTTCTTCAACTTTGATTTTGGGAGAAGGTACTTTGTGAGCAGCAGCCACTGCCACTAAATTGGAAGGTCCTGCCACTGGGGAAGTTCTTTTCGGGGTCATCAACGGAGAAGTTCTTGGTGTGATCAACGTCTCCAAGTACTCTTCAGTTCTTGGTGTCATCAACGGAGAAGTGGACAAACGTGAAGCTGCCGGAGACGCAGTCACCGCCGTGGCAGGTCGTGGTTTGCGAGTGTAAGGTTGCGTCCTGGCCGAAGTGTCTCTCTTGCGTCTAGTTTTCTGTGGACTTTTCTTTTTCTGGGGGCTTCTTTTCTTTTTCCGGGGTGGTGGTGGTGTCTGGTCAGAGGAGGGTCCTGCCACTGGAGAAGTTCTCCTTGGGGACCTGGTCTTTTTCTTCTTGGGGCTTCGTTGGACTTTTGTCTTGGGTATAACTTTGGGGGCATTAGGATCCCATCTTAAGAGTGAGCGAATGATGACCCCTCCTAGAGTACCGCTCCCTCCAGGTTTCAAAATGATTTGTTTTTTGGTTTGAGTGTCGATGCGGGGATCGGCCAGTTGGACCAAAGCGACTTTGTTTCGATCGAAAAAGCGTTTGGTTTGATGAGGAATCTGAATGATTCCTTGGAGTAATTGACGTGCCGTCACCGTGAACCATCGTAAGACTTCTTTGAGACTAGCTTCTAAGACACGAGCTCGTGTTTGTGGATCTTTATCTCGACTGATGCCATACAAGGCACGAATCAATTTGACGGGAAGATGCGACTGAAGGGACGTCATGTTCGCACTGAGAGTGAGACAGACGAAAAAGGGTCTGAGGTTTTTATAGATTTTTTTATGGGGAGTGAAATGAAGTCGAGGACGAAGACGTGTACAGGACAGGCCCTCCGTCTTGGCACCAGTGGTGAAACAAGTGGGTACGAAACCGCAAATCCTCTGGAGTCGTAGGTTTCAAATCGACGAGTAAATAGGCGTGTGGCGTTTGAGTGGCATCGTCGTACGCCTGAGTCAGCCAAGGCGTTCCTAACTGTTTGGCTAAGACTTGCACTTGCGATTTATCTCGAGGACTTTTAAACAAGACCACGTAATGCGCATTGAGACTGATGGTGCGATGGGCTTTACTTTGTTGAAACAAATTTTGGGTGATGTAAACGACACTGGCATTACGGTGATGCCCTTTGCGCGTGAACCACAGTTTAATTTCTTCTTCGTCTTCTCCTAACATGTCGTCGAAAATGACCAAATGGGTTAGACGGGAGTCAGAGACGATGCCGTCGTCTTCTTTAGGAATGCCTTCCACAAACACGATGGAATCGCCTTGACTTTCTCGCAAGAGGCTGTACGCCGATTGCCACTCTTTGTAACACCACACGATTCGTTGAGGGGGTCGATCGATCAAATGATGTTTATGTTCGATCAAACGTTTGACGAATTCGGTTTTGCCTGAACCGCTAGGTCCAGCAATGAGCATGTTAAAGGGATGGCGAAGATACAAAGCCTCCCAACTGGCACGATCTAAGTGTTCGTCGATGACTTTGACAGTAGAGGAAGAGGGAGCAGAGACAGCAGAGGTAGCCATTGTGTGAGAAATGTCACTTGTGACACGAAAAACAAACAAGACAAGAGTTTATATACTTTTTCAGAACACGTTTATTGAATGTTTCAAACATGAATACGAAAGACAAAAATGCATAAAAGCCAAAGGCTTAAGTACAAGAATAAAAGGCACATGATAACCATGAACGTGGAATAAACACAAGTGTCTGTACAACATGTTTTGGGTAAAGTTCTAACCAGTTCTATAGTAGGGGTAAGGTCACACAAGTGTCCTCCCGAAAGGGTCTTTCAGGCCTGTCCACGACAGTCCTGTCCTGGGTGACGGGTTCTTCTGGGACCGTCACTAACACAGGTTGAAAAGTAACTTTTTTCCTTGAATAACTCTCGTGCATACTGGGCCACCTCTTGTGTCCAAGCCTCAAAACCCTGGTCTCGGTGATGTCCAACATTTGACTCCTAACCAATCTGGTTTCTTCTTCGTCAACGACATGGTAAGTTACTTCAATGAACAATGAACTATCGATCTTGCCTAGGGTTCCTTTTCATATACAGACCAATACCAACGTGACCGTACGGTAAGGTGAAGTGATTGGGAAGTCGCACTCGCTTCTGGTATACAATTTGATAGACTTTTTCCAAGGGTCGACTGACGATGTGGTGAGTGGGTAAACGTACAATCTTGTTCGGTTGATAGGTGGTCACTTTAAAGTTTCCATCCTCTCCCGATTGCAAGGCTTCTTTCAATACCCCAAAGTTGACCACTCGACTGGTACGATGATTCAGAGTCAGTCCTTTCACTTTGCACGTCGTGTGCACTTCTCCTTGTTTGTCCCGGTATTCGTAGCCGTAATTTTTGGGACCACCACTGACGAAACTTAGAATCTTGTCGTCGGGATGCTCGTCTGTCCAGGCTCCTAAACGGTCTCCTTCGATGTCAGGGTGATGTTGAATCGGGTGATGGATGTAAATGCAACTGTCCGTGTCAAAGTACAGGACGCGTTCTCCTAACAGTTCTAAAGCTTCGTACAATTTTAAGCGAGCATGAGCTGTCACGTAAGCCGCAATGATGACATTTCCAAAAGGGTCGTCTTGTACAAAGTCCAGATCTTCTTCGTAATTGACCAAGATCAAATCCTCTCGAACGACGTCCACGTGTTTCATGTATTTGGTTTTGTCGTGAATCATCTGGAAGTAGCGGGAAGGTTCTGTTAAATATTCGGTCTTGGGTAAACACGGTCGTTGTGCCATTTTACCCCACAAGCAATTTAACATCACTTTGGCAAACGATCGCCTGCCTTCGTTTTTTTCGATGTGGTCTAAAGAGATGCCTTCTTGTACGTAGTATTTCTCTTTGAATTGTATTTGGTCTTCGGGAGTGTGACACCAGGAAGGATAGCCGCTGGCTTCTTGTTTCAGTTTCAAAAAGGCATCCACGTAGTCGGCGAAAATGCCTTTCTAAGTAGGGTCACCCTTGTGGTACTGTTGTGTCTTGGGAAAGTGGCAAATTTCGTACACTTCTAACAGTTGGTATCCCATGTCCAGAGCTTTGAACAATTCCACGCTGACCCAAGTTCCTGTCAAGGCACGTTCTTCCTGGCTGTGATGGCAAGGTTGGTCCTGGTTGCACGTTTCGGCACAAGTACGGCACAAGGGAAACATCAGTTTGCCTTGACAATGGTGAGGTAAGACAGGATGGTATAGGTTCGTGGGAGGCAAAACTTTACACTTGATCAAGCCTTCGTATTGTCGAATGTTTTTCAGGTCGATGTGTTCCGTGAACAATTGCGGGTGCCCTACAGGAAAGCGACAATATTTGCACACGTAGGGATACAGCGAACACACGTCCAAGTATTTGATTTCTTCTCCTTTCTCTTTGTCGGCCTGGTACAGCAAACAGGTGGCATTGGCCCTTCCTCCGTACAAACTATCCCTCGGGTTCAGCGGGTCCATGAACTGGTAACTTTCCACGAGGCGTTTAAACTCGGGATCGGTTTTCAAACGGTGATCGTACTCGTGTTCCCACATTTCCACCACTTGGTATCCTTGCTGTTCTAACTTTAGGCGTCGCTGACAAGTGTCCTGGTACAAGTCTTCCATGGTTCGTTGCAAAAACTGATTTTTAGTGTCACGGTCAGGGTAACAGACGGGACATCCGTGAAATAAGCAACCGTTAAACTCGTACACGATCTTGGGGTTTTCTAAGTCCCAGCCATCTACCGAATACGTTCCGATGGTCTTTTCGCCTCCTCCGTTGCGGGCATGCTGAATCCATTTGTCTTCCTTGTCGCACAAGTAATGTAACCAACGTAGGGCTTTGACCGAGTATTGACGCTTGACATAGTGGGTCGTTTGAGGACTGATGACAGCCACGGTGTTTTCAGGCATGAATCGTTGGCGGTACACTAAGGAACACGCTTTGGCAATGGTGCAAGCTTCTTTCAAAGGATCGACCCCTCCGTGTTCCATGAACAGTTCTCGAAATTTTCCACAGCAACGTCGTAAAATGTCCACGTCGGAACAACAATACTTTAACATTTCTTCCTGAGGCATGAGCCTGGTACCAAGCGTAGAAAGCTTCTCGTTGTTCGGTACGCATGTTGTCGGGGTCGTAATAGTGAGCCTCAGGTAAATGGGGTAGAACGGCGTGTTGATTGGCTTCCGTATTGAAAAAGTGTGGAAAGTACCCTTTAGCCATTTCTGTCATTCCAAACGTTTTAGGCATTCGACTCAAAGGCATGGCCAAGTAACTCATCGAATCTTTAAACTGTACTTGTCCCACTTGCATGAAAATGATTTTGGCTCCGTTCAAAGTCACTTTAGGACGCTCGGTGCCTCGTACCGCATAGTACCTCAAAAGAAACTGTCCATCGTATCCGGAGAAATTGTGAGCCATCACTGTGGCATGACGATGACAATCTCCGTAACGTTCGATGTCCTCTTGGCTCCACGTCTTGTCGATGGGGTCTAAGACCCATTGGGCAAAATCGGCTAACGTGTTTGGTCCCCGAAAGATTTTTTCACGTCCACCAGGAATCTTGCTGCAGTGAGGGCAATGACTGAAAATAGGTTCTTGAATGCACTTCTCGCACGCTCGATGAGCCACGCAGAAATTAGGGATGTGAATGCCAGTCTCTTGCATGCATTCGAAATCGAAAAAGATGAAATTGCCTTTCTTCTTGTGACCGTCCTCTTTCTCTGGTGGGGGTTGGTATTTTTGCACGTAACATTCGTGTTCCAAGTCCACGATGTGGTGACAAATGTGACATTTTTTCTTTCCTCGACATTTGTGTGCCTTGGCATTGTTGGTAAGTATGCCTTGTCCACACGTAGGGCACAATCTCAGGAGTTGACAAGCACATTTCTTCTGTGAACCTTGTGTTTTCAAATGTTGCTGGTAACAGGCAGGGCTGACAAACGTGCGCAGACAAGTCGAACAAGGCACTGGTTCTTCGCTCAGACAGGGTGGAGAGGCCAAACATCCTGGGCATTTCAATCCACAATGCTTGTGTTGCTCTCGATTGTTATAACCATAATCACATTTCTCACAATAATAACTGTATCCCAGGCATCCGGTGATAATGGTAATGGTATCGAAATGGTCATCGTGATAATAAAGGTGAATGTATTTTCCGTCCTTAAAATCCTGGCCTCGAAACAACAGAGGCCCGCGCATTTCTTGAGGGTGCACTTTCAAGGTGTAGCGTGGAGCTAGGGCATCTTGCAATTTTTGCATCTCAGGAATGCCACAGGGTGTGTCTTTGGACAGGCCAGCTTGTTGCAACAGGAGTTCTGCTTCGTTTCGTTGTTTGGTTCGGTTCGATTTTCGAATGTTCTCCCAGGTTCTTTTCCATTCTACAGTGTCGTTCTTGTTGGCATAGGTTCGTCCCACCACGATGGCACGGGCTAAGCACATCTGGTCTTGAGGGTTGTTAATTCGGACGAGACTTTTTCTGGTGTTGCGAAGGTCGTTCACCAGTAGGACCTTTTTGCGTCCTGTCCCTTGAGGAAGAGAGACGTGGGCCATTTTCAGTGTGGCTTTACCATCGGTGATGTCAAACTGATCATTAGATTGTTGTACGTGTTGAATCTTGTCCATGATTTTGGAAGGGGTTAGTTCTGCAGGTCTGTTAAACTCGATCAAAACAGGGGATTTCAAACCGTCGTGATCTATGGATAGTGTCAAGCGATCGTCTTCTTTCGATTGACATTGTCGCTTGAGTGCGGTGAACAAAGAATCCCACATCTCGGTGATGAACCCTTCTGCTTTCTCAAAGGGTACGTCGGCCTTGAAATCTTTAAACTTCACCGTGTAGGTGTAAGCCGTGGTTCTAAATTTTCTAGAGGAGCGCTTTTCCGTCTCTCGAATGGAATAGTACTTTTCAGGGTTGACTAATGGTGACGAACTTGGTTTAGAGGTTTCAAATTCTGGTTCACTCATGTCCTCTTCAAAATCACTGGCATGAATTTGTGCCAAGATTTCAACCCTGGTACGAGGCGATAGATCACGTTTCTGCCTCTTACTTTCTTCTTCTTCTTCTTTCTTCTCGAATGAATAGGATCGTTTCATCTTGAGTGCAAAACGTCAAATGACTCAAGTTTAAACACCATAGACTAATTTATAGTCATGGCAAACCATCGTATATAAAAAGGGTGTGTGTCTTGTCCTTTCACTATTCATTTCACTCTCAAACCGAGGAGAACGATGGAAGAGACTACCCAGATGGAACGTTTCGTCAGAGCTTTGCGAAGGGTCATTAGAAAATTCTCTTCAGACCAGCCGACGGACTACTCTCCTTCCTTTCGAGATAAGAGTCAGGATACTTGCTATATCTGTCAGAAGAAAGGGCATTGGTCTTCAGAGTGTCCAGACCTTCAAAAAAGAAAAAAAACAGGGGCTTAAAAAAGACAAAAGTCAAGATACCTGTTATTATTGTCAAGAAAAAGGACATTGGTCTCCAGATTGCCCAAAAAAGAAACAAGAGGAGTCAGAAGAAAAGAAGGATTCTTCAGAAGAAGAGAGGGATTCTTCGGAAGAAGAGAGGCATTCTTCGAAAGAAGAGAGGGATTCTTCAGAGGAAGAAGAGGAAGAAAGAAGACAATTCTATTTAAAAGAAGCAAAGAAACAGGAGAAGAGAAAAGAAGGGAAGAAAATGAGGAAAAAACGGTGAAGAAATTCAAAAAACAGAGAGACTAAACAAGGAGAAAGAAGAAGTCAATGAACTTTTAATTAAAGTGTTCTGTGGTGAATTGTGAATTGGATTGTAAAAAATGGATAAAAGAATACATGAATGATATAAGGTAAGTGTCTTTGAGTTTTGATTTTAAAATAAGAAGCACTCATACACAGACACGTACTATAAGGGTAAAATGGGTGGGGTTTATTTTTGAGTTATTGGCAAATTGAAATTGTATTTCTTTTCGAGAAATGTGGGTGGCCCTGAATAGGGCCTTTTTTCTTTATGGTGTAGGAGTGAGTTTAACCGATCAACTTTAACTGCCTTAAGCCTTTGCCACGGCCAAGGCCTACTTCTGATGATTGGGTTGAAATCACTAAGGGTGGTACGGTAGGCTTAGTCACAGGGTTGATGTGTTTAGCTCGGGAAGGTCGTATTCTCTTCGGTCGTAATAAAGAAGTCTGATACATTTGTTTCAGACTCCTTAACTCCGCTAAAATGTCCAACAGTACCGTGACCGTTTGATTTTCACCCTCTTGTTTCTTTGCTGCTACTTCTTCTTGCTGTTGTTGCTGTTGTTGCTGTTGTTTTTTTCTTACCTCTTCTTGTTGCTGTTGCTGTTGCTGTAGGAGAAAAGCTTGTTCCGCTTCCTTTTGTCGTTGCATAAATTTCTCTAATTCTTCTTTCTGTCTCTGTCTAAAATTCTCCACTTGCGGTAATGAAGAAGGTAACAAAGGTTCCGGAACAAATTCTTGCGAGGTCAGAAAATCCACAAAATCCCAATGTACCTCTTCTGAAAGTAAGTCCGGGTTCCCTTGGGCAGTCACCCCTGCTGGTGCACCCCAATGGATCGTTTTCTGAGTTTCCGTCATGTTGAATCACTGTCGCATAGATTGACTGCACACAAGCGCTAGCGAATCTATATAGACCAACTGACGTCACAGACTACTCTCTTCGGATTGGATGCGGGCTGACTGAATTTTGTAACGCGTGTTTGGATTGGTGAATGAACTCAATCCGTTTCAATCCTGCCTCTACCTATAAATAAGCGCAGTTCAGTGCATTGATTCACTTGTTCTCGTCGCTTCAAGATGTGGACCGATGTGCAATCTTCTACGCTTGTGTCTTCCATGATATTCCGGAGGGACATACCCATGTATGTCCGATCCAAGTGGACCGTTGTCCACAGGACAAACACCAGCCTGTGGATACGTAGGATCTACGTAGAAAGACAAGGATGCCTGAAAAGAGTGCTGATTTACGGACCAACAGTGAGACGTAGAGTAAGGACAAGAAGAAGACCAATGCGGTACCACTTATGTTAATGAATACATTAACATAAACCCAAAGGCCCTTTTCAGGGCCAGCCATATTTCTCGAAAAGAAATAGCCTTTCCATTGCCTACCCCTTTTTTTAAATTTAAATTTAAATTTAAATTTAAATTAAAAAAAATTTAAAAAAAAAAAATCCCAAAAGCCCAAACTCTATTCCCCATGTTAATTTCCCTTGTCCCTAGACAGACCCAAACTCTATGTTAAATTCCCATTGTCCCTAAAGTGACCCACGATTTCTCTCCATGTTAAATTTCCATTGTCCCTAATCTGACCCAGGGGTCTTTTTAATGCTAAGTCCCATTGTCCCTAATGTGCCCCACTTTACTACTAACATTTTGGGCTTGCCTGAGGAGTTGAGAGAAAGGATTTACCGAGAGCTGGTCAAAATACAAGTGAAACGTAAAGAACAATTGCATCCGTTACGTCACCAGATCTTTAATCACTGGTACCTGAATGGTATAAGAGGACTGATTCGTCAGAAATTTTTTCAGTGGTCAGACCTTGTTGAACATTTTCAGTTTGTGAATGATGATGAACTAGACGTTCGTAATTTTGGATACTTCGAGATTCACTTAATGCAACGTATTCAGGAAGACGAGTTAAAGGATTACCAACATTTGTTACATGGAATCTGCTTAGAGAAAGACGAAACATCTAGACAAACTCTGACGTTTCAGTTACAGTATGTAACATTTAAATTCCCTACTGGAGAACGAACATGTCTAGTTAGAAATTACCTTTATTGCTTCCGAAACAAAGACACTATAAAATCAAGTTGCCATGCCACGGATTATGTCACATATTATTGAACAGATTCCGTGGAAGGAACTCAATGACCATATTCAAACCGTGGATCATTACCATCGATTATTACAAGAACTGTATCCATTCAATTTGGGACGACAAGTGGTGTGTGTCTTAGTGACTTGTTTTCTGGGATTTCATTTACCAGCCGATTCCTTGTGGACTCTTTACGATCAGTACTTACCACCTCAATGGCCTTAAATGGTCACGAAAAACTCCTTTTGCTCAAATTCTTGCGGTTTCATCTGGATACTTCTCGACCTCTACGGGAAAAAAAGAATCGTCAACTTTTAGCTACCCAAGACGTGTATGACGATGTGTGTGTAGCTTATGACTTACACCCCCATTGGACAGATGTCCGTACCTGGAAAGAATGGGATTTTGAGGCTTGGACCCAAGAAGTGGCCCAGTATGCACGAGAGTTGTTCAAGGAAAAAAGTTACTTTTCAACCTGTGTTAGTGACGGTGCCACAAGAACCCGTCACCCAGGACGGGACTGTCGTGGACAGGCCTGAAAGACCCTTTCGGGAGGACACTTATGTGACCTTACCCCCTACTATATAACTGGTTAGAACATTACCCAAAACATGTTGTTGTACAGACGCTTGTGTTTATTCCACGTTAATGGTTATCATGTGCCTTTTATCCTTGTACTTAAGCCTTTGGCTTTTATGTATTTTTGTCTTTCGTATTCATATTTGAAAACATTCAATAAACGTGTTCTGAAAAAAGTATATAAACTCTTGTCTTGTTTGTTTTCGTGTCACAAGTGACATTTCTCACACAATGGCTACCTCTGCTGTCTCTGCTCCCTCTTCCTCTACTGTCAAAGTCATCGACGAACACTTAGATCGTGCCAGTTGGGAGGCTTTGTATCTTCGTCATCCCTTTAACATGCTCATTGCTGGACCTAGCGGTTCAGGCAAAACCGAATTCGTCAAACGTTTGATCGAACATAAACATCATTTGATCGATCGGCCACCTCAACGAATCGTGTGGTGTTACAAAGAGTGGCAATCGGCGTACAGCCTCTTGCGAGAAAGTCAAGGCGATTCCATCGTGTTTGTGGAAAGCATTCCTAAAGAAGACGACGGCATCGTCTCTGACTCCCGTCAAACCCATTTGGTCATTTTCGACGACATGTTAGGAGAAGACGAAGAAGAAATTAAACTGTGGTTTACGCGCAAAGGGCATCACCGTAATGCCAGTGTCGTTTACATCACCCAAAATTTGTTTCAACAAAGTAAAGCCCATCGCACCATCAGTCTCAATGCGCATTACGTGGTCTTGTTTAAAAGTCCTCGAGATAAATCGCAAGTGCAAGTCTTAGCCAAACAGTTAGGAACACCTTGGCTGACTCAGGCGTACGACGATGCCACTCAAACGCCACACGCCTATTTACTCGTCGATTTGAAACCTACAACCCCCGAGGATTTGCGAGTTCGTACCCACTTGTTTCACCACTGGTGCCAAGACGGAGGGCCTGTCCTGTACACGTCTCCGTCCTCGACTTAATTTCAGTCTACATAAGAAATCTATAAAAACCTCAGACCCTTTTCGTCTGTCTCACACACATTTTGAACATGACGTCCCTTCAGTCGCATCTTCCCGTCAAATTGATTCGTGCATTGTATGGCATCAGTCGAGAAAAAAATCCACAAATACGAGCTCGTGTCTTAGAAGCTAGTCTCAAAGAAGTCTTACGATGGTTCACGGTGACGGCACGTCAAATACTCCAAGGAATCATTCAGATTCCTCATCAAACCAAACGCTTTTTTGATCGAAACAAAGTCGCTTTGGTCCAACTGGCCGATCTCCGCATCGACACTCAAACCAAAAAACAAATCATTTTGAAACCTGGAGGGAGCGGTACTCTAGGAGGGGTCATCATTCGCTCTCTCTTAAGATGGGATCCTAATGCCCCCAAAGTTATCCCCAAGAAAAAAGTCCAACGAAGCCCCAAGAAGAAAAAGAAAAAGACCAGGTCCCCAAGGAGAAGAAGAACTTCTCCAGTGGCGGGACCCTCCTCTGACCAGACACCACCCCGGAAAAAGAAACAGAGAAAAAGTCCCCAGAAAAAGAAAAGCCCACAGAAGAAAACTAGTCGCAAGAGAAGTACTTCTTCTTCGGCCAGGACGCAACCTTACACTCGCAAACCACGACCTGCCACGGCAGTGAAACGGTCACCGGCAGCCTCACGTTCATCCACTTCTCCATTAATGACACCAAGAACTGAAGAGTACTTGGAGACGTTGATCACACCAAGAACTTCTCCGTTGATGACCCCAAAAAGAACTTCCCCAGTGGCAGGACCCTCCAATTTAGTGGCAGTGGCTGCTGCTCACAAAGTACCTTCTCCCAAAATCAAAGTCCATGAAAGATCGGGCATGTTACAAAGCTTACTGGATTTGTCCAAGCAAGAACTGGCTCGATTTAGTCCGTTGCGTACCCCTCCACGACGTGTCATGCCTGTCCTCAAACTGATACGACGTAAAGACAATCAGTGGCGACGCGTTCCAGTATAAAAAAGACCTGTGACCAAGTCGGGGGTATCAGTGATTTTTTTTGGTGCTCCTGAAGACTCAAAGATGTCACCCTCCAGAAAACTCCAAGGAAAGAAAAGAAAAGGACTACCACCACGTTTAGTCAAACATGGGGACATGTTATCTGTCCTGTCCAAAGCTTCTCCACCCCTACGAAAAAAACTCATTCAATCGGCCTCCAAAGAGGTCATCGATACCGTGTGCGAATGCTGTTTGAACGTTTTGAAAGGCACAATCCCTTTGTCCAAACACCAGAAACAATGCTTAAGCAAACATCGTCACGTTCTTCGCCAAATGGTTCAAAAGAAAATTCCCATTCGTCAAAAGAAGAAGATGTTGGTCCAACGTGGAGGCATTTTGCCTCTCTTGTTAGGTCCCATACTGAAAGGAGTCTTGGGAACCATGTTGGGAGGACTGGTGGGAGCAAGATAAAAAGGCCCTCTGAAGTCCCAACATCTCAGAATCGACTCCTGACAACCCCATGGAAGGACGAAAACTAGCTTTAGTGCCTTACAAACGATGGATGGAATACCATCGGTGGCAAGAACAACACACCCCGCATTTACCTCCCAATCCCAATTTGAGCGAGATGTCCCAGTTACAACACGAATTGCAGTCCTTGATGGATCGCCAAGATTTGTCCGAAACAGAACAATCGCAAAAGTACGGTCAACTCTTGCAACGATTGCAACTCTTTCACCAGAAAGCTTTAGACGAAACAGCTCTACCCACTCTGAAAGATTTTAAGACCTTGATGAAAAGTCCAGCACCATCACCAGTACCAGTACCAGTACCAGTGACCAAGACAGAAAAAGGAAAAGAAGAAGAAGAAGGGTTTCAAACTCCACCAGAAAAAGTACGCAAGTTAACAACACCACCTACCTCCAGAATTGGATGGATTAAAAAGATGATAGCCACCCCTTCTTCATCACAAGAGAAAAAGAAAGTGAAGACAGAAGTGAAGACAGAAGTGAAACAAGAACCGATATCCCCCGCTCAGACATCCTCCTCTTCAACACCTATTGCCGGTCGCACACGCAAAGCATTGCAATCCAAGAAAGTACCCCAAGAGAAAAAGAGTAGCATCCTCCAGGAGTGGGTGTCTTATTAACACACCAATCAACACAAAACAAATGGAAAAAGACTTAGCCAGCATTTACTACGATCCCTCCCATCCTGCAGGTTACGCAGGAGTTCAAAAATTGTATCGTGCTGCCAAAACCCGATTGAAAAGTCTCCGTTTACCTCAAGTGCAACGATGGTTACAAGAACAAGCTACCTACACTTTACACAAACCCATTCGACGCAAGTTTGCCAGACGTCGCACCCGAGTGGAAGGCATCGATCATCAATGGCAAGCCGATTTAGCCGATGTCTCTCATTTGGCCAGCTACAATCGTGGCTACAAATATTTGTTTTGTGTCATCGACGTCTTTTCCAAATTTGCCTGGGTCGTGCCCTTGACTTCCAAATCGAGCAGCGAGTTAGTGCGAGCCCTGCAACGGGTGTTGAAACAAAGTGGTCGTCACCCTATTCGATGGCAAACGGACAAAGGCACCGAATTTCTGAACCAAGCTTTCCAAAACGAATTAAAGAAAAGTGACATTCATTTTTTTACCACCGAGAATCCCGAAACCAAAGCCAGCATCGTGGAACGTTTTCAACGCACTTTGAAAGAACGCATGTGGAAATATTTTACGCATCACCACACTCTGAAGTACATCGACATCTTACCGCACCTGGTGCAAGCGTACAACCAATCTTACCATCGAAGCATCGGACGTGCCCCGCAAGACGTGACTCCCGACAACGAAGTGTTGGTGTTTGAGCGCCTGTTTGGTACGTCCCCGACGAGGGCTGTCCCCAAGAAAAGTGGAGAGTTGGCCGTAGGAGATTGGGTGCGCATTGGCAAAACCAAACGCACTTTCGACAAAGGTTACTTACCTAACTGGACGACCGAATTGTTTCGCGTCACTGGACGAGTGCATGGCCGTCATCCTACCGTCTATAAATTGGAAGACATGAACGGAGAAGTGCTCAAAGGAACGTTTTATTTGCCCGAGTTACAACGTGTCACCAAAAAAGAAGACGACGTGTACGACATCGAAAGCATTCTCGAACGCAGAACCCGTAAAGTGGGCAAACGACGTGTCAAAGAAGTCAAAGTACGTTGGAAAGGATATCCACCCAGTTTTGATTCTTGGATCGACGCTTCGCAAGTCATCGACTATAAAAAGAAGTGACCATCGTGCCCTTTCACACAGACGCAGCTACGTCGACCACTCCTCCTTCACCTAGTTCTTCTGTGCAAGATTTACAAAAACAACCCTTGTGGGTTTGGTGTGGAGAACGTGTGCCTAAAACGCAAATCGTCTTTTTCTGCCAAATCTTCGTGGTGTATTGTGTCATCGGGGCAGCCATTGCCAATTTGACTTTGCAACAAGGAGACAAACAATTGTGGACCATTTTATTGAGCAGTTGTATCGGTTACCTGCTTCCCAATCCCTCCCTGAAATTCTCCTCGAACTAGAACCACGGGAACCTTGTGTCCAGTGCCAGTGTCAGTCACCACTCCAATAACAACCAGAACCCCTTTTTGGGCGGAGACACGCCTCTGACGTCCAGTAATAACCCCTCGGACAGCCACAGAACTCTGGAATTATGAGTCACGAAAACCAATTTTACTTAACCTTACCCAGTGACAGTTCCATGGAGGTGTTTCCCCACAACACGTTGTGCTGTTACACGGCCAAATTACATCAGGCCATCCCCTTAGATCACGAAGCCCATTGGGAAGTGGCTTTGGTAGAAATGATTCACCCAACACAAATCAAAAACATCACTGAAACTCAAAACACTTTTGAGGTTGAAATTTTGGACCCAACATTGCAGCAACACATGACGGGCAGTCCTCAACGTAACTCACATCTTGTAAAGAGCCTATTACCCCGCATCAGCAGCATTGACCCTTCTCCTCCTCTTTTCGTTTATCACTTTAAAATTAGCCCAGGCCATTATTTTAGTGGTCAACATCTGGTGGAAGCCATCGCTAACAAATTCTATGCAACCTTTGACAAAGTTCTGACCAAAGTAGATAACCGTGTCACCATTGAGTACCACAAACAGTCTCACCGTCTTCTCATCAAATTTGAAAGTGAGGAAAGAAGTATACGTATTAAATTTTGCCCTGGATTGTATGACATTTTGGGTGGAGACCTCAATTTGGTCACGGATAAGCAGACCAAAAAGATTCACATCGCAGACATTGACAACGACATGCATTTTGCGAGGTATTTTCGTTTCCCGGTAGAACTGAACCAAGGACTGAATTTGATGTTCGTGTACTCCGATGTGGTGGAGTACAACGTGGTGGGACACACCTCCGTGCCGTTACTGCGTGTCATTCCTTTCAAAGTAAAATCTGCCATGGCCACTGACGAGGAAGGTGGAAACACTTATCACGTCCACCGCGAATTTGTCCATCCTCACTATTTGCCTGTCAGCAAGTCTTATTTGGACACGGTCAACATTGCTATAAAAGGAGATCTGGGACAAAATATTCCATTCACCAAAGGAAAAGTCACGGTGAAACTCCATTTTCGAAAACGGTTTTCTCACGACTCGTAAGTCATGTATCCAGTGTACCGAGGGGTTGCACGACAGCGAGGACACGGTTTAGGAGACATGTTAAAATCCGCCTTTCGTTCGGTGGCCCCAGTGTTGAAACCGATGGTGACACGCGGATTGCACGCCTTGAAAGATGCGGCACTGACGCAAGGCAAAGAATTTCTCCAAAATGTCATCATCGACAAACAAAACCCTAAAGAAGCCTTCATGAGGGCAGGCAAAAATGTCTTGCTGCAAACGGGCAAAGACCTTTTGGGCCGCCGAGACACACCTATAAATGCCCTGCACGCTACCGAATCAGGCATTCAGCATGGACAAGGCAGAAAGAGACGACGAAGAAAACACCTTTTCACCAGACTTCAAGCAAGAAAGATCAAGAAAAGAAGAACCGTTCGAGACTTAGACGTTTTCGATTATTGAGACACAGCAACAAAAAAAATGATGCACCGAGAGTCTTGTGCTTGTTCCAAGTCGGAACTGGACCTGTTTGCCATGCCACCCACGATGATGACGGTGAAAGAATCCCAATGGGTGGAATTTCACCCCGTCACCTCAATGGCCGATTCCGCTCCCATCGAGTTTGAAATCAAAGGAGAGCCCGAAGATTACATCGATCTGAATAGCAGTTACTTGTACCTGAAAGTCAAAGTTCTAGATAAGGATGGTAATGGAGTAGAAGACGAAGAGAATATAGCTCCCGTCAACAATTTCATGCATTCCTTGTTCAGCTCAGTGGACTTGTACTTGAACAACAAACTAGTCAGCAGCAGCATGGACATATACCATTACCGTACCTACCTGGAAAATCTTTTGACGTACGGAATAGATGCCAAGGATACTCATCTCAATGCCTGCGTGCTATGGGAACCTGACGAAGCGGGCAAGTTCAACTCAACAGATGGAAGCAATAGCGGCTTTGAGGAAAGAGAAAGCAAAATCTTAATAAGAACAGTTTAGAACTGATGGATCGTTTGCATTTGGACATGTGGTTGCAAGAGAAGTATTTGCTGAACGCAGTCAATGTCCGCTTGAGACTGAATCGCAGCAGTGCCGCTTTCAATTTGTTGGCTGATACTATTAAGACTGGCATTCCTAAAAGCAAAATCGAGGAGGCCAAACTCTACGTACGCCGTGTGGAAGTGTTACCTAAAGTGGGAAACGACATCAGTCAAACGTTGAGCAGAACGACCGCCAAGTATCCCATATGACGCGTGGAAGTGAAAACGTTCACCATTCCTGCTGGACAGCATTCCATGATCGAAGATCATCTATTCCAGGGACAGTTACCCAAACGTTTAATCCTTGGTATGGTCTCGAATTCAGCCTTCAACGGAGCCTTCAAAGAAAATCCTTTCAACTTTCATCACTTTGACGTGAAGAAAGTCGAAGTCAGTCGCGATGGCAAGACCTTGTGTACCCAACCCTTTGAGCCTGACTTTGGGAAGAAGAATTACTTGAGATCGTACTTGTCCCTGTACGAAGCCACCGGACAATTAGGAACCAACACCACTCACGGCATTACGTACGAGGATTACGCAGGAGGCTATGCTTTGTGGGCTTTCGATTTCACTCCAGACCAAGGCAGCGACGAGGGACATTTCCACCCTATAAAATCTGGCCAGATTCATGTGGAACTTCAGTTCGCAAATCCTCTGCCAGAGACAGTGAACGTCATCCTGTATGCAGAATTCGAAAATACCATAGAAATCAACAGTTTGAGAGAAGTCATTCTAGATTTTTAGAAGCCATGGAAGAATGTTATCCCTCTTTACCTAGTGGAGAAACTTTGGAGATGGAATGTGAGGAAACTGTGGAAGGAGAAGAATCTCAAGACAAAGACGAAGAAGATATCATGATGAAGTCGAGATGGCCAGAACAAGAAGCCCATTTAGTCTGCTGTTTTGCCAAACACTTGGTGGAAAAAATGACGGAATTGATCAAGAAAGAGTGTTATGGATGTCAAAACGATCATCCCAGTCAAATTCAACACGATAAATGCCTGATGTTGAGTCAAGAAGAAAAATTGGACGAGTATCTGGACGATGCTTGGAGTCTCATCTCGGACGAAGACGTGTTGCACCAGTGGTATAAAGACTTGCGTGAACATTCTTGTCCACCATTAACCACTCAAGAGATCGATCGTATCGAAGCTCTCCTGAATCAGAGTGAGGAGACGAAACGAAGAAACGGTTATTTGTCAGACATTTTCAAACAAAAAGTCAGGATCGAATTGATGACTTATTATTACCTGTGAAGAAGAAAAAAAAAACACACACACAAAACAATGGATACCTGGGAACTTTATTACCTTTTGAACCACAGTTCGTATACGGCTTCTTGGAATCCTGTCGTCTGTGCTAAAGATGAACTCCCTCATCGCAAACCTCAAGACCATCAAGTTTATGTCATCAACACGGACGACAGTCATCTCCCAGGAACCCACTGGCTAGCCGTCTACTTTCCTCAAGAAGGATGTGTGGAATATTCCGATTCGTATGGATTGCCCCCTTTGGAAGACGATATCATCGACTTTATGAGAAGAAATGCTCAAACCACCCGATTCAATAATGTGAAATTACAAGGCACAGATTCCTTGGTGTGTGGACAATATTGTGTGTATTTTCTGCATCATCGCAGCCTGGGCTATTCCTTAGAACATTTAGTGACTCATTTTGATCCTCGTTCTTCTTCTAGAAACGATGTGAAAGTAGACCGATGGTTTTGTGACCATTATGCTTATCTTTTGTCTCAAGCTAGGAAACGTAGTGTCCATCAATGGCCTAATGATTTCCAACAGTGGAAATCACAATTTCATGCACAACGTTGTCAGCCCTGTTTAAGGTAGACTGTAAATTGAAAAAAAAATGTTTGTCATTTGAAGAAAAAAATGTTTGATGTTATAATGTTGGATTATTGTTAAAATATGTTAGAGTTGTTGTTTGTTCGTGTTAAGTGATTTTTGAATAAAAAATGTTGTGTTTTGAAAAAAAAATGCCTTTGTCTTTTTTTGTTTGGCTATAAGAATGTTTGATTCATGCTCTTTGACTTCTTACTATCCCTCTCATGACACTCACTGAACGATGCGGCTCGAAAACCGTGTGGGGGATGTTTTCCTTCACGTCCGCGCTTTGACTTTAAGAACCGGGGTTGTTTCCAGTCTAACCATCCATTGTCGACTCATCCTCCTACGAAGATGTGCTCCAAACTAGCTAAGCTAAACGAAGCCTACGTGAATTTGCACAGGGTCAGACACAGTCTGATACCGAAGCCAGAAGAGATAGAGAATGTGAGAATGTTAAAAGTCACTGAAGACCTGATAGAAGAGCTCTTCAGAGAAGAAGTGAACAGGGAGAAAGAAGAATGGACAGAGAAGTACAGACTTCAGAGACAGCAGCAACAGCAGCAGCAACAACAACAACAACAACAACAGCAACAGCAACAACAACCTGAACCTGACAGAGGCTTTGTCGATTGTCGTATCGACACCAAAGAGTTCTTCTTCTCTTTCCGAAGAAGCAGACCTATCGCCAGAAAGTCTATCCTCAGAGGACATCGCATTCTTAGAACCTTAAAAAAGATTGCCATAGCAAACAAAAAAAACCCAAAAAAACCCAGCCCTTTTCAGGGCTACCCCAATACTCTAGAAAAGAAATAACCATCAATTTGCCGATGTGTTTAGGTAGAGTAGTGTGAATATAAACACTAACTCTTTTTTTAATAGTGTGAGTGTATGTAATTGTGTGTTTGTAACCGCTCACGTACGTTGGTGTGGATAATAGATTAAGATTTTTTTTTTTTTTTTTGGTGTTTGAGGTGTGGGGAGAGTAGATTTGGGGTTGGATTGGATTGCTTTGCGTATGTGGATGGTCTATTGCAGTGGTTAATAACAAAAATTTTTTAGAATAGGAATGGGTAGTATAAAAAAGTGAGTGAGTGTTTCTTTTAGGTCCGCGCGTTGTTTTTTGGTCATGATCTAGGTAAGATCAATTTTATGTTCTTTACGGGGGATGTTTTCCTTCACGTCCGCGCTTTCACTATAAATTGAAACTCGTTCGTCAGTCCAGCTACCCTTGTTGATTGATCAACACCAAAAATGAACACGAGACTGGCGAAACTGTTGGAACTTCATGTGCATCTGGAATATGCCAGGCGCATACTAAATGAACTGGCCGCGGAAGCCATTGTGGAAGAGGGAAGGATGAGAGAGGAGGAGGAAAGAAGAAATAAAGAAGAGGAGGAGAGAAGATACAAAGAAGAGGCGGAGAAAAGATACAAAGAAGAGGAGGAGGAGAGAAGAAACAAAGAAGAGGAGGAGGAAAAGGAGAGAAGAAGAAGAAATTTCAGAATCCCAGAAACCGAAAATTGGGATTCTGAAGCCACATATCCTGCCTCTGCTCTCTCCCCCAAAAAAGTAAAAAGTAACTGGGGAACAAGATGTGTATGTGGCGCCAGGCCTGGAAGGTGCCACCATTAACCAGGTGTCCATGAAGTTCCAAAAAAACAGCCCTTTTCAGGGCTACCCAATACTCAAGAAAAGAAATAACCATCAATTTGCCAATGTGTGTAGGTAGAGTAGTGTGAATATAAACACTAACTCTTTATTCATAGTGCGAGTGTATGTGTTTGTGTGTTTGTGTTTGTGTTTGTAACTGCTCACGTAAGTTTGTGTGAATAGTAGATTATGGGTTTCTTTATTGTTTCTTAGCGTATGTGGAGAGTATAGTTTGGGTTTTATTATATGAAATGAGAAAAGTGGGGGATGTTTTCCTTCACGTCCGCGCGTTGTTTGGTCATGATCTAGGTAAGATCAATTTTATGTTTTTAGGGGGGATGTTTTCCTTCACGTCAGCACTTTTCGTATAAGAACCCACAGTATTCGTCGTTCAAACCATTCTACAAAGAAGATGGCTTCGAACCAACTTGACAAAATGCAAAAATTACAAGACGTTTTAGACAATTTATGAATGATGGAGCAGATGTTAGTGAGACTCAATGAAGACCACTATTCCTATAGTCCCCATCGACTAAAGATGGAAATTAATAACTTAAGAAAAGTAAAGGACATAATAAGTGGTGTCATGAAAGAGATAAAGGAGGAGAAGGAGGATGAAGAGGAAAGGATAAGAATACGAAAATGGAATGAAAAAAATTGAAAAAGAAGAAGAAAATGAGAAGAGGAAGAAAGAAGAGGAGGAGAAAAAAAAGAAAGAAAAGAATAGAAAAAGTGTAGGAGAGAAAATAAGAAGTTGGTGGAGAAAAAGAAGAAATTAGAAGCAGAAGAAGAAGAAGAAGAAGAAGAAAAACCAAAGGCCCTTTTCAGGGCCACCCATATTTCTCGAAAAGAGAATGACTTTTCAATTGCCTACCCTTTTTTTAAATTTAAAAAAAAAAAATCCCATGTTCAATTCCCCTTGTCCCTAGATAGACCCACACTTTATTCCCCCATGTTCAATTCCCCTTGAGGCTAGAGTAGCCCAAGACTATTTCCCATGTTCAATTCCCCTTGAGGCTAAAGTGACCCACGATTTTTCTCCATGTTAAATTTCCCTTGAGGCTAAAGTCAGCCGGGGGGGGGGGGGGGGGGTCTGTAATGCTAATTCCCATTGAGGCTAAGGTGACCCTATTCACTACTCCTGCATTGAAATTGGAACCAGTCTTTCTTGCATCTAAATTGGAACCATTCTTTCTTGCATCTAAACTGGAACCAGTCTTTCTTGCATCTAAACTGGAACCAGCCTTTCTTGCATCTAAACTGGAACCAGTCTTATCTTGCATTTAAATTGGAACCAGTCTTACCTTGCATTTAAATTGGAACCAGTCTTTCTTGTATTTAAATTGGAACCAGTCTTTCTTGCATTTAAATTGGAACCAGTCTTTCTTGCATTTAAATTAGAACCAGTCTTTCTTGCATCTAAACTCTGACTAGCAGGGCATCATACATCAAGGATGTCACTTATTATTCTGATACTTGTGGAGGGCAAAAACGAAATGCCTCCGTTTATGAAATATTACAACATAACTTAGGTGGGCACCATACAGATTTATTTTAAAAATCCAGCTAAACATTTCAAACTCAAATATCTCAAAATGTTAAAAAGAGTAGCTAGCCCCACTTCACCATTCAACCCCTTGAGTTATTGTAAATTAAACCGAAGTCCTGCGAATCGAGTTCAACCCCTTGAGTTATTATAAATTAAAGCGAAGTACTGCGAATCGAATTCTGAATTATTGTACATCAGTTATTTTTTTTAATATGTCGTTGATATCATGTTTCCTGCGATCACGTCCTCCAAATCTTGATAACGTGAAAATCGATCTTATTGTTAAATGAGAATCAATGCATTACGTATGCAGAAAACACCGAAGCAGACATTATAAAATTTGTCAATATTTCGGACTCGTCTCAGACGATACGGTTGGAAAATTCATTACCCGGGATATTTTGAATTCATATATTATATACTATGAAGGAACACGCCAAGGCGAATGTCAAAATAATGTATAATATGTGTCCAATATATTTATCTTTGTCGCACAGTGCTTTGCCAGCAAACTAATGCATTATTACAACTGCGTACAATGAGCTGCAGTGCTTACAAACGTATGTGGTATTCGTTTGAATAGTGATCAGAAAGGTTGGAAAGGATGCAATTAACTGTTAATTCTTTTGTTGTTATGGTAGTGAGGGTGTTACAGAAGTATGCACAGTTTTGGTAGTGAGGGTGTTACAGAAGTATGCACATTTTTGGTAGCGAGGGTGTTACAGAAGTATGCACATTTTTGGTAGTGAGGGTGTTAAAGAAGTATTAACATTTTTGGTAGTGAGGGTGTTACAGAAGTATTAACATTTATGGTAGTGAGGGTGTTACAGAAGTATTAACATTTATGGTAGTGAGGGTGTTACAGAAGTATGCACATTTTTGGTAGTGAGGGTGTTACAGAAGTATGCACATTTTTGGTAGCGAGGGTGTTACAGAAGTATTAACATTTTTGGTAGTGAGGGTGTTACAGAAGTATGCACATTTTTGGTAGTGAGGGTGTTACAGAAGTATTAACATTTTTGGGAGTGAGGGTGTTACAGACGTATGCACATTTTTGGTAGTGAGGGTGTTACAGAAGTATTAACATTTTTGGGAGTGATGGTGTTATAAAAGTATTAACATTTTTGGGAGTGAGGGTGTTACAGAAGTGTTAACATTATGGTAGTGAGGGTGTTACAGAAGTATTAACATTTATGGTGGTGAGGGTGTTACAGAAGTATGCACATTTTTGGTAGTGAGGGTGTTACAGAAGTATTAACATTTATGGTAGTGAGGGTGATACAGAAGTATGCACATTTTTGGGAGTGAGGGTGTTACAGAAGTATTAACATTATGGTAGTGAGGGTGTTACAGAAGTATTAACATTTATGGTGGTGAGGGTGTTACAGAAGTATGCACATTTTTGGTAGTGAGGGTGTTACAGAAATATTAACATTTTTGGTAGTGAGGGTGTTACAGACGTATGCACATTTTTGGGAGTGAGGGTGTTACAGAAGTATTAACATTTTTGGGAGTGATGGTGTTATAGAAGTATTAACATTTTTGGGAGTGAGGGTGTAACAGAAGTATTAACATTTACGGTAGTAAGGGTGCTACAGAAGTATGCACATTTTTGGTAGTGAGGGTGTTTCAGAAGTATGCACATTTTTGGTAGTGAGGGTGTTTCAGAAGTATTAACATTTATGGTAGTGAGGGTGTTACAGAAGTATTAATATTTATGGTAGTGAGGGTGTTACAGAAGTATGCACATTTTTGGTAGTGAGGGTGTTACAGAAGTATGCACATTTTTGGTAGTGAGGGTGTTACAGAAGTATTAACATTTTTGGTAGTGAGGGTGTTACAGAAGTATTAACATTTTTGGGAGTGAGGGTGTTACAGAAGTTTGCACATTTTTGGTAGTGAGGGTGTTTCAGAAGTATGCACATTTTTGGTAGTGAGGGTGTTACAGAAGTATTAACATTTATGGTAGTGAGGGTGATACAGAAGTATGCACATTTTTGGGAGTGAGAGTGTTACAGAAGTATTAACATTATGGTAGTGAGGGTGTTACAGAAGTATTAACATTTATGGTAGTGAGGGTGTTACAGAAGTATGCACATTTTTGGTAGTGAGGGTGTTACAGAAATATTAACATTTTTGGTAGTGAGGGTGTTATAGACGTATGCACATTTTTGGGAGTGAGGGTGTTACAGAAGTATTAACATTTTTGGGAGTGATGGTGTTATAGAAGTATTAACATTTTTGGGAGTGAGGGTGTTACAGAAGTATTAACATTTATGGTAGTGAGGGTGTTACAGAAGTATTAACATTTATGGTAGTGAGGGTGTTACAGAAGCATGCACATTTTTGGTAGTGAGGGTGTTACAGAAGTATGCACATTTTTGGTAGTGAGGGTGTTACAGAAGTATTAACATTTTTGGTAGTGAGGGTGTTACAGAAGTATGCACATTTTTGGTAGTGAGGGTGTTACAGACGTATGCACATTTTTGGTAGTGAGGGTGTTACAGAAGTATGCACATTTTTGGTAGTGAGGGTGTTTCAGAAGTATGCACATTTTCGGTAGTGAGGGCGTTACAGAAGTATGCACATTTTTGGTAATGAGGGTGTTACAGAAGTATTACAATTTTTGGGAGTGAGGGTGTTACAGAACTATTAACATTTATGGTGGTGAGGGTGTTACAGAACTATTAACATTTATGGTAGTGAGGGTGTTACAGAAGTATTAACATTTTTGGGAGCGATTGTGTTACAAAAATATGAACATTTTGGGAGTGAGGGTGTTACAGAAGTCTGAACATTGTTGTAATCTTGTCGATATGGCAAGAAATATCATACTTTAAGCAATATGTTTTATAAATTGTTTTTCCATTGTATTTTTTCTGGAAATATTTTGTCTAACAAAACTTTCAATATTTTTCATGAAATATTATATTTGTGCAAAATGTTACATATATTGGGAATAAAGTATTTAATTTCAGTAACTTTTTTATATATAGACATAGGTATAATTTAAATAAAAATAATCTTTTAGATGTTACATGATCCGTCCTATTGAACGATTCACCAAAAGCTATTGCTTACTTTTATCAATTCCCGATACAATTATCGTAATCCCACTCATTTCTGTGGTTTGAGGAAATATAAGAGGATTGACTCTAACTTCATATTTGTCATTCCCTATTGTCTTTAGTACAAGCCATGTCTTCCTTTGTGAAACATTTCATACTGGAGGTAACAGAGATGCCAACACGTGTGACTTCATTTAAAAAAGGTATAAGAACAAATGCCAATTTTCCGCTGAAACTTCTACCATGTTGTTTATTTATTCAGGCTAAAATCTAATACACAGCTTTTAATTAACGTCGAAGGCGAAGTTCCCTTCCACGGAGTAACAATTATATATGTCAAGCATCTTTTGCAAAAGGATTGTTGTGTTTGCAAGCAGTGTTATGTCATCGACTAGGGCTGGATTTAATTACACACACACACACACGCATGCATACATACATACACACACACATACATACATACATACATACATACATACATACATACATACATACATACATACATACATTTATACATACAGGCATACATACATACACTGACACATACATACATACTGACACACATGCATGCATGCATACATACATACATACATACATACATATATACATACATACATACATACATACATACATACATACATAAACATATGTTACTAATTAACAAAACAACTCAGACAACTAATATTTCATTACAACTGTGAACTGATTGTCCATCACTGCCCAAAATATGAGAAAAAGAAGAAAAAATACAAACATTGTAGGTGTTTTCAAGATTTAATATAGACATTACTATGTCACCCCGTGTAGTGTTTAAGACTTTTTACAATAGAAAATATTGAATACATTTGATAATATAACAGTGTGTGTGTGTGTGTGTGTGTGTGTGTGTGTGTGTGTGTGTGATTTGGATCTGTAACGTAGCTTTTAACACTTTTCCAGTCATATCGCTACGATGGGTCACCAGCGTGGCAGTATGTTGCATGATGTCCCACCCAGCCACATTATCCCGACACCAGACCGACCATTCCTAACACTAACCTCTTAATGTTGAGCGCCAAGCGAGGCAGATCCAAGTATCATTTTTATAAATCTTTGGTATGACTTGGCAGTTGTTCGAACACGGGACCTCCCCCATCTGAGGCAGACGCTGTAACCACTTAGGCCACCGGAGCGGTCAATATATATTTTAGAAAGCTTACTTTTAAAAATGGCGAGTTTACACACTCATATGGATTCATCATTGGCGACTCGGTCTCGAAAGACCATGCGAATAGCGCCCTTGGGGTGTTGCCTGTCTCTGTTGGCAACGTCTGCTGTGGCTGTACAGGCCTATACGTGAGTGACAGTCCCTACTGCAGTTGGTGCAGACATACTGGGAAGTCTGCATTACTGTGGTTGCTGTTGCATTCTTCTTTCTCTTACGTTTCTCTGCCACCAACTGGCCTCTCCTTGCATCAGCAACTGATATGCCATTGTTTACCATCAGTCTCCAGGTGCCTCGGTCCTCAGCCAGCTCTTCCCAGCCATCGGGTGAAATGTTGCATGCCTTCATGTCCCTCTTGCACACATCTTTGAAACGGAGTGAGGGGCGTCCGACTCTTCTCATGCCAGTGGCCAGCTGTCCATATAAGATGTCCTTTGGCAGCCTTCCATCCTCCATGCGTCGGACGTGACCCAGCCATCGAAGGCGGCGTTTAATTAGCAGGGAGTACATGCTGGGGGTTCTTGCACGCTGCAGGATCTCGCTGTGTGGAACACGGTCTTGCCAGCTGATTTTCAGGATGCGTTTTAGGCACCGTATATGGAAGGAGTTGAGCCGGCGTTCTTGCCTCATGTAGATACTCCACGTCTCACTTCCATATAGAAGGGTGCTGAGAACGCAGGCCTGGTAGACTTGGACCTTGGTGTGCTCTGTCAGTGCGTTGTTTTCCCAAACCCTCTTTGTTAATCGAGCCATGATGGTGTTTGCCTTTCCAAGCCTTCTGTCCAGCTCCATATCAATCGAGAGAGTGTTGCTGATGGTTGACCCTAGGTAGGTAAAGTTGTTGACTGCTTCCAGGGTGACACCGTTGATTTTGATTGAAGGGGCAATGGTGGTATCTTGCACGCTGACATTTGTTTTTTCCAAGCTGATTGTGAGACCAAAGTGCGTGCAGGCAACAGCAAAATGGTCTCCCAGTCTCTGGAGGGCTTCCTCGGTGTGGGCCACAAGAGCTGCGTCATCTGCAAAAAGCATCTCCCTGATGAGCACAGCTCTCACTTTGGTCTTTGAGCGCAGTCGTGCCAGGTTGAACAGGCTCCCATCAGACCTGGTGTGTAGATATATGCCATCCGTGGACGTGTCGAAGGCGTAGGACAGGAGCAGGGAGAAGAAGATCCCAAAAAGTGTTGGTGCCAGCACGCAGCCCTGCTTCACACCACTGTTAATTGGGAAGGAAGTTGAGGATGATCCATCATACATGACTGTTCCCTTCATATCTGCATGGAAAGAGATTATCATGCTGAGGAGTTTTGGGGGGCAACCGATCTTACTCAGAAGTTCAAAAAGGCCCTTCCTGCTGACCAAGTCAAAGGCCTTGGTGAGGTCGATGAACATCATGTAGAGTGGTTGACCTTGCTCTCTGCTCTTCTCTTGGAGTTGTCGTAGGGAGAAGATCATGTCTGTCGTCGACCTGCCTGCTCTGAAGCCACACTGTGATTCCGGGTACACACGGTCTGCCAGCAACTGCAGCCTGTTGAGTATGATGCGGGCGTACACTTTACCAACAATACTCAAGAGCGAGATCCCTCTGTAATTATTACAGTCACTGCGGTCGCCCTTGTTTTTGTAAAGGGTCACAATTGTGGCATCACGCATGTCTTGGGGGACTACTCCTTCCTCCCAGCAGCGGCAAAGTAGCTCGTGCAGTGGTTTAATCAATGCTGGTTTTCCACGTTTGATAGCTTCGGGTGGGATGCTGTCACTACCTGGTGCTTTGTCGTTTGGAAGGCAGTCGATTGCTTTGCTGAGTTCCTCTAAGGTTGGCACTTTGTCGAGCTCTTCCATGGTGGGCAGATTCTTTATGCTGCTGAGGGCTGCATCAGTGACTGACGTTTCTCGGGAGTATAGTTCTGAGTAGTGCTCCACCCATCTGGCCATCTGTTGCCCACGGTCTGTGATCTTCTCTCCCGTCAGGGATTTCAGGGGAGCGACCCCTTTCACTGTAGGGCCTAGAGCCTTCTTGATGCCACTGTACATGCCTTGGATGTGTCCGGACTCGGCACTTCGCTGGATCCCTTCACACAGTTGTTGCCAGTACTCGTTCGCACACTGTCTAGCAATGCGTTGGGTGTTACTTCGGGCACTTCTGAGAGCAGCAAGCGTCCGTTCATTAGGGCATTTTTTGTAAGCTATGAAGGCTTTTCGTTTCTCCTCGATTTGTGGTTCCATCCTTGATAGGTGTGCATTGAACCAGTCCTGGCTGGGTCGTTCCTTCTTGCCAAACGTTGACATAGCTGTACTGTAGATGGCACCCTTCATGGCGTTCCACTTGGCTGTAGCGTCATACTCAGGCAGGTCCTGGAGAGCCTTGTTCAGGGCAGACACATACTCCTCCACCTTGGTAGGGACTGACATCTGTGCAGTGTTTATGCGAGGACATCCTTTTGGTTTTGTGCGGTGTAGCACATGTGGCTGTAATCGCACTCTGCTGCTCACAAGGGCATGGTCGGAGTCACAGTCTGCACTGTGGTAGGTTCTGGTGGAGAGGACGCTGTTAAGGGCAGAGCGCCTGGTGATGACCAAGTCGAGTTGGTGCCAGTGATGAGATCTGGGGTGTTTCCATGACACTTTGTGTTGTGGCTTACACTTGAAGAAGGTGTTTGTGATGCACAGGCCATGGTAGGTGCATAGCTCCAGCAGTCTCTGGCCGTTTTCGTTGGTCTTTCCAGTGCCATGATATCCGAGGCAGGTAGGCCAGGACTCGTGGTCCGCACCTACTCTGGCATTAAAGTCACCGAGGAGGAATAGTGGTTCATTTTTGGGGCATCCTTTGATCTGTTCGTCCAGCTGCCCATAGAACTGATCCTTCACATCTTCTGATGACGTGAGGGTTGGGGCGTAGACACTGATGATGTTGACAGGACCTGAAGTAGTGGTGAGGCGGATAGACAAGAGACGCTCAGTGCCCCCTGTTGGAGGTTCAACCGAGGCCAGGAGATTGTTTTTGATGGCAAAGCCCACTCCATGCTGACGGGGCTCCTCAGGTTCTCGACCCTTCCAGAAGAAGGTGTAGTTTTCCTCTCTAAGGGAGCCACTAGAGGCGAGCCTGGTTTCCTGGAGGGCAGCTATGCTGATATTTAGTCTGGTGAGTTCTCTATCGATGATGGCCGTCTTTCTGGTGTCGTCCACTTCTCTGAGGTCATCGGAGATGCCTGTACACATGGTGCGCACATTCCAGCTTGCAAATCGAAGAGCTGGAGTCTTCTTTATTGGTTTCTTGTTTCTTTTGTCTGGTGTGGAATTACCGTCTGCTTGTCATGCTGAACAACACACTGAGCTCCAGACACCCACTGGAGCAGGCAGACGATGGCGGGTCAACACCTTATTGACCGGGGGCTGCCCGGCTTGAGGCGGGCGATAGTTGGCCAGTGGGACACAATGATCCCTCCCACCGTCAAAGCTGACCCGTGGCGCCCCTTCCCTACGCCAATCGGGTGGGACTTATAACCCGTAAACTGTCAGCTTCCGTGTTGTTTCCTCACTCAGTAGCGAGACTGGAGTGTCCTCTCCAGGGCGCAAGCCTGGGCGTGGAATATGGAGATCCTGGGCTGCCCAGACGTCAGGATCCCCCTCTCGTCCTTGCTGGTGGGGTCCAAAGGAATGCTGAGCATGACATTTGGCACCAGTTTGGATGCAGGAGCTGCCGGAAGGAGGTCGTAGTCGACCCCCAGCCGCCTTAGGGGCTCCACTCCTGATTTTCTGTCTGGGTTTACTCCCGTAGCCTTTCCTTCTCCCAAAGATATCCACAAGGCAGTGGAGCCATAATCCAATGGATGGGACTTGGTTGGTTTTGAATCAGAGTTTCCTTCTCCTAGATGAACTGCCTGACAAGGCTAACGAGCTTCATCTGCCCGGGTTTGGGGTCAGAGTTTCCCTTCTCTTAGACTGGTTGCCTGCCAAGGCTAATGAGCCCAGTCTGCCCACCCAGTTATACCGCCGGGTACTCGGTCGCGCCACACAGCAGGCTCTGTTAAAACAGGGGGCACCGCGTGAAGGTGCTGCTGTGGACACAATAGTGTAGGAGAGGCCATATGCAAGTAACCTCCTGCCCCGCAGAGCGAGACAGTGGTCCTGCGGCGATCACTACACCTGGGAAGGAGAGGCTATGAGAGACGCTTCACTTTCCTTTGGCAAGCGGGACGTCAGGCCCAGGCCACGCACCCCCCAATTCAATTAACTCTATAATACTTGATATATATAGTCAGGACTAATTATGGATGATACATGTTCACGAAAATAAAAGGATATTAAATAATTTGTTTTATTAATAAGTGTATATACATCAGGGATCTAATAAATACAGCTGCAGTTCTCAACCTGTGAAAAACATTGTCTACATGCTAAACTAATAACTAATGGCTATTCATTTCACAGCTGATAACTAGGGTGGAAAGTATTATTGTATGTTAGTTTATATGGTAAGTTCACGCAGCTAGTCATATTTTGATATATAATAGTATTATATAATTGTATGTGGCCTATGGTTATGTCATATCTATATATACTCGACTGAGGCCTATATTTATATCCTATCTATATATACTTGTCTATGGCATATAGTTATGTCATATCTATATATACTCGTCTGAGGCCTATGGTAATGTCCTATCTATATATACTAGACTGAGGCCTATGGTTATGTCCTATCTATATATACTAGACTGAGGCCTATGGTTATGTCCTATCTATATATACTAGACTGAGGCCTATGGTTATGTCATATCTATATATACTCGTCTGAGGACTATGGGTTATGTCCTATCTATATATACTAGACTGAGGCCTATGGGTTATGTCCTATCTATATATACTAGACTGAGGCCTATGGGTTATGTCATATCTATATATACTAGACTGAGGCCTATGGGTTATGTCATATCTATATATACTAGACTGAGGCCTATGGTTATGTCATATCTAAATATACTTGTCTGAGGACTATGGTTATGTCATATCTAAATATACTTGTCTGAGGACTATGGTTATGTCATATCTAAATATACTTCATGATCTAATAACTACCTATCTGAAGATTTCATTATTTGTGAATCTGGTAACGATAGTGATATTTATACACTTCAAAATTTGGATACATCCTAAATTATCACACCAAAGGAATTTTGTTTCATCTTAGTTTTGGTCTTGTGATAAATATCCTCAACATTATGCAACAAATGACAATTTAATGTAAGTTTCCCTCTTCTGAGTATATGTGTTGGTTTTATGGGTGATGAGAATGAACACTGGCTTATGTATCATTTCAATCTAAACACGTAGAGGTTTCTTCGATCCCTTTTTGTAGAAATAGTCGTCACAAGGAACTTGTCATGACTGTTGTTGAAACAAATGGCATACACATCATAAGGAATGTCATTAGTGATGATACTCATAGGCGTACCGTCTGGTGTCAGCTGGTGGATGTTCTGAGACTCATGTCCCACCAAATACACGTGATCATCCCTGTCAGTGGCAACACCGACAGGATACAAGAGTCTGTCAGGTCGGTACTGATACATCATCCTACCATCCATATTAAAACAATACAGGGAATGGGCATTCATTACAGTGACGTACACACGTGTACATGATGAATTGAGAGCGACATACGTCATTGAAGGGTCACACTGACAATCAAACTGATGACATGTCTCCTCCACTCCTGTACTGTTGATCAGACTCCAGTAGTGTTTGCCTTTATCATTACAGTTACCAGATACAACTATTTCCCTTTTCCCTTTAGGTGCAATACCCTGACATTTATATCTGGTTTGAACTTTCCAGGTTAGTTTTATGAACCCATTTGTTACAGACAGGAACTGGAGTGTTTTAGTCTGTGTTAAAGACACGACCACCTCCTTATCATCCACTACACAAATGTCCCGTGGTGAGTCTGGCAATGTTAAGCTGGCGATGTATTGGTATGAGGAGTTCAGCAAAAGAACTTTCCTGCTAATGAAGTCAGTTAGCATCACTTGATCCCCTTGTAAATATGTAACCCCTGTGTGCCCGTCACCATTTCCATCAGGTCTGTTTATCTCCACACCTTCCATCAGCTCAACATGACATTCCTTCAGCGACTGTTCTCCTCTTGACATGGCAAAACATTCACGTTCCTTTCTGCATATTACTCTCCCAATATCTGGCGTTTTCGATAAGAGGAACTGGATTTGTGGGTCAATTTCGAGTTCTAATGTGACAGTCTCCATCTCATCAAACTTCTCTTTAACCTGTTCATTGTAAGACTTCATCTGCATTATCATTCTGTCAGCTACAATAAAGATCTGGAAAGAGGTATATACGTGTAAACGAAAAAATCCCTTAAATACTGTCTTAACTTTCGTTCTTCCGACATGTTTTAATATTTTAATTCACTTGATTGTATATAATCAGAATGAAATATATTGCATCTATATCACAAACGGAATAAATAACTTTATATATACAAATACACAGACGTTGTTTTCATACAATTCTACTTTATTGTATATGTGTGTAAAGACACTAAATGCCGTCCCATTATATTTCCGCGCTTTGTTAATTGATTCAAGATATATTCCCCACTTATACTTAAATTTTATTTTATAATTATCCGTGAAGAAAATACTCATATAATCTAGACAATATGCCACACAGCCACATAACCTCCCCCACAACCAAATGCCTGTAATATATATATATATATATATATATATATATATATATATATATATATATATATATATATATATATATATATATATATATATATATATTGCCTTTTATTTAAATTTCTTATTTCAATATATGTTATTGATAATTTAACATTGTACGCTGGCTTTGACCTTGTCCAAAATCAAGTTCATTTTCTGACTGACATGAATTATTCAGTTTGATTAGTAGTAAACATGTTTGTTCCAATCTGATTTTAGAACGTTGGAAATTCCCCATGAATCGCCGGGTCTACCTGTTGTTTACTAAACATTTTATAATTTGAATATTAGACTTTTAATTAGAATTAAGATTTTATTTTGGGAACATTAAGAGCGTTCTAGAAGTATTTTTTTCATTAGATAATGGTTTGTTTTTCTAAAATGCTAATTGTGACCTGAAGACACGTAGTGGACTGTATGATCTTGTCGCTGGAAAAATGATTTATTCATGCTGTAAGACCTTAACAGAATCATGTTTTTTTTCCATTGCTGTGTAATTAAGTTCATTTGGAACTTTATTTATACAGCTTTATTAAATTCAAGCGATTCTTCCCTGGAAATACAACGTGGTCTTCAAAGATAACATTATTGGAAATAGAGACTTGAATTGAAGTGAAAATTCAAGAAAGATTTATTGCTTTGATTGTATTATTGTGATACAACTAAAGAGTGTTGGGACACTACCATTACACGGGCCACCATAAACACATCAACACCTTCAGCGTTGGATTTAGTTTTGGATTTCCACTGAAGATTACTCATAACTTAATTCATTATGACCTGTGTCTGAAATTCTAGGATTATTTGGGATTTAATACGCAATGTATTAAATTCCTTATTTTTATATTTTTGCTTTGTATTTTAAGGAAATAAATTATATGTTGAATATTTCGAAGCTTGTCTTTCTCACTCTGTTATATTGCCACATTTTAGACCATATCATTGTAATATACATACATCCATACATACAACTATAGACTTAACACTGAATCCATCTGATGCAAATATGTAGTATTACAGGTACATGATTTTGTGTCATACACACGAGCGTAAAAATGAAGTTTTGCTGACGTTGATGTAACATTCAAGCAGAAAGAGAAAAACATATGTTGAAAATTACCTTACGATGAGAGAGAGAGAGACAGACAGACAGACAGACAGACAGAGAGCGTAGAAAGTTAGATTGACACCAAAATAAAAACGTTAAATTACGTTTTGAATCAGTTTAGCTTTTGAAGAACATTTGATAAAAGGTCTTTCGTAATAGAAATACACAGAATCCAAAATGTGTATTAGAGATACCTTGCGTAATGATACAAATGTAAACAGGTAAAATCTAAAAGTCCACTCTTATCCACAGAGAGAGAGAGAGAGAGAGAGAGAGAGAGAGAGAGAGAGAGGATTGAACATAATATATTTACCACTCAGAAAAATAATGAGAATAAGAATGGTTTTTTTTTTTTTTTTTTTTTAAAGTCAACTTTTAAACAGCGGCGTTTTTGCCTCGGAACTGCACAAATGAAAAACGGTCCATGTATATAGGTCGAGTAATGCGAAAGGCCCTATTTGCAAGACACCTTAATTTTAACCACTGCTTGCTTTGGCCCGAGTAGTGACATTCTATAGGTTTTGCCTTTTACTAGTGATATAGGTAACAGCGTCTATCCCGCTTGATTTTTTGCTGATTTCAGAAAGCATGTCACATGATTTTTGCAAAACGTGGATTATTAAGATCGTTAGGATTAATAAATCAACGAAAGTGAAAAAGCCAAAGAAACAGAAATTATCACAGAGGAAATGACACAAGGGCAGTAACCGGCAAAATCGCCTATGCCAATAGACAAGTCTTTGAAATTGTAACACAACAAATTATGTTAATTGTCTATTTTTTATTTTTACTGGACGTTTTTGTATGTAAATCCGCAACCCCACGCACGGTTTCTTATTTGTGTTCGGAGTTGTCAGTAAATTTCCGTTTCCGCCAACACTTCCTCGAACTCATCCGCGCTAAATATTTTATACTCGATAGCCACTGAATATATTTTACAATTCCCGTTGAAACTACCTTATGCTACCGGAAGCAGTTCTGAATAAGCATATTCATGCACGTAACCGTATCGAAATTGATTTGCAAGCACCGCTAGGGACACAAAAAATCAATATTATATACTCTAAGTATTTCACAGGGCGGTGGGGGGGGGGTAGTGTATAAAAATTCTAAAATCGAAAATATGAAGAACAGAATTGCATTGCGAGTTGTTTGCACATTCTATTTGTGTAGGTATTTAATCAACCTGGGTGTTTTGCTTTAGTATGGTGTTTAACGGCACAGATACAAAAGTAAGCAATTTAATGCCGATGCATTTGATGTTAAAGCCGTGTAAAAATACAACGTAAGAGAATTTGCATGAAATACGTTTGCACAGTGAGCTGTTCGTGTACTCAGCTGACTGGGGAAGAGTTAACATATGTCGTCGATACCCAATAAGTGGACCACCTCGTGTTATGTCTACATTTGTTCAGAAGCTTTTCATGATATTAGGATTCACTGCATCTATACCTAATTTATTTACAGACACAATTTTGTCCCACCATGGATGCGTGTCCCAATTCTATTTCCCGTGTCGGTATTCTACCCTTATATTTCACACAACCTTTCTTCGTTGTAGTTTTAAAAGTTAATGTCGTATGGGTTAAAAATAGACTATGAAGACTATATATAGACTATGTTTTCGTTCGTCAAGTTGTTAACGCAGTAACTCACCTGGAAATGTAACACGACTTGCTATCACGATTCATAAAATTTGCACGAGCGATACCGCTTTTATTACCGTATGACAGCCATAAAAATAAACATAAATCAACAGAGAGTGCGATGAACCGATGCGTCACCTGTGTTTAATGACGTAACTTTTTGAGAATAATAATCCGGGTTAGCAGTCTCTATCGAAAACAACTTAAATAAGTAACTGATGAGAAGCATTTATGAAAACTAGGTGGGTGTGTTTGTGATTTTTTATTTTTAACGTAGCTTTTAACAATTTTGCAGTCATATCGTTACGATGTCTACTGTGTGGCAGTTTATAATAATGTCTAGCACGGGGGCATTATGCCGCAGACATGTGGCATGATGTCCCTCCCAGTCACACTATCCTGACACCGGGCCGACCGGTCCTAACACTAACATCTCAATGCTGAGCGCCAAGCGAGTCAGCTGTTAGTACACTTCTTGTAAATCTTTGGTATGACCCGGCCGGGAATCGAATCCATGACCTCCCACATCCGAGGGATGGACGGGTAAAGAAATTTTGCCGAGTAGATAATTTCCCATTATGATCGAATTTTGTTATGGGATCCGTGTTCCCCACTCTCTTTTTGTCCGTTTCCACGTCCATTATCTTGCCCCCTCCCCCATGTTTGGCAATCATGAAACAAAACTTATATTTGTTTTGTTTGTATTTTCTTACTGCGGGGTAGGGGACCCAACTTGGGAAAATTATATTTTAATCATGAAGCCTACTCTAATTTCCAGGATGTGCAATACCCACAGAGTCCGGGTGGCTGGTCCTGGTACCCGTCCATCAACAATCCAGATAACTCTTATATATGAGAAGAGCCAATTATCGGGGCTCGAAAATGACTTTTCCTGTTCCTCTGTGTCTTCTCCGGTCTTACCACAATTGCAGGAAATTCGTACAGTGTGGGACTTTGCATTTTAAAGATTAAAGTCCAAAACTGTTTTTTTTTGTGAAATTTTTGCGTTATAAAATCTGCTGTTCTTCATGATAACGCGTCACTTTTGATATTCTTGAGCTATGAGGTTGTCATGCATAAATTATAGGCATACATGAGTTTTCCATGGATTTCATATATGATTCAATACATATATTAAAGATCGGTAAAAAACCCGGAACCAGTCTTAAAATATATTTAGAACGTTTCTTAGTACCGATATAATACATTTACCTTAACCTACAAGTGATATACTGAAGTTTTGTATTGAACCTTTCATTGCCGCACAGCTTGATCCGGGTATTGTTTGGGATGAAAAGAAGTATAAGTTCAGCACACGTCCTTGTGATTATGGTATCTCCTACCAAGACAATAATGAAAAAAAGACGCGAATGTTGTTTGTTTTTTTATATATATAAAATAAATAAACCGTTAACATTGTATCACAGTCATCGTCATAAATACATTTGTAACTTATTTTTTTTTCTAAAAACAAAAGCTGCAGCTTCTCAAACTTCACGCCCACTCGTCAGTTAATTTCCTAAAGACGTAATTTTATGCAGGTATTAACGGTTTCTACATAGCCACAAGTCTATCAAAGTAATACTCATTGTCTACTACATCTAGTAAACAAATCCGAACATTCTCTATGAGTCATTACAAAGTTTATTCACCTCTCCTTCTGAAAAGATAACATTTGTTATTAAGCAAAATATTTACATCCTAAACGAACATACCTGCGTATCGCTACCATGTTTCATGACTGTCTCCAAGGTTACATGTGCGTTTCGTACTGCATTAAACAAGGCCTGACATTCGTGATTTTGTTCTTGTTTTCGAATTGTTTCTTGCTTGCACAGTTGACGTCCTTCCGACTTGACATTGCGTTCTAAATCATCGAGAAGGTCATTTATTCTTTTCCTGATCTCCTTTATCTTGTTGGTCATTTCTTGTACTTGCGATTCAAGACTTTCGATATTCGAATCGTTATTTTTCTCAATGTTCATCAGGTGTTTTTCAAGTTTCTTCATCTCTTCAACGATGTGCAGAGGTTTAACATCCTTCAAAAGATTGTTAGCATCTTTCCCCATGTCCAAAACTTGGGAACAGTTTCTGTGATGAACGATACAACAACTTCCACAACAAGCAATCTTATGGTCCTTGCAATAAAACTTCAAATCTTCTTCCTCGTGTTCTTCACACCGAAAACCCTTGTCAAACCTGATGAAGTTTTTTGGATTATTTGTCAGTTCATCTATTGATACGATGGAGTGGTCCTTTGATATCTTTTGTTTTTGATGAAATTTTATACAAGATGCACACATTGCCTCCTCACACACAACACAAAATCCGCTAGCTGCAGCGGAAACGCTATCAGACAAACAACAGTCGCAAGGTCTATCCACTTCTTCTCCCTCATTGCCTCCTATAGATTGTAAAATTGAATTGATCGGAAAGTGTGCAGCCCATATGTTTGATGTTTTACCTTTTCTCGGAACGACAACAATGGTTCTGCATATTGGACATTCAAACTGTTTCAATTCATTGACTTTAGCGGCTCTGGATAAAATATAATCCTCCAGGCAACTTTGGCAAAACGAGTGTTGGCACGTCAACTGTCTGGGTATTTTAAATCTACACAGGCAAATTGGACAACGGGGTTTCTCTGCGTGCTGAATATATGCTGGGTTCGCAGCAGCCATTTCTATCGAACTGTTCAATTCCTTTTAAAGAAATAAAATGGAAACCTTGGACGTTTTCGACGAAAGGTCATGTAGATTCGTCCTGTATTACGTTAAATCATTCCCACATTTCAGTGCCCTGTCTTATCCACTCCAACAGGCACAGCAAAACAAATAGAATTGCGACACATATCCAGGTCATGCTATCTTGCGTCCTTGTTTAAACTCAACAGGTATCCAACTTAAAACTGCAAACACCCCTTTGTATATGTGGGCAGCCATAAATTATGAAAAATAGGAGATATTGAAATTATGCTGACGCTAATGACTTTATAACATGAAATAATGGCGCAATGTATGTAGTTCATTAATAATAATAATAATAATGAATAATCTACATTCAACAATTCACTAGGTTTAAAGTCATAAATATACTGTCTCCTATATCTGGTTGATTTAATGACGGACATATGCAGCAATACGTTGCAGATAAGACTGTATATAAGCAAAGCATCGTATCTATCTATTAATGTGTAGTTATGTCTGCAAACAAGCATCAACTTTTGTGTGTGTACGTGTATGCGTGTTTTGAAAGAGACAGAGACAAAGAGACAGACAGGTAGAGAGAGAAAAAATATAGTGAAGTCACCCACATGACATACCGTATAAATACAATTGAACTTAGAATTTCAATTTTAGTATTAAATCACAATTTGTTTTATTCTCTTCAACATATCTTTATATTGTTAAGTTCTCGCTTTTTTCAATCCGTCCTATATAAAAATATAATTAATACATTTAGGGGTAACTGTGTTATATAGGTCTTCTACAGATATTTTTTGGACAAGGAGTTTCAGAATACAACAGATTTAATCAACGAATGGGTAGTTGTTATCTATCACTGTGTGTTTGTCTGTCTCTTCTCTCTCTCTCTCATCAGAAACTCGTGCATCGGGCTTCCTAATTTATCAGAACCACACGTATATCACACATGTTGGAATAGATTACATTAACCAAGCGTATTCAGTCGTGGATCCCTATCTAAACGACAATTATGTGTCAGATACATGATTTTACGGTAATTCTGCCTTTTATTATATCTACAATAACATGAATGTTATACTTACTCTCTGTCTTCTTTGAAAAATAGGACATAAAAAGTATTTCAAGTTGTGTTTAAAATTTACCTCCTATAATTATTATTATTATCATTAGTAGTAGTAGTAGTAGTAGTAGTAGTTCCTATTATTATCTTTGTCTACTCGACAGTAGAATTTTCTTTTACAAACTTAACATTTTTAGCCATTTATATTGTAGAAATTGTATGTTGCATTTTTAATATTATAAGAGAATGTATTTATATAACAAAATTTCAGGAAAATGTCTAATATTCAACCTTTTAGATTAGTTTGAAAAACGAAAAGATTGATGGATGAAATTGAAACAATGCATGACGAAAGTGAATCGAAAAATTAAAACATGTACACCGTTTTACACCTATTGGTTTTGGCAACCTTTACGACACAAGGTGACTATATTTTTATAACATTTTCCACCTATTGGTTTTGGCAACCTTTACTACATTAGGTGACTATATACTTTTATAAAATTTTACACCTGTTGGTTTAGGCAACGTTTACTACACAAGGTGGCTATATTTTTATAACATTTTACACCTATTGGTTTTGGCAACGTTTACTACACAAGGTGGCTATATTTGTTTATAACATTTTACACATGTTGATGTTGGCAACGTTTACTACACAAGGTGGCTATATTTTTTATAACATGTTTAGTACATAGTCCGACAGAAAATAAAGCAGGAAAACTTCAAAACTATTGCCGTCACGTGCAAATGTATTTGTGTCCAGAAGACAATCGCTTCTAATACTATAAACTAGCAACTGGTACTGAAACAGAACTTGCCCTGAAAAGTCTGGACGTAAAAGACGAGTATGGTCTGTGACTTACTGAACGGTTACACCGAATATTTTAAGCGTATCGGATGTAAGCCTTAGTATTCGTGTTTCCTACCGTAGTACATCCATATACATCGCTCTGCAATTCTGTCAAAGGTTCAAATACACCCTCACCCTCTTTTAATACACTGGGGTTCTATATTCAAGGTTAGTTTCAATATTTTACATTTCCCATCACACTTTCTGTTCCGCTGAGATTAAGGAATGATACTTGTATAGTTAGTTATACGTCATCGTTAGAAGTTATATCATACGCCACTGTCCATTCATCTGAGATTTTGACAAATCGAATGACATATGTATGCATCATCACTAGAAGGTGCATCACATTCAACATTGGGGGACATCTTTAATGTTTAGATCACGGCTCAATAATTTATGTTTTACATCAGTTTCTCTTTTACTCTGTAACAGGGGTAGGTAACCTATCTTACACAGCGTGCCACCTTTTCCGGATTAAATACAAATTACGCGAGCGCGTGCCACAATTAAGACAGTAACACCGTTAAAACTGAGATTTGTGCCTGCCGTTTTCGTGCCACACAAAACCTCCTGACGTGCCACCCTGTGGCACGCGTGCCGTAGATTGCCGACCCCTGCTCCAAAATGTAAAGCCGTCTGAGATGTGTGTGTGTGTGTGTTTGTGTGTGTGTGTGTGTGTGTGTGTGTGTGTGATTTCAATTTTTAACGTAGCTTTAATAAAATTTCAGTCATATCGTTACGATGCCTGCATTGTGGCAGTTTAGAGTGATCCCACTCAGACATTATCCTGACACCAGGCCGACCAGTCCTAACACTAATCTCTTAATGCTGAGCGCCAAGCGAGGTAGCTGTTAGTACCATTTTTTAAAGTTTTTGGTATAACTCTGCCGGGCATCAAACCCACGACCTCCCGCATCCGAGGCGGATGTTCTAACCACTCGGCCACCCGGGTTAAATTTTGTATGCATACAGTTATCACTGGAAGGTGTGATGTAGGCATGGTTAACATGTCACTTATTCAGTTAGTTATTAGTTGGTACAGCGTGTAGTGATAGTAGGGATGGTATGTGTTTGAAGGAAGTGACCGTAATGCAGTGTTTCTCAAACGTTTTTGTCTTGCTGCTCACCGAAAAGATCTAAAACATTTCACGGCACACCTGAAAAGATTTAACAATTTTTGTGGATGAAGAACTTATTTTTTTTTTACATATATATTTAATTTTAAATTTAATGTGAAGGATGTGCCTGCTTTCGAGAGCAAATCAGATTGAAGCGAGGGTCCAAAGTCGACAAACAAGCGCGCATTTCATAATTAGAGCGATCGAGTTCTCCCGAGATCTCGCACAAGTCTCGCGTTACGAAAGGAACCAGTGAATGACAGACTGACAGAGACTGCGTTTTTATATATGTTACTTTTTTAACTTTTGCGACATTGATTTACCATTTAATTTTTCGATATGTTCAAGGTTTCAAAACGCTAGCAATTTTAAATATTTTTCAAAACTCCTACGGCACACCTGCAAATCTCTCGCAGCACACTAGTGTGCCGCGGCACACAGTTTCAGAATCACTGCCGTAATGGGTATCTAATCCTGATTACCTAAACATGACTCATTCTTGCCTTTACTTCCGAGACAGAATTAGTCATATTGTTATAATAGAAATGTTACAACTAGTTGGCATTTTACCCTACGTTCTTTATAAATATTAACTTTGTATTAAATGGAAATAACTTATGTTTTGAATTTTACAAACAAAATGTTGCTTTTCGCTCTTTTCAGCTAGTTAGTTAAGACCATACACTCCGTTCACAATATTAACTGAGTCGTAATTTGAATGAAGCAACTGTTTTGTTTCCAAATCATTTGAGAGTTTGTTTTGGTAGACTCTATGTTTAACCAAAAATAGAATCCAGATGTATACTCTGGAATTAAGAACGAGATTTGTAAAACTTTGACACATATTCCGTCCAGACTGGTTCAACACAGGTACTTAAAATTGTATGTCACGTGTTTCCTACAAGGATACAGCAAATACTGGAATACTTGTCACGTGATGTTGGCATCGGCGCCAAAGAATTTAGATACGAGTATTGTATTATAATAAATATAGAACTTTCCAACTGGCGTCAGCTTGTAATATCTCCTAGACTTCTCGATGGTAATTTCTTAAGGACCTTATTTTCCCCACCCCTACACCCCTTCACCCGCCCCCCCCCCCATTGATCCACCTTTAAACAACTGTGATACAGACAAACTGATGTGGAAGAGACATGCAGTCAAATGAAAATATGCCGGTAAGCTGATAATCGAAGCTCCTTATTTGCATTCAGCCATCGTCAATGCAATAATCATAACATTTGTTTTCCTAAAATATATACGGGCATTCCGATCCTAATGAGATCCAAATTAAATGGTTACAGCTCCACACAGATCATGTAATATTAATCTGTGTTTTAAGGTGCGTGTGTTTTCATATCTAATCTAATGATAGTTGTCCTGACATGAACATGTACCTTGCACTTAGATGATGTGAAGATAGATAACTTGCTCTCTTGCGATTAGACATTTGGGTAGTACAGGGTAGCAACGCAGATCGAGGAAGAAGAAGAGGAAGAATTAAAAATAGATTTAAAAACTATAAATTATTCAAGAATGGTTTCCAGATTAAATATAAAACTCAAATAATAAAATTTACTTACAAATAGGAGACATTTTTACAAGTTTAGATTGTGACATGTTTCTTTTTTCAGCATTAAAGAATTGTTTATAGCATTCAGAGGAAGGTGATTAAAACAACACAAGACAAGATCAAGACAAACAAAATAAATTGATCATAATTTACAGCGCTTGCTTGTTTGTTGTACATCATTTGAGATAGTGTTTTGTTAGACACAATTTATTCAAAATTAGAATCCAGAGAGTAACTCTGAGAAATTAGAGGAACTCTTTTGAACATTTCGACACATTTCATCCGGGCTTCTGCCATTAATCCAAAATGACAGGCATTGATAATGGAATTAAACAATGCCAAATAAAATGTCAAGTCATATTTGTATAGCTCAGATGGAATAGTTACGTCTTTTCTAAAATGAAATTTTACACTCTACTCAAGAACAATACATTTAAATTTGAATTTACTATCAATTAACATGTCTTTTCTTGTAAACATCCTCAACACCTAAACATGTAACATTTGCTAACTTTGGATGCTTCTCATTGTGTGAAACGTTGAATCAAATCAGTTATTGGATATCTCACATTTTATTCTCAGTCTGTAAATAGCATTACGTGTTCATGAGCTACTTGTTTAAAACGTTCAGTTATCTCTCCAGATCTTGTTCAGCTTAGGTGGTTTAAATTGTTTACGATGTCTTTCCTACAACTTTAGTTCGAGAATACTTTTCACTCAACACATTCATTGGCGACAAAGAATTTAGATATTTAAATTGTATGGCAGAAATAATTTTCGAACGTTTCTAATTAGTGTCAGATTTTACTATCTTCAAGAATTCACAATGGTAACTTTTTTAAAAACTTGTTCTACCCACCAAGCCCGACCCCAAACATTGATCCACATTGAAGCAACTCTGATAAAGACAAATAGATGTGGAAGAACTGTGCAATCAAGTTGATGAAAATGTAATGTTAAGTTCATTACCGTTCAGACTTTATATTTATATACAACTATCATGTTTACAATAATCACATTATTTTCCTTAAAGTATATACTGGCTTCTAAATCTTCTTAATAAGACCCCCAATGAATGCTTAGTAGTGTTGCACAACGCCTGTATCATGGAAACACAATTAATATAGATGTTGTGTATGTAGTACACATCAGCAGAATTATGACTATACGGTTGCAATAAAAGACATATTCAGAGAGGGTGGGGGGCAAAAGAAGGATTGACCCATGCAGTTGACATCTAAGATAAAATAATATATGTATTTAACGTGCTTGTACAAAGATCAATGTTCCTTGTGGGATTTTTAAAAAGAGGCATAGCCAAAAGAGACAATAGCATGTATGGCCCTATCGTATTTCAGCTTAGCGAACGTGGCACTCTTGTAATTTGAACCTTTTGAAGTCGTAATATATTTTTCCTGTAAATATTTGACATTGAGATTTCATTTACGACTAGAAGAGTAGTAATAAAACTTATATTGTAAATCTAGTTTTCGATAGTCTTACAAACAAAGCTGAGTAGCAGCAGAGAGGGCGAACAGACCATAGAATTCCGACAAACAAATAAAACAAACAAAAAAAAAATAAACACGTAGAAAGGTCCAGATTTTCACAAATAAACGTTTCCTTGAGATGATTTTATTTTTTGTTGAAACCAACCCCATCAATAAAACCCTATCGAAAAGGTGGCTGAAAAATAAAATATTCTACGTGTTTATTTATTTTTTTGTTTAATTGCTGGACGACCAACATTGGTAGGCGCCCTCTCTGCTGCTATTAATTTTAAAAATCAGAAACGCTAAAAGATTTTATCAAGACCCACACGATATCTTGTTCTTGGATCATGTAAATTTATTGTTATAAATCCATGCGGAGTAGCTTGCGCTCGTGAGAAGAAATTTCTGAATTTAATTATATCCATGTCACCACCACACCAAGTTTGATGAATATTTCGCAGCGTGTGTGTGTCTACACCATTAAACACAACTAAAATGTTGCAGTTGTCCCTGATTACTTTCGGAATTTGTGTATCTCGTTGAGTAACATAGATCACATCTGTATTTTTATGTCTACCTCGGGAAAATATTCTAGCTGGATTTGATTGTTTATCTAGCATCACATCGTCGTATACAACTAAATTATTGATAAATCTGTCTAAAACATCTGCGGACGGTGCTTCATCAATATCGGTTATAAACTCTATAACATCATTACCCTCGTCCAGTAATCGCGCGTTTTCACTGAAATCTTTAAGTACATCATAACATCGTTGATCATCAGCGGATGGTGCTACTAAATATAATTTATCCCATTTCAACCATCTCATTATCAAATTAAGTAATAACTGCGTCTTACCCGATCCAGATGGTCCTATGATAATCATTCTGATGGAGTTCGGTAGCGCAGGATGATGTTTAACTGGCTCTCGTCGCCGAGTTGCTGAGAAATCAATTATATCCATATATATTATATCATGAGTTTATATTGTTTACGCTGTAGAGTTAAAACTCCAACTGTTGATTTAGCTACAGTTATAACAAAAAATAAAAAAGTAGAGTATGGTGGAAAATGTTCTGTATGCGGTAGGAAGAAATTTTCGTTTTTACCTAATAAGCGCGGTGGTGATGTTGCTAATTTGATGTCAAAGTTTCCAGGTGCTCCATGGGCTAAATACAGCGGAGAAAAACATCTACCAGGATATAATTATTGCGGTCCTGGTACCAGACTTGATATCAGGCTCGATAATCAAGATCAACCAAAACCAGGCGAGGAGCCAATAAACGCTATTGATCGAGCTTGTCATGCTCATGATGTAGCTTATAAAAGTAAAAATCTACAAGATAGACATATTGCGGATGTGAAATTAATTCACGCGCTAGATTCCATAAAAAATAAAAATATCAAAGAAAAATTAGCTAATTGGTTAGTAAGATCCGCGATGAAAAGTAAATTAGCGCTTGGTGCTGGTAATATATAAATGGAATCGATTTATTATTCACCGAGAGGATACTGGAGAGGCAAAGCAGCAATTGGTAAACTTGCTGATGCAGCAGCGGTTAAACATTCTACTGCTAAAACGTGGTTATCTAAACAAGCACTATGGCAAATTTATCTACCACGTCCTAAACAAATTCAGTACGCGTATTTCGATATCAGTGTTCCCAATGAAGTTCATCAAGCTGATATTCTGTTTTTACCGCATGATACTGTGCGTAGAAAAACATACAAATACGCGTTAACCGTAGTTGATGTTGCAAGTAGATATAAAGAAGCAGAACCGTTATCGACGAAAACATCATCTGAAGTAGCCGATGCGTTTGAACGAATTTATCAACGAGGTGGTGGACCACGAGGTGGTCTACGATGGCCACAGCTACTACAGGTTGATCCTGGTAAGGAATTTCTTGGTCCAGTATCATCGTTGATGAAACAACATAGTACCAAAATACGACGAGGTCATACTGCAATTCATCGTGATCAAGCAATTGTTGAGCGATTTAATCGAACACTCGCTGAGCGGTTATTTGGATATCAATACGCGAAGGAATTTATTCAGGATAAAAGATCTCGCGAATGGGTTGCAAGATTACCAAGCGTGATAGCTGCATTAAATAATGAGATCACACAAACAACCAACATGAAACCCATTAATGCAATTACGAAAAAAAATATACCAACACAACGAAAAGATGCTGAAAAACAGAAAATATTGGGTGATGTCACAGTCAGATATTTATATGAGCCTGGTGAACTTGAAGGTGGTAAAGCGAGAGCGACTGATCCTATCTGGAGTGTTACCACACACAAAATATCCACCGTGACAAGATCGCCAGGTAGACCTGCAATCTACAGATTAGATTCGGCTGCTCCTCAACGCGGATTTGTACGTGAACAACTACAAATAATTCCAGAGGATACACAACTACCACCCCGATCACTTAACTAGCACCCAAGGCGCTGGCGCCTCTACGTCGATTACACTCGAGACAGGTCAACATGGTATTTTCTCGTGTATGACCGCGACTATTATCTTTTCTATCTACGGTAAATTGTCTTGAATCATTACTCGAATACCGCCACAGCATTATACAATTGCAACTTGCACAATGATTATTCTGCTGCTGTTTTAACTCAATAATAAATTCAACATCAAGATCAAAGTCGCGTTTATTTTTTTTATCAGATTGTTTATATCCGATTAATTTTTTTCTTATTATATCATCATCGATGATGTTAAATTTATCAACGATTTCAGGAATTATAATTCTACGTAATTGAGATATCTTTCTCACCCTTGATACCGCTAAATAAACTAAATTTGACCACGCGATGTGATCTTCTACAATCCAGACTCGTGTGTCAGAAATAGTTAATCCCTGAGACGAGTGGATCGTCATAGCGTATCCTAACACCCATGGAGATTTGTCAGCGTGTAGTGCATCTTCGACCACACTGATATCGACGGCGACAATATCATTTAATACGAGATTCTGTTTTTCAGTCTGTCCTGGAATATCAACATTAATATTCTGTTTTCGTGTATATGATGGTCTATAACACAACGGTACGGGTAATTCTAAATATTTTTCTTTATGTAGTTGAAATAACTGCTGTTGTAAATCGTCTCTGATTATTTTTCTGCTTGCTACGATCAAATCGTTGGGTCTCCATAGATTTAAAAAATCGCTCATTGAGGTCTCTGAGATCACTCCACGTAATATTTCACACTGAATTTTGTTTGATTGTAATCTGATTAATTTTTTTAATTCCTTCAAATTTGCATCAAGAGCTCTATGATCATCATCTATTTCTTCGTAATAATCAACGAAATTTTTTAACCAATCATGTGGAGATGGTCCAACAAAAGGCGGCGGTTGACCATGATCGCCACACATTATTATAGCGGTATTTTTCGTCAACAACCAATCAAGAAACGTTTTTAATGTATCTAATGACACCGTACATATCTCATCCCAAATAATTATTTTAGGTATATATTTTTCTCCCATTCGTTCAGGAGTCCATGTATCCCCGCGCCACCGAAAGAAACTATGATACGTGCACGATTGTACTTGCCGTTGTTTCATCTCGCGTGCAAGTCTATGTGTGGGTGTCAGCACGATCATATCTGAATTTCTAAAAACATTAATCGCTCGAGTCGTCTTGCCACATCCACCAGGTCCATTGAGATATACTGTCTTATATCTGGTTATTGGATCACTCAACGATGGCGCTTTCGACATTTCTGATATTTTATTACCCTCACGATAAAAATCTCTCATTGGAACATCTGCTGATTCTGTGTAATTGTGTAATATTTCTTTTTTTTATCCGCCACGAACCCCATCGTTCATCATTACTTGTAAATTTCATAACAGATTCTAAATATTTACTCGAAATATAAAACGAATCTGTTGCGACTCTGACTGCGGTCTCAGGAAATCTATTAATCATCGATAATAAATTTATAGAAACATAAGCCAACATGGAAGATCTTAGATGAGTATATTGTGGGGAGACGTCATTTATGTAACTAACGATCGTACCCAATTTTGTTCCGTCGGATAAATAAACACTTTCTCGATTTACAAATATATTTCTCGCTGTTGTATCAGCGATTATAAAATCATACTCGGCATCATCTAAAATTAATCGTGTGTGATGCCTTTTAAGATCATATGCACCACCTTGAGTAAATTTATCTATAATTTTTCTACCGAGATCTTTTGCGGTTTTATGTTTAATCTCGAGAATTTTAGGAGCTTCTTTGATAATATCATCTTCGGAAACATCAGGACATTTTTCCTTAAACTCGCTAATAACTTCATCGAGATTGATATAATCTGACATGGGCAACCAAACTTCGGTCTGTGCATGATATGATATAATTGCCTCATTGACCACCAACGATGTCAGTATCACACAATCTAGCATATATCGTAACAAAACTATAGGTCCCCAGCGCTTTTCACAAAAATGTCTGCCAAACCAAACATAACAAATCTCGTGAAGATTTTCGTTAAACTCGAATGATTCAACACAAGCAAATCCAGTCAGATCAAAATCAGGTAATGGTCCATTAATTGCCACTCGAGTCATCTCGTTTGTAGGGTGACCGAATCTTTTAAAGTACACAGAACAATCTCCGTATCCTAGAAAACTTCCCGGATAACATGCAACCATATCAACCGAAATAACGTCATCGTAATTATATTTGGTATTCCACAATCCACCGTGTCCGTATTCGACGCAACTTGCGCGTACGTCCTCGAGTAAATCAAATCGTGGTGGTTTCCATGAATTTCGTTCTCTGGCGAAATGCGCCGCAACAGATGGAACGGGAAAACAATTAGTTAGTAATTTGTCAGTATTTTCCGCGTGCTTGCACTCTAAAAACTTATCCGCGAGATTTTTCATCTCGTCATGGAGAGATTCTGTTCGATATATTTCACCATTTGGTCTAACAAACTGATCAAATTCACCTTCCTCATTACTTTTAAATAACCATACCGATACAGGATCGTTTTTACTTATTTCGTTGATAAAATCAAACATACTGTCTGCCCCCATATCTATGGGGTAAAATCTAACAGTTCGATCACGTGGAAATATTGTTACTGCGCTGGTCCATGCATGCGCGTTGTGATCAATAATATTTATTGAAGCTCCTTTTGATTTATATTTTGATTCGTACAGTATTTCTCCCGTTATTGTCGCTACAGTTATTGGAAATTTTAATATTTTTCCTAACTCAGCAACATCTTTTATTGTAGCACCTGTATCCTTAACTGAATCAGCCCACGAGTTTATTTTTTTACGTCTTAAATCAGTTAATCCGTTTCCACGCATCGCGTTTGTAAAGTGTTCTATTACTCGTTCGGCTACACAATTTAACCTTGAAAATTTCATGGGTGCCAGTTTATCAACGTTGGGTTTTTTATTTATCTCATAAATTCCATAAATAACCGCTGTTACAGGATACGCTCGCTCATAATACGGTTTGTCAATACCCGTCAAAAAACCCGGTCTGGAATTTTTACTTAATATGACAGTTTTATTATTACCAAGGACAGGATCATATTTGTCACGGATAATCCAACTACCTGTTTCTGTTAATACAATAAATTTTACTTTGAAGAAATATTTTTGATTGCCCTCATACTCAGCGATGTAGTTAATGATAGTTGCCGCTCGCTTGTCATTCATTGTGGCGTCCTTGACAGTGTTGCGTATAATCTTGAACGTTGACCATGTGTGAGATGCACTATCTGTGTAAAATTCCTTCTTGGCGTCGTGAATTTTCGAGATCAGACTTTTATTTTTCGGATCAACCAGATCTCGTACTGGCAAGTCAGAAGATAATCTGTCGAGGTTGAATTTATGCTTAACAGGCCTAGCTTGGGATAATTTCTCAAACTCGTTCGTATAATTAAAACAAATATTTAAATAAAAAATATTATATATACAATGTCTCAATGCAGATGGTTGATGATCGGTTCAGTAAATCGATGCAATAAATCCTGTAGAGGCGAATTTTGTTGGATGCACTTACAAAGTATACGACGAGGAAGTCTAGGACCAATACCGTGTCTGCGGTGTGGTGTTGGAGTGCGAGGAAAAACAAAATTATGTGGAAATTGTGGTGCAAAACGGTTCAGAGAGCTTAAAAGATATTATGACAAAAAAAAATAATAATGGTGAAAACGCTATAAAATCCGTGGAGGATTATATATCAAGATTTCAGACAAACAATGATTTAAACAAATAATATTATTATAATGGAGCAAAATAAATTTGTCCCACATCCCACAATAACAAATTACGAATCAGATCGTAATGGTGTCATCAGACACTGTATGCTTAAAAGACCGGTTGGTAATGTTTCTAATACTGGTTATCTAATGTTTACTGCTGGAGGGAAACATTATCTATGTCATAGATTTACGTACGAATGTTTCTTCGGAGTGATCAATGACGGCCATGTGATCGATCACATTGACGGGAACACTCAAAACAATAATGTATCCAATTTACAAGCTATCTCACACAGCGAGAATAATACACGTGGTAATACTGGAAGATGTAAGACAGTTTCCAGAAGGGCGGTAAATTCCACAAACATAGAAACCGGTGAAGAAATTACATTTCAGTCTATGAACGCAGCTGCGAAATACTTTAATATTAATCCGTGTTTGGTACAATTTATCGCAGAAAATATAACCAGATCTGCTTTCTCAAAAAAATATAAACAGAGAATCACCTTTCAGTATCAATAATTATCATCACCACATTAAATTAATTTTTTTAATTTATGTCACAGTATGTCCTCCATACACTACTGAATTTTTGATTATATAAGGGGGAGATTACTTTGTAATATATAGTTTTCTTCGTAGATTTTTGATTTTTTATGATCGTAATTGGTCAGTTTAACTAATTACGTCGTAATTAATTACTCGTAGAAGCATATTTATGGTTTTTAAATATTTCCCATCATACAATATTACAAGAAATCAGGGCAATTTTACAACCGCTGTTATTGATCCGCAGGTAGCTATATACAAACCGTTGTTAGTGTACAGGTGCATTTCACAATCCGTTATTGATTTCTCAGGTATTTGCAGTCTGCATAATACAGATATATTCAGAAACCGCTGTTATAATTCAGAAACCGTTGTTTTAATGCAGGGTAGTTATTTAAATGTAGAAATTATTATTATTATTCAGAAACCGCTATTTCAGTGTAAATATATTTGAAATTAGTTCCTTAGTTATATATTAACTTCCGAAACATATGTTTCTAACAAGATTTGATAGGTCAATCAGTATCGTATTGGACTATGACGCTCGCGGTCCAGGATCGAATCCCATGACTGACAATTGGTAGGGTGGTTACGCATATTAGCGATTTTTATAATTAATTGGGGCACCGCCATCCCCCCTCCGCGAGAACACCATCCTATCATGTCAAACGTGGTAGATACATGTTTTTGTATTTCCCACGGGTTGATTATTGTGGGTGGGTGTTCTCGCGGAGAAAATGGCCTCATTACATTACATCTCATTTCATTCGTTCATTCATTTCATTCATTACATATATTTCATCTCATTATATATATTTCATCTCATTATATATATTTCATTACATACTTAATGAACCTGCTAAAAGACTCGAATAGAGGTTCCATTTCATAATATATGTTTGTGCCGTCATTCATTGCATAAACCTGCTAAAAGACTCGAATAGAGGTTCCATTTCATAATATATGTTCTGTGTGCCTGGTGAACTTGGTAGAATGCGATGGCAATCTGCGAGTTCTTGGCTGTGCCGTCCATGCATAATCTGAACCTGCTAAAAGACTCGAATAGAGGTTCCATTTCATAATATATGTTCTGTGTGCCTGGTGAACTTGGTAGAATGCGATGGCAATCTGCGAGTTCTTGGCTGTGCCGTCCATGCATAATCTGAACCTGCTAAAAGACTCGAATAGAGGTTCTTCATTCATTAAATGTTATGTGTGCCTGGTGAACTTGGTAGAATGCGATGGCAATCTGCGAGTTCTTGGCTGTACTGTCCTTGAAACATCCCGACGAACTCGCTAAAGACTCGATAGGGGTTCTAGTGATAATTTTTTTTTTATTTTAAAGATTTATATATTATATAATGAACCATGAAAATATCAATGACATTATTTCTGCTATCAAAAAACTAGAAGAAAACGGAATTAATATATCTGATGAACTAAATCCTGAAAAAATAATGTCTGATTTTGAAACGTTGGAAGAGCTTAAGAACGAAAATAAGCACGTTCTATCATCTCAATATAAGTTCATAAAGCGGATTCAGTCAGCTATGTTTCAGTCACTGGCTGTGGTGAGCGATGATCAAGTAAATAAATTTGTTCCTCTTTCTGTCGTAGTAGAAAAGGTCAGATCGCTGTTATCACACGAGTACGAAACGAATAAAACAATCAGTACCCGCATAAGATACTTAAGAAAAATTATATCAGCGGGTAAAGACCAAAGCACCCCTGTCTGAATTAATTATTTATTTATTCTGGGATTATATTTATTCTGAAATATTTTATTTATGTCTGAATTATTATTTATTTATTCTGATATTATATTCTGAAATATTGTATTTATTCTGAAATATTGTATTTATTCTGGCATTATATTCTGAAATATTGTATTTATTCTGAAATATTGTATTTATTCTGATATTATATTCAGAAATATTGTATTTATTCTGGCATTATATTCTGAAATATTGTATTTATTCTGAAATATTGTATTTTTTCTGGCATTATATTCTGAATTATTATTTATTTATTCTGACATTATATTTATTCTGAGATTATATTTATTCTGAGATTATATTCTGAAATATTATATTTATTCTGAAATATTTTATTTATTCTGGCATTATATTCTGAAATATTATATTTATTCTGAAATATTTTATTTTTTTCTGAAATTGATGGGCTAGTTGGTACTCAGATTTATGTAAAATGATCAAAATTGCAAATTTGATGGGTTAGTTGGTACTCAGATTTATTATTTATTTTATTTTCTGAATTATCCATCAGATCGTGGGGGGTAAGTTGCTTGATTCTCTAATTGATTTCAATTGAATAAAATACCAAAACCAACAAAAATTAGAAAAAAATCAGTAAAATTAGCTCAAATATCAGTAAAATTAGCTCAAATATCAGTAAAATTATCTCAAAAAATATGTAATTTTTTACTGATTTACTGGTTTTTACTGTTTTTGATATTTTATTCAATTGAAATCAATTAGAGAATCAAGCAACTTACCCCTACAATCTAATGGACAAAATCACCCAAATGGGTAAAATACCCATCAAAAACACGAAATTTGTTGATTTTTCACTGAAATTCAGAAAAAAATAAAATATTTCTGATAAAATAAAATATTTCTGATAAAATAAAATATTTCTGATAAAATAAAATAAAATAAAATATTTCTGATAAAATCAAATATTTCTGATAAAATAAAATATTTCTTAATCCACTCCTTATTTTATTCATTCTGGAATATTATTTTTTTAAGTCGATCGACTTTAATGCAGGAATGTGCATAATTTAGAATCTGATCTCTGCTACAAATGATCTCGATAATATGTTTTTGACGGAGCTCATCTAACTGTTCTTGTGTTAATAAGAAATCCTCACCTCCGTATTCATCAATAACTAAATTAACGTTAAATTGCTCCATGTTTTGTGAAAACGCTGTTCTGATGGCGGTTTCAAGTATTTCTTTGTCGTGTATAAAAACCCTCACGTGTTGGTACATTATATAATATTTACTTGATTAATTTAGAATCGAAGATTCTTGATCAAAGATCTACGATTTCACATACAGATTTATCACGAGCTCTTCTCCACGTATGTCAATTAAGCGATTGAGGTGGTCTGTGAGCTTAAAATTTATTCGTGTTAACATATTATTGTGACACCGCAGATAAACAGGATTAGTTGGTTCTTGTACGATTAAACTTCCGGGGTAAACTTGTGGTGTAAATGTATATAAAATGTATCCTTGTTGAGCCTGATTTGATCTTCCGAGATCTATTTGATAGCTGCCATCGATTACGTCACAAACCAGATTGACCACGATAGTGCTGGTTATATTAACGATCCCTGGAGAAACGTGTCTGCCGCCGCCATGTGGATCATTATTATATCTTAAAACAGTTGGAGGTGGTGCTAGTTTTTTCCACGCATCGAGTATTTTAGGGAAGTTTTCGTTGATAATTCTGTATATTTTATCCTTTTTATATTCTGGTACTATTAATTCGAGATCACCCGGCCCTTCATACTCTTTTTCTGATATTGCATAATGATCAAAAAATGGTCTTCTAGGACGGGGGAAGGAAGTAACATGTTTAAGTGCCGCTTCAACAAAAATATTATTAATATAATTAAGATCTGATCCTACTTGATTTAGATGCTGTATTGACTCAATAATTTGTTGTTTTATATCCTCAGAATAATGTTGCGATAACGATGAAAACAGATTTTGTATTTTGTCGATTGATTGCTGGATCTCAAAATTAATGGGATTAGAATACAGTCTGAAAACATTCATGTAGGTTATATCATCACTGAAATTATAAACCCGATACGCATCACCGGCTCTATTCCATGGAAATTTTTCTCTATATTCTGGAGTTGCTATAAATTTTGCTTCGTCCGTGAGAAAATCATTTAATTTCGGTTCTGGTGGTCCTTCATACACCGGGGGGACATCCGGCCAACCTAGTACGGATCTTATCGTGGATTGATAAATATCAACGACGTAATCGGGAGAATGTATCTCAACCGTCGAAGATAGCGTCGGTTCATTAACGTTAATTGATATTTTTGCTTCTTTTCCGGTTATTGATTTTATTCTGCGCTGAAATTCCTCATTGATATCTTCAATCTCATAACTACCAGTGGGTATTCCAACATCTATCCAGTCAGGAGTACCATCTGGTTTGTTCTTGTTAGCAAATACGAGCGAATTATTTGCTGGTGTACCATGAAATGATTTTGATATGATATTTGGCCAGCTGTAATATACCCGTAATTGAGCTAACGCTATTTCTTTTACTGGAATTGCAGTAGGAAAATTAATACTAAATTCAGGATTAGATGAACTTACCAAGATCATCGTTATCTTTGGCGAAGTTGTGTTAGTCACGATCTGCTGGAGTAATTCTGTCATTATTAATATTTGCATCTTTAATACCGATACCTTCGTCGTATATTTTAGTCATCATTGAAAACTCGAAATCAGATATAATTCCATCACCGAGGCTCGCCGATAACAACGAGGATAATTTCGAGTATGCTACCGTCGTTATGTGTAATTTTATTATGTAATCGGATAATTTTTCGTTCGTGCAAGTACATATTTTTTTTGCGATGATATTGAGCACACCTGCAATCGTTGTTGCCGCTGAAATACAAATAGTTACAGCTACTGGTGCCATCATTGTCACCGCTGATAATATAACACCCGCTCCAGCAACAACAGCGGATACTGAATAAACAATTACATCAACGATAACTAATCGTCGTCGATATTTTTTTACTTTTACCGTATATTGTTCGACTTGATCTTTTAGCGCCGCCTGCCATTCACGCGCTTGATTGTACCTGTATTGTGCACCGTCCATATATTTTTATGCAGTAAACAATTGAGGTGTTTCAGCTACAAATTCCAAACACCACCAGTAAGATGTTGCGGTTAATTTCTTATCAGCTGCTTCCAGAATAAATATTTCTTCGGTTTCGCTATTTAATATAATAGATACAACCCCGGAAAACCTGTCGGTGGAATGACGCCATGGAAACGTTGTAAATATCTCAAATCGCGCAGCACTAAACACAGACAGCCTGTACACGCCAGTGACTGTTGCGGTATATTTGATTGTATTATTTTGCTGCGACCACGTTGCAAATCCCGATGATACTGTGTACACGATGTTTGTGATATGTCCGGGAGTTTTTCCGGTTGGAATTTTAATCAGACCAGTTTTGTTAACGATCTCAGGAATTCCCGCTACGATGTTTTGCTGTGTTTGTTTAATCGTGTCAATGTTGGTCTTGATATCTTGCTGTGTTTGTTTGATATTGTCAATGTTGGTTTTGATATCAACGAGTTTTATGTCAACGACAAGCGGAGTGCCGAAGAATTTATCTATAGATTCATCGGTTTTTTGAAAATTTCTTCGAAATCTTCCAAAAGCGCCCACGTGAACATCATACTCAGCCCGTAACGTGGATAATTTACCATCTACGGCGTCAACATACTTTTTCGTTGCTGCGTCTTCGTCGGATGTTGGATCTCTTAAAACTACTATTTTATTTCCGTTCATGCTGAGTTCACCCGTCATTGTGTCGCCGGTGTTTTTCACGCGATTAGCAATGCTTCTTCCAATTTCATTTCTGATGGTTGTAAATGATACACTCGAATCTCTGATTCTGCCGCCGTCAGTAAACACAAGAATATTATCTGTAACTGCACCGAGTACTAGTCGAACTATATCATTCCATTTAATATTGCTCGTTTTTAGTTTACCATATCGATCTTGAAAAATAACAACCTCATCTGGGTCAACTCCAGCCAGGTTCATAATATCAGCGAGATCATCCTTAGTCGCATACTTCGACAGATCAACATCGCCGGTTTTGTTCTTAATGCGTGAAGATCTTCTTCCGTAAATATCAACCATTATAATAAGATATGTTGTTTAAAACGCCTTACGCGAGACGAATCTGTTACTTGTATAATCATGCACGACTTTATGTGGCGGCCTGGATGATTTTGATATAGCGTCGAGTACATTAATTACTTCACGACCGCATATTGGCGCATCTGTCATTGTTTGTGTGGGTAGCGTTGAATACCAAACTTTACAACCGGTTCTAGCGTGGAGTGGTGCGACATACTTGATAAATTCAGCAGGTGGAGCTAACCCGTACGAATCAAAATAAACGATTCCACGTGGATCAACCGCGTATGATACCCAATGAGTACCGGGTCCAGAACGTTCATCGAGATTAATAATACCTGTTTCGAGTTTGTTTGGTTGTTTTGGTAATTAATCTCGCATAAAAACACCTCTAAAGGCTTTTATTTTTAATTTTTTAGCGGCATCAAGTAAATCAAAATTTGATGCTGGAGTATCTAACGTGGAAGCCTCAGACCTCTCCCCCAACGAGATCCCGGTAATCTTAGACCGCGTCCTTTTTTTTGTATCCACTTCCAGTTGCTTTCTTTACTGCGGCGTTACCTAACGCTCCAGCAGCGCCCATTGCAGCAGCTCTTGCTAATGCTGGTGCAGCAGCGGCGGCTAATGCAGGTAGCGAGGCTATCTTTGCCGCAAGTAATGCAGGTATAGCCGCAAGAAGTGGAAATATACCACCCGTTTTAACCATGTCTTTGATGGCGCTCGGGGAAAGATGAAATTGAACTCCAGTTTTTGATTCCAGGGCTTTATTGAAATGTTTAATCTGATTATTTGTCAACGATAATTTGTTTGGACCACCACCAATTTGATCTCGTTTTAGTGATATTTTAGTTCCGCATTTGTTGGTGGTTTTTGATTGAAACTTTTTTACCTGACCAGGAGTCAGAGTAACATTAACATGACCATACGACATTTTTATATAAAATATATTTTTCTAAAAAACACGATTAAAGATTTTTCACCGGTGCATCAACGACCCTCATTCGACCACTACCGCCTTCAAGTAACATGGCTTTATCGCTAAGTACGACCGCGATTGCTCTGTAGAAGGCACCACCAGGTGGTGGGTTAGTAACATGAGCTCGAAAGTGTATATTAACAACAGATTGTTTGGATAAATCAAGATGTTCTAGCGAAAAATAATAAATCGGATATAGACCTGTAAAATCTAATTGTGATATTTGCAAACCAGTATCTATATTTTGATCACGTCCCATGAATGACATTAAACGATGATATGCGCGCGCTACATGATTTTGATCAAAATTTAACAATATATCCTCGGCTGGTTCTTGATGTCCATTTATCCGTAAGAAAACTTCATTAACTCCAAGATTGTCAAATATCATATGTGAATGTTCTTGATTATTCGTCCGGTCATTATTTTGCAGCGCAATAAAAATATGTCGTGGTGCAGAAACACCCTGTTGTGATGCTATATGCCATGTAAATAAACCATTAACATTACTTTGAATAGCATCTGTGGTTACTGTTAACCATGATAGCAATGATTTACCGCCTTGATCCATAAAAGAAAGTAATTTTTGTTCCTCAGTAATAGATGGAGTCATTACTGGCATCCACAGTGAAAGTTTTGATATATTTACTTTACCATCAGCAACACCAGCACCTCGCCAGATTGCATCATTATCATCACCTTTTCTTACGAGCACAATTGTGTGTTTAGCTCCAAAGATGACCTTTCTAACATTTCTGCAAAATCCAAAGATGTGAGATAATGGAATTGCACACGAAAAATTTCTACTATCTCCCGACAGCGCTGCTCGGCGTGTTGCAAATCCTAGGTTGTAAGTCGCATTAACGCCTCCTATAATATCAAAAGCAGCACCTGGTCTGTCTGCGTGTTCAAAATCAACTGGTTGTGGATCAGATGCAGTATCTCGTGGTGTCCGTATTTTGGTATACTGAACATGATCAGCGTTGTTGGTAATATCCTTAGCAAACATCATTGTTGGACCAGCCGATCTTGTAAAATCGTCAGAATATCTCGCCAGACCGATTATTGTTGTAGCAACATCAACATCCTTCTGAATTGATTCAACATTTTTTCCATCAATCATGTATGTGGCGCTATCAAACAACGCCATAATCCCGTTGTTGACAAAACCAACACGTAAATTAGCAGCATACGGCGTATTAGCTACAACATTCGTTACAAGTCTACCTTCTACTTCAATAAACGCTTCAGCGGGCAAGAAATATCTACTTGTATCATGAACCTGTAATTCGATTCTCCCCCGCTGATTTGGTTGTCTTGCGTCATAAGAATAAAACTGATAATCACGTATAGATTCATACTTAAGGACAGGTGCCTCCATATCAAATGCTGGGTCTGATTCGTGCTTGAACATTTTTATTATAATTACCATTTTTCAAATGATGATCATCGTCGACGAAGACCGCTTCCTGCCATTAAATTTGCTGTTATATTTTTTTCTGCTTCTTCATATATCGCCGCTAGTTTTTGATTTGCAGCCTGATTTATTATTTTACTTACGTCTGCTGGCATCACCTCAGTACTTGCCAGTTTCACCGGTGATTGTTGTTTTCGTCGCAATAATCGTGCCAGTCTTTCTTTGATTGCCGAGAATGCCTTACCAGCAACATTGACAATTGCACCAGGCGCTTTATCACGAACAATATCAATAGCCTTCATCGATAATTGTTTTGCAACAGGTGCTACTTTGGGGGCTATCCTTGTAAATAATCCCTGAATAACATCACCAAGTCCATCTCCGTAGGTAGCTCTGTAGATTGGTAATCATGAGTTTACCGCTCTGACCTGCATGGGTTTACGATGATTATTATGTATGATCATCTTATTTTTATTTACCATTTATCTAACAACTAGTCATCAGCAAGTTCATCGATAAGTTCTCGGTAAACGCCGATATCCATGATACCACCCTGAAATAATCGCCGACAAATATCAGATGCTTCATTAATTATTTCTAGTGAATTATTTCAGGCACGTTTTCCTCCTATGAGAACCTCTAACCGTGACACATCATTAATGATATTATCAGGACAAATAAAATTGTTTTCTCCCGACGTAGTCAGAAAACCACTTCCTACAGCGCTCGGAGTATCATCACCAGGATCTCTTTCTTTACCCAGGGGACGTAATTTCTCCCGTTGTTTAGTTTCTATATTTTTGAATATTTCTTCTTCTTGTTTCCATTTTTCTTCTGCTTTTCGCTTCATTTCTTTTGCCATCTGCTTCCTTTTCTCTCCAGATGGTTTTTGCGGTGAAGAAGATTGCTGTTGTTCTATATGTTGCAGAGGTGGAGGAAGTTGATACTGGGAGAATTTTTCTTGTTCTAGTTGTTTTATTTGCTCTCTATAAAGTCTTTTTACTTCTTCATCAAGATTTCTATATTCCAAATCATCATCTCTAGCTTGTTTTTTGTTTCTATATACGCGATATATCCATTTAATAAGATTATCATCACTTACTTTTTCATGACGATGTTTTAAAATACTAGACTTATTAAATATACTAATTAATATTTTTACAGGTAGTTTTTCTTTTTTAGTATTTCTAATATCTTCGATAAAACCTTCCTTAAATCTTGCAATCAATTCTACGTTTTCTTTTATTGGTTTTGGTTCAGGTGTATGTTCTTTTTGCACGCCGGTGACTTCAGCACGAAGTTTTCCAATTTCTTCAAGTACTTCTTCACCAACAGGTGGAGGTTGAGCCGCAGCTATTTCCCTGGCTATGCCAGGTGGAAGATCTCGTAAAATCTTCTTTGTCTGTTTAGTTCTTCTTGCTATTTTTTCAGCTTGTTCTGCTGTTTGTTTTGATACCGGAAGAAGATCCTCTTTGATGACTGTTGTAACTTGTTCAGTAGCTGCAGTGACGGGCTTAAACAGTTTTTTAGTGTCTTCTTCGTACTCAACTTGTGCTTCTTGTTGCGCTTGTAGATTTTTTCTAAATGAATCTCGCACGGGAAGAAATTTTTTAATTGCTTCTAATCGTTCTCGTGCTGTTCTTGCAGTATGAGATTCTGGATGTACCATTATTTTTAATATAACAATCTTTTAATTAATAGCAGCAGAGAGGGCGCCTACCAATGTTGGTCGTCCAGCAATTAAACAAAAAAATAAATAAACACGTAGAATATTTTATTTTTCAGCCACCTTTTCGATAGGGTTTTATTGATGGGGTTGGTTTCAACAAAAAATAAAATCATCTCAAGGAAACGTTTATTTGTGAAAATCTGGACCTTTCTACGTCTTTATTTTTTTTTGTTTGTTTTATTTATTTGTCGGAATTCTATGGTCTGTTCGCCCTCTCTGCTGCTTGAGTTTTCAAAGTCGCGCGGCTTTACAGCTCACTGGCATTTCACCGCTGTCGCATGGGATCGAATTTGAGACTCGGCCAACTTGGGTATATCATGTGCTGAAAATGGCGTTCAATCCATAATAACCAATCAGCCAGCATCATTTGTGGTGTCCGTTATGCATGCATCAAGTGAAAAATCCCGGGTGAGTAGCAGAGCGTTCCTACAGAACCTAGTTACCAATTAATGTCAAGCGTGTCTTTTATCATTTTCAAACTGAAAATTAGCAGCTAACCTTCTATATCATCACAGCTTGCCATCTTACTTCTGTGTCGTCAACGATTCGTCCTTTTCACAAAATGGTGTCGTCTTGTTTGATACCAGAATTACTGCATTATGAAAATACCTTGAAGCGACTATGTACGACACAGCTAGTAGTCAGCTTTGCAAATCTTACAATCGTTAATTGGCAAAACTAACAACCAACCAAACAAATAGATAGTAAAATACATAACAGAAGGGAATAAATCACCTTCCTGGTTAAACTTAAGGGATTAGTCGCTCGGTACATCGTGTACCATATACTTAATGAATACGACCAATACCCCATGATGTGTATGTCACATAGCAATTATCATAGGTAGATAAAAACATCTGGCTATTATTAGACAACAAATATGGCACTTGATAAAACGGTCGATTGGTGTGCACGAATTGTACGTACTAGATGTGCACGAAATAATTCCTCCAGACAAAGTAAGATGTATTGAAACCAATTCCAATTTATATAATAAACTAGGTCTTCGGACAGAGTAAGATGCATTGAAACCAATTCCAATTTGTATAATAAACTAGGTCTCAACAATATTCCGCTGAAAGATCAGGTTGGCATGCAATACAGACAAACTCTGCATTCAGTAGACGAATAACTTGAATAAAACACAGGATATATGATTGAGCGAGCGATTCGAATGTTATTCTGTTCAGTCCATCTTGTTTATTTCGCTCCAATACACTTACTAAAAATTTCAATATTATACATTTCAAAGAAGGCCTCCGTAGAGCCCATCATCCCTATATATGCATTTGTTGCTGTTGTTGTTGTGAGGTTTAACGCCATTTTTCAGTACAAGATTGGCTATACATGGCGGCCAGTATTAATGAGGGAGGAAGAACCCGGGAAAACCCCTGAAAGTACCACCAACCCACGAGAAGCTACTGGCATATATGCGTTTGTATACAATGTTTATCATGGCATTCATAAGTGTATATAAAATATTCAAAAAAATTTGGTCCAAAATATGAATGTGTAAATGACATAAGAGTGAAGATTACACTGGCGAATACGGAAGGTTCAAACGTCATCTCCGGGTTCGAACCCCGGCCGAGTCATACCAAAGACTCACGAAAATGGTACTAATAGCTACCTCCCTTGGCGCTCAGCATTAAGAGGCTAGTGTTAGGACTGGTCAGCCTGGTGTCAGGATAATGTGACTGGGTGGGACATCATGCTACATGTCTGCGGCATGATGCCCTAGTGCATGATATCACAAAAACGGTCACACTGCAGATATCTTAGCGATATGACTGAATTTGTTTAAAGCTACGTTAAAAATCTAAATCACACACACACACACACACACACACACACACACACACACAGGGTCTAGAGATTTATTAACTGTCCTGTCGTACCATAGTTTTCGCTGAAGATCCCCATAAATCAGCAATATACGGAGTCAAGTGTCACAATCATCTTATTCTATTTATGTTTGTTTCTGATTGATTTACTATGGTACATCCTTTGGGGCATAGAAAAGGTTATAAAGTACTTCAGTGCCTCCGTTATTTTAAAACATGACACTGCTGAACTGGTCCCAGGTTTCCTTTGTTTATTAAGAAGCCGGTAAATAAAAACACTGCCCACACCAAATTGCAATTCAGTTCTGTACCATCTCTCCAACTTGAATTCTTCTTAAGTAGTTTCTGTTAATAAATTCATGACATGTTTATTATTGATGAATAATGTGTATTTAACAACAGCACAATGCGCACCAATACATGTTAATTCACTTTCACTGCAACATCTGTTTTCGTCAAAGAAGCATTAGTAGCTGCTGCCTTTGGTCGTCCTCTCAATACTGCTATTAGTATAATACTACCACTGGTATAGATGATGTTCATCTTATAGCCAGTTTCGGTCACTTATTGGGAAGGATGTGTTCTGTTGTAATTAGTTCCCAGATTAGATTTATCACTTCCTTGCCTTTTCAAGCTCCATCGTCTAGTCAGTTAACTAACAACAGGGCCGTAAGCTCGATACTGTATTTGAAACATAGAGTGATCAGCATCAACTTATAAAATTTGTTTTCTTGTTTGTTTAAATTGCAGAGAATATCACATATGAAGGGAATATATTGTCAACTATTTCATCAAGTTGTTCTCATGAAAGCCGTGAAAAAGACATGACTGTTTTATTTTATATCAAATGACCTCAAGTATGTTCGTAAAAAGGGAACTTTCAAATTTTCAGGAGGAAACAATAATGCTTTTCGGAAGTTACCAGTTGTACAAATAGTTGCTTTCAAAAACACACACTTGATAAACTTGAAAAAATCATGAAATATGGTATCACTGGAAAGAAAGTGTACGGTTTTCAATGATTTTGTTGCACAAAATGCTTAATTGTATTAAAAATGCTTACGGTTACAATTATTTTGGTATGCAATTGCAAAGTTAAGAAATGAGCCATAAATAAAAAGCTACCAATGATATAAATCAAAATGAATTCAACAGGTTGCGCTCTACAAAGAGTATTACCTTTGTTTCATATAGTTTTCAATAAAAATGTTTATGTCAACAATTTACATCTGTGTTTTCTTGCTGAACAATTGACCCAAAAGATCACATCCTTGAAGCTACAAATGTCCTTTAAGTTTTCTTTGTTTCTATAGTTGTATAATGTCTCATTTAATAGGTCCTTTGTGCAGTAAAAAATCTACCTGATTTGAATTCATTCTACTTATATGATAACACAAGTATTTTATTTCCTGGTAGTTGCTTGTTTTGCTTTGTTAACCAGGCCCCGATCCATCTTATCATGTTTTGTTTTGCATGGTGCTATATAGTATTAACAGTACAACAATCAAGTAGAGCGTCACATTTTTCATGGATGAAAATCTTATGTATTAAAATCTATAATAAGTTATTTATTTAAATTGGAATTACACCTTAAGAGAAAGTTATTTTCTTTCAGTTTTTCATTCACACTCCAATTCCATCCAAAACATGAAAATAGGCCTAAATAGAGATCTTGTATAATCGCGATGCGAATTCTGCCATGCAGAATAGGAAGGAAAAGTTAAGTAAACTCCATCCATTAAGTCACTCAAATAATTGTTCTCGGACTTTAATGTCCTAAAATATAATATCTTCAACCCAAAATATTATATACCTACAGACTGAACTATATACCTACAGAATGTTATGGGATAAATCACGTTATGACATATTAAATACTAACCAGATCAAAGTCTGACGTATGAATTAGTATATACCTGCCTTGAATCAAAACGTAGATGTCATCTAAAATAAAGAATTTAATATTTACTTAGTAGACACATAACTTATCATCATCAGCGACAGTCAAAATGGCATAATCTTATCACATTGTGTAGGATTTCAACACTTTTCACTGACTGCAGATAGATGAGGTCTCTGAACATAACCTTTGTACATAGGTCAACCCACCCAATTCTCTCCATAACCTGAATCTAAAGCTTTCCTCCCTTGTGAAGTGTGGAAAATTTCAGCAATAAGCCGTTGTGTCAGGAAATAACCTATATGACAGCTTCTAAGCACTGATTTTAGATTCTGGGAGACATAGTGGGAATTCCAAGGAAGAATAATAAGCATGACATGTCAAAGGGGATTACAGACCGCAGTCAAACGTGCATCTAAAAGGGATACGTAGCTTACAATAAACGAACAAAAAAGATAAACCGGCAAGGACAGACCGATTAGAAGAGAAATTATGGTCGACTATCTTACACAAAATGGTAGAGGCTGTGTCCCATAGGGCACTATTACTACTACATCCAGTTCAAGTACTAAAACTTCAGCTGAAACGTTGGCATTCCCATGTGGAACGAAAGTGTAAACCTATACGATACAAAGTTTTATGGCATGCATTTCTAGAACTAACGGTTACTGTTTATACAGTAAGTGTTGTGCTACATTTTCGACCTTTTAACATAGATTGTGATGTGTTGAAGTCAGTCAAGTTCTCCTCACTTTCAATGTCACATGTAGAGTTAAATATGTACACCTTTGCATTTGATATAACGCGTTCATAAATTCTCCCGTAACAATGTCTTTTTGGAATATTAACAGATGGGAAACTACTCCATTCACTTGCTGGATGCAAAGTTATAGATTTACTGGTCCTGACACAATATAACAAATCGCTCACGTTCTGCTAATACCATATTCCTCCATGAACATGTATAAGTATATATTTGTTGTTTGATGCTATACACTCCAAACACATAAACTAAAAATAAAACTATTTTTAATTATTTTTGCACAATATAAATTTTAAAAGAACAATAATAAATGAGCGTCAAAAATAAATTATTAAACGAGTGGTTACCTGCATATAGAATGCTAGAAAATTTATGTTAATCATTTATTTGCTTTCAGAAGAACAAAAATCACCTGTTAAAACAACAGAACTATCTGTTTATGTCTGTATATTTCGAAAGACTACTGTATATTGTGATAAAATAGTTTATGAAAAGCACATATTTAATTTAGTTACCACATAAAATTAGTTAAACTTTTAATCACACACAATGTGACATATCTACTCTTGCACTCCCCCCATGGTCAAATAGTAATTGATAAAATACACTACATGTAGAGATCTACATGGGCTTCAAAAGTTTACTTTAGACTGCTGCTCATGCAGATTTAATGGTCGCTGAAAATCGTGTTGATATCCTATATATTCAGCACTTAAAAAAAATTACAAGCTAAAATTCCTTAAGCTTCATCTCTATGATTTTCTACAAGGCATACATAACTTAATTTTGTCAAAGAAAAATACGTATTTCTTTCTGAATATAGCAGGTTGTGGTACAGAACATGCCATATAACATTTAATTACATTTGCTTGCCACTGTTGGATAAGTTTGGTTTCAATTGATCCATTCCAATACTTGTATAAAGCATACGACTATACTCAAGCGCATCTCAGTTTATGTACAGATGTAGGTAAAATAAGGCCTTGGGATGGAAAATGGATAATGTGGTCTCTTCTTATCATGGGTTGGCATGTTCTCATTAAGTTCTTTTTGTGCTGATGCACATCACTTGTTGTATGAGTATTCAAGGAGAATAGATATATCCCAAATACTTACTTACCTTAGCTGCGTTCATAAACCGTTTTACCTGCCTTCATCATGAAAATGGCCTAATACAGTACTGAAAGCTACATGTATTCTATAGTTCTACGATTTAAGTTATCAACGCTAATATGCATGATAGGGTAGTGGTGGTAGTGGACGTGGTTCAAATTAATCATGCACATCAGGGTTGATGTCTTACGCTATAGCACCGCATGTAAAACGTATGTCAACCTGGCCATGTAGATGCATTTATTCAAATTAAATAAAATAACTGCTGTTGTTCTAACGCACATTACTAATAATGTAGTTTAACCAAAGTCTATTCAATCAGGAATATTAAATGTCATCAAAAATCTACCAGAAGAAAATTATTGATTTCATCGTAGAGTTTTCCAATAGTTGCCAGGTACATCACTGGATCAAGAAAGAGGACGTCCAGTCTATCATAATGAATAAACAGGCTAGTGCGATTATTTCAACACTTGCAGCTTTCATAGTGACATGAAAGTGCACAACTTTCAGTCCCGTTTCCGTACAAATATAAAGATATGCACCAAATTGGTTTCGAGCCAAGTTTTTGGTTTTTAACTTATTGAGTGGAAACAATTTGATTACAATTTTAAGTCAAACACAGTTCATAACTCCTGTATGATTTATTAGAAATGGTAAATTTAAATAATCAAAATCTTAATGTAAATCTTGTTTCGTCATTGAGTTCCTTGAGAAATTATTCACTGGAAATGAATAAGTGATATCGCGTTATTTGATGATGTTTTAAAAGCTTAATGTTTGATGAGACAAAGGATGAAAATTGACTGGATCCAAAAGCAGAATCTTCCAAATGATCAAAGTTAAGAAAAGCTTTATAAAATAGTTTCTCCAAGCAAAGAAAAGTTCATTTCGGTCCTGCCAACTCATATTCAAGACTAGAAAAGATCTTAAGTTACGTATCAACTGTGACAAGCATGTTCTTTTGTGGTTATGAATAAAGAAATCTACGATGGAAATTTACCATGAGAGGCTAAAATATGCTGAATTTAACCAAAAAAGTAATGTGTTCGTTTCAGTTTCTCTTAAGATTCAACTATGTAACTAATTTGTACATCTAGTGTTGCTTGTGATGAAATATTAATTCAAATAACAAATACACTGGCAATATATTGCAACCAATAACTGAAAGCCAATAACACTTGAAATCTATCAGATTAAACTCCACTATATTAATAAATAAACGTGTGCTGTTGCGTATACTTCATTTAACTTTATTTGATTTAATTTAATTGTTCGTTTGTTAGTTTTAATATTTTTATTCCATTACATGTTATAGTTATGTAATTTGTTTTACTGGAATTTGACATTTTCCAGAAAATAGTTCGACCTGACTGTTTTTTTCGTAAAAACCTAATAAAAGAACTTTGTATCGAAAAGCTGACCTAGTTCCTGACCTTGATGGAGAATCAAGTAAACAACTTTTTTATTCATACTTAATGTGTGATTGATAAGGTGGTTTTTTTTTTCTTTTACTGTGAGCAATTGGAGTTACATTTTAATTTTTCTTCAATTTATTTGGATTAAAAAAATTAATTCTTTCCCCTGGAAAATATTTATGTGCTCATAATAAATTCTTAGACAAAGACATTTATTGAAATTTTATTCAGAATTCAATCACCGGAATATTCTTTTCCGTGGTACAACAAAGAACAGTAGACACATCAGTACTACACTGGCTATAGCATACGCCATTGCCTTCCATTTTGGGTTTTTCTTGGGGACTCTAACTCAAATTCATTAGAACATTTTATTGCTAGGACTTCTAAGTTTTAATTCTTGGATTATTATTTGATTATTTTTGGATTTGTTTCTTAAAACCGTAAGTTCTTTTCCTCAATTTTACTTTGTTGTTCTAGGGAAATAAATTATTTGTTAAATTTTACAAAGCTTGATGTCTTCACTCTTTTCTTGTTGCGTTTATTAAGAGCCTAAACGTAACAGTAACTGAAAACAAATAACACTTGAAATCTATCAAATGTCCCTGACAGATTAAACTCCACTATATTAATACAACAAACTTATGCAACTTTTTTTCTCCAAACATTTCGCTCTTGCAACATAACATTTAATTATCATCTGTAACCAAGTATGTTTGACAACTTATAAACATAATCCGGTTATTATTTTCGTCTATAAAGTTGATCAACCGTGTCTCGGCATGTATATCTTTATCACATTTGATGCTTATTATACAGACGTGGATTTCAGTGATGGCGTATTGTTGCGTTTAACATGCTTTCATGAGATAGGGTTTCTGCATGACGAAGGGATGAATGAATAGTTACGTCATTTGAACTAATTACACATTGTATCCATGTATCCATGTTGACACATTATAAGCACTAAACTCAACGTTAAAGTGATGTTAATTGTGTTAGACTGCTTGAAATCAGCAATTAAACTAACTTGCCCTGCTTATGCCAGTTTAGAATCATGTGATTACAAGCAGAAAAATACTTCACTCTAAGCACTTTGTGAAACAAATGGAAACATACAATTTTTTCAATCATAATTATTCATACAAAGGAGATTTTATTGAGTGGCGGGAGACACACCTCCTCTCGGAAGGAAACCTAGCCGGTAGGTTCACATCTATGGTGCTTGTTAAATTATTAAATTAAATTCTTGAATTAATTTGCCACGAGTTACGTTGTCCATTCTACATTAGAAGAATACAACAGTAAAAACTGAAGAAGGTATATATGAGCTAAGTGCTTAGCTTCAAATGTGGTGAATACTTGTTGAGCTTGTAAGTCTAAGTTATAAGTACACAAGTTTCACGTGAATTCATTATTAACTTGGGCATGTTGCTTTATACACCTGTGACGTATTGTTTTCTAAATTGTATTGATGCTGCTGAACTAATGTGGATTTTTATTTTACTGGAAAAATAAGAGAACTGGAGGGATTAAACATGATGGTGTCACTGCAGTCCATAAAATCAGTACTAAACGTAACTACACTTTTCAGGACAGCACCACCTTTGTAGTCTTCTTCAATAAACCAACAGTACCTAAAGTGGTTAAGGTTGGGTTTTTTGCACCTCAAGGTTCAACTATACATATCGGACCCACTTCGATGCTATAAGTGACAGAAATGTGGCCATCAATAAGATAGCTGCTAAAGAAAGCCAAGTATGTGGTAGATGCGGAGACCATTCTCATCGGGAATCCTAGTGTAGAGCTACTCCGCATTGCTTCAACTGTGGCAAGGAGCACCACGCCAGTTCCAAGGATTTTAAGACCTGGAAACAAGAGAAGTAAATACAAAGGGTAAAATTCACTTCGAATATTCCCTATACAGAGGCAAGAAAGCATATACAGGCTAAAACGTTACTTCCTGGCCCAGCCTTCCCCACCATAGTGAAGAACAATTCCAAAACAACAACGGACGCTCAGACTCAGACAATACCACCTGATTCACCATCAAGTTCTAACACACCACTTTAAACAGCACCGGGAAACACGGTATCTACTTAAAAAGACATTCAATAATACCCTACCACCGAAATCACCGAACAGTAAAGAAAATGTATCAAGGAAATAGGCCACAAAAGGGATCAGATGACCCAACAAAGCTATATAATAGGTTTGAGTCATGAATTCAGAAGAAACTGCTTCGTGTGTTCAAAGTGGTTCCATACCTACCACCAAACTATTCAACCCTTAGTTCCTCCAGATAAATAACCACATAGATTGCCTCCGCGAAACGTGTAACCTAGCTCCATAATCTCCACTTTAAACTTATAATGAAGAAAACCATCATACAATGAAACTGTCGTGGACGTAAACCCAACTACAATATATTCTTCTGCTTTTAAATGAACATGATCCTGCAGTACTATGCCTGCATGAAACAGTCACACTTAAAAACTACTCCCAATTTAACACCGACTTTAAAAATGTTGACAGGGCTTCAAGAGGAGTTTCTGTTCTTGTGAACAATAGGGCCCCGCCTAGCGTCGTACCTTGAAACAGAAAATTTACAAGTCATTGCTGTAAGCGTCACCCTACATCGAGCGAGTACCTTATGTTCTATTTACATACCAACAAACACCAACCTACTATCAAATGAATTAGACAAGCTTGTTCAACGACTGCCTTACCCATTTGTTCTACTCGTGGATTTTAATGTCCATAATATTTTCTAGGGATCAAATCATATAAGTAACATAGGCCAAAAAGTAGCAGACTTTATTTACGATGTTACGATTTGTGTCTTTACCAAATCTCCGTCGTACTTACGTCCAGGAAAGGTTACATACACGTAGCGAACAGAAACCTAATTTGCTTAAAATATAAGCTTATTCCGAAATAAAATAAAAATAAGGTCACTACTAACCTGACCGAGAGTTGTGTTTACATACCGGAGGTCTCCGCCCCCTCTGCTGCTATCAATTAAAAATTATGGTATTAAAAATGCCACCAGCTAAGGAATCTCACACTGCTAGATTAGCTCGAGAAAGACTAAAAGCAATCAAAACATTTCTTCCTGTTTGTGATTCTGCTAGACAAAAAATGCAAGAACGTCAAGAAGCCCAAGTTGAATTTACAGAAGGCACAGAACAGTTATTTAAACCCATTATAACAATTACTAAAAAAGCTGTATGGGGAGATTTTAAGGATAATGAGGAGGATGAGGATGACGACGACGAGGAGAAGAAAAAGAAGAAGGGTATTCTTCAAGTATTAAAACAAACCGCTGCGCAGACTAAAACATAGCAGAAAGAACCAAGAAAACAAAAATGATTTTACGAGATCTTCCAAATGAAATAGCTGCAGCTCAACCTCTACCTGATGAAGAAACACTTGAAGGTATTGGTAAAGTTCGTACTGAAATCGCCGACGTGAAGAAAGAACTTGCGTCTAAACCAATAACAGAAAACATTAAAATAATCAAAAAATTTAATGAAAAAGTTATCAGAGAAATTAGAAACACTGAAGAAGATGATTTACCTGAAAAAATAGTAATTGGTATGTTTGATAAATCCAGTATTTTAAAACCCGGTCATGAAAAAGTAAACAATAATAATCTTATTAAGTGGATATATCACATATATTAAAACAAAAAGCAAGTCAGAAATGGTGATTTGGAATATATATATTTTTTTGACAAAGTACAAAGGCTTTATAGAGAGACACTGAAACAAATAGAACAACAACAATCTTCTCCATCGAGGCGGGAGTCAATTGAAGAGTTAAAAAGATAAAGGGAACGGGGGCTGGCAGAAATGGAACAAGAAAAAGAAAGAGCGAGACAAAAAAAGAATTGAGAGAGAGATTGAGCGGAAAAAGAAATTGTCTCTTTTATTAAGCAAAGCAGATTCTAAAAAGAAGATCTTGATGATGATCCTCCTGACGCTACTGGAAGTGGTTTTCCTTTGGTTACTCAAGGAAGTGGTCTTATTGCCTGTCCTAGCAGTGCTATTTCTGATGTGCAACGACTATAAATACTGATTGGAGGAAAACGTGCAGGAAATAATTCTTCATAAATTGTTAATGAAATATCTGATATTTGTCGAAGATTATTTCAAGGCGGTATTATGGATCGTAGCATTTATCGTTCTCTAATTGATGAAATTGCCGATGATTATCACAGCGACTAAACAATTAACTAACCAGTATATAAAAATGATTATACACACTGCTTAACGTGGACCGATCATGGTCAGGGTAGTAACTCACGACTGACAAATTACAAAACAATTTACGGAGATGGACTTGGTGATGTTGTTCAAGGTCTATTTAAAAGGATGGCTCCAAAAGCAATAACGATTGCAAAACAATTAGGGATGAAGGCTATTGAGGCTGTTCGTGATAAAATTCCTGGCGCTATTGGTAATCTTGTCAGTAAAGCGTTCTCGACTGTCAAGGACAGACTAGCTCGATTAGTACGAAGAAAACAGCAGCAACCAATGAAACTGGGCAGCACTGAAGTTATGCCCGCAAATATCAGTAAAATAATAAAGCAAGCCGCAAATCAAAAACTAGCGGAATTATCTGCAGAAGCAGAAAGAAATATAATTGCAAATTTAATGGCGGGAAGTGGTCTTCAGCGATAATTTAGATCACCATTTGGAAAATTGATAATTATAATAAAATGTTCAAGCGTATATCCGACCCAGCATTTGACATGGATGAACCGGTCCTCAAAGATGGATCAGTACGTGATTATCAATTTTATTTCTATGACGCAAGACAACCAAATCAGCGGGGGAGAATCGAATTACAGGTTCAGGATACAAGTAGATATTTCTTACCCGCTGAGGCGTTTATTGAAGTAGAAGGTGAACTTGTAACGAATGTTGTGGCTGATACGCCATACGATGCCAATTTGCGAGTTAGTTTTGTCAACAACGCGATTATGGCGCTGTTTGATAGCGCCACATACATGATTGATGGAAAAAATATTGAATCAGTTCAGAAAGATGTCGATATTGCTACAACAATAATTGGTCTAGCGAGATATTCTGATGATTACACAGGATCAGCTGGTCAAACAATGATATTTGCCAAGGATATTACCAACAACGCCGATCATGTTCAATATAATAAAATACGGACACCACGAAATACTGCATCTGATCCACAACCAGTTGCTGATGGTCCTGAATATGCAGCCAGACCAGCTGATGTTTTTGATATTATAGGAAGAGTTAATGCAACTCACAACTTAGGATTTGCAACACGCCGAGCAGCGTTGTCAGTAAACAATAGAAATTTTTCATGTGCGATTCCATTGTCTCACATCTTTGGATTTTGCAGAAATGTTAGAAATGTCATCTTTGGAGCTAAACACACAGATGTGCTCGTAAGAAAAAGTGATGATAATGATGCAATCTGGCGAGGTGTTGGTGTTGCTGATGCTGGTCAAGTAAATATAAAGAAACTTTCATTGTGGAATGCCAGTAATGATTCCATCTATTGCTGAAGAACAAAAATTACTCTCTTTTACGGATCAAGGCGGTAAATCATTGCTATCATGGTTGACAGTAACCACAGATGCTACTCAAAGTAATGTTAATAGTTTATTCACGTGGAATATAGCATCACAGCAAGGTGTTTCTGCGCCACGAGATATTTTTATTGCGCTGCAAAATAATGATCGGACGAATAATCAAGAACTTTCACATATGATATTTGACAAACTTGGATTGATGAAGTTTCCTTGCGGATAAATGGACATCAAGAACCAGCTGAAGATATATTGTTAAATTTTGGTCAAAATCACGTAGCGCGTGCATATCGTCGTTTGATGTCAATTATGGGACGCGATCAAAATGTGGATACTGGGCTGCAAATATCACAGTTAGATTTTGCAAATCTGTATCCGATTTATTGCTTTTCGCTGGAGCATCTTGATTTATCCAAGCAATCTGTTGTTGATATACACTTTCGAGCTCGTGTTACTGACCCTCCTCCTGATATAGCTGGTCCACAACTTATTCGCGGCACCTACAGAGCAATCGCTGTTATACTCAGTGACAAAGCGATGTTACTTGAAGGTGGTAGTGGTCGAATGAGAGTATTACCATAAAATGCCATATCATCACGTTAGTGTCAGTCTGACTACTGGTCAGATTAAAAACCTTCAATCAAATTCAGGAACAAATTGCGGAATGAAATTATCACTAAAGCGAGATCAGATCACGGGCGGTCAAAATAAATTATCATTATCAGAACGTCAACTTAAACATTTCAACAGCGCTAAACAATCAAAGACAGGCGTCAAACTTAATCTCTCGGCGGGTGCGGTTAAAGACTCAATTAAAACAGGAGGTATTTTTCCACTTCTCGCAGCTATTCCAGCATTAATTGTCTCAGCGGCACCTGCCGTAGCAAAAGCAGCCGCATTAGGTGCTGTTGAAACCGCTGCTGGAATGGCATTAAAGAAAGCAACAGGGCGAGGATTTAAAAAAAGAGGGACCGGATTAAGATGACCGGGATCTCGTTGGGGAAAAGGTCTGAAGCTTCCAGGATCACTTCGCTAATTATTCCAGCATGAAATTTTGATTTACTTGATGCTGATAAACAACTAAAAATAAAAAACTTTTCAGAGGTGTTTTTATGCGAGATCAATTGCCGGACCGACCAAACAGCGCTGAAACAGGTATTATTAATCTCGATGATAATTCAGGACCTGGTACTCATTGGACCGCATACGCAATTGATCCACGTGGAATCGTTTATTTCGATTCGTATGGGTTAGCTCCACCTCGTGAGTTTATCAAGTAGGTCGCGCCACTTCACACAGCGGTTTGGTATTCAACGCTACAAACACAAACAATGACGGATCCGCCAATATGCGGCAGTGAAGTACTTAATGTACTCGACGCTATATCAAAGTCCTCTGCGGAACCTCATAAAGTCGTGCATGATTATACAAGTAACCGCTTCGTTTTGAACAGATCTTAAATTATAATGGCTGATATCTATGGAAGAACTTCTTCTACCAGTAAGAAAAAAAAATCCGACATTGATTTGTCGAAGTACACGACTAAAGATGAACTCGCTGACATTATGAACCTGGCTGGAGTTGACCCAGATGAGGTTCTTTTTTAGGACCAATACGGAAAACTAAAAACGAGCAACATCAAATGAAATGATATAGTTCGACGAGTACTCGGTGCGGTCACGGATAACATTCCTGTGTTTACTCATGGCGGTAGAATCAAGGATTCAAGTATATCATTTATAACCATCAGAGATGAAATTGCAAAAAGTGTTGCTAATGGTGTAAGAAACACCGGCGACACCAAGAAAGGTGAACTCAGCATGAACGGAAACAAGATAACAGTGTTAAGAGATCCAACATTATCCACGTTGCGGGCCGATTATGATGTGCAAGCAGGCGCTTTTGGAAAATTTCGAAGAAATTTTCAAAAAACCGATGAAGTAATAGATAAATTCTTCGGCACTCCGCACGCCGTTGACATAAAACTTTCTGATATCAAAACTAACCTAGACACAACTAAGAAAACACTAGAAGATGTCGTAAGTGGAATTCCTGATATCGTTAACAACATTAGTCTGATTAAAATTTCAGCCGGAATAACTCCCGGGTATATTACCAATATAGTATGCACGGTGTCATCTGGATTCGCAACATGGTCACAGCAAAATAAAACTATTAAATATACCGCAACAGTCACTGGCGTGTACAGGCTGTCTGTGTTCAGTGCTGCAAAATTCGAGATTTTCACAATGTACCCATGGCGTCAATCCACCGACAAGTTTTCTGGAGTTGTGTCTATCATATCAAACAGCGGAAACGAAGAAATATTTATCCTAGAAGCAGATGATAAGAAATTATGCACAACATCTTTCTAGTGGTGTCTAGAATTTGTAGCTTAAACACCTCAATTGTTTACTGCATAAAATATAATGAGTACCTCAGCATTGTACAGGTACAATCAAGCACGTGAATGGAAACCGAACTTAAAAAATCGAGTCGAACAATATACGGTAAAAATAAAGAAATATCGACGACGACTAGTTATCGTTGACGTAATCGTTTATTCAGTATCCGCTGCTGTTGTGTCCACAGGCGTATTATTATCAGCGATAACAATGATGGCGCCAATAGCCGTAACAATCTGTATTTCAGCTTCAACATCAATTGCAGGTGTGCTCAATATCATTGCAAAAAAGATAAGTACTTGCACGAATAAAAAATTATCCGATTACATGATAAAGCTGCACACGGCGACGGTAGCATACTCGAAGTTATCTTCGTTGTTATCAACAGGTCTTAATGATGGAATTATATCTGATTTAGAGTTTACAGAAATGATTAAAATATTCAACTGTGCTGGTATTAAAGGCACAAATATATTAAATAATGACATCACTAAAGCTACTCCCGCAGATCGTGACAAACACAACTCCGCTGAAAACAGCGATGATCTCAGTAAGTTCGACTAATCCCGAATTTAACGTTAGTTTTCCAACTGCGATTCCAGCAAAAGAAATCGCACTGGCAGAATTACGAGTATATTACAGTTGGCCAAATATCAGATCGAAATCATTTAATGGTACACCAGCAAATAATTCGCTTGTATTTGCTGATAAAAATAAAGATGATGGAACACCTAACTGGAACGTTGTTGGAATACCAACTGGCAGTTATGAGATTGAAGAGATCAATGAAGAATTTGCGCGTAGAATAAAATCAATAACGGGAAAAGAAGCAAAAATATCAATTAACGTTCATGAGCCAACTTTATCAGCAACGATTAAAATACATTCATCTGATTACGCCGTGATATTTATCAATCATCGATAAGACCTGAAATCCCGCCAGAATATCATGGACCACCAGAACCACGTCGGGATGATTTTACAGCAAATGAAAAGAAATTTATAACAACTCCTAAATACCGAAATTTATACCCGTGGAATGGAACCCGTGCATATGAAGTTTATACTTTTAGTGGTGAAATAAGATATTTGGAGGTTTAGGAAATTTATTCCGGCCCTATTAATTCTGAGGTCAAACAATCAATTGATAATATACAAAGTTTGTTTTTGTCCTTATCGCAACATTATAATGTTGATATAAAACAACAGATCATTGAGCCAATAAAACATCTAATTCAATTGGAATCAGATTATAATTATGTTAATGAAACTTTCATTAGGGAAGTACTTAATCATGCAAGAGTAGAGAGAGCTGTTCGTTTTCTTCCTTTCCCCCGCCCTAGAAAGCCATTTATCAATTATTACAGAATAACAGAAAAAGAATATGAAGGAAAAGATTTTACATTTGTGGTACCAACATTTAAAAAAGATGAACTAAAAAAATTTTGATACAAATTTTCCTAAAATCATCGAATCATGGAGAAAAACAGCCCCACATCTGCTTGTTCTCAGACATGATAACGATCCATACGGCGGCGGCAGACATGTTTCACCAGGAATCGTTAATATAACATTGACAATCGCGGTTAATCTCGTTTGTGATGTGATCGCTGGCAGCTATCAAATAGATCATGGAAAATCAAATCAGGCTCAACCAGGATACAGTTTATACACGCTCACACCACAAGTTTCCCTTGGGTATTTGATCGTGTAAGTACCAACCAATCCTGTTTATCTGCGGTGTCATAATAATATGTTAATACGAATAAATTTTAAGTTCACAGACCACCTCGGACGCTTAATTGACCTGAGGGGAGAGGAATTGATTGTGAATCTGTATTTGAATCTTAATGATTTTTCAAAAATATTTTATTTATACTGGAATATTTTATTTATTCTGAAATATTGTATTCAGAAATATTTTATTTATTCAGAAATTGATGGGGTGTTTTGGTACAAATCGATCAGTTTGTTAATTCTGATGAGGTGGTTGGTACTTAAAATTGTGCAAATTAATCAGATTGTTAATTCTGATGGGGTGGTTGGTACTTAAAATCATAGAAATCAATCAGTGCTGCGATAATTATTCTATTCAGAAATATTTTTTATTCTGATATGTAGTTTATTATTCTATCTTTATATTAACAAAACAAAATAATCTTCTAGTTGGCCATCACATTCTAGGATACACAAGGACAGCACAACCCAGAACTCGTAGCTTGCCCTCGCATTCTACGACTTCAGTGGGCACACGAAACACAAACCCCTATGAGAGCCCCTAACCCGTCAAACAATGGCCTAGAGCTCAAGAGGGTGTATTTGGTGAGCAGCCCAGAACTCGTAGCTTGCCACCGCATTCTACGAGCTCAGGGCACATATAATAACAGCACAACCCAGAATTCGTAGCTTGCCACCGCAATCTACGAGTTCAAGGGCATAAATCCCCATATAAACTCCTAGATTGCCATTGCATTCTAGTAAGTTTAGAGGATACATATAAGTACAGCACAACCCAGAACTCGTAGCTTGCCACCACATTCTACGAGGTCAAGGGCATGAATCTAAATATTAACTCCTAGATTGCCATCGCATTCTAGTAAGTTTAGAGGATACATATAAATCCCATAACTCCTAGTCTGCCACCGCAGCCTAGCAAGTTTAGAGGCAAAACATAACATTAAACCCCATAATTTCTAGATTGCCATCGCATTCTAGTAAGTTTAGAAGACACATATAAATCCCATAACTCCTAGTTTGCCACCGCATTCTACGAGTTCAAGGGCATAAGTCCCCATATAAACTCATAGATTGCCATCGCATTCTAGCAAGTTTAGAGGATATATATAAATCCCATAACTCCTAGTCTGCCACCACAGCCTAGCATGTTCAAGGATACATAAAAAGACAGTACAACCGCATAACTTCTAGTCTCCCACCGCAGCCTAGCAAGTTTAGAGGCAAAATACAACATTAAACTCCATAACTCCTAGTCTCCCACTGCAGCCTAGCAAGTTTAGAGGCAAAACATAACATTAAACCCCATAACTTCTAGATTGCCACCGCAGCCTAACAAGTTTAGAGTCGAGACCAAAGAACCCAAAATCACTTCTTCCCTATATATAGTGCCAAAAACTATATGTGGGTAGTTGGTCAGGAAAGTTCAATTCTTGCCACCGCACCCTAACAAGTTTAGAGGCGGCCCCATGCCACCGCACACTAGCAAGTTTAGAGGCAAAAACACAGCATATAAGGCCAGTATATATAGTGGAGGAACCCGGGAATACCCATAATGGGGAGTTTTTCTGGGGTTTTTTTCCACATCATCAAAATGATAAATATATCTCTGCAACGGATCTCCAATTATACAATGTAACTGCAAGTTATTTTTTCTGTTTGTAAGTTAGAAACCATGAATATCCTTCTACGAGTAATTAATTACGACGTAGATGGTTAAAATACATCGCAAATTTGAGATAGATGTATTACTGCAATTTTCCGCTTACGATCACGGTCAAAGGGAAGTAACTCAATTACATGAGTATGCTCAAAGAAGTTATCCCCCTTCTTCAGGTAAGTAGTCTGCTCGTATACTATAGACACAAATATTAAAGAAATAGTTAATAAATATAATTCGAGGTAATTTGACGATTTATCCCCATCATTGACTTTTACACAATTGCGGCAGAGTTATCTGTTTCTAACACCAATGGAATATACGAGAACGAAATCCAGTTTCCAAACCGGTATGAAAATGATGATTTCGTTTTCTTATCTGCAACATATTTTACCATACGCGAATTAATATCAAAATATATTTCAGCCGCGTTCATTGACTGAAATATCATTTCGTCGCCGGTCTCTACATTGACAGATTTAATCGCTCTCTTTGCAACTGTTTTTTCATATTTACCTGTCCCTCCCCGTGCAGAGTTCTCGCTTTGTGTGTAAGCCTGAAGATTAGATAAATTATTATTAAATTTGATTCCGTTAATATGATCAATCACAAAACCATCTTGGATCACCCCAAAGAAACATTCGAATACGAAACGATGACAATAATATCTTTTATTCCCAGCAGTAAACTGGAGATAACCAGTATTACTAATAACACCAACTGGTCTCTTCAACCTGCAATTTCTGACCACACCATTACGATTTGATTCATATTTCTTTATTATAGGATGCTCCATTTATATAATAATAATATTTGTTTAAATAATAATTGTCTAAGAATTTAATTAAATAATCCTCTACGGATTTTATAGATCTGTCACTGTCATTATTTTTTTATCATAATATCTTTTAAGTTCCCTGTATCGCTTACCACCACAGCAAACACATAATTGTGTTTTTCCCCGCACTCCAACACCACAATGGAGGCACGGTATTGGTCCTAAGCTTCCACGGTGAACGCTCTGCAAGTGTTATCCGCAGAATTCGTTTTTACAGGATTAGTTATAGCGAGTTAATGAACCGATCATCAACCATTTGCATTGAGACATTATATATAATATGTTTCATTTAAATACTTGTTTGAAATATAATATGAGCGAGTTCGATAGATTGTCTCGAATCAAGCCATGGAGCGCAGATACATTTAATCTCGACAGAATATCTCCCGACCTACCGATGCGAGATCTGGTTGATCCGAAAAATAAAAGCTTGATTAATAAAATTCACGGCGCCAAGAAAGAATTTCACACAGATGGTGCATCTCATATATGGTCAACGTTCAAGATTATACGCAATAGTGTCATCGACGCTACGATGAATGACGAACGAGCAGCAACTATCATTAACTACATTGACAATCGCAAATATCTTTTCAGAATAAAATTTGTCGTGCTAACAGAAACAGGTAATTGGATTATCCGTGACAAATATGATCCTGTACACAAGGGTGAAAAAACTGACATACTAAGTAAAGATTCTAAACCATGTCTATTGACTGGCATTGACAAACCATATTTTGAGCGAGCGTATCCTGTGACCGCGGTTATTTATGGAATCTATGTGATAAATGAAAAACCAAAAGTTGATAAATTGGTGCCGATGAAATTTTCAAAAATAAACTGTGTGGCTGAGCGAGTAATAGAACATTTTACCGTTTCGACTCGTGGAAACGGCTTAACGGATAAAAGATGTAAAATAATAAATACGTGGGGAGAAGTGGCTAAAGATACCGGGGCGTCAATTAAAGATGTGGCTGAAATAGGAAAAAAACTAAAGTTCCCAATAACCGTAGAGACGATAACAGGAGAAATATTGTTTGAATCAAAATATAAATCAAAATGTGCTTCGATTGAAATTATTGATCATAACGCACACGCATGGACTAGCGCAGTAACAGTGTTTCCACGAAATCGAACTGTTAAAATTTACCGCGGAGACATGTTTGATTTTATTAAAGAAATAAGTAAAGACGATCCTGTGTCAGTATGGTTATTTCAGAGTTCTAACGACGAATCATTTGTGGAAGAAAAAAAATAAATTTGATCAGTGTGTACGACCCAATGGCGTTATTTATCGAAAAGATCTTCTCCACGAGAAAATGAAAAATCATACACTGCAATATACTGATGATACTGACGAACTACTGAGCAACTGTTTTACTGTTCCGTTAGTTGCGGCTCATTTTGCTAGAAAGAAAAATTCCTGGAAACCAACTAGATTTGATTTTCTCAATGACATAATATCCAGTTGTGTCCAATACGGACACGGTGGATTATGGAATACTAAATACGATCGCAGAGATGTTATTTCGGTTGATATGGTCGCGTGTTATCCCGGATGTTTTCTCGGGTACGGAGATTGTTTTGTGTGCTTTGAGCGATTCGGTCATTCAACGCATGAAATGACACGAGTATCAATAAATGGACCATTACCGGATTTTGATCTGACTGGATTCGCTCGTATCGAGTCATTCGAGTTTGATATGGGGCTTTATCCAATTTGTTATGTTTGGTTTGGAAAACATTTTTCAGAAAAAATGTGGGCACCAATACTACTGTTACGGTATATGCTTGATTGTGCGATGTTAATATCGTTGACGATCAGCGAAGCAATTATATCATATCGGAAACAAACCGAAGTTTGGTTACCACAACAAAAACAGTATTCTGATGATGAAAACCCGGATAAAACAGACTATGAGAATAAAATTACGACAGATCGTGGCAGAAAAATAATTGGCAAGTTCACTCAAGGAGGATCATACGATCATAAACGACATTATGCAAGATTGATCATGGACGATGCTGAGTTAGATTTTATAATCGCTGATACGACGAACAAAAACACGATTATAAGTCGAGAAATAGCGTTCTTGTCAAACGGAACTAAACTAGGCACAATCGTGAGCTACATGGACGGTGAGTCACCTCAGTACACTCATTTCAGACCATCGATGCTCGCATACGTTTCGATAAATCTATTATCGATGATAAATAAGGTTTCTAAGTTTGCTGTCAGAGTTCCCACAGGCTAGTTTTATAACAATAAATAATATTTAGGATTGTTAGAACAACTACATATCGATACTTGTGCACAGTCGGGTTCGTGGAGAATAAAAAAAGAAAACATACTCGATTATTCCGAATCCGCTGATGTTACGATTAAAGATATTTATTGTACAAAATATCAAACATTAAAGCTATCTTCTGCACCATCGGTGTACGATCCAATAACCAGAAATAAAACGGTTTATCTGAACGAACCAGGGGGTTTTGGTAAGACGACTCGAGTAATCGAATTAATTCAGAACTCAGATATGATTGTTTTAACTCCTACACATAGACTCGCGCGAGAGATGAAACAACGAGGAGTACAATCGTGTACCTATCACAGCTTCTTCCGATGGAAGGGTGACGCATGGACTTCTTCGAGGATGGGTAAGAAATATATTCCGAGGATTATCGTTTGGGATGAAATATGTACAGTACCGTTAGAAACATTACAAACGTTTCTTGATTGGATATTAACAAAAAATACTGCTGTGATAATGTGTGGCGATCACGGTCAGCCACCACTTTTTGTTGGACCATCTCCACACAATTGGCTGAAAGATATTGTAGACCACTTCGAAGAAGTGACTGATGATCATAGAGCACTTGATCCAGAATTAAGGGATTTTAAAAAATTAATCAGACTACAGTCGAATAAAATTCAATGTGAAGTAATGCGTGAAGTGTTTCAGAAACACCCATGAACGACTTTTTGCGCGCGTGGAGACCAAACGATTAATTGCAAGTATAAAGATAGTCAGAGACACACTTCAGCAGCGGTTGTTTTAGTTACAACGATAAAAGTTTCCAACGTTGCCAGTTCCGTTATGTTATTGACCAGCAGACACGCGACGACAAAATATTCACGTTGATATACCAGGACAGATCGAGAAACAGAATTTAATGTTGAATGATATTGTCGCAGTCGATGTCAATGTTGTTGACGATGCGCTAAAAACAAATAAATCCCCGTGGACGCTAGGATACGCGATGACGATTCATTCATCTCAAGGATTAACTATTACTGATACAGTTGTTTGGATCATCGATGATCGTATCGAGTGGTCAAATTTGGTTTATCTCGCAGTATCAAGAGTTAGAAGAATATCTCAGCTACGAAGGATTATCCTGGACGAGTCAGTGATCAATGATGATTATGTTTACGGTGACATAATAAGAAAAAAATTAACTGGTTATAAACAGAGAGATAAAAAAATAAACGTGATTTTGATCTTGACGTTGAATTTATTAATAGGCTGAAACAACAGCAGAATAATCACTGTGCGAGTTGTAATTGCATAATGATATGGCGGTATCTGCAAAATGATCCAAGACAATTTACAGTAGATATGAAAGATAACCATCTTGGCCATACACGAGAAAGCACGATGTTGACCTGTCTTGAATGCAATCGACGTAGGGGTGCTAGTTAAGTGATTGCGGTAGTAATTGAGTGTCCTCGGGAATTATTTGTAGTTGTTCACGTACAAATCCACGTTGAGGAGCAGTTGAATCTTATCTGTAGATTGCTGGTCTACCAGTGGATCTTGTTACGCTAGATATCTTGTGTGTCGTAATACTCCAAATAGAATCAGTCGCTCTTTTTTTACCACCTTCAAGTTCACCTCGTTCATATAAATATCTTACAGTCACATTACCTAATACTGGCTGTGTTGAAAAATCAGTCGTTGTACAGGTATATTTTTTTTGGTAATTGCGTTAATAGGTTTCATGTTGGTCGTTCGAGTAATCTCTTTATTTAACGCAGTTATCACACTTGGTAATCTTGCAACCCATTCGCGAGATCTTTTATCTTGAATGAATTCCTTCGCGTATTGATATCCAAATAACCGCTCAGCAAGTGTTCGATTAAATCGTTCAACAATTGCCTGATCACGATGAATTGCAGTGTGTCCTAGTCTGATTTTGACATTATGTTGTTTCATCAACGATGATACTGGACCAAGAAATTCTTTGCCAGGATCAACCTGTAATAGTTGTTTCCATCGTAAAGGTCCTCGTTGATAAATTCGTTCAAACGTATCGGCTACTTCAGATGATGTTTTCGTTGATAATGGTTCTGCCTGTTTATATCTACTTGCATCGTCAATGACAGTTAACACGTATTTGTATGTTATTTGACGTCTACGTACTTTAATCGTATCATAAGGTAAAAACAGAATATCTGTTTGATGAACTTCATTAGGAACACTAACATCGAAATACGCGTACTGAATTCGTTTTGGTGATGGTAGGTAAATTTGCCATATTGCTTGTTTGGATAACCACGATTTAGCAGTAGAATGTTTAACCGCTGCTGCATCAGCGAGTTTACTAATTTCTGCTTTACCCCTCCAATATCCCCTTGGACTATAATAAATTGATTCCATTTATAAATAATTACCAGCCCCTAATACGAGTTTACCTTTAATTGCAGATTTTACTAACCAATTAGCTAATAATTCTTTGATATTTTTATTTTTTATGGAATCTAGCGAATGAATCAACTTCACATCTGCAATATGCATATGTTGTAGATCTTTATTTTTATAAGCCACATCATGAACGTGACATGCTTTATCAGTATCATTTATGGGATACTCATCTGGTTTTGGTTGATCCTGATTGTCAAGCCTGATATCAAGTCGAGTACCAGGACCACAATAATTATATCCTGGTAGATGTTTTTCTCCAGGATATTTAGCCCATGGGGTTTCTGGGAAATTTGACATTAATTTAGCAATATCACCACCATCTTTTGTGGGTAAAAACGTAAACTTGTTTCTGTTACATACTGCTCACCTTCCACCGTATGCTATTCTCGCATTTTTTGTTGTAACCGTAGATGGATCATTAGTTGGTGTTTTAACTCTACAACGTAAATAATATAGATTCATATTTATATGAATATAATTGATTTCTCAGCGACACGAAGACAAGAGCCAGTTAAACACCATCCTGCTTTGCCAAATTCGATCACAATGATAATAATAGGTCAATCTGTATCGGGTAAGACCCAATTATTACTTAATCTGATAATGAGATGGCTAAAATGGGATAAGTTATATTTGGTAGCGCCATCAGTTGACGATCAACGATGTTATGATGTACTTAACGATTTCAATGAAAACGCAAGATTACTGGACGAAGATAAGGATCTTATAGAGTTTATAACCGATATTGACGAAGCCCCGAGCGTTGATGTTTTAGACGGATTTATTAATAATTTATTTGTATACGATGATGTGATGCTGGACAAACAATCAAACCCTGACAGAATTTTTTCACGTGGCAGACATAAAAACACTGATGTGATTTATGTTACTCAGCGATATACACAAATACCAAAAGTGATCAGAGATAACTGTAATATTTTAGTTATGTTTAATGGAGTTGATACGCATACGTTGCGAAATATTCATAAAACTTGGTGTAGCGGTGACATGGCTATAATTAAATTCAGAAATTTCTTTTCACATGCACAATCAACCCAGCACGGGTTTATAACAATAAATTTACATGATCCTAGAACAAGATATCGTATTGGACTTGATAAAATTTTTGGATAAATTGATAGCAGCAGAGGGGGCGGGGACCTCCGGTATGTAAACACAACTCTCGGTTAGCTTAGTAGTGACCTTACTTTTTTTATTTCGGAAGAAGCTTATATTTTAAGCAAATTAGGTTTCAGACAAGTGGTCTGTTCGCCCCCTCTGCTGCTCACGTGTATCGATTTGACAATTTGCCTTTGAACTACGATTGGAAGGTCGCTGATGACATTCACAGCAGTGACCACTTTCCAATTTTCTTTCGAATATTGACCCTATAATTGAAGACGCAATTCCATAATGAAATTTAAAGAGAGCCGACTAGGCCAAGTTTGAAACACTTCCTAAAAGTAGGCTAAATAGGGATACCCTTTTAAACGTTAATGACCCTATTCAGCATTTTACTTCTAATTGTAATCGAGATTGCAGAAGAATCCATTCCCATGTCCTCACCGAACTGTAGAAGAACCTTGTTTCACTAAAGAATGTAAAGAGCAGCAGGGGGGGCGAATCGGACATTTTGTCCAATCGTCATTTGGCTTAATTAATACTTTCTGCACTCAACGATCTAGTGTCGTCAGCGCCTGGTAAAAAAAAAACGACGACGTCGTTGGGGGATCGTCCAATCGTCATTTGGTTTAATTAACACCTTCTGCGCGCCGATCCCCAGCGTCGTCAGCGTCCGGTAAGCACATCGACGACCGCGTCGATGTCATCGCCCCCCCTGCTGCTAAGGAGTTATTTACAATGAGGGTCTTTATGATCTTACAAACAGAGTGATCACTAACTCCTCCTCTTGCAGATCAATTAGGTTATTTGACTGATCGGTAAGTCTAAAATTAATTCTCGTTAAAAACCGATCATGGCATCGCATATAGACCGGATTAATCGGACTCTCAACGATTAAAAATCCCGGAGGGGCTGTTGGTGAAAATGAATAAAGGATATACCCCTGTTGAGCCTGATTTGATTGCTTGGTATCCACCTGGTAACTCCCTTCGATAACATCACACACTAGATTGATCGCTATCACCGATGCGATATTTACGTTGTATGGAGCAATATGCCTACCATCATCCCCGTTATCGTGTCTGAGGATATAAGTTGATGGACTGATAAAATCATTAAGAGACTTTCTTAGTTCTGGCGCGTTGTATCCTGGAAACTTAAAATCGGGTAAATCGGCTTCTGCGATATTATACTCGGTTAGGAATTTTTGTTTATTATCAGTTCTGCTAGCGGATATTATCCCGACGATTCGTTCATTGATATATTCCATGTCTGATATAAGTTGATTTAACACCTCAACGTGTTTTTGTGCTTTTGTTTCCCGTAGCTGTTCTAGTTGTGATTGGTAAATACGATTAATCTCGATAAAAAACCTATCGATATCATTTAAATTAACTTCGGCCTCGACGACCGATTTAGGAGTTTTCTCGTACCCAAAATACCAATACATGGTATTCCTGTCTTGAAATGTAAACCAGTCGGGGGGTGACGCGTTTTTCATAACAAACAAAACATCTCGATAACTGGGATTAATCTCATGATACGATTGCTTGTCCGCGGGGTTTTCATGAGGTGGATTCTTAGGCCAACCTAGTATGGTTCTTATTGAACTGTTATAGATATCAACCATATACCCCGGTGTGCTTATTTCAATCGTCGACGATAACGTCGGTTCATGAACCGTAATAGCGATTTTTGATTCCTTTCCTGTGATCGATTTTATCCTGCGTTGAAATTCTTTATTGATTTGTTCTATTTGGTATGACCCAGTTGGTATTGTAACCTCCTCCCAGTCTGGGGTCCCATCGGGTTTATTTGTCCGTGCAAAAACCAGCGAGTTATTAGGTTGTTGTCCGTTAAATGCGTCCGCTCGGATATTAGGCCAACTGTGATATACTCGCAATTTTGCCAGCGCTATTTCCTTCACTGGAACCGGCGACGGGAAGTTCACACTGAATTCGGGTTTCGTTGACGTTATCGATATCATATTTGTTTGTACCGGAGTGGTCTTCTCCGCGATCCGTTGAAGCAACTGAAACCCTTCGGGGTTCAGCGACATTATTATTATTCGTTGTCTTTAGTGTCTAATTTCAACAACCAGAGCCCATTGAAGTGGTTCCGGCTTCCAGTTGAAAATCCTCGATTTTTGACATCGCGGAGCTATACAACTGGACCATCGTGGAGAATTCAACATCGGATACGAACAAATTATCAATCGACAACGAGATCAACCCGGATAATTTCGAGTACGCTTCGGATACTATTTGATGTTTTACTGTATACTCGTTGAGTTTTTTCTGAAAACACGATGATATCTTCCTAGTGATTGCGTTGGCAACTCCAGCAACTGTTGTCATTGCGGAGACAGCGATTGGAACAGCGATCGGGGTTATCGTGGTCACCGTGGATAAAATAACACCGGCGCCAGCTACTATACCCGACACCGAGTACACGACCGAGTCGATGGCGGTTATTTTACGACGGTATTTTTTTATTTTTACACGGTATTGTTCGGAAAGCGTTTTCAGGTTTGCGGAAAATTCTTTTGCGGTATCGAATCGATATTGATGTGACGTCGGTGATACCTCTGATTCAACTTCCTTGGTGGTCATTTTTATTTTAAAAGAGCTAGTGTTTTTAATTACTTAGATTCGCTGCAAATTCCACATACCATGTAATGTTTGCCCGGGCTAGATTTCTATCAACGGCATAAATTGTAAACTGTTCACTTGCGTTCCTGTCTATAATTGTTGATATTGTATTGTTAAACCCGGATGAACTCGACGATAATATATTAAACTGCATCATTGAAACCAGTGTCAATCGATAAATACCCTTAACAGTTGCGGTAATATTTACTGTATTCTGTGTAGGAGTCCAATCGAATGATCCATGCCGAATTGTGTATACTGTGTTGATGATGTTCTCATGAGGGATTTTTATTTTTTCGAATTGCTCTGCTACTCTCGGTAGTCCGTCTTTAATCGCTTCAACATCAGTTTTAATCGTTCCTATTTCCTGTATATGCGTGTCCACATCTTTTTTGTTCGCTGCAACCCTAGTAATGAGTGTATTTATTTCCTGTATATGCGTGTCTATACATTTTTTGTTCGCTATAACATTAATTTTGAGTACTTCTATTTCCCCTTCATGCACGTCTATACTTTTTTTGCTCGCTATAGCATTAGTGTTAATTGTTTCTATTCTCTGTCCATGCGCGTCTACATTATTTATGATCGTTACAACATTAGTTTTGATTGTTTCTATTTCCCGTGTATTCTCGGTCATACTTTTTTTGTTCGCCGCAACATCAAGTTTGATTGTTTCTATTTCATATGTATGCACGTCTATACCTTTTTTGTTCGCTGCAACATCAGTTTTGATTAATCCTATTCCCCGCCAATACGCGTCTACATTTTTTTTGTTCGCTTCAACATCAGTTTTGATTGTTCCTATTTCCTGTGTATGCGCGTCCATATTATTTATGATCGTTGTAACATCAGTTTTGATTGTTTCTATTTTCCGTCCATGCGAGTCTACATTATTTATGATCGTTGCAACATTAGCGCCGATTATTTCTATTTCCCGTTCATGCGCGTCTACACTCCTTTTGTTCGTTGCAACATCAGTTTTGATTGTTTCTATTTCCTGTCCATACGCAGTGATATCATTTATAGTTATTGTGATTTCATCCGGTTTGGCATTTTTTTTACCAAGGAATTTATCAAAGTTGTCATCGATCCTGTTAACATTTTTTCGTAACGAGGTAAATTGACCCGACAGCGTCGTAAACTCCAAAATAGTATTTTTTATTGTTGCAAGACTCGGTTCGGTTACCGTCGGGGTTCCAAAAAAACTAGCGGTAGTGAGTTGTATATCGGTGACAGATTTTTTCACCTCGGCGACAGATTTTTTCACCTCGGTGGCAGATTTTTTCACCTGCGCGTCAAGTTCGGTCACCGATCTATCTAACCTTGTAAAACCGTCCTGGACTAATGTTACCGCTGATATATGTCCACCCGGTCTGAGTCGTCCGTCGGCGATATATAACGCGATAGTGTCCTCGCCGGCATCACGCTGTCGTGTTAAAACGTCATTCAGTGACACATTACCGGATTTCAATTTACCCTGGCGGTCTTGAAATACAACTATTTCGCCCGGGTCAACACTTGTTAGATTCAACGTATCAGCGATTTCATCCTCAATTAGTTTTTTTATGTCGGCGGCGGCCGTTTCCGTGGATTCTTTCAGCGCCGAAACCGGTCGCCCCCAGATATCAATCATTATTATTGTAAATGTTATTCTCTAAAATCCGTTGAGCTTCTACGACCCCACTAGTGTATTCGTTTACAACCACATGAGGTGGTTTCCGCGATGATGAAATCGCCGCGAGTACGTTCAATACCTCGCGGCCACATATCGGTGGGTCACTTAATTGCTGTGTTGGCAGCGTGGAATAAAAAACCCGGGCTGAACACGCCCGGGATGAACACGCCCGGATATACCGCATGAACTCTTTCGGCGGGGCTAACCCGTATGAATCAAAATAGACGATCGCACGCGGATCAATCGCGTACGCAACCCAATGAGTTCCCGCTCCGGAGGACCCATCGAGGTTAATTATGCCGGTTTCAATATTTCTTGGTGCCGCCGGTAATTGATCCCTCATAAAAACACCTCTGAAGTTTTTTATCGCTAGCGCGTTTGCGGCGTCTATTAAATCAAAATTAGACATTGGAGTCATAGACTCTTGCGTTAATAAACGGTTCCCGGTAGTCTTAGACCCTTTCCCGAGTACCATGAATACGGGGTTCCCGGTAGTCTTAGACCCTTTCCGGCCACGGGTCGTTTTTTTTGTAGCCTTTCCCGGTTGCCTTCTTCAATGCCATTCCCGCCGCGGTACCAACGGCTCCTAACGCCGCCGCCTTAGCCACTGCTGGTGCGGCCGCGGCAATCAATGCCGGAATCGCAGCTAACAGCGGAAATATCCCACCGGTCTTTTCCATGTTTTTAATTGCTGCGGCGGAAAAATCTATTTGAACACCCTTTTTATTCTTCATCGCATCATTGAAATGTTTTATTTGACGCGCCGTCAACGATATCTTATGATTACCACCCGCCATCTGTGACGGCTTCAGCGTTATTGTGGTCCCGCATTGTTTAGCCGACTTTGATCGTAATTTCTTGACTTGACCATCAGTCAACTCTACACTGACGACACTATACGACATTTTATTGTAAACGCGTTTGTGTTTTCAATTACATGTTTTCCACTGGCGCATCAACGATTCTCATTCGTCCACCAACACCTTCTAGCAGCATTGATTTATCGCTGAGAATGACAGCAACCGCTCTATAATTAACACCACCCGGGGCTATACGAGCTCGGAAGTGTATATCAACGACGGATTGTCTCGTTAAATCAAGATGTTCCAGCGAAAAATAATAAATCGGATACAGGTTTTTAAAATCAAGTTGTGATATTTGCAAACCAGTGTCGACGTTTTGATCACGACCCATATATGACAGCAATCGAAGATACACACGTGCGATATGGTTGTCGCCGTAATTAAGCTGTATATCCTCGGATGGTTCCTGTTGTCCGTTTATTCTCAGCGAAACATCCCTGACTCCTAATTGATCAAATATCATATGGCTGCGTTCTTGACTGCCCAATCGTTCCCTATTCTGTAGCGCTATGAATATATGACGCGGGGCTGAAACACCCTGTTTTGATGCCAGGTGCCATGTAAACGTATCGGCGACGTTATCCTCTTTAGCATCAGTTGTTACCGCTAGCCAACTCAACAACGATTTCCCTCCCTGTTCCATAAATGCTAACAATCGTGCTTCCGTGGTAACTGATGGAGTCAGCACCGGCATCCACAATGCCATTTTAGTTAAAACGACTTTACCGGCAGCGACGCCAGCAGCACGCCATATTGCATTGTTATCATCGCCCCTTCGCGTTAGCGCGATTGTATGCTTAGCCCCATAGATGACTTTTCTAACATTTCTGCAGAATCCGAATATGTGATGGAGTGGAATCGCGCATGAAAACTGCCGGCGTGGTCCTTGCAACATCCCTACTCGTGTGGCGAATCCCATATTGTAATTATCGTTAAGACTTTTTATAATATTGAAATTAGCGCCTGGTCTTGCTCTGCGGTCTGGATTGGCTGCTTCAGCCTGTGGGTCAGTTGCGGTATCTCTTTCCACCAGCACGTTAACGTACTGAAGATGGTAAGCGTTATTAGTGGTGTCCTTTGCGAACATTATAGATGGGCCCGCCGATCTTGTATAATCATCCGAGTATCTCGCCAACCCAATTATCGTCGTTGCAACATCAACCTCGCGTTCTATTGATTCAATTTCTCGCCCGTCAATAAGATATCTGGCGCTCTCAAATAACGCCATGATACCGCTGTTGACGAAGCCAACTCGAACACGATGGTCATCTGCGTATGGTGCATTATCGGCGGCATTTGTCACGAGTTCTCCCTCGATTTCGATAAACGCTTCACACGGCAGAAAGTATTTACTGGTATCTTGGACTTGAAGTTCAATTCGCGATCGTAGGTCAGGTTGCGCTGCATAATAAGAATAAAATTGATAATCACGGACAGAATCATCCCTGCGCACTGGGGCGTCCATATCAAACGCGGGATCAGCGGTACGCGCAAACATTCTATTATTTATCATGTTGATGTTTTCAATTGCGATTTTTTCGTCGTAGACCACTTCCCGCTATCGCGTTCATGAGCGCGTTGGTTGCCGCATCGGCGGATGGCGAAGTCGCCAACGACTGAGTCGTCGCCAACGACTCTAATTTTTCTTCCACGGCGTTATTTATTACTTTACTGACATTTGCAGGCATCACTGTCGTTGATGGCATTACCGGTGGTTTCTGTTTTCTTTTTGAAAATCTCTTGGATTTCACCAACGACATTAGTTTGTCCCGCGCGGCTGAAAGCGCCTTTCCGGCAACATCTCCAATGGCACTAATACCCTTATCACGAATAACATCAATAGCCTTCATTCCTAATTGTTTGGCTAACGGCGCTACTTTTGGAGCCATTCTTGTAAATAACCCCGCAATGGTGCTACCGAGACCATCTCCATAGTACGCGCGGTAAACAGGCAATCGCGAGTTTACCACGTAGACGAGTACTGGTTTATCATGGTTGTAGTGTATGATCATCCTTATTAAAAACACCAGTTTTCCAATTAATCATCCACGAGCTCGTCTATGAGCGTTCGATATGCATTAATGTCCATAATACCGCCTGTAAATAACCGCTTGCAAATATCAGCGGCCTCATTGATTATTTCCGTAGAATTATTTCCGGCTCGTTTTCCTCCGATTAGTACTTCCAGCCGTGATATATCACTGAGAACACTATTAGGGCAGGTAACGCCGTAGGATTCTTTACCAACAGGGTATCCTTTTCCTTTTTTTGGTGTTATACTCTTAACTTCCTTGTGGAATGCGTCATAATCGGATTTACTACGATGTGGTAATGCATCTTTATGTTTACTTGCTAAATACACTATTCTTGCCCAGTCCTTTAACGACTTTATATTTTTCTCGTAACCGCTATTGATATGCTTCTTATCTCGTATGCTCTTAGCAAAATTGTTGGCAGCAAAATTAATTAATTCTTCCCTGCTGCTGAAGCCTCTAATTTGATCTATTGTGCTCTTCTTGAGTACAATACGGGGTATATTCCCCTCTTTTTCTTCCGGTATTTCTTCTTCTGGTATTTCTTCTTCTGGTATTTCTTCTTCTGGTTCTTTCGCAGTAGCGCCTAGTTCTTCCTCGTCGGCCATTGTAACATAAGGGTCTTGTGGTTCCGTTATAGCGAGTGGTGGTGGCCTCCGTGTTGTAGCGAATGCTATTTTTGCAGGGAGTGTTTCTAAAGACCTTTTTGTTTGTTTTGTCTCTGCCGCTATCTTTTCAAGTGCACCAAGAACGGGTACAGTTGCCGCCGTAACATCCTTAGTCGCTTTAGTTACCGGGGCAAACAACTGTTCACTTCCAACAGCAAAATCAGTTTGCATTTGTTGTCGCGTTTGAAGTTTCTCTCTCACTCTGTCTCGTAACGGTATAAACTTTCTAAGCGCTGCTAGCCGCTCTCTGGCTAGCCGAGTAGTAAGTGATTCACCTACCATTATTGTAAATTGATCCGCAATTTCAAATAAAATTTTCCGCCGGGTCTTTCCATACATCACATATATATAATGTTACATTTGTATGCCGACTTCGTCACGCGACGTGGGCACAGGTAACTTCAAGCTGAGGCTCCCCACAGGGGTTTCGTCTATGATCCTCCTAATGTTTTTAATCTTACTAGAGATCTCGCGGCGTTTTTCATAAAGCTGCCAGAGTTTTTTTCGTATTGTTTCAACGGCAGTGAATAACCCAATGAATACGCTTACGTCATTGCCATACAGGTTCTCATTAATTGTATGTTGTAATCGTTTTATAAAAGAATACTCGCGGGCTAGCGTAAAACGCCCTCGCTTCGATTGTTCGTTTATAGCCTCATAATCGGATAATATTTCCTCGCTGTTGAGCCTATCAGATAATACAATTCCTTGAATTTTTAATTTTGAAATCTCAGTTAATATATTATTGATGTCTTGGGAATCCATATTCTTATAAACATCTTATTTCTAATATCAAAAATTTTAATAAAATTTAAGTTTAAAATTTAATAAAATTATTGGGGGTCATTTTTGACCCCGTTTTTTGTATGGACAGTACAATGCCGTAAATCTCCACTCGAGTGTTGTGGCAGATTACAGGCATACATGGACAGTACAATGCCGTAAATCTCCACTCGAGTGTTGTGGCAGATTGCAGGCATACATGGACAGTACAATGCCGTAAATCTCCACTCGAGTGTTGTGGCAGATTACAGGCATATACATATACTTAATTAAGGACATTCACATCTTGGAACCCCAAAACATACATCTCCGGGAGGGAGGCCTAGGGTGACAAACGTCATCGTAGACCGCCCAGAAGATATGCTTGGGGGGACATCACTACATGTACTTAATTAAGGATGAATATATTTACAATGAAATGATTGATGGATGATGGGACGGCACAAGACAGCACAAACATAAAACGGCGGGGCGGAACTCTACGGCCAATTCAACCAATCAAAAGCAACCCAATTAAATTAACCCGGTTGCATGATTGTGAACAAAAGACAACCACACGCCCGGGTCAAGAGCGTGGGTTAGTTTTGATTAGTTGAATTGGCTTTCGAAAGCCCCAGGCTTATAACGAGTCATCTTATATATAAAGTGACTAATACAGCGGCGTCAGTCACAAGCTGTGTGTTAATTTGAATTCCCTTGAATCGTTAAACTCTTAAATACTTATTAATGGTGTTTCACGGCATTTAAATGAAACCAAATACTCAAATAAAACATTAAAAAAAAGAATACAGCTGTTAGATAACAGCGTGTATTTCATTAGTTTTCATCGTAAAATGATTAATTAATCGCAACATTAATTGGACTTCAAGGGACGTAACTCTTGTCATGCGACGCTATCACAAAACGAGTTATCTCCCTTTGATGTTATATATGAAAATCGAATTCTGTGACCCGTCTTTTTTGAGATCGCTGTTTTAGTTATATTCTCCGCAACATCTCGAACTGATTTACTACAAATATCGAAGTATTTACCAGCCGCATTCATAGAGCGAAATATTTTTTCTTCGTGCGTTATTGTATCAAATGACTTTACGGGTTTTGCCTTTCTCATCCCTCCTGTTTTTCCAAATTTGGAATTTTGACTCGGTGTAACAGCTCTTAGATTACACAGTCTGTTATTTTGAGGACATCCATCGATGTGATCAATAACGAGACCGTCGTTGATCAGTCCGTTAAACGCTTCATACACCATCCTGTGAATAAGACAGATTTTTTTCCCAGCATTAAATCGCAAGTATCCGTGATTATTTACGGTACCAACCGGCTTCTTCAGTCTACAATTTCTAACAACGCCGTCGCGAGATGCCTCGTAATTAACAAACACAGGGTGAGGTCTGAACTCTTGGTCCATTTGTATAATAATACTACTTGTCTAATTCATTATTTGGTTTAATTATAAACCTTTCAATGTAGTCTTGAGGAGTTTTGATGATTTTGTCTTTGACGGAGTCGGCGGTGGGGTCGATGACGGCGTTTTTTATTCGTTTATCGTAATAACGCTTTAACTCTCTGTATCGCTTTTCGCCACAATTGATACACAACTGCGATTTTCCTCTTACACCAACGTGGCAAACCAAGCACGGGAGGGGGCCAAGAGAACCATTACGAACGCTTTGTAAATGATACCCGCAGAATTCACCTCTGCATGATTTATTGCACGGGGTTGTCGACCCAATCATCAACCATTTGCATTTATTCATTATACTATATTCTTTTATTTAAATACTTGTTTTAATTATATGGATGAGTTTGAGAGATTAGCAGTAATTAAGCCCTGGAAAAATATTAAGTTCAATCTCGATAGAGTCCTCAAGGACACACCAAAAGCGTTAATAAACGATAAAACCCTGTTGAGTAAAATACGCGATTGTATCAATGAATTCAAACGTGATGGTGCATCTCATAGTTGGTCAACATTTCGAATTGATGGTGTTGTTGATGCTACCATGAACGACAACCGCGCAGCAACGATAATATCACAACTTGACGGTAAAAGGTATTTCTTCAGAGTAAAATTCATTGTCCGGGTGGAATCAGGCGATTGGATTATACGTGATAAATTTGAACCAGTTCTCAGCGACAAGAAAACAGTCATTGTCAGCCGCGACTCCAAGCCGGGGTTGTTAACCGGAATTGACAAACCATACTATGAACGAGCGTATCCTGAAACAGCAGTTGTTTATGGAATATACCCGTTAAATAAGAAACCTGATATCGGAAAACTGAAACCAATGAAACAGTCAACTGGGATAAATTGTGTAGCAGAACGAATAATAGAGCATTTTACAAATGCATGTCGAGAAAACAAATTGACTGATTTACGACGTAGCAAAATCAACCAGTGGGAACTAACCGTAAAAGAGCGTGGAGCAACCATCAGCGACATAGCGAGATTAGAAACGTCGTTGAGATTTCCAATAACCGTTACAACGATAACCGGTGAAGTATTATACGAATCGAAGTATAAATCGAAGGGAGCCCCAATCAAAATTATTGATCATAACGAACACGCATGGACGCCCGCGATCACAATATTTCCACGGGATAGAACAGTAAAGTATATACCCGAAGAATTCCTGGGAGAACAATTCTCCAAGGACGGTTTTCTCGCGGAGAGGAAACTATTTGATGCTATTGCCTACTTGTGTAAAAACGACCCTGTATCAGTGTGGTTACTTCGCAGCGCTGAAAACGATGCGGATACCTTTGATCAGTTTGTAAGACCAAACGGCGAATTATATCGCACTGAAGCATTTCACAACAGGATGAAAAAAACCGCCATGGAATTTGAAGAGCATGATGAACAACTGCTAACAAATTGTTTTACGATTCCATCGGTTGTAGCTCATGTTGCAGCAAGGAAAAATGCGTGGAGACCAACGCGCAAGGAATTTCTGCCGGATGTACAATCCAGTTGTTTGGAATACTATCACGGTGGACTATGGAACACTGAATACAACCGCGACGCTATGATCTCGGTTGATATGGTTGCCTGTTATCCAGCGAGTTTTTTCGGGTATGGATCCGCCGCTGAGTATTTCAAACGATTTGGACACCCCAGTCATGAAATGACTCGTGTTGCTATTAATGGACCACTGCCTGATTTTGATTTAACCGGATTTGCTCGCATAGTATCATTTGAATTCGCGGCAGGACTCCATCGCTGTTGCTATATTTGGATCGGTAGACACATGAATGAAAAGAAGTGGCTGCCAATAGCGCTGCTACGGTATATGATTGATTGTAGCATGCTAGTTTCGTTGATTGTCAGTGACGCGATTATATCATACCGGGCGCAGACTGAAGTCTGGTTACCAGAACCGGAGCGTCTAGATAGCATAATTGACGAGTCCAGAAAAAACATTGATGCCGACGAGGAATATATCATCGAATGGTCCAGGAGGATATTTAACCAACGAAACCGCGAGGCAAAAGATCTCGGTAGAAGAATAATTGGTAAGTTCACACAAGGTGGAAAAAACCACGACTACAAACGATATTGCTCACGGCTGATTATAGATGACCCAGAATATGATTTCGTAATCAAGGACGCAGTGGCAAAAAATAGATACGTGAACTGCAAAACAGCTTTCTTGTCCAATGGAACGAGGTTGGGTACAGTTGTTACCTACAGCGATGGAGACAGCCCGGCGTATCCACATTTGAGGGCGTCTATGCTGGGTTATGCCGCTATCAATTTATTCTCGATGATAAATAGATTCCCCGATACCGCGGTTAGAGTAGCCGTTGATTCGTTTTATGTTGACGTAAAGTACAAGGAAAACGTAGCCGAGTTTACTAGTCCGGACGAGAGTTGGGGTACATGGAGAATTAAAAATGAAATACGACGCGATTATTCCCCGTCAGCAGATGTCACCGTTGAGAACAACTACTTACGCGGTGATAAATTGTCAGAATGGTCTAATGCACCATCGTGTTCTGATCCAATTTGTAGACATAAAACAGTTTATTTAAGCGGCTGTGGCGGGTCAGGAAAGACGACTCGGGCAATTGAATTATTTCGAACGCGGGCAAGTATAATCGTGCTTACACCGACCCATAGACTAGCGCGAGAGATAAAACAACGAAATGTTTACGCCGTTACTTATCACAGCTTTTTTCGATACAGCGGCGGTGAGTGGACTCCTGATCGAATGGGTGAAAAATTTATTCCTGAGGTTATCATCTGGGACGAAATATGTACTGTTTCGTTAGATGTTTTACAAATGTTTCTTGATTGGTTGCTGCGCGCGAATACAGCGGTGATCATGTGTGGCGACCATGGCCAACCACCACCATTTGTCGGCGAGGGTCCACATGATTGGTTAAAGGGTTTTGTGGACTATTATGAAGAAACCGATACTGATTACCGAGCACTTGATGAACAACTGCGCGAGGTTAAAAAATTAATCAGATTACAGCCGGATAGAATTCAGTGTGAAATAATCCGAGAGGTGATTCCGGAAACGCCGTTAAATGAATTCTGGGAAACATGGAGACCAAACGATTTGATTGTAGCGAGTAGAAAGATAGTCAGAGACACACTTCAGCGGAGGTTGTTTACGTTGCATAAGGAAAAGTTTCCAACGCGCCCAGTGCCGTTATGTTATAGACCCGCGGACACACGGCGGCAGAACATTGAAGTTGAAATTCCAGGCCGGACAGAAAAACAAATTCTCGTGCTGAATGATATTGTGCTCGTTGATATCAGCGTCGTCGAGGACGCGCTACGTGCTGATAAATCCCCGTGGACGCTAGGATACGCAACAACAATACATTCCTCGCAGAGACTAACCATCACGGACACAATTGTTTGGATAGTTGATAATCGCATCGAATGGTCGAATCTAGTCTATCTTGCAGTGTCCCGAGTACGAAGGATAAATCAGCTTCGAAGAATTGTTATTGACGAAGTCAGTGACGGAGTCACCAACGACAACGACATCATCGATGCAAGCGTCATTAATAGAAAACTCTCGGGTCACCGCCAACAGGATAAAAAAAACAGCGGCGTTTTGATATTGATGCCGAATTAATAATTGCGTTACGACAACAACAGAATAATCACTGCGCGAGTTGTAATTGTGTAATGCGCTGGAGTTATTCGGATAAAGACGCTCGCCAATTTACCGTGGACAGAATCGATAACAGTCTCGGTCATGTTAAAAACAATGTGAGGTTGACCTGTCTTGAGTGCAATAGACGCAACGGCGCTAGTTAAGACCACGCGGGGGTAATTGAGTATCGTTAGGTATCACTTGTAGTTGCTCGCGTGTAAATCCGCGCTGAGGAGCAGTTGAATCCAGTCTATAGATCGGTGGTCTACCAGTTGATCGTGTTATCGTTGATATGTTATGTGTGGTAACACTCCAAATAGGATCAGTAGCTCTTTTTTTACCGCCTTCAAGCTCTCCTGGTTCATATAGATATCTAACAGTGACATCGCCGAGAATCGGCTTGGAAACGCTATTTATTTTTGATTTTCCGGGTATATACTCGTATTTAATCGCGTCGCTGGGCTTCATGTTGATTGCTCGGGTAATCTCGTTATTTAACGCTGCAATTACGCCTGGCAACCTTTTGACCCATTCACGAGATCGTTTTTCTTGGATGAATTCCTTCGCGTATTGATATCCAAATAACCGTTCAGCAAGAGTCCGATTGAATCGTTCAACAATTGCCTGATCACGATGTAGCGCAGTATGACCTCGTCGTATCGCGACGCTATGATGTTTCAGCGTTGATAAAACAGCGCCGCGAAATTCACTACCGGGATCAACTTGTAATAGATTTGGCCAGCGCAGAGGGCCTCTTTGATAAATTCTTTCAAACGCATCGGCTACTTCAGTTGCTGACTTTGTTTTTAACGGCTCCGCTTGTTTGTATCGACTCGCAACATCAACTACGGTTAGCGCGTATTTGTAACCGTTGTCATGCGGCAGAAATAGTATATCAGCCTGATGAACTTCATTAGGTACGCTGACATCAAAGCGCGAGAAGTTGATTTGTTTAGGCGGTGGTAGATAAATTTGCCATATAGCCTGTTTGGATAACCAATTAGCCGCAGTGGCCTTTGTTACCTTTGCAGCGCTTGCAAGCTTACCAATTGCGGCCTTCCCCTTCCAGTATCCTCTCGGAGAATAATAGATGGATTCCATGTTGTTATTAATTACCAGCGCCCACCATTAATTTACCTTTCATAGCCGATTTTACCAACCATGAGGCCAATTTGTCTTTGACGGATTTATCAGGAATAGCATTTAACGCGTGAATTAATTTTACGTCCGCGATATGACGCTGTTGCAGATCGCTACTTTTGTAAGCAACATCATGAGCATGACATGCCTTATCGATAGCGTTTATTGGATACTCACCGGGTTTGGGCTGATTTTGATCATCGAGTCTGATATCTAATCGTGTTCCGGGGCCACAGTAGCTATATCCTGGGAGGTGCTTTTCTCCTGGATACTTTGCCCACGGTGTTCCGGGGAGTTTTGATAACCTGGCTGCAATATCACCTCCTCGCTTTTTTCTAAAACATCCCCGGGTTTAATAGAAATAAATCTAAATTTCTTTGTACCGCATTGTGCACACTTACCAGTAAGGGCCGATCTGTTATTTCTTGTTGTAGCGGTTGTCATATCATTTGTGCCAGTACGTACTCTACACTTCACACAATATAGATCCATAATTTATGTATAGAGATATGAATATAATTGATTTTTCGGCGACTAAAACAAGAGAACCAGTTAAGCATGTTGCAGCGTTACCAAACTCGATCCGGATGATTATCATCGGACCATCTGGATCCGGCAAGACGCAATTGTTACTCAATTTAATAATGAGATGGATGAAGTGGGATAAGTTGTATTTGGTTGCTCCTAGCGTGGATGATCAACGATGCTACGAGGTGTTGAAAGATTTCAACGAGAATGCATCAGCGATCGCTAAAAAAAATGTCATCGAGTTTATTACAGATATCAATGATGCACCAGGTATTGATGATATTGATGGCGACGTTAACAATCTAGTCGTGTACGATGATGTTATGTTAGACAATCAAAAAAACCCAGCTAGGATATTTTCCAGAGGCAGGCATAAAAACACCGACGTGATATATGTCACTCAACGATACACTCAGATTCCAAAAGTAATCAGAGACAACTGTAATATTCTTGCCGTATTCAACGGCGTTGATACACACACGCTACGAAATATTTGGCAGACATGGTGCGGCGGTGACATGGACTTTAATGTTTTTCGAAACTTTTTTAGTCATGCTCAGTCGACCCCACATGGATTCGTAACGATAAATTTACATGATCCTCGGACACGATATCGTATCGGACTTGACCAAATATTCGGTTAGTTGTAAATAATTTTCATCGTAAATAACTCCTTAGCAGCGGGGGGGGGGGGGGCGATGACATCGACGCGGTCGTCGATGTGCTTACCGGACGCTGACGACGCTGGGGATCGGCGCGCAGAAGGTGTTAATTAAACCAAATGACGATTGGACGATCCCCCAACGACGTCGTCGTTTTTTTTTTACCAGGCGCTGACGACACTAGATCGTTGAGTGCAGAAAGTATTAATTAAGCCAAATGACGATTGGACAAAATGTCCGATTCGCCCCCCCTGCTGCTTAAAGAGGCCATTAGATAACGCCAAGAAGCACTAAGAAAATTTAGTAATCGTCTGACGACCGCCAATTTAACCAAGAACCGTATTCTTTGTGCCAAAGATCGCCGCACGATCAAAGAAAGCAAATGAGCATCATAAAAGAATTATGTTTCTCCTTTAAAGTCTCGTTCCTCTATAAAGAAATCTTTGAACACGATCCGCAAAATAAATAGAAAAAGAAAACACAATTCTCTTTCTGACATCTGAAATTGAAACAATAACAGCTTTTGTTCCAAACGTGACATAGAATATATTCCTGCTGACAGTTTCTCGAAAAATATCTCATCATCAAATTATTCACTATCCTTCCAAAAAATTCACATCCAACAATGCGGAAAGATTAACCAACTGTTCTCACTATTGGAGCTTATGAAGGCTTTAAACCATGCCAATGAAACATCCGCTGGGCCTGATAAATACACTATCAGTTTTTGATACACCTTCCAGAACCATCATTAATATCTCTTTTGAATATCTTCAGTGATTTATGGATTGCTTGTAATGTACCAGAGGTTTGGAAAGAAGCAACGATAATTCCAGTTCCCCATCCAAGTTAAGATAGCACAGATCCTACCAACTATCTCCCCATTGCACTGACAAGCTGGTTGTGCAAAACAATGGAACGAATGGTCAATTCTCGGTTTGTATGGTACTTGGAGGCTAATAATTTAATATCTCCTTTTCAAAGTGGAGTTCGATATGGTAGAAGCATCAATGACCATTTGGTTAGACTGGAAACATTTATTCGCGACGCTTTTATGAAGAAAGTACATTTAGTAGCGTTTTTTATTTAGAAAAGGCATATAGCCGGACGTGGTAGTACTGAATAATGATCTGGGTCTAAAAGTCCGTCTGTCTTAGAATGTGTACCAGGTTATATTCTGAGAGAAATGTATCGCACATGTATAGGGGATACAGAGTTCTAAAATAAGATTAGTACATTTACAATCAAGGCTACCATACCAGTCTTTAACCACCATATTGGATTGAGAAAAGCAGTTGCTGCCACTGTATCTCATCTTTGTAATATTCAGCTTCTAGCTATGTCAAAAAGGAAAGCAGAAAATTCAGAATTTTCTCCAGTAAAGAACACAGAACCTGAATGACAATTATTCCATCATTTGTCGATTTATTAAACCATCTAGCACAGGAATAAATTTTGCGTTTTGTAAAAATGATGTAATTGTGACTTTCACTATTGGACATGGAGGTGCCCTTGACATAAAACAGCATGAAAATGTTAATAAACATCAGCTTGCTGCTTCATCAACAACAACTCTGCCTGAACTTGTGACATTTATAAATACCAGAGAGAACCTAGATGTAATTCAATCAAACTGCGGTTCACTAAAAATTTACTATTGTTGCTGGCGATTTATTTCGCATACATTTTTCCAAATAGTAAAATCGCAAAGAATTACTCTTGTGCTAGAATGAAAACAGTAAAACTATCTCACAGAATTCAGATCAGTAATGAAAGATGGTACATTGGAATCGATAACGTGGGCTAAAGGCTTCTATAAACAGCCTGTGTTTGGGTGTGTGTTGCACTTTTGCACCTTCTGACTGGGCACCCAAATGAAACAGGGCGGACGTTGAGAAGGTGCAGGAGGGCAACACGTGCATCTTTGACATTAAATAATTAAGTTACTGATGGTTGTAGATGTTGTAAATAGTTACAAATGCATTAAAGTTTAAAAAATCAGTATTTCTTTTTGAAAATCATTATTTTTGTCATAAACAGTCAGTATTGCTGCACGTCTCATTTGTTAATACAAATGTAGAATTCGTCTTTGTAAGTAGTTAGGAACAAGAACATTGTCCATTTTGAACAACTGATCTCGTTTCTCTGTTTGTCTGTCTCTCTATCTTTTCGTTAAAAAATAATCTTTAATCTTCAATTAGATGATCTGACTGCAGGACAATAAAGAGATAAATTCAAATCAGTTTATGCTAGCAGCAGCAGGGGGGGGGGGCGAATCCGACATTTTGTCCAATCGTCATTTGGCTTAATTAATACTTTCTGCAACTCAACGATCTAGTGTCGTCAGCGCCTGGTAAAAAAAAACGACGTCGTCGTCGGGGGATCGTCCAATCGTCATTTGGTTTAATTAATACCTTCTGCGCGCCGATCCCAGCGTCGTCAGCGTCCGGTAAAAAAGCGCGACGACAGCGTCGATGTCATCGCCCTCCCTGCTGCTAAGTGGCTATTTACAATAAAAGTCTTTATGATCTTACAATTTAACCGAATATTTGGTCAAGTCCGATACGATATCGTGTCCGAGGGTCATGTAAATTTATCGTTACGAATCCATGTGGGGTCGACTGAGCATGACTAAAAAAGTTTCGAAAAACATTAAAGTCCATGTCACCGCCGCACCATGTCTGCCAAATATTTCGTAGCGTGTGTGTATCAACGCCGTTGAATACAGCAAGAATATTACAGTTGTCTCTGATTACTTTTGGAATCTGAGTGTATCGTTGAGTGACATATATCACGTCGGTGTTTTTATGCCTGCCTCTGGAAAATATCCTAGCTGGGTTTTTTTGATTGTCTAACATAACATCATCGTACACGACTAGATTGTTAACGTCGCCATCAATATCATCGATACCTGGTGCATCATTGATATCTGTAATAAACTCAATAACATTTTTTTCAGCGATCGCTGATGCATTCTCGTTAAAATCTTTCAACACCTCGTAGCATCGTTGATCATCTACGCTAGGGGCGATTAAATACAACTTATCCCACTTCATCCATCTCATTATTAAATTGAGTAACAATTGCGTCTTGCCGGATCCAGATGGTCCGATGATAATCATCCGGATCGAGTTTGGTAACGCTGCAACATGCTTAACTGGTTCTCTTGTTTTAGTCGCCGAAAAATCAATTATATTCATATCTCTATACATAAATTATGGATCTATATTGTGTGAAGTGTAGAGTACGTACTGGCACAAATGATATGACAACCGTTACAACAAGAAATAATAGATCGGCGCTTACTGTTAAGTGTGTACAATGCGGTACAAAGAAGTTTAGATTTATTTCTATTAAACCCGGGGGTGTTTTAAAAAAAAGCGAGGAGGTGATATTGCAGCCAGGTTATCAAAACTCCCCGGAACACCGTGGGCAAAGTATCCAGGAGAAAAGCACCTCCCAGGATATAGCTACTGTGGCCCCGGAACACGATTAGATATCAGACTCGATGATCAAAATCAGCCCAAACCCGGTGAGTATCCAATAAATGCTATCGATAAGGCGTGTCATGCTCATGATGTTGCTTACTACAAAAGTAGCGATCTGCAACAGCGTCATATCGCGGACGTAAAATTAATTCACGCGTTAAATGCTATTCCTGATAAATCCTTCAAAGAAAAATTGGCCTCATGGTTGGTAAAATCGGCTATGAAAGGTAAATTAATGATTGGAAGCGGAGCTTCTCGCGCTGGTAATTGAAAACGCTAGCGTTTATAATAACAACATGGAATCCATCTATTATTCTCCGAGAGGATACTGGAAGGGGAAGGCCGCAATTGGTGAGCTTGCAAGCGCTGCAAAGGTAACAAAGGCCACTGCGGCTAATTGGTTATCCAGACAGGCTATATGGCAAATCTATCTACCACCGCCTAAACAAATCAACTTTTCGCGCTTTGATATCAGCGTACCTAATGAAGTTCATCAGGCTGATATACTATTTCTGCCGCATGACAACGGTTACAAATACGCGCTAACTGTAGTTGATGTTGCGAGTCGATACAAACAAGCGGAACCGTTAAAAACAAAGTCAGCAACTGAAGTAGCCGATGCGTTTGAGCGGATTTATCGAAGAGGTCCTCTGCGCTGGCCAAATCTATTACAAGTTGATCCTGGTAGTGAATTTCGCGGCGCTGTTCTATCAACGCTGAAACATCATAGCGTCGCGATACGACGAGGTCATACTGCGCTACATCGTGATCAGGCAATTGTTGAACGATTCAATCGGACTCTTGCTGAACGGTTATTTGGATATCAATACGCAAAAGAATTCATCCAAGAAAAACGATCTCGTGAATGGGTCAAAAGGTTGCCAGGCGTAATTGCAGCGTTAAATAACGAGATTACCCGAGCAATCAACATGAAGCCCAGCGACGCGATTAAAAAAAAGTATATACCCGGAAGATCAAAAATAGATAGCGTTTCCAAGCCGATTCTCGGCGATGTCACTGTTAGATATCTATATGAACCAGGAGAGCTTGAAGGCGGTAAAAAAAGAGCTACTGATCCTATCTGGAGTGTTACCACACATAACATATCAACGATAACACGATCAACTGGTAGACCACCGATCTATAGACTGGATTCAACTGCCCCACAGCGGGGGTTTACACGCGAGCAACTACAAGTGATACCTGACGATACTCAATTGCCCCCGCGTGGTCTTAACTAGCGCCGTTGCGTCTATTACACTCAAGACAGGTCAACCTCACATTGGTTTTGACATGACCGAGACTGTTATCGATCCTGTCCACGGTAAATTGGCGAGTGTCTTTATCCGAATAACGCCAGCGCATTGCACAATTACAACTCGCGCAGTGATTATTCTGTTGTTGTCGTAGCGAGATTATTAATTCGGCATCAATATCAAAACGCCGCTGTTTTTTTTAATCCTGTTGGCGGTAACCCGAGAGTTTTCTATCAATGACGCTTGCATCGATGATGTCGTTGGTGACTTTGTCGGTGACTCCGTCACCGGCTTCGTCAATAACAATTCTTCGAAGCTGATTTATCCTCCGTACTCGGGACACTGCAAGATAGACTAGATTTGACCATTCGATGCGATTATCAACCATCCAAACAATTGTATCCGTGATGGTTAATCCCTGCGAGGAATGTATTGTTGTTGCATATCCTAGCGTCCACGGGGATTTATCAGCACGTAGCGCGTCCTCGACGACGCTGATATCAACGAGCACGATATCATTCAGCACAAGAATTTGTTTTTTTGTCCCTGACGCTGTTGGGCCCGGGATTTCAACTTCAATGTTCTGCCGCCGTGTGTCCGCGGGTCTATAACATAACGGCACTGGGCGCGTTGGAAACTTTTCCTTATGCAACGTAAACAACTTTTGCTGAAGTGTGTCTCTGACTATCTTTCTACTCGCTACAATCAAATCGTTTGGTCTCCATGTTTCCCAGAATTCATTTAACGGCGTTTCCGGAATCACCTCGCGGATTATTTCACACTGAATTCTATCCGGCTGTAATCTGATTAATTTCTTAACCTCGCGCAGTTGTTCATCAAGTGCTCGGTAATCAGTATCGGTTTCTTCATAATAGTCCACAAAACCCTTTAACCAATCATGTGGACCCTCGCCGACAAATGGTGGTGGTTGGCCATGGTCGCCACACATTATCACCGCTGTATTCGCGCGCAGCAACCACTCAAGAAACATTTGTAAAACATCTAACGAAACAGTACATATCTCATCCCAGATGATAACCTCAGGAATAAATTTTTCACCCATTCGATCAGGAGTCCACTCACCGCCGCTGTATCGAAAAAAGCTGTGATAAGTAACGGCGTCAACATTTCGTTGTTTTATCTCTCGCGCTAGTCTATGGGTCGGTGTAAGCACGATTATACTTGCCCGCGTTCGAAATAATTCAATTGCCCGAGTCGTCTTTCCTGACCCGCCACAGCCGCTTAAATAAACTGTTTTATGTCTACAAATTGGATCAGAACACGGTGGTGCATTAGACCATTTTGACAATTTATCACCGCGTAAGTAGTTGTTCTCAACGGTGACATCTGCTGACGGGGAATAATCGCGTCGTATTTCATTTTTAATTCTCCATGTACCCCAACTCTCGTCCGGACTAGTAAACTCGGCTATGTTTTCCTTATACTTTACGTCAATATAAAATGAATCAACGGCTACTCTAACCGCGGTGTCGGGAAATCTATTTATCATCGAGAATAAATTTATGCAAGCATAACCCAGCATGGACGCCCTCAAATGTGGATATGCTGGGCTGTCTCCATCGCTGTAAGTAACAACTGTACCCAACCTTGTTCCATTGGACAAGAAAGCTGTTTTGCAGTTCACGTATCTATTTTTCGCCACTACGTCCTTGATTACGAAATCATATTGTGCGTCATCTATAATCAGCCGTGAGCAATATCGTTTGTAATCGCAGTTTTTTCCGCCTTGTGTGAACTTACCAATTATTCTTCTACCGAGATCTTTTGCCTCGCGGTTTCGTTGGTTGAATATCCTCCTGGACCATTCGATGATATATTCCTCGTCGGCATCAATCTGTTTTCTGGATTCGTCAATTATGCTATCTAGACGCTCCGGTTCTGGTAACCAGACTTCAGTCTGCGCCCGGTATGATATAATCGCGTCACTGACAATCAACGAAACTAGCATTTTACGATCAATCATATACCGTAGCAGCGCTATTGGCAGCCACTTCTTTTCAGCCATGTGTCTACCGATCCAAATATAGCAACAGCGATGGAGTCCTGCCGCGAATTCAAATGATACTATGCGAGCAAATCCGGTTAAATCAAAATCAGGCAGTGGTCCATTAATAGCAACACGAGTCATTTCATGACTGGGGTGTCCAAATCGTTTGAAATACTCAGCGGCGGATCCATACCCGAGAAAACTCGCTGGATAACAGGCAACCATATCAACCGAGATCATAGCGTCGCGGTTGTATCCAGTGTTCCATAGTCCACCGTGATAGTATTCCAAACAACTGGATTGTACATCCGGCAGAAATTCCCTGCGCGTTGGTCTCCACGCATTTTTCCTTGCTGCAACATGAGCCGCAACCGATGGAATCGTAAAACAATTTGTTAGCAGTTGTTCATCATGCTCTTCAAATTCCATGGCGGTTTTTTTCATCCTGTTGTGAAATGCTTCAGTGCGATATAATTCACCGTTTGGTCTTACAAACTGATCAAAGGTATCCGCATCGTTTTCAGCGCTGCGAAGTAACCACACTGATACAGGGTCGTTTTTACACAAGTAGGCAATAGCATCAAATAGTTTCCTCTCCGCGAGAAAACCATCCTTGGAGAATTCTTCGGGTATATACTTTACTGTTCTATCCCGTGGAAATATTGTGATCGCGGGCGTCCATGCGTGTTCGTTATGATCAATAATTTTGATTGGGGCCCCATTTGATTTATACTTCGATTCGTATAATACTTCACCGGTTATCGTTGTAACGGTTATTGGAAATCTCAACGACGTTTCTAATCTCGCTATGTCGCTGATGGTTGCTCCACGCTCTTTTACGGTTAGTTCCCACTGGTTGATTTTGCTACGTCGTAAATCAGTCAATTTGTTTCCTCGACATGCATTTGTAAAATGCTCTATTATTCGTTCTGCTACACAATTTATCCCAGTTGACTGTTTCATTGGTTTCAGTTTTCGGATATCAGGTTTCTTATTTAACGGGTATATTCCATAAACAACTGCTGTTTCAGGATACGCTCGTTCATAGTATGGTCTGTCAATTCCGGTTAACAACCCCGGCTTGGAGTCGCGGCTAACAATGACTGTTTTCTTGTCGCTGAGAACTGGTTCAAATTTATCACGTATGATCCAATCACCTGATTCCACCCGGACAATGAATTTTACTCTGAAGAAATACTTTTTGCAGTCAAGTTGTGATATTATCGTTGCTGCGCGGTTGTCGTTCATGGTAGCATCAACAACACCATCAATTCGAAATGTTGACCAACTATGAGATGCACCATCACGCTTGAATTCATCGATACAATTGCGTATTTTACTCAACAGGGTTTTATCGTTTATTAACGCTTTTGGTACGTCCTTGAGGACTCTATCGAGATTGAATTTAATATTTTTCCAGGGCTTAATTGCTGCTAATCTCTCGAACTCATCCATATAATTAAAACAAGTATTTAAATAAAAGAATATAGTATAATGAATAAATGCAAATGGTTGATGATTGGGTCGATAACCCCGTGCAATAAATCATGTAGAGGTGAATTCTGCGGGTATCATTTACAAAGCGTTCGTAATGGTTCTCTTGGCCCCCTCCCGTGCTTGGTTTGCCACGTTGGTGTAAGAGGAAAATCGCAGTTGTGTATTAATTGTGGCGGAAAGCGATACAGGGAACTAAAACGCTATTATGACAAACGAATTAAAAACGCCGTCATTGACCCCACCGCTGACTCCGTCATCAAAACCCACCAAGACTATGTTGAAAGATTTATAATTAAACCAAATAATGAATTAGACAAGTAGTATTATTATATAAATGGACCAAGAATTTCAGCCGCATCCCCTGCTCGTCAATTTCGAGGCATCTCGCGACGGCATTGTTAGAAACCGCAGACTAAAAAAACCAGTTGGATGGAAAAACAATCACGGGTATTTAATGTTTACTGCTGGAGGGAAAAAATATCTCTGTCACAGAATCATCTATGAATGTTTCCACGGATTGATCAAAGATAGTCTCGTTATTGATCACATTGATTCTAATTATCAAAATAACAGACTGTGTAATCTGCAAGCTATCTCTCAGAGTGAAAATATTAAAAAAGGCCAGACTGGTAAGTACTCAAAAGCAGCAAGGGGCGTCAAATCATTTGATACGTCATCGCACCAGGAAAAAATATTTCAGTCAATGAATGAGGCAGGAAAATATTTTGACATTTGTAGCGCCTCAGTACGATTTGTTGCAGAACGAGTATATCAAACAGCTTTCTCAAGTAAAAACGGACATAGAATTCGATTTTCATATCTGAAGGGGGATAACTCGTGAGGGTATGACGAAGTCGCCATGATAGAGTTATGCTGTCACGTGATTTGCAAATAGTCGTCTGTTTCAATGTAAATGAGTTACCTATGCGCGTTCACCTGGAACGCACCACGTGCTTATATTTTTTAAAAACTCGTTATTTGTTAGGTGCGTCCGTAGTCCAATGCAAACATGTTTGACTATGAAACTCGAGTCAACAATTTACGGGTTCGCGCCTCGCATCGGGCAATTGCCTGGCGGGAAACGGTCAGATGTTTTTTTTTTTCTATATAATTGGGGGGGAGGGTTTAAAGCCCCCTTCGTTGAAGTTCAAAACGAACCAAAACGCAGCCCACACTATCATTCATAGTGTGCGCGGTTGGTTTTTTCCAACTACGCAACCATGATTGATTTTTATGGGTTGCGTTTTGGTTCGGTTGAGTGCAAACCACGCCCCCGTCATTGTTTGTACTGTCCATGTATGCCTGCAATCTGCCACAACACTCGAGTGGAGATTTACGGCATTGTACTGTCCATGTATGCCTGCAATCTGCCACAACACTCGAGTGGAGATTTACGGCATTGTACTGTCCATGTATGCCTGCAATCTGCCACAACACTCGAGTGGAGATTTACGGCATTGTGCTGTCCATATGCCTGCAATCTGCCACAACACTCGAGTGGAGATTTACGGCATTGTACTGTCCATACAAAAACGGGGTCATTTTTGACCCCCAATAATTTTATTAAACTTTAAACTTTAAACTTAAATTTTATTAAAATTTTTGATATTAGAAATAAGATGTTTATAAGAATATGGATCCCCAAGACATCAATAATATATTAACTGAGATTTCAAAATTAAAAAATCAAGGAATTGTATTATCTGATAGGCTCAACAGCGAGGAAATATTATCCGATTATGAGGTTATAAACGAGCAATCGAAGCGGGGGCGTTTTACGCTAGCCCGCGAGTATTCTTTTATAAAACGATTACAACATACAATTAATGAGAACCTGTATGGCAATGACGTAAGCGTATTCATTGGGTTATTCACTGCCGTTGAAACAATACGAAAAAAACTCTGGCAGCTTTATGAAAAACGCCGCGAGATCTCTAGTAAGATTAAAAACATTAGGAGGATCATAGACGAAACCCCTGTGGGGAGCCTCAGCTTGAAGTTACCTGTGCCCACGTCGCGTGACGAAGTCGGCATACCAATGTAACATTATATATATGTGATGTACACAATGACACAACTTTTGCTTTGATATATTTCTGCCACCATGGAAAGACCCGGCGGAAAATTTTATTTGAAATTGCGGATCAATTTACAATAATGGTAGGTGAATCACTTACTACTCGGCTAGCCAGAGAGCGGCTAGCAGCGCTTAGAAAGTTTATACCGTTACGAGACAGAGTGAGAGAGAAACTTCAAACGCGACAACAAATGCAAACTGATTTTGCTGTTGGAAGTGAACAGTTGTTTGCCCCGGTAACTAAAGCGACTAAGGATGTTACGGCGGCAACTGTACCCGTTCTTGGTGCACTTGAAAAGATAGCGGCAGAGACAAAACAAACAAAAAGGTCTTTAGAAACACTCCCTGCAAAAATAGCATTCGCTACAACACGGAGGCCACCACCACTCGCTATAACGGAACCACAAGACCCTTATGTTACAATGGCCGACGAGGAAGAACTAGGCGCTACTGCGAAAGAACCAGAAGAAGAAATACCAGAAGAAGAAATACCAGAAGAAGAAATACCGGAAGAAAAAGAGGGGAATATACCCCGTATTGTACTCAAGAAGAGCACAATAGATCAAATTAGAGGCTTCAGCAGCAGGGAAGAATTAATTAATTTTGCTGCCAACAATTTTGCTAAGAGCATACGAGATAAGAAGCATATCAATAGCGGTTACGAGAAAAATATAAAGTCGTTAAAGGACTGGGCAAGAATAGTGTATTTAGCAAGTAAACATAAAGATGCATTACCACATCGTAGTAAATCCGATTATGACGCATTCCACAAGGAAGTTAAGAGTATAACACCAAAAAAAGGAAAAGGATACCCTGTTGGTAAAGAATCCTACGGCGTTACCTGCCCTAATAGTGTTCTCAGTGATATATCACGGCTGGAAGTACTAATCGGAGGAAAACGAGCCGGAAATAACTCTACGGAAATAATCAATGAGGCCGCTGATATTTGCAAGCGGTTATTTACAGGCGGTATTATGGACATTAATGCATATCGAACGCTCATAGACGAGCTCGTGGATGATTAATTGGAAAACTGGTGTTTTTAATAAGGATGATCATACACTACAACCATGATAAACCAGTACTCGTCTACGTGGTAAACTCGCGATTGCCTGTTTACCGCGCGTACTATGGAGATGGTCTTGGTAGCACCATTGCGGGGTTATTCACAAGAATGGCTCCAAAAGTAGCGCCGTTAGCCAAACAATTAGGAATGAAGGCTATTGATGTTATTCGTGATAAGGGAATCAGCGCTATTGGAGATGTTGCCGGAAAGGCGCTTTCAGCCGCGCGGAACAAACTAATGTCGTTGGTGAGGAGAAAAAAACAGAAACCACCGGTGATGCCATCAACGACAGTGATGCCTGCGGATGTCAGTAAAGTAATAAATAACGCCGTGGAAGAAAAATTAGAGTCGTTGGCGGCTCAGTCATCCGCCGATGCGTCAACCAACGCGATCATTAACGCGATAGCGGGAAGTGGTCTTAAACAGAATTCAAAGAATTTACGACGAAAAAATCGCAATTGAAAACATCAACATGATAAATAATAAAATGTTTGCGCGTACCGCTGATCCCGCGTTTGATATGGACGCCCCAGTGCGCAGGGATGATTCTGTCCGTGATTATCAATTTTATTCTTATTATGCAGCGCAACCTGACCTACGATCGCGAATTGAACTTCAAGTCCAAGATACCAGTAAATACTTTCTGCCGTGTGAAGCGTTTATCGAAATTGAGGGAGAACTCGTGACAAATGCTGCCGATAATGCACCATACGCAAATGACGATCGTGTTCAAGTTGGCTTCGTTAACAACGGTATCATGGCGTTATTTGAGAGTGCCAGATATCTTATTGACGGGCGAGAAATTGAATCAATAGAACGCGAGGTTGATGTTGCAACGACGATAATTGGGTTAGCGAGGTATTCAGATGATTATACAAGATCGGCGGGTCCATCTATGATGTTTGCGAAGGACACCACTAATAACGCTGATCATCTTCAGTACATCAACGTGCTGGCGGAAAGAGATACCGCAGCTGACCCACAGGCTGAAGCAAATAACCCAGACCGCAGAGCAAGACCAGGCGCTAATTTCAATATTATAAAGAGTATCAACAATGATTACAATATGGGATTCGCAGCACGAGTAATAATGTTGAAAAGACCACGCCGACAGTTTTCATGCGCGATTCCACTCCATCACATATTTGGATTCTGCAGAAATGTCAGGAAGGTTATCTATGGGGCTAAGCATACAATCGCGCTAACGCGAAGGGGCGATGATAACAATGCAATATGGCGTGCTGCTGGCGTCGCTGCCGGTAAAGTCGTTTTAACTAAAATGGCATTGTGGATGCCGGTGCTGACTCCATCAGTTACCACGGAAGCACGATTGTTAGCATTTATGGAACAGGGAGGAAAATCGTTGTTGAGTTGGCTAGCGGTAACAACTGATGCTAAAGAGGATAACGTCGCCGATACGTTTACATGGCACTTGGCATCAAAACAGGGTGTTTCAGCCCCGCGTCATATATTCATAGCGCTACAGAATAGGGAACGATTGGGCAGTCAAGAACACAGCCATATGATATTTGATCAATTAGGAGTCAGGGATGTTTCGCTGAGAATAAACGGACAACAGGAACCATCCGAGGATATACAGCTTAATTACGGTGACAACCATATCGCACGTGTGTATCATCGATTGCTGGCATATATGGGTCGTGATCAAAACGTCGACACTGGTTTGCAAATATCACAACTTGATTTTAAAAACCTGTATCCGATTTATTATTTTTCGCTGGAACATCTTGATTTAACGAGACAATCCGTCGTTGATATACACTTCCGAGCTCGTATAGCCCCGGGTGGTGTTAATTACAGAGCGGTTGCTGTCATTCTCAGCGATAAATCAATGCTACTAGAAGGTGTTGGTGGACGAATGAGAATCGTTGATGCGCCAGTAGAAAACATGTAATTGAAAACACAAACGCGTTTACAATAAAATGTCGTATAGTGTTGTCGGCGTTACACTAACTGATGGTCAAGTCAAGAAATTACGATCAAAGTCGGCTAAACAATGCGGGACCACAATAACGCTGAAGCCGTCACAGATGGCAGGTGGTAATCATAAGATATCGTTGACGGCGCGTCAAATAAAACATTTCAATAATGCGATGAAGAATAAAAAGGGTGTTCAAATAGATTTTTCGGCCGCAGCAATTAAAAACATGGAAAAGACCGGTGGGATATTTCCGCTGTTAGCTGCGATTCCAGCGTTGATTGCCGCCGCCGCACCAGCAGTGGCTAAGGCGGCGGCGTTGGGGGCCGTTGGTACCGCGGCGGGGATGGCATTGAAGAAGGCAACCGGGAAAGGCTACAAAAAAAAAACGACCCGTAGCCGGAAAGGGTCTAAGACTACCGGGGACCCCGTATTCATGGTACTCGGGAAAGGGTCTAAGACTACCGGGAACCGTTTATTAACGCAAGAGTCTATGACTCCAATGTCTAATTTTGATTTAATAGACGCCGCAAACGCGCTAGCGATAAAAAACTTCAGAGGTGTTTTTATGAGGGATCAATTACCGGCGGCACCAAGAAATATTGAAACCGGCATAATTAACCTCGATGGGTCCTCCGGAGCGGGATCTCATTGGGTTGCATACGCGATTGATCCGCGTGCGATCGTCTATTTTGATTCATACGGGTTAGCCCCGCCGAACGAGTTCATGCGGTATGTCCGGGCGTGTTCAGCCCGGGTTTTTTATTCCACTCTACCAACACAGCAATTAAGTGACCCACCGATATGTGGCCGTGAGGTATTGAACGTACTCGCGGCGATTTCATCATCGCGGAAACCACCTCATGTGGTTGTAAACGAATACACTAGTGGGGTCGTAGAGGCTCAACGGATTTTAGAGAATAACATTTACAATAATAATGATTGATATCTGGGGACGACCGGTTTCGGCGCTGAAAAAGTCCACGGAAACGCCCGCCACCGATGACATAAAAAAACTAATTGAGGATGAAATCGCTGATACGTTGAATCTAACAAGTGTTGACCCAGGTGAAATAGTTGTATTTCAAGACCGCCAGGGTAAATTGAAATCCAGTAATGTGTCGCTGGATGACGTTTTAACACGACAGCGTAATGCCGCCGAGAACACTATCGCGCTGTATACCGGCGACGGACGACTCAAACCGGGTGAACATATATCGGCGGTAACATTAATCCGAGACGGTTTTACAAGGTTGGATAGATCGGTGACCGAACTCGACGCGCGGGTGGAAAAATCTGCCACCGAGGTGAAAAAATCTGTCACCGATATACAACTCACTACCGCTAGTTTTTTTGGGACCCCGACGGTAACCGAACCGAATCTTGCAACAATAAAAAATACTATTTTGGAGTTTACAACGCTGTCGGGCCAATTTTACACGTTACGAAAAAATGTTAACAGAATCGATGACAACTTTGATAAATTCCTTGGTAAAAAAAATACCAAACCGGATGAAATCACAATAACTATAAATGATATCACTGCGTATGGACAGGAAATAAAAACAATCAAAACTGATGTTGCAGCGAACAAAAGGAGTGTAGACGTGCATGAACGGGAAATAGAAATAATCGGCGCTAATGTTGCAACGATCATAAATAATGTAGACTGGCATGGACGGGAAATAGAAACAATCAAAACTAATGTTGCAACGATCATAAATAATGTAGACGCGCATACACAGGACATATTAATAATCAAAGATAATGTTAAAATGAACAGTAAGGGTGTAGACGCGTATTGGCGGGAAATAGGAACTATCAAAACTGATATTGAAGCGAACAAAAAAAATATAGACGCGTATTGGCGGGGAATAGGAATAATCAAAACTGATGTTGCAGCGAACAAAAAAGGCAAAGACGTGCATACATATGAAATAGGAACAATCAAACTTGATGTTGCAGCGAACAAAAAAAGTATGACCGAGAATACAGGGGAAATAGAAACAATCAAAACTGATGTTGCAGCGAACAAGAATAATATAAACGCGAATTTGCGAAGAATAGAAACAATCAAAACTGATGTTGAAGCGATTAAAGACGGACTACCGAGAGTAGCAGAGCAATTCGAAAAAATAAAAACCCCTCATGAGAACATCATCAACATAGTATACACAATTCGGCATGGATCATTCAATTGGACTCCTACACAGAATACAGTAAATATTACCGCAACTGTTAAGGGTATTTATCGATTGACACTGGTTTCAATGATGCAGTTTAATATATTATCGTCGAGTTCATCCGGGTTTAACAATACAATATCAACAATTATAGACAGGAACGCAACTGAACAGTTTACAATTTATGCCGTTGATGGAAATTTAGCCGGGGCAAACATCACATGGTATGTGGAATTTGTAGCGAATCTAATTAATTAAAAACACTAGCTCTTTTAAAATAAAAATGACCACCAGGGTAATTGAATCAGAGGTATCACCGACGTCACATCAATATCGATTCGATACCGCAAAAGAATTCTCCGCGAACTTGAAAACGCTTTCCGAACAATACCGTGCAAAAATTTGTTCGTATCCGATGTTGAATTCTCCACGATGGTCCAGTTGTATAGCTCCGCGATGTCAAAAATTGAGGATTTTCAACTGGTAGCCGGAACCACTTTAATGGACTCTGGTTGTTAAAATTAGAGACAACGAATAATAATAATGTCGCTGAACCCCGAAGGGTTTCAGTTGCTTCAACGGATCGCGGAGAACACCACTCCGGTACAAACAAATATGATATCAATAACGTCAACGAAACCCGAATTCAGTGTGAACTTCCCATCGCCGGTTCCAGTGAAGGAAATAGCGCTGGCAAAATTGCGAATATATCACAGTTGGCCTAATATTCGAGCGGACGCATTTAACGGACAACAACCTAATAACTCGCTGGTTTTTGCATGGACAAATAAACCCGATGGGACCCCAGACTGGAATGAGGTTACAATACCAACTGGGTCATACCAAGTAGAACAAATCAATAAAGAATTTCAGCGCAGGATAAAATCGATCACAGGAAAAGAATCAAAAATCGCTATTACGGTTCATGAACCGACGTTATCGTCGACGATTGAAATAAGCACACCGGGGTATATGGTTGATATCTATAACAGTTCAATAAGAACCATACTAGGATGGCCTAAGAATCCACCTCATGAAATCCCCGCGGACTTGCACACGAATGAGCAACCGTATCATGAGATTGATCCCACTTATCAAATTGATTTATCTATTATAAAAGGCGCGTTATTACCCAGTAGGTTTATATTTCAAGACAGGAATAACATGCAATGGTATTTTCCGTATAAGGGAACTCCTAAATTGTCCGCCGCGGCCACAGTTAGTTTAAGTGATATTAATAGGTATTTTATCGAGATTAATCGTAATTACCAATCACAACTAGAACAGCTACGGAAAACAAAAGCACGAAAACACGTTAAGGTGTTAAATCAACTTATATCAGACATGGAATATATCAATGAACGAATCGTTAAAACAATATCCGATAGCAGCGATGATAATAAACAAAAATTCCTAACCGAGTATAATATCGCAGAAGCCGATTTACCCGATTTTAGGTTTCCAGGATACAACGCGCCAGAACTAAAAAAGTCTCTTAATGATTTTCTCAGTCCATCAACTTATATCCTCAGACACGATAATGGAGATGATGGTAGGCATATTGCCCCGTACAACGTAAATATCGCATCGGTGATAGCAATTAATCTAGTGTGTGATGCTATCGAAGGAAGTTACCAGGTAGATACCAATCAATCAAATCAAGCTCAACAGGGATATATCCTTTATTCATTTTCACCAACAGCCCCTCCGGGATTTTTAATCGTTGAGAGTCCGATTAATCCGGTCTATATGCGATGCCATGATCGGTTTTTAACGAGAATTAATTTTAGACTTACCGATCAGTCAAATAACCTAATTGATCTACAGGAGGAGGAGTTAGTGATCACTCTGTTTGTAAGATCATAAAGACCCTCATTGTGAATAACTCCTTAACAGCAGAGGGGGCGATGACATCGACGCGGTCGTCGATGTGTTTACCGGACGCTGACGACGCTGGGGATCGGCACGCAGAAGGTATTAATTAAACCAAATGACGATTGGACGATCCCCCGACGACGACGTCGTTTTTTTTTTACCAGGCGCTGACGACACTAGATCGTTGAGTTGCAGAAAGTATTAATTAAGCCAAATGACGATTGGACAAAATGTCGGATTCGTCCCCCCCCCCTGCTGCTCTAGCTGATTTGGTTAGTTTACAGGTTATTCTTTCTGTCACTGATGTTCCTTATATGAGAATCAAACACTGCAATAGCCTGCAGGTTATACTGTATGAAAACAAAACCCTTATTCAATACAATAAATTATGGTGCATAATGGCAAACCTTCAGGAGCTGTTGTTGTGCAATTGGTTTGTCAGTTCACACATAACATTAGCACATCCATGGCAAAGAAAAACAATCCCTGTTGATGACTTCTGTTGTGCTAGGTTGTACGAGGTTATTAGTTTGCACATGAGCACTTGTCTTCAAAACGTGTACATGCAAAATATGAATGAAAAACGTGCATTGGGTAACTTGCCCAACTTGTGCGATATTGTTTCACTTGAGTCAGTTATGAATACGACTTTCCTATTACATATAGATTCAAACAAATTAGTATTGTTAACAAAAATTAATTTCACAAAATGTAGTTTTAATACAGTTTGTGAGTCCTTGTCATTATGTTGTTATCTAAGTTTTAGATTTGGCATTATGTTATCATACCCTATTTTCATTAAAAACTAACAAATGTTTATAATTAACTGAATGAATATGCTTTTGGTAACATAACGTAAGCAGATTGGTCCTGAAAGATGTACTGATGTAAACAAATCGATGTCCCTCTTTCCCACACCTTATATAAAGCATACTTGCAAGGGTCATAAACTGTAAGCTAAGGCCGTTTTATTGACACCACGTCCATTCAGATACTACTCGGCAAAAAAATGTTTGGCAACGCTATTCTTCACAAGTGGCTGCAGCAACTTTGTCAGGATGAGTGAAGATATTATGGGATGTTCATATAATCTACTTTACTCTCTCCACTCCCACAAATGAGTGTGGGGAATCAAATAATTATGTGCGCTGTACTTTACATCTGATTCTAGTCCATTTGTTAACTTGTGATAGCACCCAGTAAAAACTTTTGCTGAGCCAGTGAATTTGCGAGTGCTGGGTTTCTAGTGATCCACTTGAAAAGTCATTATTCTCAAAATTAGAGGATTATTTTTTTAAAAATAGTTAAAAGTTATAGGAGGGTTAGCGAAAAGACGATTCTCTTTCTCCCACTGTGGTAAATTTCTAACAAAAAACTTGTGGCTGTTTTTCTCTCCGCCTAGTGAGTATTCCTATTAACAACATAGCCTGACAAATTAACCAGGCCAAATCACAAAGCAGGGAGACAAAATAAAATTTAGCCTTTCGTGACGCTTTGGAATCCTTTATACCTATCAATACCTTTTATAGATGGTGTTTATTTGAAGTTTACATTTAAAGATCAGCTTGTCTTGGAAAGTGGGGATGTGACGGTGAATAATATAAATAAAATCTTCTAGACATTGGCCTTTAATTTTGAAAACAATAATTGTTTACTCTTGCAGCACATTTGGTATGACAAGTTGCAACTTAATGGATCTTTGCCTCAATTGTAGGCTCAAACTAAAGATTTGTATATTGCAGAAATAGAACCGTTGAATTAGATCATGCCTTATTTGATTGGTTGATTTGCTAACATCATGCTCTTAGCATAATCATAACACAGGTTTTCACTTAATAACATCTTAAACTAATTTCTATTTTTAATGCTTATTTGGTACATTTAAAAAAAGACTAGCCTAATCCATTCTTCCATTTGTTGACCTAAATATACTTGCCTCACAGTATCATCATGTTACAGATGGGGTTTCTTTGATTTGAAAACATGTAAGATGTCCAATCTGTACTCTAAATAATGGTGCAAAACGTTGACTCGTGATTGTTAGATGACTGAAAAATGTTAGCATGTCAGGTCACAAAGGTGTAAAATTGTGGCTGTTTATAAATCTGAGAAAATTATACGCAAGCGATGTAATAAAGTTCACCACATACCATGCTTGTTAGAGTTAGCATGATTCAACACAACACCTTAAGCTTTGTTGACGATTACTGATGCTGCCATCCAAAAGTGAGAAATATGCCTCACCATTCATGTGCAAGTCAACAACAGTGAAATATTTCCTTTCAGCACTTTCATTGAAAAATTCGTTTTTTTTTTCTTAGTTTCAGAAGTCAAATATGGCTCCTGGGAACGTGACAATTTGTCCTACGAGTGTTGGACACTCCTGTTCAAAGCAATTCACGACTTGATTGAAAGGTTTGTTAATTTGCACTTCATATTTTCTGATGTGGCAGTGACTAAAATATGCGTAGTTCACTTAGGTTTGTCTCCTGAATAGGTGGATTTATCAACATGGGGTTTATATGATGCTTAGTTAGTCCTACATGAAACAAATATGATGCAACTTGCATATCTACGATAGCCATTTTGAAAACCAGGTTTTCGATATTTCTTCTCAGTGGGTGGTCACATTGGTTTAGATCAAAGGACTTTTTATGATGTCAAGCTGCTCCTAAACAACAAGAGTGCCAATCTGAAGTCCAATGTGGCCACCAGAAAATATAGTTCTTTCATCATGTAGTCATATTGACCTGGGGTTTCCCAAAACGACTTTTTATGATGTCAATTTTTTTCTAAATGAAAATGGCGCCACTCAGAAAGCCAATATGGCAACCGCGTCAGCCACCTTGAAATTGTATTTTGTGCTACTCATTGTAAAATCATATTGACTTGGTCCTAAATGAAAATGATGCCAATTTGACATCAGATATGGCTTCCATCCTGAAACCCTTCCTGTCACTAATCCTCCTGATTATTAAAGTTTTCTTTTGCTGTCCAGCTGATACTGATTGAAAACAATTCCTATCGGACCTCCAGTATGGCTAACATAGTGCCATTTAAAAATAAATTATCACTACGTCCCCAGTTTCTGGTTATATTGACATAGTGTTTTCATCAACATTTTGCTTAGATTTAGTTAGTCCTAAATGATGCCATGTAGACTACAGGTACGGTTGCCATAATGAACATCTTGAAAATCGTTTTTGCAATGCTGCTGAATGGGTGGTCATATTGGCATGGGTTTTCAACAAAAGTCTTCTGAGTTAAATAGACATGATCTCGTCTTGAATTGATGTTAATGTTTGGACAGAAGAGCATCAGTGCATTCGAGGAACTCTTGTATTTACTTATATTACCAAGAATCGGGAAAATAATACTGAATGCTTTATTACTGTACTTGTGGAAAGTTAGTTTCTCAGCTATATAGGGTTGATTTTGGCTCTCTTAAAGGTAGTTGTTGTGTTGTAGGTATGACATTGACAGAATCTAATTGTAATAAAAATAAAATTATTTATTTGAAATGTTAAAGAAACTTATATTTAATTGTAAGATTGTGGTAAAGTTGTTAGGTACCAGAATTTCTAAATTCTTAGTACAATTAAAAAGTTAGGCCAAAATTGACTGAATAATACCTTGATTTGTGCGACTTAAATAACTTCGTTTGAAAACAAATTAATATTGTAGCTTTCATCAATTTGCATGTGGCGATAGCTACACACTGTTCATTGATTTTCTATTCATGTTATCTGATTCAGGCTCATAGACCATGACAACAAATTTTGTACTGCAGTTTTAGGTACCTTGTGAACATATTATATCATAGGTTCTCAAACTTGGAGCTTTATTCCGGTGACCTTCTGAAAGGTTGCGGAACAATGGAGAACAAATCATCCATTACACGAGAAAAGAAAAAATGCTGATAATAAAAGATGAGTTTTTTGCGTTCATTTGTAGAATAAAAAATGCGAATTATGATCACGTTTTTATACATTTATATGTAACACGTTTATGCCAAGTGCTTTACAATAGTTAGATAACTCTGGGATTTAAAAATCTCCTTTCCGGACTCCCTGGACAAACGCAAATTCAGTTCGGGTAAGCTAACATTTGAAAGTCACTTGCTTATGTGCAAGTCCGAATTCTTGGGAGAGGGCAACATTATAAGAGAACATTTTTCAGAGTCGGTGGTCTGGATTAAATAAATAAAACTAGCGATGTGCAATCTACTTTTCCAACATTTTCGTCATCTATTGTATGTGTCATTTCCGTCTGGTCAGGTTCAGTCTAGCATTTACTATTGCAGTAGACATGATAATGAGAATATTTAGAATTTTATGTAAGTCTTGACAAATAAGAAATAAATATTGAAATATGATATCGATTAGAAACAAATATATGCGTAAATGGTCTCAACTTCACTCCTTACTTTTAAATAAATTTCCTTTAAAAACAAGGTTTATTTAAGAATATTATTCAGCAAATTTTACCTGGGTATAGAGGACTAGTGACAACGAAATAATCAATTTTGTGAACATTTAACGTATATAAAAAGAGTACAAATAAATAAATTGATGATTTATTTTTCTCAAAACTATCAATGTAAAACACAGCACTCACCACGTACTTTTTTATTGCTCTCTGATTAAAACTTGTTTTAAATAAATCAAGTACTGCATACACATTAGTAATTACCCAGCTTGGTACAATTGCCCCTTGATCAATACATGAGCATTGACGTTGTAACTCAGGTCCTTATCTGATTCAAACCATAGCAAAACACACATATCAGTCATGATAATTACATCATGGATATATCTGGACAAATAATTAAATAACACCCTTTTTACCTTTATCTTTAAACCTATAATTAAAACTAAGGAATCTGGCGGTTGATATTTACAAACAAGAGATATGTAATTCTATTCGTCCAAAATAAATGCCTTTCCATTATTTCAAAGTTCAGACTAAAACTTAATCATGTCCGCCTATAAGAGTTATCGGCCAACAGTGATCAGACAATATTTTCCTTGTAGTATATCTTGCAGTGTATTCTTCGGTAAGTAGAATAGTGTGGATAGGTAAATTTAACCTCGACGATATAATCACCGCATTCAACAGTTTTCACTGAACTGTCCTCTGACATATTATAGGGCCATTCTGCAGGTATACTTCCATTTTCTTTAAGGCTCACAAAAGTTTTGTAGCTTCCGAATAATGGATTGCTGAAACCGATATACAGATATAAATCTTTTCCAACTACTTTAAACTTCCATCCACCACTTACACCTGTGAAATAAGATGTGTTGGCTAAAAAGTAAAGAGAGCCTGAACGAGGTACAACGTCTCGTGGACGCCCATCGATGAACAATCCGCCGGTGGCAAAATAGCTATCAATATGTGACAATGCCTCCGAAGTTTTGTTGTCTATGCAAATCTCCAGAGACCTAAAGCGTCCTCTGAATTCCTCGATTAGTGTCGGGGAAAGGTCAGGAACATATAGTTGTAGATACCTGGGCATGCTCGTTTGTTCTATCTGAAAGTAATAATGTAAACTTGGCATGTTGCAAAGATTTGGTGCAAGTGTTTTTACTTTCTTAAATGTGGTTTCATGTTCCTATTAATGCATGAAAGAAACTTGTTAAAACCTACGAAATCTCAGATGAAATGTAGTGGATATTGGACGGTTATGTAATGCATGTAACCTGGGTCCGCATTCCTGGATGCAATCATCAGCGAATATTCTCATAACGTAAAATTTATAAGCAAAAGAGTCTAATAATAGTGAGTTTCCTATTATGACTTTGTTGATTTATTTTGTTTATTTCTGCATTCACGGGTGAATTATGCAGCAATTTTAGGCATGCAATCTCTCTCGGTAACAGATGCTCCACTAACATTTTGATTGTAACATAATTTCGATTTGCTATCAACACATTCATCCCCGATTTCACCGTTGGTTTCAAAATATGAGTATGAATTTGCGGCAAGTTAATATCACTGATTAAACACTTTTTAGTATCATTTACTCCAGGGTTTGGTTAGAAAGCTTTTACCACTTGTCGTAGAATAAAATATATATGATCATCAGCGAATATCGGATAGAAACAGGTCACCTAAGATCAGTCACTGACACTGCACGATAGTAGTAAATAGGGGCACATTAGCGAGAATGGGAATTAGCATTACAGTCCCCCCTGGGTCAGATTAGCGCCAATGGAAATTTAACATAGCGAAAAATCGTGGGTCAGATTAGCGACAAGGGAAATTAACATGGGAATAAATCGTGGGTCACTCTAGCGACAAGGGGAATTTAACATGGAACTATAGTGTGGGTCTGTCTAGCGACAAGGGAAATTAACATGGGGGAATAGAGTTTGGACTTGTCTAGGGACAAGGGGAATTGAACATGGGATTTTTTTTTTTTTAAAAAATGGGTAGGCAATTGAAAAGTCATTCTCTTTTCGAGAAATATGGGTGGCCCTGAAAAGGGCCTTTGAGTTTCTTCTTCTTCTAACACTTCCACTTCTTCATCCATCTTCTCACTTTTGTCACTATTCCTGTCTTCTTTTTCTCCTTTTCTGGCATCCAGTCTGGATGGCCCAAGGCTCTAAACTTTTCCTGGACTTTGATCCAATTCTGATTTAGCCTTTCAAAATCAGCCTGTTTCTTTTTGTTTTCCTGATCTTTTCTTTCTTTATACCATCTCTCTTTAATCTTCATTACCTCTACCTCCATCACTTTTCTCATCAACTCCTCTCCTTTCCTCAGTCTTTCCTGACCTCTCTCCACATAAGAGCACTCTGTCCCATGTGACATTTTTTCAAGAAAGCACCTGACTTTGCTTGCATTGTCAAGTGCTTCCTTTAGGCTTCCCACTCTGACATAGGTGGGATTTATCATACCTCTCAATCTCTTTTCCTCCTCTTCTATCATTCCTGCTATCACTTCTTTTGCTATGTTTAGACATTTAGCGTAGTCCAGGTACTCTGCTATCTTCCATTCTTTTTCTAGTCTCTCCACTACATAGATACCATCCATTATCCAGTTGTATATATGTACCAAATTGTTGAACAAGTCACTTGCAACCACCATCTTCGTTTTTATTATTCCGTAGAATGGTTCGAACGACGAACGTGGTGGGTTCTTATAGTGAAAGAGCGGACGTGATGGAAAACATCCCCCTAAAAACATAAAATTGATCTTACCTAGATCATGACCAAACAACTCGCGGACGTGAAGGAAAACATCCCCCACTTTTCTCATTTCATATAATAAAACCCAAACTATACTCTCCAAATACGCTAAGAAACAATAAAGAAACTACTATTCACACAAACTTTACTTGAGCAGTTACAAACACAAACACAAACACTCGCACTATTAATAAAGAGTTAGTGTTTACATTCACACTACTCTACCTACACACATTGGCAAATTGATAGTTATTTCTTTTCTTGAGTATTGTGTAGCCCTGAAAAGGGCTGTTTTTTTTGGAACTTCATGGACACCTGGTTAATGGTGGCACCTTCCAGGCCTGGCGCCACATACACATCTTGTTCCCCAGTTACTTTTTACTTTTTTGGGGGAGAGAGCAGAGGCAGGATATGTGGCTTCAGAATCCCAATTTTCGGTTTCTGGGATTCTGAAATTTCTTCTTCTCTCCTTTTCCTCCTCCTCTTCTTTGTATCTTCTCTCCTCCTCTTCTTTATTTCTTCTTTCCTCCTCCTCTCTTATCCTTCCCTCTTCCACAATGGCTTCCGCGGCCAGTTCATTTAGTATGCGCCTGGCATATTCCAGATGCACATGAAGTTCCAACAGTTTCGCCAATCTCGTGTTCATTTTTGGTGTTGATCAATCAACAAGGGTAGCTAGACTGCCGAACGAGTTTCAATTTATACTGAAAGCGCGGACGTGAAGGAAAACATCCCCCTAAAAACATAAAATTGATCTTACCTAGATCATGACCAAAAACAACAACGCGCGGACCTAAAAGAAGCACTCACTCACTTTTTTATGCTAACCCATTACTATTTTAAAATTTTTTATAAATCACTTCAATAGACTACTTACATACGCAAAGCAATCCAATTTAACCCCACATCTACACCTCAAACACCAAAAAAAACATTATTTTAATCTACTATTCACACCAACGTACGTGAGCACTTACAAACACATAATCCTATACACAAACACATACCCTCACATTTTTTTAAAAAAGAGTTAGTGTTTATATTCACACTACTCTACCTACACACATTGGCAAATTGATGGTTATTTCTTTTCTAGAGTATTGGGGTAGCCCTGAAAAGGGCTGTTTTTTTTTTTTGTTTGCAATGGCAATCTTTTTTAGTTTCTAAGAATGCGATGTCCTCTGAGGATAGACTTTCTGGCGATAGGTCTGCTTCTTCGGAAAGAGAAGAAGAACTCTTTGGTGTCGATACGACAATCGACAAAGCCTCTGTCAGCTTCAGGTTGCTGCTGCTGTTGTTGTTGTTGTTGTTGTTGTTGTTGTTGTTGTTGTTGTTGCTGTTGCTGCTGCTGCTGTCTCTGAAGTCTGTACTTCTCTGTCCATTCTTCTTTCTCCCTGTTCACTTCTTCTCTGAAGAGCTCTTCTATCAGGTCTTCAGTAACTTTTAGCATTCTCACATTCTCTATTTCTTCTGGCTTCGGCATCAGACTGTGTCTGACCCTATGCAAATTCACGTAGGCTTCGTTGAGCTTAGCTAGTTTGGAGCACATCTAGGAGGATGAGTCGACAATGGATGGTTAGACTGGAAACTGCCCCGGTTCTTAAAGTCAAAGCGCGGACGTGAAGGAAAACATCCCCCACACGGTTTTCGAGCCGCAACGTTCAGTGAGTGTCATGAGAGGGATAGTAAGAAATGAAAGAGCATCAATCAAACATTCTTATAGCTAAACAAAAGACAAAGGCATTTTTTTCAAAACACAACATTTTTTTATTCAAAAATCACTTAACACTAAACAACAACTCTAACATTTTTAACAATAATCCAACATCATAACATCAAACAATTTTTTCAAATGACAAACATTTTTTCAATTTACACTCTACTTTAAACAGGGTTGGCAACGTTGTGAATGAAATTGTGATTTCCACTGTTGGAAATCATTAGGCCATTGATGGACACTACGTTTCCTAGCTTGAGAAAAAAGATAAGCATAATTGTCACAAAACCATCGATCTACTTTCACATCGTTTCTTGAAGAAGAACGAGGATCAAAATGAGTCACTAAATGTTCTAAGGAATAGCCCAGGCTGCGATGATGCAGAAAATACACGCAATATTGTCCACACACCAAGGAATCTGTGCCTTGTAATTTCACATTATTGAATCGGGTGGTTTGAGCATTTCTTCTCATAAAGTCAATGATATCGTCTTCCAAAGGGGGCAGTCCGTACGAATCGAAATAATCCACACATCCTTCTTGAGGAAAGTAGACGGCTACCCAGTGGGTTCCTGGGAGATGACTGTCGTCCGTGTTGATCACGTAAGCTAGATGGTCTTTAGGTTTGCGATGAGGGAGTTCATCTTTAGCACAGACGACAGGATTCCAAGAAGCCGTATACGAACTGTGGTTCAAAAGGTAATAAAGTTCCCAGGTATCCATTGTTTTGTGTGTGGTTTTCTTCTTCTTCACAGGTAATAATAAGTCGTCAATTCGATCCTGACTTTTTGCTTGAAAATGTCTGACAAATAACCGTTTCTTCGTTTCGTCTCCTCACTTTGATTCAGGAGAGCTTTGATACGATGGATTTCTGGAGTGGTTAATGGTGGACAAGAATGTTCACGCAAGTCTTTATACCACTGGTGCCACATGTCTTCGTCCGAGATGAGACTCCAAGCCTCGTCCAGATACTCGTCCAATTTTTCTTCTTGACTCAACATGAGACATTTATCGTGTTGAATTTGACTGGGATGATCGTTTTGACATCCATAGCAATCTTTCTTGAGCAATTCCGTCATTTTTTCGGCCAAGTGTTTGGCAAAACAGCAGACTAAATGGGCTTCTTGTTCTGGCCATCTTGACTTCATCATGATATCTTCTTCGTCTTTGTCTTGAGATTTTTCTCCTTCCACGGTCTCCTTACATTCCATCTTTAAAGTTTCTCCACTAGGTAAAGAGGGATAACAGTCTTCCATGGTTTCTAGTAATCTAGAATGACTTCTCTCAAACTGTTGATTTCTATGGTATTATCGAATTCTGCATACAGGAGGAAGTTCACTGTCTTGTCCAGTGGTTCTGCGAACTGAAGTTCCACACGAATCTGGCCAGATTTTATAGGGTCGAAATGTCCCTCGTCGCTGCCCTGGTCTGGAGTGAAATCGAAAGCCCACAAAGCATAGCCTCCTGTGCAATCCTCGTACGTAATACCGTGACTGGTGTTGGTTCCTAACTGACCAGTGGCTTCGTACAGGGACAAGTACGATCTCAAGTAATTTTTGTTGGTAAAGTCAGGTTCGAAAGGTCGGGTACACAAGGTCTTGGCATCGCGACTGACTTCGATTTTCTTCACGTTGAAGTGATGAAAGTTGAAAGGATTTTTATTGAAGGCTCCGTTGAAGGCTTCATTCTCGACCATACCAAGGATTAAACGTTTGGGTAACTGTCCTTGGAACAGATGATCTTCGATCATGGAATGATGGTTAGCGGGAATGGTGAACGTTTTCACTTCCACGCGTCGGATGGGATACTTGGCGGTTGTTCTGCTCAACGTTTGACTGATGTCGTTTCCCACTTTGCGTAACACTTCCACGCGTCGTACGTAGAGTTTGGCCTCCTCGATTTTGCTTTTAGGATTGCCATTCTTAATAGCATCACCATCAGCCAACAAATGGAAAGCGGTACTGCTACGATTCAGTCTCAAGCGGACATTGACACCGTTCAGCAAATATTTCTCTTGCAACCACATGTCCAAATGCAAACGATCCATCAGTTCTAAACTCTTCTTATTTAAGATTTTGCTTTCTCTTTCCTCAAAGCCGTTATTGGTTCCATCTATAAGGTCGAACTTCTCCGCTTCGTCAGGTTCCCACAGCACGCAGGCATTGAGATGAGTATTCTTGGCATCTATTCCGTATGTCAAGAAATTTTCCAGGTAGGCACGATAAGGGTAAGTATCCATGCTGCTGCTGACCAGTTTGTTGTTCAAGTACAAGTCCACTGAGCTGAACAAGGAATGCATGAAATTGTTGACGGGAGCTATATTCTCAGTGTCTTCTACTCCATTACCATCCTTATCTAGAACTTTGACTTTCAAGTACAAGTAACTGCTATTCAGATTGATGTAATCTTCGGGCTGTCCTTTGATTTCAAACTCAATTGCAGCGGAATCGGCCAGTGAGGAGACGGGGTGAAATTCCACCCACTGGGATTCTTGCATCGTCATCATGGTGGGGGGCATGGCAAACATATCCAGTTCCGTCTTGGAACAAGCGCAAGACTCTCGGTGCATCATTCTTTTTTGTCTCTTTTTCAATAATCGAAAACGTCTAAGTGTCGAACGGTTCTTCTTTTCTTGGCCTTTCTAGCTTGAAGTCTGGTGAAAGGGTGTTTTCTGCGTCGTCTCTTTCTGCCTTGTCCTTGCTGAATGCCTGATTCGGTAGCGTGCAGGGCGTTTATAGGTGTGTCTCGTCGGCCTAAAATGTCTTTACCCGTTTGCAGCAAGACATTTTTGCCAGCCCTCATGAAGGCTTCTTTAGGGTTTTGTTTGTCGATGATGACATTTTGGAGAAATTCTTTGCCTTGCGTCAGTGCCGCATCTTTCAAGGCGTGCAATCCGCGTGTCACCATCGGTTTCAATACTGGGGCCACCGAACGAAAGGCGGATTTTAACATGTCTCCTAAACCGTGTCCTCGCTGTCGTGCAACCCCTCGGTACACTGGATACATGACTTAAGAGTCGTGAGAGAACCGTTTTCGAAAATGGAGTTTCACCGTGACTTTTCCTTTGGTGAATGGAATATTTTGTCCCAAATCTCCTTTTATAGTAATGTTGACCGTGTCCAAATACGACTTGCTGACCGGCAAATAGTGAGGATGGACAAATTCGCGGTGGACGTAGTAAGTGTTTCCACCTTCCTCGTCAGCGTTCGTGGCAGAATCCACTTTGAAAGGAATGACACGCAGTAACGGTACGGAGGTGTGTCCCACCACGTTGTATTCCACCACATCGGAATACACGAACATCAAATTCAGTCCTTGATTCAGTTCTACCGGGGTACGAAAGAACTTGCTAAAAGACTCGTTGTCGTAAATGATTGCTACCTCACCTGTTTGCTCAAATTTCTTTCTCATCTCCATGTCTCCGCCCAACATGTCAAACAATTCAGGACAAAATAAGAAAGACATCATTTTACGCCCCTCAGGAAATTTCATCAGGAAGCGGCGAGCTGTTTTGTGGTACTCCAGGGTGATGACACCTTTTTTGACATCCTCCAAAGCTCTCAGAAACACGCCATTAAACCTGGTGGCTATGGTGCTGACCAAATGTTGACCACTAAAATAATAGTCTGGGGGAATAAACAAGTGGTAGGTCCACGTTCGAGTTTTGTCATTATAGGTTTTCTTGTCATATTTGACATTATTCAAGTTCTGTTGCACTTGCTCGTCATGAACTTCCACATGAAAAACGTTTTGATTGGCAAGGACATTGAGGACTTGGGTCGGGTGAATGATTTCCACTAAAGCCACTTCCCAATGGGCTTCGTGATCTAACGGGATGGCTTGAGGTAATTTGGCCGTGTAACAGCACAACGTGTTGTGGGGAAACACCTCCATGGAACTGTCACTGGGTAAGGTTAAGTACAATTGGTTTTAGTGACTCATAATTCCAGAGTTCTGTGGCTGTCCGAGGGGTTATTACTGGACGTCAGAGGCGTGTCTCCGCCCAAAATGGGGTTCTGATTGCGGTTGGAGTGGTGACTGACACTGGCACTGGACACAAGGTTCCCGTGGTTCCCGTTGGAAGAGAATTTCAGGGAGGGATTAGGAAGCAGGTAACCGATGCAACTGCTCAATAAAATGGTCCACAATTGTTTGTCTCCTTGTTGCAAACTCAAATTGGCAATGGCTGCCCCGATGACACAATACACCACGAAGATTTGGCAGAAAAAGACGATTTGCGTTTTAGGCACACGTTCTCCGCACCACACCCACAAGGGTTGTTTTTGTAAATCTTGCACAGAAGAACTAGGTGAAGGAGGAGTGGTCGACGTAGCTGCGTCTGCTGTGTGAAAGGACATGATGGTCACTTCTTTTTATAGTCGATGACTTGCGAAGCGTCGATCCAAGAATCAAAACTGGGTGGATATCCTTTCCAACGTACTTTGACTTCTTTGACACGTCGTTTACCCACTTTACGGGTTCTGCGTTCGAGAATGCTTTCGATGTCGTACACGTCGTCTTCTTTTTTGGTGACACGTTGTGACTCGGGCAAATAAAACGTTCCTTTGAGCACTTCTCCATTCATGTCTTCCAATTTATAGACGGTAGGATGACGGCCATTCACTCGTCCAGTGGCACGAAACAATTCGGTCGTCCAGTTAGGTAAGTAACCTTTGTCGAAAGTGCGTTTGGTTTTGCCAATGCGCACCCAATCTCCTACGGTCAACTCTCCACTTTTCTTGGGGCCAGCCCTCGTCGGGGACGTACCAAACAGGTGCTCAAACACCACCACATCTTTGTCGGGAGTCACGTCTTGCGGGGCACGTCCGATGCTTCGATGGTAAGATTGATTGTACGCTTGCACTAGGTGCGATAAGATGTCGATGTACTTCAGAGTGTGGTGATGCGTAAAATATTTCCACATGCGTTCTTTCAAAGTGCGTTGAAAACGTTCCACGATGCTGGCTTTGGTTTCGGGATTCTCGGTGGTAAAGAAATGAATGTCACGTTTCTTTAATTCTTTTTGGAAAGCTTGGTTCAGAAATTCGGTACCTTTGTCCGTTTGCCATCGAAGAGGGTGACGACCGCTTTGTTTCAACACCCGTTGCAGGGCTCGCACTAACTCGCTGCTCGATTTGGAAGTCAAGGGCACGACCCAAGCAAATTTGGAAAAGACGTCGATGACACAAAACAAATATTGGTAGCCACGATTGTAGCTGGCCAAATGAGAGACATCGGCTAAATCGGCTTGCCATTGATGATCGATGCCTTCCACTCGGGTGCGACTTCTGGCAAACTTGCGTCGAATGGGTTTGTGTAAAGTGTAGGTAGCTTGTTCTTGTAACCATCGTTGCACTTGAGGTAAACGGAGACTTTTCAGTCGCGTTTTGGCAGCACGATACAATTTTTGAACTCCTGCGTAACCTGCAGGATGCGAGGGATCGTAGTAAATGCTGGCTAAGACTTTTTCCATTTTTTGTGTTTGTGTGTTAATAAGGCACCCACTCTTGGAGGATGCTACTCTTTTTCTCTTGGGGTATTTTCTTGGATTGCAATGCTTTGCGTGTGCGACCGGCAATAGGTGTTGAAGAGGAGGATGTCTGAGCGGGGGATATCGGTTCTTGTTTCACTTCTGTCTTCACTTTCTTTTTCTCTTGTGATCAAGAAGGGGTGGTCATCATCATTTTAATCCATCCAATTCTGGAGGTAGGTGGTGTTGTTAACTTGCGTAGTTTTTCTGGTGGAGTTTGAAACCCTTCTTCTTCTTCTTCTCCTTTTCCTTTTTCTGTCTTCGTCACTGGTAGTGGTGGTACTGGTACTGGTACTGGTACTGGTGACGGTGCTGGACTTTTCATCAAGGTCTTAAAATCTTTCAAAGTGGGTAGAGCTGTTTCGTCTAAAGCTTTCTGGTGAAAGAGTTGCAGTCGTTGCAAGAGTTGACCGTACTTTTGCGATTTTTCTGTTTCGGACAAATCTTGGCGATCCATCAAGGACTGCAATTCGTGTTGTAACTGGGACATCTCGCTCAAATTGGGATTGAGAGGTAAATGCGGGGTGCGTTGTTCTTGCCACCGATGGTATTCCGTCCATCGTTTGTAAGGCACTAAAGCTAGTTTTCGTCCTTCCATGGGGTTGTCAGGGGTCGATTCTGAGATCTTGGGACTTCCGAGGGCCTTTTTATCTTGCTCCCACCAGTCCTCCCAACATGGTTCCCAAGACTCCTTTCAGTATGGGACCTAACAAGAGGGGTAAAATACCTCCACGTTGGACCAACATCTTCTTTTTTTGACGAATGGGAATTTTCTTTTGAACCATTTGGCGAAGAACGTGACGATGTTTGCCTAATCATTGTTTCTGGTGTTTGGACAAAGGGATCGTGCCTTTCAAGACGTTCAAACAACATTCGCACACGGTATCGATGACCTCTTTGGAGGCCGATTGAATGAGTTTTTTTCATAGGGGTGGAGAAGCTTTGGACAGGACAGATAACATGTCCCCATGTTTGACTAAACGTGGTGGTAGTCCTTTCCTTTTCTTTCCTTGGGGTTTTCTGGAGGGTGACATCTTTGAGTCTTCAGGAGCACCAAAAAACACTGATACCCCCGACTTGGTCACACACCTTTTTTATACTAGAACGCGTCGCCACTGATTGTCTTTACGTCGTATCAGTTTGAGGACAGGCATGACACGTCGTGCAGGGGTACGTAACGGACTAAATCGAGCCAGTTCTTGCTTGGACAAATCCAGTAAACTTTGTAACATGCCCGATCTTTCATGGACTTTGATTTTTAGGAGAAGGTACTTTGTGAGCAGCAGCCACTGCCGCTAAATTGGAGGGTCCTGCCACTGGGGAAGTTCTTTTTGGGGTCATCAACGGAGAAGTTCTTGGTGTGATCAGCGTCTCCAAGTACTCTTCAGTTCTTGGTGTCATCAACGGAGAAGTGGATGCACGTGAGGCTGCCGGTGAACGTGTCACTGCCGTGGCAGGTCGTGGTTTGCGAGTGTAAGGTTGCGTCCTGGCCGAAGAAGTACCTCTCTTGCGACTAGTTTTCTTCTGTGGACTTTTCTTTTTTTGGGGGCTTCTTTTCTTTGTCCGGGGTGGTGACTGGTCAGAGGAGGGTCCCGCCACTGGAGAAGATTTTCTTTTTCTTCTTGGGGACCTGGTCTTTTTCTTTTTCTTCTTGGGGCTTCGTTGGACTTTTTTCTTGGGGATAACTTTGGGGGCATTAGGATCCCATCTTAAGAGAGAGCGAATGATGACCCCTCCTAGAGTACCCATCCCTCCAGGTTTCAAAATGATTTGTTTTTTGGTTTGAGTGTCGATGCGGGGATCGGCCAGTTGGACCAAAGCGACTTTGTTTCAATCGAAAAAGCGTTTGGTTTGATGAGGAATCTGAATGATTCCTTGGAGCATTTGACGTGCCGTCACCGTGAACCATCGTAAGACTTCTTTGAGACTAGCTTCTAAGACACGAGCTCGTATTTGTGGATTTTTTTCTCGACTGATGCCATACAAGGCACGAATCAATTTGACGGGAAGATGCGACTGAAGGGACGTCATGTTCACACTGTGTGAGACAGACGAAAAAGGGTCTGAGGTTTTTATAGATTTTTTTTATGTGGAGTGAAATGAAGTCGAGGACGTAGACGTGTACAGGACAGGCCCTCCGTCTTGGCACCAGTGGTGAAACAAGTGGGTACGAAATCGCAAATCCTCGGGGGTCGTAGGTTTTAAATCGACGAGTAAATAGGCGTGTGGAGTTTGAGTGGCATCGTCGTACGCCTGAGTCAGCCAAGGCGTTCCTAACTGTTTAGCTAAGACTTGCACTTGCGATTTATCTCGAGGGCTTTTAAACAAGACCACGTAATGCGCATTGAGACTGATGGTGCGATGGGCTTTACTTTGTTGAAACAAATTTTGGGTGATGTAAACGACACTGGCATTACGGTGATGCCCTTTGCACGTGAACAACAGTTTAATTTCTTCTTCGTCTTCTCCTAACATGTCGTCGAAAATGACCAAATGGGTTTGACGGGAGTCAGAGACGATGCCGTCGTCTTCTTTAGGAATGCCTTCCAGAAACACGATGGAATCGCCTTGCCACTCTTTGTAACACCACACGATCCGCTGAGGTGGCCATAGTGTGAGAAATGTCACTTGTGACACGAAAAGAAACAAGACAAGAGTTTATATACTTTTTTCAGAACACGTTTATTGAATGTTTTTTTTTTTCAAACATGAATACGAAAGACAAAAATACATAAAAGCCAAAGGCTTAAGTACAACAATAAAAGGCACATGATAACCAATAACGTGGAATAAACACAAGTGTCTGTACAACAACATGTTTTGGGTAATGTTCTAACCAGTTCTATAGTAGGGGTAGTAAGGTCACACAAGTGTCCTCCCGAAAGGGTCTTTCAGGCCTGTCCACGACAGTCCCGTCCTGGGTGATGGGTTCTTCTGGCACCGTCACTAACACGGGTTGAAAAGTAACTTTTTTCCTTGAACAATTCTCGTGCATACTGGGCCACTTCTTGGGTCCAAACCTCAAAATCCCATTCTTTCCAGGCACGGACATCTGTCCAATGGGGGTGTAAGTCACAAGCTACACACACATCGTCATACACGTCTTGGGTAGCTAAAAGTTGACGAATCTTTTTTTCCCGCAGAGGTCGAGAAGTATCCAGATGAAAACGCAAGGCTTTGAGCAAAAGGAGTTTTTCGTGACCATTTAAGGCCATTGAGGTGGTAAGTACTGATCGTAAAGAGTCCACAAGGAATCGGCTGGTAAACGAAATCCCAGAAAACAAGTCACTAAGACACACACCACTTGTCGTCCCAAATTGAATGGATACAGATCTTGTAATAATCGATGGTAATGATCCACGGTTTGAATATGGTCATTGAGTTCCTTCCACGGAATCTGTTCAATCAATTGTGACATAAGCCGTGGCATGGATTCCTGTTTTTGTACTCTCTTTGTTTCGGAAGCAATACACGTACATTCTACCCAGATATCTTCGTTCTCCAGAAGGAAATCTAGAATATTGTAACCTACAGTTCAAACTTCGATTAGAAGTTTTCTTTTCCACTAAGTAGATTCCACGTAGCATATGTTGGTAATCCTTTAACTCGTCTTCCTCAATGTGTTGCTCTAGGTGAATCTCAAAGTAACCAAAATGATGAACATTTCGTTCATTCACTAACTTACTAACAAGGTCTGACCACTGAAACAATTTCTGACGAATCAGTTCTCTTATACCATTCAGGTACCAGTGGTTAAAGATCTGGTGACGTAACGGATGCAATTGTTCTTTACGTTTGACTTGTATTTTCACCAGCTCTCGGTAAATCCTTTCTCTCAACTCTTCAGGCAAGCCCAAAATGTTCTCTTGTAAAGTATCCATAAGTATATACACTGTTTTTGGAATCGTTGGGTGGTGGCCAATAGCCTCTTTTAACTTTGTGCCTAATGTAATATCCACTCATAATCAGTCTTCTTGTACTTTGGAACAGAGCATAATTTAAAAACGGTTGAATAACTTTGCGTTTGCGTTTCACTTGTATTTTGATCAGTTCTCGGTAAATGCGTTCTCTCAACTCCACAGGCAAAGCACGAATGTTCTCTTGTAAAGTATCCATGAATAGGTCATACTAAATCCTCTTTGGTCTGACACAAGAAATGTACTGTTTGCACAGACATGGTTTCAATTCATTGTCGAATCTAAATCGTTTAGTCACTAATTTAGACGTTACAATTCGTTCAGAAGTTTCCTCTTTCACCAAGTTGACATTGCGTACAAGATGTTGGTAATTCGTTAACTCTTCCTCTGGAATTCGATGCAGTACGTTTACAATGTAGTAGATAGAATCGTCCATACCAAACCATTCCTTTTTAAAACCAGGGGGTCGTTGATCAATGTCTGTCCAATGGAACACTTTCAACTCAATGAGTCCTTGTATAGCATTCAGGTACCAGTGGTTCAAACACCGCTGACGTAACGGATGCAATTGTTCTTTACGTTTCACTTGTATTTTGACCAGCTCTCGGTAAATGCGTTCTCTCAACTCCACAGGCAAAGCACGAATGTTCTCTTGTAAAGTATCCATGAACAGATTATGGTAAGTTACTTCAATGTCTCGGTCCCACTAAGGGTAAGTAATGACAATTCGGTGACCATCGAGCATGTTCTACGTAGGCCGAATCTTGCGGTTCCCAGTAATGAAGTGACACACCGCAACTGAAGCACTTGACTTTATCCCCTTCGCCCTAGTAGAAAAATCCGGCTCTGGCTAATTCTTCGGGGGTCGGTCCTCCTAGATACTTAGGCCATTTTCCTTTGAACGATTGAAGACGATTTTCAAAGTCGCAGTATTCCGACAAAAGCACAGGGAACGAATATTCGTCTTTCACAGGTTCGTTTCGATGAGGGTTGAGTGACATGGGCAGGAGTTTGCTCAGGGCTGGATGACATCCGTAGGGGGGGGGGTAGACGTGAAGGTGAACATTCCCCTTTAAAACGAAACCCAGTAAAATGTCCAAGAGGACGAGCGGCATCACTATCGCATCCCTCCGGTTTGACACGCACAGCATCACTTTCCATGATAGTGGTCGTAAGAACAAAGTTCCCATGATGCTTTACGGCATCGCTCAGGTCACAACGTACAGCATCGTACCCATCGCAAGGCTCACAATCGCATTCCACTTCAGAAGCCTCACACTTGAATTGTGCCTTTCTAAACAACTTGTTTTGTGTTTCTCTGAAAGTATTCATCTTGTTCGCTCGGTCTTGGTAGTCACGCTGAACTATCGATCTTGCCTACGGTTCCTTTTTTATATACAGACCAATACCGACGTGTCCATACGGTAATGTGAAATGATTGGGAAGTCGCACTCGCTTCTGGTACACGATCTGATAGACTTTTTCCAAGGGCCGACTGACGATGTGGTGAGTGGGTAAACGTACAATCTTGTTCGGCTGATAGGTGGTCACTTTAAAGTCTCCATCCTCTCCCGATTGCAAGGCTTCTTTCAATACCCCAAAATTGACCACACGACTGGTACGATAATTCAGAGTCAGTCCTTTCACTTTGCACGTCGTGTGCACTTCTCCTTGTTTGTCCCGGTATTCGTAGCCGTAATTTTTGGGACCGCCACTGACGAAACTTAGAATCTTGTCGTCGGGATGCTCGTCTGTCCAGGCTCCTAAACGATCTCCTTCGATGTCAGGGTGCTGTTGACTCGGGTGATGGATGTAAATGCAACTGTCCGTGTCAAAGTACAGGACGCGTTCTCCTAACAGTTCTAAAGCTTCGTACAATTTTAAGCGAGCATGGGCTGTCACGTAAGCCGCAATGATGACATTTCCAAAAGGGTCGTCTTGTATAAAGTCCAGATCTTCTTCGTAATTGACCAAAATCAAATCCTCTCGAACGACGTCCACGTGTTTCATGTATTTGGTTTTGTCGTGAATCATCTGGAAGTAGCGGGAAGGTTCTGTCAAATATTCCGTCTTGGGTAAACACGGTCGTTGTGCCATTTTACCCCACAAGCAATTTAACATCACTTTGGCAAACGATCGCCTGCCTTCGTTTTTTTCGATGTGGTCTAAAGAGATGCCTTCTTGTGCGTAGTATTTCTCTTTGAATTTTATTTGGTCTTCGGGAGTGTGACACCAGGAAGGATAGCCGCTGGCTTCTTGCTTCAGTTTCAAAAAGGCATCCACGTAGTCGGCGAAAATGCCTTTCGTCGGCTTGGTACAGCAAACAGGTGGCATTGGTCCTTCCTCCGTACAAACTATCCCTCGGGTTCAGCGGGTCCATGAACTGGTAACTTTCCACGAGACGTTTAAACTCGGGATCGGTTTTCATACGGTGATCGTACTCGTGTTCCCACATTTCCACCACTTGGTATCCTTGCTGTTCCAACTTTAGGCGTCGCTGACAAGTGTCCTGGTACAAGTCTTCCATGGTTCGTTGTAAAAACTGATTTTTAGTGCTACGGTCAGGGTAACAGACGGGACATCCGTGAAATAAGCAACCGTTAAACTCGTACACGATCTTAGGGTTTTCTCTACCGAATACGTTCCGATGGTCTTTTCACCCCCTCCGTTGCGGGCATGCTGAATCCATTTGTCTTCCTTGTCGCACAAGTAATGTAACCAACGTAGGGCTTTGACCGAGTATTGACGTTTGACAAAGTGGGTCGTTTGAGGGCTGATGACAGCCACGGTGTTTTCAGGCATGAATCGTTGTCGATACACTAAGGAACACGCTTTGGCAATGGTGCAAGCTTCTTTCAAAGGATCGACCCCTCCGTGTTCCATGAACAGTTCTCGAAATTTTCCACAGCAACGCCGTAAAATGTCCACGTCGGAACGACAATACTTTAGCATTTCTTCCTGAAAGTCGAAAGGGTCCGAGGCGTGAGAATGGTACCAAGCGTAGAAAGCGTCTCGTTGTTCGGTACGCATGTTGTCGGGGTCGTAATAGTGAGCCTCAGGTAAATGGGGTAGAACGACGTGTTGATTGGCTTCCGTATTGAAAAAGTGAGGAAAGTAACCTTTAGCCATTTCTGTCATTCCAAATGTTTTAAGCATTCGACTCAAAGGCATGGCCAAGTAACTCATCGAATCTTTAAACTGCACTTGTCCCACTTGCATGAAAATGATTTTGGCTCCGTTCAAAGTCACTTTAGGACGCTCGGTGCCTTGTTCCGTATAGTATCTCAAAAGAAACTGTCCATCGTATCCGGAGAAATTGTGAGCCATCACCGTGGCATGACGATGACAATCTCCGTAACGTTCGATGTCCTCTTGACTCCACGTCTTGTCGATGGGGTCTAAAACCCATTGGGCAAAATCGGCTAGCGTGTTCGGTCCCCGAAAGATTTTTTCACGTCCTCCGGGAATCTTGCTGCATTGAGGGCAATGACTGAAGATAGGTTCTTGAATGCACTTCTCGCACGCTCGATGAGCCACGCAGAAATTAGGAATGTGAATGCCAGTCTCTTGCATGCATTCGAAATCGAAAAAGATGAAATTGCCTTTCTTCTTGTGACCGTCCTCTTTCTCTGGTGGGGGTTGGTATTTTTGCACGTAGTATTGGTGTTCCAAGTCCACGATGTGGTGACAAATGTGACATTTTTTCTTTCCTCGACATACGTGTGCCTTGGCAGCATTGGTACATATGCCTTGTCCACAGGTAGGGCACAATCTCAGCAGTTGACAAGCACATTTCTTCTGTGAACCTTGCGTCTTCAAATGTTGTTGGTAACAGGCAGGGCTGACAAACGTGCGCAGACAAGTTGAACAATGCACTGGTTCTTCGCTCAGACAGGGTGGAGAGGCCAAACATCCTGGGCATTTCATTCCACAATGCTTGTGTTGCTCTCGATTGTTATAACCATAATCACATTTCTCACAATAATAAGCATATCCCAGTAATCCGGTGATGGTGGTAATGGTATCGAAATGGTCATCGTGATAATAAACATGAATGTATTTTCCATCCCTAAAATCTTGGCCTCGAAACAATAGAGGCCCGCGCACTTCTTGAGGGTGCACTTTCAAGGTGTATCGTGGAGCTAGGGCATCTTGCAATTTTTGCATCTCAGGAATGCCACAGGGTGTGTCTTTGGACAGGCCAGCTTGTTGCAACAGGAGTTCTGCTTCATTTCGTTGTTTGGCTCGATCGGAACGTTGAATAGTTTTCCAGGTTCTTTTCCATTCTACCGTGTCGTTCTTGTTGGCATAGGTTCGTCCCGCCACGATGGCACGGGCTATACACATCTGGTCATGAGTATTGTTAATTCGGACGAGACTCTTTTTGGTGTTGCGAAGGTCGTCCACCAATAACATCTTTTTGCGTCCAGTCCCTTGAGGAGGAGAGACGTGGGTCATGTCCAGTGTGGCTTTTCCATCGGTGATGTCAAACTGATCATTAGATTGTTGTACGTGTTGAATCTTGTCCATGACTTTGGAAGCGGTCAATTCTGCAGGGGTGCTAAACACGATCCAAACAGGGGATTTCAAACTGTCGTGTTGTATGGAAATTCTCAAGCGATCGTCTTCTTTGGGTTGACATTGTCGCTTGAGTGCAGTGAGCAAAGAATCCCACACCCCAGTGATGAACCCTTCTGCTTTTTCTAACGGTACTTCGGACTTGAAATCTTTAAACTTCACCGTGTATTTGTAAGCCGTGGTTCTAAATTTTCTAGAGGAGCGCTTTTCCGTCTCTCGAATGGAATAGTATTTTTCAGGGTTGACTAAGGGTGGTGAACTTGGTTTAGAAGGTTTGGATTCTGGTTGACTCATGTCCTCTTCAAAATCACTGGCATGAATTTGTGCCAAGATTTCAGCCCTGGTACGAGGCGATAGATCACGTTTCTGCCTCTTACTTTCTTCTTCTTTCTTCTCAAATGAATAGGATCGTTTCATCTTGAGTGAAAAACGTCAAATGACTCAAGTTTAAACACCATAGACTAATTTATAGTCATGGCAGACCAGCGTATAAAAAAGGGTGTGTGTCTTGTCCTTTCACTATTCATTTCACTCTCAAGCCGAGCACAACGATGGAAGAGACTAACCAAATCGAACGTTTCGTCAGAGCTTTGCGAGGGGTCATTAGAAAATTCTCTTCAGACCAGCCCACGGACTACTCTCCTTCCTTTCGAGATAAAAGTCAAGATACTTGCTATATCTGTCAGAAGAAAGGGCATTGGTCTTCAGAGTGTCCAGACCGTAAAAAAAGAAAAAAAACAGGGACTAAAAAAGACAAAAGCCAAGATACCTGTTATTATTGTGAAGAAAAACGACATTGGTCTCCAGATTGCCCAAAAAAGAAACAAGAGGAGTCAGAAGAAAAGAAGGATTCTTCAGAAGAAGAGAGGGATTCTTCAGAGGAAGAAGAGGAAGAAAGAAGACAATTCTATTTACAAGAGGCAAAGAAACAGGAGAAGAAAAGAAGAAGGGAAGAAAATGAGGAAAAGACGGTGAAGAAATTTAAAAAACAGAGAGACTAAACAAGGAGAAAGAAGAAGTCAATGAACTTTTTTTAAAAGTGTTTTCTTGTGAATTGTGAATTGGATTGTAACAATGGATAAAAGAATAAATTAATGATATAAGGTAAGTGTCTTTGAGTTTTGATTTTAAAATAAGAAGCTACACTCACGCACTCATACAAAAGACACGTATTATAAGGGTAAAATGGGTGGGGTTTTTTTGAGTTATTGGCAATTGAAATTGTATTTCTTTTCGAGAAATGTGGGTGGCCCTGAAAAGGGCCTTTTTATTTTGGTGTAGGGGTAAGTTTAACTAATCAACTTTAACTGCCTTAAGCCTTTGCCACGGCCAAGGCCTACTTCTGGACTGCGTAATGTTGATGATGATTGGGTTGAAATCACTAAGGGTGGTACGGTAGGCTTAGTCACAGGGTTAACGTGTTTAGCTCGGGAAGGTCGTATTCTCTTCGGTCGTAATAAAGAAGTCTGATACATTTGTTTCAGACTTCTTAACTCCGCTAAAATGTCCAACAGTACCGTGACCGTTTGATTTTCACCCTCTTGTTTCTTTGCTGCTGCTACTTCTTCTTGCTGTTGTTGCTGTTGTTTTTTTCTTACCTCTTCTTCTTGCTGCTGTTGCTGTAGGAGAAAAGCTTGTTCCGCTTCCTTTTGTCGTTGTATAAATTTCTCCAATTCTTCTTTCTGTCTCTGTCTAAAATTCTCCACTTGCGGTAATGAAGAAGGTAACGAAGGTTCCGGAACAAATTCTTGCGAGGAGAGAAAATCCACAAAATCCCAATTCACCTCTTCTGAAAGTAAGTCCGGGTTCCCTTGGGCAGTCTCCCCTGTTGGTGCACCCCAATGGATCGTTTTCTGAATTTCCGTCATGTTGAATCACTGCCGTATAGATTGACTGCACACAAGCGGTAGCGAATCTATATAGACCAACTGACGTCACAGACTGCTCTCTTCGGATTGGATGCGAGCTGACTGAATTTTGTAACGCGTGTTCGGATTGGTGAATGAACTCAATCCGTTTCAATCCTTCCGCTACCTATAAATAAGCGCAGTTCACTGCATTGATTCACCTGTTCTCGTCGCTTCAAGATGTGGACCACAGTCGAATCATCCACCCTTGTGTCTTCCATGATGTTTAGGACGGACATGCTCATGTATGTCCGATCCAAGTGGACCGTTGTGCACAGGACAAACACCAGTCTGTGGATACGTAAGATCTACCTAGAAAGACAAGGATGCCTCAAAAGAGTGCTGATTTACGGACCAACAGTGAGACGCAGCCTAAGGACAAGAAGAAGACCAATGCGGTGGCTTTTATGTTAATGGATACATTAACATAAACCCAAAGGCCCTTTTCAGGGCCACCCATATTTCTCGAAAAGAGAATGACTTTTCAATTGCCTACCCCTTTTTTTAAAAATAAAAAAAAATCCCATGTTCAATTCCCCTTGTACCTAGACAAGTCCAAACTCTATTCCCCCATGTTAATTTCCTGTGTCGCTAGACAGACCCACACTATAGTTCATGTTAAATTCCCCTTGTCGCTAGAGTGACCCACGATTTATTCCCATGTTAATTTCCCTTGTCGCTAATCTGACCCACGAATTTTCGCCATGTTAAATTTCCATTGTCGCTAATCTGACCCAGGGGGTCTGTAATGCTAATTCCCATTGTCGCTAATGTGCCCCTATTTACTACTCACGATTTATGCGGAAAACTATTTGTAAATAAGCTAATATTTGTATGGTACGTGCTATTCTTTGGAACTTGCGTTATGTATTTTTTATGACATCTCCTCATAATTTACATATTTGTACAGTGTTAGCCTATTTCTACATCTCTTCATCCTGATGAAAAGAGAGACAGACAGACAGTAGGTGGCAGGAGTAGATGAGAAAGTACCAACCTTTATTCAACGATTCGACCCTCTAAAAGCTAGACACGTAGAACGAACAATATAACGCAAGCTGTCCTTGAACTGGAAAAAAAACATTTGTAGATAGATCGAAATGGATATAACAATTTTACATAATGGGATGGAAAGAAAACCTCGAAAGGAGAACCATACCAAATGTCAAGTTAGTCATCTTTGTAAGAAAATAAATGCATACATTTCAACTTCGGTCGAAGCAGATAATTGACTGATCTAAATTAGAGAAAATACCATGCTAATAGTTGAGACACCCCTACACAGAGCTGTCAACTTCAGAATTTTCTTGTGCATCAGTTCTAAATATAGCAATAGACTATGTCTTGAATCACGGCTTCAGTAATAGCATACACGTATTCACGTTTACCTTGTTTACCAAGGTGAAAGAAAAGCAAGATGTAGTACTTAAGCATAATTGATAAGTAAGTTGTGTGTCAGTAAGGTATAATACTTAAGAACAATTGATACGTATGTAAGCTGAACGCCCGCAAGGAATATTACTTAAGAATTTTTGATGGTAAGTAAGATAGGTATGGTCCAAAAGCAAGTTTGATTCATGGTTGTGAGACGACAAGCGCATTTATTTTTATGTTACATATGTAAGGAATTTCACATCGAATTAAAACATCCTGAAAAGAAATTTATATGAACAAGGAATCGAGAATAGAATATATATATATATATATATATATATATATATATATATATATATATATATATATATATATATATATATATATATCAGAAGAAGAAGAAGAAGAAGAAGAAGAAGAGTCGGACGCCCCTCACTCCGTTTCAAAGATGTGTGCAAGAGGGACATGAAGGCATGCAACATTTCACCCGATGGCTGGGAAGAGCTGGCTGAGGACCGAGGCACCTGGAGACTGATGGTAAACAATGGCATATCAGTCGCTGATGCGAGGAGAGGCCAGTTGGTGGCAGAGAAACGTAGGAGAAAGAAGAACGCAACAGCAACCACAGTAATGCAGACTTCCCAGTATGTCTGCACCAACTGCAGTAGGGACTGTCACTCACGTATAGGCCTGCACAGCCACAGCAGACGTTGCCAACAGAGACAGACAACACCCCAAGGGCGCTATTCGCATGGTCTTTCGAGACCGAGTCGCCAATGATGATGATGATGATATATTTACTCAGTAGGTATTCCCCATATAGTGTATGCAAAGTTTTCTTGGACAGAAATTAATGAATCGCCAATCCCGTTGTCAAGGTCAGCAAAGTCATGTAAGCATTACGCAATGTTTTGTCCATATAAACGTCAGAAACCGATGCAACCGAGAACATAGGGAAAATGAAAGCAGACGCCACTTTATGCTGGAGAATTAAGACGAACATTATTTTTCTTTGCTAATATCAAGTTTTCAAATAAAAATAAATAATTCGACTCGTTGATTATCTTCCACATGTTATCTCTCAAAACTATATATGTTACGATATGGTGCATATGTTACAGAGGACCGTGGTTTTCGTGTGCAATACTCCACGTATAAGAATATCTTTCCAAGTTCTACTGCTTGACAGTCTGAGGGTTATCAAAACAGTTACGATTCTATTTCAATAAACCAAAATGGAGTGTGTAAGTGTGTGTATGTGTGTCAGTTGGATTTTTAACGTAGCTTAAAACATATTTCGTCATATCGCTTCGATGTTTTCATTGTGGCAGTTTATAATGATATCTAGCACTGGGATATCATGCAGCAGACATGTTGCATGATGTCCCATCCAGTCACATTGTCCTGACACCCGGTCGACTAGTCCTAACACTAACCTCTTAATGCTTACCGCCTAGGGAGGCAGAAGTTAGTACCATTTTTGCAAGTCGGCTCAAACCCGCGACCCTCCCACATCCAAGGCGGACGCTCTAACCACTAGGCCACCGGAGCGGTTGTGACACATGTGAACAGTTTGCATTTCTAATGTAAAGACATTCAAACTCCCTAGGGTTAAACATTACAACTTACGACTCTAGGTCTAAAATTTAGTAAAAGAAAGAGGTGAAAATAATAATTTATGTAAATCTGCAAGTTAATTATTTCCCCACAATGCAAAGTCAAACTTCAAGAGACTCTTAGAGCATTTTCAATTAAATCCCAAATAATCCAAAATGTATTATCACAAGTCCAAACGTCTTGAATGTTCTGGCGAACAACAATGATTCAATCCAGAATGACTTTGAACGAGTTCAAATTAATTCTAAAGTAATATGTTAATCCAACTTCAATTAGCAATTTGTAATTCCAATAAGTTAAATAAATAATTACTCTGAAATAACAACACAATATTTAAGAATTCCCTCAGGCTGATCTTAAGGCATGAATGAATTATTTGTTTAACCAAGTCCCTATTTATGTTCATGTTCACTTGACCTAGATGTGAGTATTATTAATTGAATATTTCAATCAAATTGTAAACTAGTCTGTGTCTATGTGAACATCTTATTTACAACTTACAATCGTGGACGCAAGTTTATGTTAACATATTGGCTACAAGAGACCATTATCTTAAAGCACAATCTACAGTCATGTAAAACATTAAGCAAGCAATAAAAATATGCATCATACTGGGGTTTGTTTTGGCGCTTGTGACCAGAATATGATTCAACCTAAACCACCATTCAGATGTTTTTGTCATCTAGGTTCAGCTAATTCAAAACCTGGGTCAGTTTATTTTCATCTGAACGAAGGTTCTAAACAACAATTAAAAAATATATATTATCTTCCAGTCACAATGCCAAAACACATTGCTTAACTGATAAGGATAAGAGTTGTGTAATTGTTTCCTTAAATCTGTTTCTGAAAACCGTCCATATCAAAACTCAATTGGAAAACGCCTAGGAACAGCTAAAATAGTTGAAATCGCAACTAATGCTTTTAAACATATCTAGCACATTGGAATTAACAACCGACTTGCAAAGCGATATAAGTAATTTTAACTTTTAAATCTGTAATGGCAAACGCGTTTATTTGAATAAAAAATAAATATGTCAGTTTTCTACTTTAGAAAAGACAAACTAACACATCAGAAGTCAATAATAATAGTTCCGGTGAGTTCGACCTTCGGATTTGAAATTGCTTTGATATTCAATCATAATCATTCTACATGTGAGGTGTCGTGGAAATATGCGCCTGATATGAAGTTGTATATACATGGAGTAGAAATGACTACACCGACTTTAGCAAGTAAGCCAGGCCCCGTTCAACTTCCCCAAACCAAAATATGGCACCTTTTGTATAAGACAAACGTGCTAGCAATGAAAAAATGGGGAGCTCAAAGTGGCTGCACAACTATCTGGCTGCCCAGGCTCTTTTTGTGTACAACACTAGAACAGCCCGTTGTCTGCCCAAAAGTATGTTACAGAATGAGTTAAGGCGTATTTAGTTCGCTGAAACACGATCCGGTCCCGGTGGGTTCCGGAGTAGAGCAACACGTTCGCAGATGCACCGAAGGAAGTGAGCAATCAAACCGAGAAACATGCGTCCAAAGGAAGGCGAGAAAGTTGATAAAAGCAAAAGAGAAATCACAGAATACATGTGATTAGTATAATAATTTCAAACTTAGTTCTACAATTGGCTGCCGAACGCTTTACCAAAATTTAGGTTAAATAGGTATATTGTCTTACGCTGTCTAGCTTGAAACTGACATGTAGTTCTGTTCAGCAGCCATTTTTCAAACTGACCATGGTAATACAATTCCCTACGTTAATTGTTTTTATAGTGTTGGAGAAATTGAATTAGCTAGTACACATTTTATATGAGGCAGTATTACTGTCTACTTTATAGTACATTTGAAAACAATCCATAAACTCTATGGAAGTACCGTACAATGCAGGCCTGTTTGTTTTAACGTTAATACTGTTAAAACTTAGAGAAAAATTTTGTAAATCAAATTTTCTTAAATGTAATTTAGCTTTGATCTTTCTCTTTGGATAAGAACAATCGTTATTGTCGGATGTGATTGTATGCGTGTACAAAACGTAATAGAGCAAATGCTGTATATATTATAGACCACTTATATAGACGTAGTGGAGACGGACATTACAAAATGTGGACTATAAAACTCCTGAATTTAGTTTTTAGGCATCAGCGCCACTTTGCTCAACGGTGATATCGTAAAAACTATTTTAGTCATAGAAATTTCTTCGTGCAGCGAGACTGTGCTGATATATAATTTGAAGCTACTGAATGTAGTATTTATTCCGAAAATTCCAAGACCAGTTCATGTTCAGCGGTCGTTTTTCGGCATGAAACAGAATTCTAAAAGCATACTTAATGGAGGAGAGTTTCAGTCGTATCTTGAAAAACATAATTAGATAAAGAGTCATGAAACATAACAATATTTACCCTTTCATAAAAACGGGGGCTGAAAACAGTATTTGCTTAAGAGAGTCCTGTTTCACAAACAGCTTTGTGAGATGATGTAAATTCAAAGTTGCTGACGGCCAGATATTTAATTTCAAGTAATTGTAAATTTTATTTCATTGTTATGCTGCCGCTGGTAGCCATCGCAATCAGGACACTTTCACAGAACAATAAACGTGTTCCAACACAGGTGACTCACGTTTCATGAATAACTTATGACGACAGTCTGAAACAACAAGAAATAACCTTTTATGTACTATGTTGTATATTAAGAGCACAGAAGAAGTTTTTTTGTATTGATACAACATAGAACAGATAAGGTGTTGTTACAAACTTGCGTCGTGTTTTATTGATGAAGCTTCATACGCAAATTGTTCCAATCACCGACAACTTTGGACAATGCATCAGTCTAATAGATTCCATTCCTTTTATTCATTCCTTTGATGAAGGGTGCGCTGGGTTTAATGAAGATTGTAGCCGCTTTGATCAAAGATGCATAATGTTATTGAAGTTGCTGCCAAAAGCCAACTTTGTGGGGCCAAACAAATACACGTTTGTTAACGCCACGCAATACCAAAGCCCGACGGCAAACACACTACAGTTGTACAATAGAACAAACTACCAACAAACGTCGACATAAGCATAATACATTTAGTAGTAATAAGAAAACATGGGCCTGGGACTTTGCATTTTTGTCGACGTACGCGACTGGTCAACATAAGTGATGTCAATATAAGTGGGTAGGATGTATTATATGTTTCATGTGAAAGTAGCAAACAACTTTCAAGGTTTTATTGCTAAAATGAAAGCTTAGCTTTGATAACCTTTGAAATCAATTGTTGTTTCAATACTCAGCAACGCATCATTTGGGTTGTTTAGAGTTACCTCAGAGAGAAAGATTCATAAGAATGAGAGACTTTACAATGCTCGTTTTTTAATAGATTCCAGTGGTTCTTTGATGTGCTCAGTCGGTAGATTCCGATGCGAGCGACCGCCCAACTTACGTCCATATTCGACGTACGAGGCTAAAAAAGAAGTTTCTTGCCCAAGGATATGACACAGAAGACAGACCACCAGTAATATTCGCCTGAGTTATATGTATCTGAAAGAACAGGCCAATCTGCAACATGTTTGAGATGATATTTATAATTGCCCTGTATGTATGCAAAAATATTTTTTCATTTATGAATGGATTGTTTTCTATTCTCAGAAAAGGACAACGTATTTAATAAGCTCTGATAAGTTCCGGTGTCTCCTGATATCTGAGAGTTGCCTTATCTAAATCACCAACAAATGATACTTAACCCTTCGACATGAATGGTTAGTAAATTTTCATAAACAAATCAGACTTTAGTAAGATAGCCCCCACACAAGTATCTCTTTCAATACACGACCGTGACCATGACCTATAGAACCAAGTAGCATTTGCGACTGCTATGTTATAATTATGCTGCCTATACTTAGTCCTATAGCAATACGAACTAACGTGTCGTTTCCTCTTACAATTAGTGCAAGTGGGAAGAAAAGTATTTCTAATCCGTCTTATCAGAAATTTAATTTTTCACATTTATATCAGTTTGAGACTGTTAGTACTTAAACGAGACCGAAACGGTTTCTTGACAAGATCTCGTTGAGAAAAAGGTTTATTTACAAATGGATTCTTTGAATCAAAATATAATCATCAGAGGTACTAGCTGCATTCTCTAAAGTTTCCATCCCTTTCACATCGAGGAAAGTTATTATGTCACTACATAATATGATTAAACAACTCTTCAATGTATATTTGCATCAGCACTTCTATTTGAAACAAAAGCTTTCCTAACTCAATTTCCCTCTTTGACGGACTGGAACTTAAAGACTCTCGATTCAATAAGAAGTTTTCTATTAATTTATCATTTTTATTAGGTTATGTTGATAAATTTTGGACCCCAATTCCATCCTTTTCTAGAAATTAAACCTTTTTTTCCTAGCGTTCTCTTCCTCTTCTTTGTTTAATGGTCTTAAAGCAGAATGACCAAAACAAAAGGATATGATTTACAATGCAATACTATGATTTGGATGTTATGGTGAAAGCTTGTGGGTTTCAGTATCAGTATTAATTTCCCAGCTGTGAAATCAAGATACCAGAAACTACAAACATTTCAAACAATAAAATTAAAACATCAAAAAACAATCATTTGAAATATCAAAATCACTGAAATATCAAAACTTCGAAAATATTTAAATACTTTCGAATCTTGAAAATATTTAGAATGGTTCAAATTCCGAAACGAGTTTCCATTAATCTTCAAAACTTCTGCGACGACCCACCAATTAACCGTGTTACGCCTATAGGCTTTAACATAAGTAAAGACAATGTAAACCCATCAAGCAGTAAATTTTCGAACATAAATTTAATTTTTATCAAAAATAAAATCAAACAAGGTGAAAGAATCAAAAATAGCATAAAGTGCATGAATTCCATGAATACTATAGTTTCACTATAGTCTAGAAACTGTCCAAAGGAGGTTACCAATGAAGGTTTTGAGGTGTTTGTGAAGAGTTGCATTTCTTAATCCAATTGGTTTTACTTCAAGATAATACCGTGAATGTAGAATACAACGGACATCCTAGAAAGTTTCACAAAATCCAATAGAATATGTAAATATTTAATAAATATTTAAGTTCTTGAATAAAGTAACGTAATCCAAAAGAAACTGACTGTTTAAATTAACGGTTTCAACAATACTAATCCAAGGAACAGATATTGCAAATAAATTACGATTTCTTCTCAACATCTAATAAAAAGAATGATATGGTGCATATTTAATTACCCTTTATAGCCACATAATACGCATCAAATCAAGAATATCGGAACTAATAAAAATATGCTAGAATATAAAAATCACTATGTTTCTAAACAAACTAACAGCCACAATCTAACCTTTTCAAATATGTGAGCCAATGAACAACACGGGTGAGCATGTTACCTCTACTTGGCAAATGCACCCCTAGTTTCAAGTGATGTTTAATTAATCTCCATTCGAACTAGAATGTGGCGTACATGACAGAAATAGTTGTTGACAGGACCTCGGCGATCTAACACCCACTGGTTACTCCATCAAGTCGTTCCCCCGTAATTCTCGTGGAGGTGGAATTGCTGTCATCACAAAGAACTCCATAATCAAACGTCTTAACCACACCACAACATTCAGTTTCGACCACACATCGCTTGACTTAGTCCAAATCACACTAACACTGGAGCAAAGGTACATTTTTTTCTGCCCATACCGCCCTCCTCCAAGTAGAAAAAAAAATCTGGCTGACTCTCTCTTTTTGGAGCAGTTTCCGAATTTCATTGGGGGTATGGAAATTCGATAGGTGGCAACCTGATTATTCTTGGAGATTTCAACTTTCACTTTGACTGTCCCGGAAACCCAAACACATCAAAACTCATAGATTCCATTAATGTTTTCAACCTCAAACAGTCAGTTAACCACCCCCACCCCCCACAAACATGGTCACATTTTAGACTGGATTCTTCATAGACCTGATGATAACATTCTACGGTCCTCCTTGGTATCCCATGACCTTGCATCAGATCACCTCTGCTTATATGCCATCTTGACGTATCAGTCCTTGACCCTCCACCTTAATCTGCTATTAAGAGAAACCTCCGTATGATAAATAGAACCAATCAAATGCACGACATCCAAGCAAACATAACAACTTGATTACCTCCTACAGCATAACAACTCGATAACTGCCTGCGTTCATTGCTCGACAAACATGCCCCAGCTACCAAGTGCAGAGTATCAATTCAATAGTGTTCTCCATGGTATAGCAGTATTAGGGACAAGCTTCGCACTGCTAACAGAGACTGCCGTAAATCTGAGAGGCTTTGGCTTTCCACCAGACTCACTATTCATAAGCAAATCTATGAAGCCGCTAAGAAGAATGTCACAAATATAGTCCATGCAGCAAAATCAGCCCACTACACTACTAAGATCGAGGAAAGTTCCAGCTGCAAAGAGCTCTTCGAGATTACTAACAAGCTAATGTCAAGGAACAAATCTACACCACTTCCAACTACCTTCTCTCCAGTCGACCTTCCGGACATGTTTGCAAATTTCTTCCGTGACAAAGTACAAACCATTAGAAATAAGCTTGACACCACAATTGCAAATGACTCGTCGTCACCATACAGTTGGCATACAGAATTTGAGCGGCAACCATTAGCAACATTTGAACCTGTCTCTATGGATTTCGTACGTGCAATCCTGATGAAGAGTGCACCAAAGTCATGTGAACTTGATCCAATTCCAACATCACTGCTGCCTGAGTGCTTAGATCCAGTATTGCCTTCACTAACTGATGTTATTAATACCTCTCTCTCATCCGGGGAATTCCCATCATTTTTTAAAACTGCCATTGTAAAACCGCTGCTGAAGAAACCAACACTAGACCATAACGATTTAAGGAACTACTGCCCAGTTTCTAATCTCCCATTCATATCACAAATCTTAGAAAAGGTTGTTCTATCCCAGCTTTTATCTCATCTGAATTCAAACAGTCTTTTCAGCAATGTACAATCTACATATCGACCTTTGCCACAGTACTGAAACTACTCTTCTAAAAGTAGTTAATGACATTCTCTCTGCGTTGGATTGCGAAAGATTACGGTCCTCACCTTCCTTGATTTGTCTGCAGCATTTGACGCAATAGACCATAATATATTAATTCACCGTCTCCAGCATGTATTTGGAATTCATGATACAGCCTTACTGTGGTTCAAATCCTACTTGCTCAACAAGACAGAAATTGCATCTGCAATCGGAATACACTCCAGACCAGTTGATCTATGTTGTGGTATTCCACAGGGGTCTGTTCTTGGACCTGTTCTCTTCATTCTGTACACTCAGTCGCTCTCAAGTGTAATAGATCATCATCCAGTGTCTCACCAATTGTAGAAATCTAGCCACCCAACTGAAGTTGATGCTACCATCCAAGGTGTGGAGAGGTGCATTTCTGATGTGAAATCATGGGTGACATGTAACAAGCTGCAGATGAATATGATGATAAAACTGAGGCCATTCTGATTTCATGGTGTGTGTTTTTGTAATCATATATTATATGTTTTTTATGTTATAGGTGTTGTCTAATGTTGTAAAGCGCTTAGAGCTTCCAAAGATTAGGCGCTATACAAAGTGCTCAGTAATATATATATATATATATATATATATATATATATATATATATATATATATATATATATATATATATATATATTAATAAAATGCTTTTGCAAATTTGTAAAAACGTCATTACGTAAATGGAGTTGAAATTTGCAATTCTGATTTGGAATTTAAAATTTAAAGTGTTATCAGTTTGTCAGATGGACTTTTCACACTAATAATATCTATAATTGAATTTGAGTAAGCTAGTGATAAGTACACCTGTGTGGCTAATCGATCGATCAAAGAAAAATACTTTTTTTGTAATTTGGGAACAATAAGAATCTGTCGTTTATGTCATCTGTCTAATAATGCATTCGATTTTGTTTCGCTGTCGTAACATATTTATGAATCTTGGTCAGAATATGTTATCTATTTTTTTTTTATTTACGGAGATTTTAGATCCAACCAACAATTACGTTTTAATGCATATTTGGTGGGATGTAGTTGGAAAATGACTTTGCAGTTGATCACTGTTCTTTTGCAGTTATTGCAAAGTAGAAAAGGTATTATAAAATGTATTTTTCATTATATAAATAAATTTCCTTTATTCTTGTGAACATCTAAGTTTGGACTGAGTTTTTAACTTTTCCTGGTCATACAATAAAACACGTCAAACGCACAGAAGACAAATATTTTGGGCATAAAGATCCGTTTGTGTATCTATTATTACCTCTATTGTTATTCCTGAAGTTTTCGATAGTTTTGTTTATGATCACTCCCAATGCAAATCAGGTAATGTTTACGTTATATAATATACCAAGTTATAACATTGAAGATACAATTATAAACATAAAAGATATGGAGCTGAATTTCATTCTGTATCTGTGGAAAACAAATGAGGAGAGTTTTGTAAATCATTTCTAAAGAAATTAGGGGACCAAATCCGAACATTTATTGCCTATGAAACTTGGAACGATTAGATTCGGCATGTAGGCCTATTCTCTTGTATAAGTCATCACACGCGTAGCAAAAATCTACCTTCTTTTGTATATATCGGTTACTGTGGTTTATTTGGTGTAGTTTATTGGATCGCTTATTTCCATTGAAAAAATTATGTTACATTTTGTACCTCATATACACTGCAACAGCTCAGGTAATAGACACAAAATATCAAGACACTGATGGTGTGATATGGAGCAGCAACGGATATATAAAGCTTAAATAGCAAGGGAGGAAGACTGGAAAGAAAACAATTAAATAGAATACGAACCTTGTCAAATCTGCATTATTGTGTTTCTTAAAAAAAGGAAACATAAACAACAACAGCAACAAAAAAATCAATACAAAAAGTGAACTAAGAAAAAATATAAATCTGGACGGGAAATACACAATGTGTAATTGGCAGGTGTCTCTGGTGATTGCATAGGATATGTAAAGCAGTTGGAAAAACCCCGATGATTGTAAAATAAAATTGAGCAGGTCGATGAAAAGACAAGCAAAGCGATCACTTATAACAATAAAAGCACTGAGTTCGCTGTCATCAGCACCGAGTAAAACGAATCCAAAATGATAGGCCGTTCAATCAGGAAGAAATTGAACACGTACACAGTTAGGGAAGCTACACTAACAATTGAGTCACTATTTAGAAACGAACTGTATTTATTAAATCCAATCGATAACATAAATGGCAGGTTATAGTTTCGTTGAGATAGCGGACTATGTTGCTTAATGTTACAACGTTTATATTACTTAACGAATTGCGGTAAGTAACAATCAGTAGTTTTTGTAAGGAAATTGCTGTATTAGGGTGTACTGCAATATCGTCTATGTATAAAATCAATGTATGGTTTTAAATAGTAAACAAATACATGTATATTTATATATGATTTTCTCTGTTGTTGCACTATAGCTCAATATTGAGTGTTGCTGGAATGTATCCTAAATACAGACTTTGATCTTTGAAAACTAGACTGAGTGTGTTATAAACGAAGAACAACCTAGTGTCATTGATGGTCGTGAAGTATAAATAAATGTAATTCTAATGAATGCTGCAACATGAAGTTCACTTTTCTAACTTACCGGTCTGTATACCGTATTACGATAGCCTTTTTAGCTACTTATATTATAAAAACTGAACTGAATTTTCTGTCTCATCTACTGACAATGAAATCCTTAATGTAGCATATGTCATAGAGTGGCACAGGGAAATCTATTCATACACGAGTAGCAATATACTCTTATCTGCAACTTAACATTTTCATTGATTTCTTAAACTGTAAATTTGACTCGTTAATTTATGTCCTAGGTAGCAAAGTGTTTTGAACGGTTCAACATAATCGATCACTAAATTCGATACTGATGTACAAGTAGGGCAAAACGTAGGTCTTGTAATGTATATTTTCATGGCAATTATAGGTTACTGCATTTCTATGGGAAAATATGAACGAGTTTTTCGGATGTAAATACTGCACGACCTTGTGAGTGCAGTATATCCATCCGACAAAACGAGTTCATATTTTACCATACAAATGCAGTAACCTTTTTTGTATATGTCATTTTCTTATTCTATCTAAAGCTTAATTATATTAACAAAATACACTACAAGAAACAAAGTAACTGAATGTATGCCTTATTTAATAATAAATACACAAGCGCAGATTCATCATTATACAGAACAACATTATTACTGCGCACATAACTCCACCCAGATAAATTTGAACTTAGTCGCGCGCTACACATAACTTTAGAAAGAAAATGGCGTGTCTTGTTAAAATTGAAATTTGGAGTCATATTGTGAATGAATGTTTATTGCAACAACTTTTCTATTTGATCTTGAATGAATAGATTTTTGGTGGTTTTGTTTCTTTCTTTCTCCATTCTACGAAATTGCGTGATTATGGACTGGATTTATATATGACAATTCCACATGAAATACATCAGATTGAAGAAGAGAGGGAGTAACGTGTTGATATCTGCAAATGTGTTTCTGTTTCTGTTATTGAATATTTGAAATCATAATGTGGGAAACATATGAAGTCTTTCAACTGCAATTATCATTTTGAGTGCAGTAAGGATGATATAATTGCACTTATATTCAAAATTACAGTACAATTTCGAAATGTGTAATCAAGATTGAAAACATATGACATGGCTCATGTACTTCGGATTTGCAGAACTAAGAAAGTACATTTTGAGGAAATTCAGGAAATAAAACTCTAAGTATATTTTTTGCCATTCTTATTACCAGCTAAAGAAGACAGTTTATGCCTTGTCACTTGTATGTTATTTGTAAGGACCCTTTCTTGCGTCTACTGTATAGCTAGCCTAAATCCGAAACATTATATCAAAAAAAGTTAACGCGGAATGTGCCAAAGTAGCTTGTATGTGGCAGTCCACGAAATATCTTCTTTACTTCATTGAGAAACAAATTTAATCAACCAAAACGTAAAGCGCCTACTACGTGAGTGTACATGATTTGTTTACAAATCAAAATTTCTGGCGTCTGTGTCCATTGTTTGTTTACAATAGAAAGTAATTCCTTTATGCACATGAATGCAATATGAAGGTGTGCAATATCGTAAAATTCTGAACTTTTCTAATACTGAAAAGTTATCGGGGAAAAAAATGAGCATATAATAATATGCATGCTCGTTGATCTGAGTCCATTATTTTCCTATTGAAGACAATGCAACCCATACAAACATTGCTTAAATTAATATTTCATCCTACCCAGTGAGTTTCAAACGTATAGAGCGACCACTTGAATATTTGTGAACGGACACAACAATAGTTCCATGACACATGGGTAATGAAACCGACAGAATAAATACGTCAGCTGTGTGATAAACTTTAATTTTTAATAGCATAGATGGTTATTTCGTTTCAAAGACATTTTTCCAAAAGAAATGCAAACTTCTTACATGAATACTTGTTTATGTACCTTTAAAGAAGTTTCGTTTAAACGAAATATCACATGATTATATCACTCCTTACTTTCAAATAAATACCCTTGGAAAATAAATGTTTATTTAAGAACATTATTCAACAAGTTATACCTGGGTATAATGGTACAGTGGAGTGGTGCCAATGAAATAATCAGTTTTGTTATCATTTAACGTGTGTGAGAACAGCACAAATAAATAAATCGACGATTCACTCTTTGCAAAACTATCAATCTTTGTGTAGCTCGTACCTTTTACTCAGTTCTCTGATTAAAACGTATGTTCAAACAAATTAATTACTGCACACACATTAGTAATTAACCATCTTGGTACAATAGCACCGTGACAAATACATGACTCAAATATTCACGTTGCAACGTATATCCATATAGATATCGAACCAAAGAAAAAACAACAGGTAACCGAAACTACAATGTCGAGCTCATTTATGATAATTATCATGGATTGATGCGGACAAATGACTGAATGACACTCCTTTTACCTATTAAGGGTGGTTGTCCTAAGTAAATAACTTAACCATGATTTCAAAATAGCATCCTAAAAATGAACACACCCCATATAAGCTCATGTTTAAATCAAAGTTTCATTTGAATCTTGTCCACCTATATCCAATAGTGATCAGACAGTAGTTTCGTTATAGTATATCTTTCAGTGTATTCTTAGGTAGGGAGAAAAATGTGGATAGGTCAATGTAACCTCGACGATATATTCACCGCACTCAACGGTTTTCACTGAATTATCCTTTGACATATTATGGGGCCATGAAACAAAATGTAGTATAGCTGTTTTTATTTCAGGTATATATATATATATATATATATATATATATATATATATATATATATATATATATATATATATATATATATATATATATATACATATATATATATATATATACATACATATATATATATATACATATATATATATATATATATATATATATATATATATATATATATATATATATATATATATATATATATATATATATATATATATATATATATTAGAAAAAATAGTAATATAACGGGAAGATGTTATACATTTTTTGTAAAACTATTTATAAAAAAGCTCATACATGGAAGCTCCGTATTATTATTCGGAGTTTGTGTTATGTATTTCTTATGGTACTTCTTCATAAATTACATATTTGTACAGTGTTGGCATATTTTAAGATCTATTCATCATGTGGAGAGAGAGAGAGATGAGAAAGCACTCACCTGTATTCGACGATTCGGTCCTATATAAAGTAAACACGGAGAGTGAAGAATATAACGCAATATGTCCTTGACCTGGAAAAACCATTTGTAAAATACATGGACATGACGATTTTATATTTTGGGAGGGTAAAACATAACTCTTGTTTCTAAAGGAGAACCATACGAAATGTCAGGTTAGTTATCTTCAGAAGTAAACAAATGCACACAATTCAGCGTCGGCGGAAGCAGATTATAGAGTATTCTTCGTCCAAGTTAGAGACAAAGCAATGTTAAAATATGTGATACCCCTACAAGAATCGGTAAACTTAACTGTTTCGTTGTAAATCAGGCCTGTATATAGAAACAGATTATGTCTTCATGAATCACATTACCGATATAGCATACACGTATTCAGTATACATTGTTTACCAAGATATAGTACTAAAGCCTAATTGATACGTAAGTTGTATGAAAGCAGTATGTGATATTTAAGCATGGTTGTTACGTTAATTGTATACCTGCTGTATATGGCATTTTAGCATGTTTGATACGTAAGTTGTGTGCCATCAAAATATGGTATGTAACCATATTTGATATGTAAGTTGTATGCCATTATGATATGGTATTTAAGCATGTGTGATACGTACGTTGTATGTCAGTAGGGTACGGCATTTAGCATGTTGATACGTAAGTTGTATACCATCAATGTATGGTATGTAAGCATGATTAATACGTACGCTTTATGCCAGCAGTATATGGTATTTAAACATGTTAATACGCAAGGTGCATGCCATGCGTATATGGATACTTAAGCATGTTTGATACATAAGTTGAATGCCAAGAAACCATAGTAATTCGATTATTTTATTCGTAATTAACCAAGGTATGGTCCATAAAAAGGTTTGATACATTGTTGTGCGATGACAGGCGTATTCTTTTTCAAGTTACATATAAAAGGAATTTCTTACTGAATTAAAGCGTTCTGAAACGAACATGCAATCGAATGGGTATATAATATATATCATTGCTCAACAGTTGTTACAAATATAGTTTATGCAACGTGTTGTCATACAAAACTCAATGACCCACACTTGCTTTTGTCCAGGTCAACAATCTGACGCGCATAGTACGCAATGTTGTGTCGATACAGCCTAGGTAAACCAGTACAACCGACATTATAGAGATCACGAATGGAGATGACACATTAGGTTATAGAAATAAGATGTTATCTCTCAAAAGTGGCAATGTTATTTACGATATGATGCTAATGTCGGAAATGCGTCTTCATATTTATCGTTTAATGCATAATAAATGATACTTCAGGAATGTATCGAAAGTTATTCTTAAAATGTGGCTACGATCTGTTTAGCCTGCATTCTTCATCACCCTCATGCATAACTGGCATCGTTCCGCTCACGGTTTTATCGAGATAACATCTCGCAATGCACTTGGGAGATAGGTGACAGTGCTTGTGACACATGTGAACAATTTGCCGCTTTCATTTATGATGTAAATACATTCAAGTCCCTTGGCTAAACATGGCACAGCGCTATGTTACGAATCTAGAATTTAAATTAACACAAAGAAGTGAAACCACCACTTTTATTTCTCTAAAATACTAAGTCAAACTTCAAGAGGCATTTATAGTATTGTCAGTTAAATCCCAAATAATCCAAACTGTCTTATCACAAGTATAAAAGTACAGAATGTTCTTGTGTACCACAATGATGCAATACAGAATGTCTTTGAATGAGTCCACATGAATTCCAAAGTACTGTGTTAATCCAGCATCAGTGATCACTTAGTTAGTCCAAAGAATAATGTAAATAAATAATTGCTCTAATATCACGACACAATTGTAAAGATTTCACACACACTGATCGTAAAACAGGAAGGAATTATTTATTTACCAAGTCCCTATTTATACTCAGTTTCACTTGACCAAGATGTGAGTCATTATAATTGAAAGTTCCAATCAAATTCTAAACAAGTCTCTTTCTAGAATTGTAATAGCTCATGAAGCTATTTCAACATATTATTTTCAACTTACAATCATAGATAAAAGTTAGTTATGTAAACATGTTAGTTACTATAACCATGGTCTTAAAACAATTTCCAGTCATGAACAAACGTCAAGCAAATATCGGATACATAATCTTCTGGCCACAATGCCACAACACTTTGTGCAACTGATACAGACAATAATTGTTTTTATTTCCTTACATTGGTTACTGAAGGCAGCTCGTGTCAAAACTCGGTGCGAAAACGACTATAAACACCTAAAACGGTAGAAACCGCGACTGATACGTTTCGTCATATTTAACGCATTCGAATAGACAGCCAGCTTGTTTACGCTAGATATGACTTAACCTTTTAACAAAATCAAACGCGTTTATTTCCATGTTTCAAGCGTTACTTTGAACCTAAAAACAAGCTACATTAGAAAAGCACAACTAGAATATTAGAAGTAAAACAAAAAGAAATAGGTCCAGCGCATTCGACTTTCGGATTTGAAATTGTTGGGATATTCAATCATAATCATTCTACATACGAAGTGTCAGAGGAATATGTTCCTGGGCTGAAGTAGGATATATAGATTTTAAATGAATATACCGACTTGTACAACCCCACCGGGCCTGGATCGGCTTATCCAAATAAAAACTGGCACCTTATTTTTATAAGACACACGCATCTGCATTGAAAAATGGGGAGCTCGTGGGGGCTTCGCAACTCCCTATTTACCCAGGGCTGTGTTTCTCTAAAACTCCTGAACAGCCCGATATCTACTCAAAACGTTCTATTATAGAATGAATTAACACGAATTGTGTTCGCCGAAACACAGTCGGGCCCTGGTGGGTTATCGTGCAGCGCAACTGTGTAGCAGTGTCCACAGGAGGCGAGAACGTTGATTAACGCAAATGAGAAATTACCAAATACATGTGATTGGTATATAATGCACAAGTGCAAAATGCCTAGAAAGAGCGTGTTATCTCCACAAAACGAGAAATGGTGTTGCTAAAGAGCATAAGGAAGGACACCCCTTTAGTGCCAAAGAAATAAGGTGCCAAGCAGCAGAGAGGGCGAACAACCTCTAATTGACTCGTTCGTTATTCGCAAAAATAAGCCTTCCTGGAAATCGCCAAAAATAAAATCGCTCAAAAAAGGGATTGCAGTGACTGAGTGACAATTATGAGACTTCACCCTCTCTGCTGCTATTAATTAAAATATTCTAGCAGGATTAGATTGTTTATCCAGCATTATATCATAGTATTAAATTATTAATGAACCTATCAATATCATCTACAGATGGCGCTTCATCGATATCAGTAATAAAATCAATAACATCGTCGCCCCGCTCATCCAACAACTTTGCGTTTTCATTAAAGTCTTTTAAGACTTCGTAACATCGCTGGTCATCTACAGACGGAGCAACTAAATACAACTTATTCCATTTCAAACACCTCATAATCAGATAAAGGACAGTTGCGTGTTACCAGATCCAGATGGGCATATGATGATCATTCGGACAGAATTTGGATGCGCAGCATGATGTTTAAGCGGCTCTTGTTTTTCTTGTCGCCGAGAAATCAATTACATTCATGTTATAGAAATATAAATATAATATGGATTTATATTGTGTGAAATGTATGTCGCGTACATAAAAATTTAAATTTATACCCCTGACACAGTCAGGTGACAAGTCGGTTTTTAAAAAAAGCGAGGAGGTGATATTACTGCCAAGTTAGCCAAACTACCAGGAACTCCATGGGCTAAATACCCAGGAGAAAAACATCTTCCAGGATATAATTACCGTGGTCCTGGTACCAGACTTGATATCAGATTTGATAACCAAGATCAACCAAAACCAGGTGAATATCCAATAATTGCTATTGCCAAAGCGTGTCACGCTCATGATGTAACTTACAAAAGTAAAGATCTGCAAGACAGACACATAGCAGATGGGAAATTAATTCACGCGCTAAATTCCATAAAAAAATAAATCTTTCAAAGAATCACTAGCTAATTGGTTGGTGAGATCTGCAATGAAGGGTAAGCTTCTATTTGAAACGGTAATTTTTAATCAACCGATTACTGAAATAATGGAGTCGATTTATTATTCACCAAGAGTAAATAATTCAAGATACGAGATCTCGCGAGTGGGTTGCGAGATTACCAAGTGTGATAGCTGCATTAAATAATGAAATTACTCGAACAACCAACATGAAACCTATTAATGGAATTACAAAAAAAAAAAAACACATACCAATACAACCACGTGATTTTTCATCGCAGCCAGTACTGAGTAATGTGACTGTAATATATTTATATGAACCTGGTGAACTTTAAGGTGATAAAAAAACTGATCCTGTCTGGAGTATTACGACACATAAAGTATTTAGCGTGGTAAGATCCACGGGTAGACCTGCAATCTACAGATTACATTCAACTGCTCTTCAGCGTGGATTTACACGTGAACAATTACAAGTAATTCCCAAAGACACGCAATTACTACCGCGATCACTTAACTAGAACCACGACGTCGATTACACTCACGACAGGTCAGCATCGTATTTTCACGTGTATGAACACGACGATTATCTTTCATATCCAAGGTAAATTGTCTTGGGTTATTACTCGAGTACTGCCACAACATTACACAATTACACCTCGCACAGTAATTATTCTGCTGCTGCTTCAGCGCGTTGATAAATTCAACATCTAGATCAAAGTCACTTTTTTTTGTTGCCACTTTGTTCATAACCGGTTAATTATTTTCGTACTATATCGCTGTAAATAACATCATCAATAATTTCTGTAACATCCATGACAATTCTCCGCAGCTGAGATATTCTTCTGACTCAAGACACTGCGAGATAAACTAAATTTGACTATTCGACACGATCATCTACAATCCAAACTCGAGTATCAGAGATGGTTAACCCCTGAGATGAATGAATTGTCATTGCGTATCCTAACGTCCACGGGGATTTATCCGTACTCAGCGCATCCTCAACAATACTACTATCAACTGCGACATCATTTAATATGAGATTCTGTTTTCTTGACTGTCCTGGTATATCAACGTTGATATTCTGTCGTCGTGTATCTGCTGGTATATAACACAACGGTACAGGCAGCGCTGGAAACTTTTTATTATGCAACTGAAATAATTGTTGTGGAAGTGTATTTCGAACTACCTTTCTACTTGCCACTATCATATCATTTGGTCTCCACAGATTCCAAAAATTGTTAATAGGGGTTTCTAAAATTATTTTACGCATTATTTCACATTGAATTTTATTCGGTTGTAAGCTGAATAATTTTTTTAACTCACTTATTTCTGCATCAAGTGATCTGTGATCATCACTTATATCCTCGTATAAAAGTCTTTAACCAATCGTGCGGAGATGGTCGAACAAACGGTGGTGGTTGACCGTGATCGCCGCACATTATCACAGCTGTATTTTTCAGTAACAGCTAATCGATAAACATTTTTAATATATCTTTAGATACTGTGCACACTTCATCCATGTGTCAGCCTTGTATCTGAAAAAGCTGTGTTAAGTACACGATTGTACTCATCGTTGTTTCATCTCTCTCGCAAGTCTGTGTGTTGGTGTTAGCACATCATGTCATTTGAATTCTATCGAAATAATTCGATCGCCCGAGTCGTCTTACCAGAACCTACTGGGCCGTTTAGATAAACATTCTTGTGTCTGGATACTGGATCATACAGAAATGCCGCAGACGATAGTTCTGACATTTTATTACTTTGTAATAATTATCTTCGATTGTAACATCCGCAGATTTATCATAACAATACAACTTTTCATCTTTTATTCTCCACGAACCCCACGAGTCATTAATGTCTGTAAAGCGAGTTACCAATGATTCCTATTTTTTATCGATGTAAAATGAATCCGTTGCAACTCTAACTGCGTTGCAGGAAATCTATTTATCATTGATAATAAATTTATAGAGACATAAGCGACACATATGTGTATGTGATTCTCCATCAATGTAACTAAACATTGTGCCTAACCTTTATCCGTTGGACAGGTAATATATTTTTCGATGTTGCATCAACGATTATAAAATCATATTCAGCATCATCTAGAATTAATCGTGCATAATGTCGTTTATGATCATTTGCACCACTTTGAGTGAATTTACCGATTATTTTTCTATCGAGATTCTTTGCGATGCTTTCTTCGGTGGTATTTTTCGCGAAAATGTCTAATCGCGCATCGAAGTCGTCAAGGTCAGTAGGATAAGAGGGCGGTTTTGATGATGATAACCAAACTTTGGTCTGCTTCCGATATGATATAATTGCCTCACTGACCGTCAGTGATATTAATATTTTACAATCAATCATCCATCATAATAAAACTATTGGTGCCCAGTGTTTTTCTGAAAAGTGTCTACCAAACCAAACATAACAGATCGGATGAAGACCATTAGCTATTTCGAATGATAAAACACAAGCAAACCCTGTCAGATCAAAATCAGGCAATGGTCCGTTAACTGCTACTCTTGCCATTTCATGACAGGGATGTCCAAATCTTTTAAAATACTCAGCACACTCACTCAATCGAAGAAAACTTCCAGGATAACACGCGGCCATGTCAAATGAAATAACATCATTGTGGTTGTATTTGGTATTCCACAAATCGCCATGGCCATATTCACAACAACTTAACTGAACATATTTAAGAAATTCAAATTGCGTTGGCTTCCATGAATTTCTCTCTCTAACAAAATGAGCTGCAACTGACGGAACTGTAAAATACTATTTTAATAATTGCTCAGTATTCTCTGTTGAAAATTTCTACGCAAGATTTTTCATTTCTTCATGAAGAGATTCTTTACGATATATTGTGCCGTCAGGTCGTACAAATTGATCATATTTTTCATCATGTGAACTTTTAAATAACCATATTGACACAGGATTGTTCTTACTTATTTCGTGAATAAAATCAAACATACCTCTCCCAGAGTTCTCGGGGGGGGGGGGTACATCTTACAGTTCGATCTCGTGGAAATATTTTTACTGCGCTGGTCCACGCGTATGCATGGTGATCAACAATTTCAATTGGTGTCCTCTTTCGTTTATTCTCTGATTCAAACCAAACCTGTCCGGTTAACGTTTGTACTATTATTGGAGATTTCAATTTACTTGATAATTCGGCAACATCATTAATTGTAGCTCCGGTATCCTTAACCGATTCAGCCGTATCGTTCATTGTAGCATCAATGACTTCGTCGACACCTTTGGTGTCATGTGCAATTTTGAATGTCTACCCCGTGTGAGATGCTCCATCATCACGAAATTCTTTTTCAGCATTTCTGATAATATTAATCAGACTAATAGTCGGATCAGTCAGAGTTCGCCTCCGCAAGTCAGGGGTTCTTCTGTCAAGATCGAATCTGGAATTTTTCCAAGGCTGGATTGTAGATAATCTCTCAAAATATTCGATATTATATTTCAGACAAGCATTTAAATAAAAAGTATTATATATATATATACGATGGCTCAAATAAGAAATCAGTGTCGGTGGTCGATGGTGGGGTCTTCAGCTCCTTGTAATAAATCCTGCGTGAAGGAATTCTGCGGTCAACATTTGCAAAGTGTGCGACGGGTGAGCCTTGGTCTACAGCCTTGCTTAAGATGTGATGTTGGAGTTAGAGGAAAAATACAGCTGTGTGCGTGTTGTGGTGGTAATAGATACAGAGAATTAAAACCATATTGTGATAAAAAATAACAAACCTGTCATTGATAAAGTTATAAGATCCCCTGAAGACTATATAATCAGATTTGAAGATAAGTTATAATTTATACAAATCTGATTATATATAAATGGAGCAAAAAGAATTTGGCAGACACCCCACCATTAAAAATTATGAAGCATCTAGTGATGGTGTAGTTAGACACTGTCGACTAAAAAAAGTAGTTGGTAATAGGGGGTTATCTTAGATTCAAGGCTTGAAAGAAAATTATTACTGTCACAGGTTTGTATTCGAGGTTTTTCACGGGGAGATCAAAGATGGTCTTGTGATCGATCATATTAACAACAATAAACTCGATAATTCTTTACGAAATATTCAAGCTATCACACAGCGCCAGAACTCTGCACGTTGGAGGACTTGGAAATACGAAAGAATTTTTAGAAGAAGAGCCGTCAAATCTTTCATTATAGAGGCCCGTAACGAAACAATATTTCCATCAATAAATGCAGTTGTCAAGTATTTCGGTATTCACCCGCAGGGGGTTCAATATGCAGCAGATAAAATACACAAATCAACTGTTTGAAACAAGTCCGAAAATTGGATCTCATCCTCTTATGTAATGGTAGAGGCAATGAACTGAGACAACTCTACCGATGATATGTAACGGGGTTGACAGAGTTATCCTCGTTTCCTGTTCTGTTTAATCGCCTCCTGGTTTCACTGTCATTGTTCTGTACTGCGCATCTAAAATACAAGCCACAATGCTACCTTTAACAACAGTGTGTAGCCGGGTGTTTTCTTATAAACTCAAAGGTAAATTATCACTCTTTCCTCGCGTTTAGTCTTTTTCTGATTTCAGAATACATGTAGGCAATAGTTTTTTGTGGTAAAGGTTCGATGACACACGGAAGTAAAATAACTACGGTCTATCTCTCTTTACTTCCAGTAAATAAAATCAAGGACTGTCAACACGGGCAGGTGTAATTGATTATTAAAGATAAATAATAAATAAAAACATTCACAGATAACATATATGTTTTGCTGACTCCGTCTGGTTTTCTGGTTCATCTGTATTTTTTCTGCGATTATAATTAAGAAAAATTAAGAATATAAGTCACATCTATCTTTGAATTTCCAAGTATCAGTCAGCTTATATACTATAGGACACGTTTTCTTTATTGGGGTTTTCGAAACTCAACAGAGAAACACACCTTCCCGCCATGTCAACACGTGACGAGCGCCTTTTGCATCCTCCAGTGCTTTATTTTCGGGAGGGTGTGCAAAATCTGTTGAGCGTAGAAAATGACCAGATGTCCGTCTGTACCGTACCATATGTATTGTGCCGTCCTTAATATGAACACCTTATCATAAATACTGTAAATGTATTGTGCCATCCTCCTTAGAATTAAGTTAATTAAGATGTATATGCTGTGCCGTCATTAATTAAGGTTTACTGTATCCTTGTGGACTCGCTAAGATGCGATGGCACCCTAGGGGTTCACATGGGCTATTGTGCCTTCCTCCTTAGAATTAAGTTAATTTAGATTTATGTATTGTGTGATACTTAATTAAGGTTTACTGTATCCTTGTAAACTCGCTAAGATGCGGTGGCACCTTAGGTGTTTACATGAGGAAATTCTGCCGTCCCAGATGTAAATAGTGTAAATAGAGTGTTATGACGTCCTCGAAAACACGCCCTCTTGAGTCTGCTAGACTGTTGTTTGACAAGTTAGAGGCTCACATAGGGGGTTGTGTTTCGTATGCCCCTGAGCCTGGTAGGATGTCATTTGGGCACCCTAGAGTATTATATGGGTTGTGTTGTCCTTAGTGTAAAAAAGCACCCCTCTGGACTTACTAGAATGTTATATGAGTACCCTAGGTGTTCACATAGGATGGTAAAATATTTTTCTTTAATATATATATGGAAAATTGCTTATTTATGAGTCCATTTAAGTTTTGTGCTCCCCTTGTCTCCTTAATTTTGATTGTATTCTGTGACTTACTGGAGTGTCTAATGAAATTCACAGACCCAAAGCACGGAAATATCTGCTCGATCCGCCAAGGTGTATCGAGGATTAAAATATCGGAACCTTGGCTAGCGAAGATGAGACTTTATATCCTCAGATTACAATTCTGATTGAGAAACATGTCTGTATTAGCAGACGTGCATAATATATTGACATTGTAATAAGTAATTGTAATCAAGCAGCGTGATTAGTTTGCATCGACTTAGCTACCATTAGCATAGCACCAGACAAGTATACGTTTATATGACTCCTGAAAAGCTGACAATTCTCAAACAACTGTATGAACCACATGTGCTACAATCATTCGTCCATCTCCCAAAACAAAACAACACATTTACAAGAATAGTATGTATATTTAACTCTTTCCTAAGTCATTTGCGAAAACATGTCATATTTTTTAAATTTATGATGCATTGCGGATTCGTTAATTTTGTATTTGTTACTTTTAACGTGACAACGCATTAGTGCTTTGTTTGTAACACAAAATAGGAATTAGACAGAAATGAATGCAATTTATCGAATCCGACATTTGAATTTTTGATGGAATTAACATGGATAATTATATCAAAAGTGTCTGATATGCATGTCACAGAATTAGGCAAAAAATATCTTGGTTTTGCCTTAGAACTATTTGACTATTTCTCGTTGTACATGCGTACAACGTTATCTAGGGTGAATAAGTGTTTTCCAGGTAAGTGACTGTATTAACATGTACCTCGCCGGAAATTACTTGCGACGAAGGGACATTAATAACTTGATATGCACGGGTATTTTACCCTGACTTTTGCTCACTCTCCTATGGATTTAAGTAAGATAGATTTCTAAACCGACACTGGTCGTTTAGGATCACGTCAAGGAGTGTACGCTCTCCATTGTTCTCCAGCCATAGAGTAAGTGTTAAATTTACATTTCATTTGAGACGCGAAGCTTATTCGGTTTGTAATGTCTTATCGCGTAATAATGCATTTACTACAACGCAGATTTGAACTTTGAATTACTAGTCACTATTAGAGGTTAATGTATTAGCATATATCTAGAGATTTTACAGAAACTACTATTATGACCAATTAGGTTTTATTATAGCTGATTGTGACTGTCACTGTGATTGTGACTGTGACTAAGACTAGATCTGACTATAGTTTACTAGAGATGTCTAGAGCTATCTGAAGCTGTTTAGAGCTGTCTGGAGTTTCCAGAGTATTTAAGGCTACGTGCTGTCGATAGGTATGTATGTATGTATGTACGTATGTCTGAGCCACGGACGTAGAAGTAGCTAATTCAAAAAGGGGGCTGTATGCTGTCTGTACGTGTATAAGTATGACTGTACATGTGGTGGATCCATAAAGGGTGCGTGCGGCCGACAAGAGTGTGGGCCAACCCGACGAATCGTGAAACTGTACAAGGGGTCTAGAAGCATACGTTTGGTTCAATTGTTGTTCCAATCGCATTTTTGTGTTCATAAGATTTTTTTATCTTAGTTGTGTTAATAAGATTATTTTGAATCTTAGTTGTGTTCATAAGATTATTTTGAATCTTAGTTGTGTTCATAAGATTATTTTTAATCTTAATCGGAGTTCATACTTGAGATTATGTGAATCTCTCTTGTAGTGTATAATACTGTTTGAAGCGTATCTACAGTCCATGAGGTTTTTTGGATCTGTACTTCATATTTATTTCATATTTTTGGTTTATTTTCAATGTGTGAATGTTGTGTAGAGTCACTGAGTCAATCGTATGTTGAGAGCGTGAGAGAATCATTGTATTTTTTACATCATATCATATATTTTTCTTTATTAATTCATTTCATAAATTTCCATCTTTCTCAGATTGTGTTTGTCTTATTCATTTAGTCCAAACACCCACTCGGTTTCTATTCTGCGACAATGCAGCACCATGGAACAAGTGAATTTGTGAATACTGTAGTGAATATACGATAAGATAGAGGGGCAGATAGCGATGTTCATCCGAAATCCTTTTCCAGTAAAGGTGTTACACTTTTGAATTTAAGATTAAAGCTGTCACCATCAAAATGATCCACCGTACGTTTTAAACTCGAACTCCATTAAACAAAAGAATAAATCGTAGAAAATCACCGCCGGAAAAATAATATTCTGATGCACAAAATAATGACAACAGAATGTGAATATCGATATAATCTAGCATCACTTTCTTTTCTTTCTATATTTCACAAACGCTTGGAGGTAAATGATAGGTTCAGACAAGGTTTCATACTTTGCACAAGAATCCAACCGTCGAATTTACAATTTAAATCGTTATCAAATAAAGATATTTCATGTTTCGTTTCAGATTTCTTATTGAAAAAGACGGAGATAGATTATCCTAAATGTGCTTAGAAAACGTTAGTTTTAAAATGATGTTTCACCTGCCCTCAAGTAGTGTGGATGGGGTGATTACAATTTTTCTATATTTCAAAATATGCATAAATCAAACGTAATATAGAACTTCAACATAAATTTAAATTTTAGCGTGTTATTGTGGAAGGTAACTATATACATGAGTTGATATTACTAAAATATTTGAAATAGTTGTACAGAATAAAAATATATTTGTATGGACTATTCCAAATTTGATTTGATAAATTCCTACACTTTGGGCATATTTCTATGACCTTGTTCTGAAGGTAAAATTTCAAATACAAAATATTTTAAGAGTGACTACAAATCGTGTGCAAAACACATAACTATATCCAAAGCATAGTAATATAGAAAACTGACCTTTCCCTCCCAAAGGTATTAGATAAAGATGTCCCCATTTTTGATAGTAAAAATCGTTTGTCCCCGTTTAATAGCTTTCACGAGAATGTGTTTTCGGTGTTATTGCTGTTTTTGTTGGGTTTGGGTGGGAGGTTTGGGGTGTGTGAAGGTTTGTTTGTTTTCGTGTGCTATATAATCCAAAATGTATATCTTGCGGCATATTTCTTGCTCCTTCCAAGATTGATCTCTTTTAAGTGTAGTGAATGATACAATCCTGTCCTCGTCAAGTTGATATTCTAAGATTGTTCTCTATTGCCGTGCGTGAAACGCATACTTAAAATCGGCAGAATAATTTCACCAGTAGGCTAAACTCTGTCCCTTTATATTATTATTGGAATCCAAGTAGAAGCAATCAGCAATATGACATCTGTGTTATCATTTTCAGCTTGAATATTGATGTTAATATCAATTTGATTTACCACCTGACTCGCAACTAGACTCGAATCCTATAATCAGATCAGCCTTCTGTGGCTAGTGTGGTGTGTCTCGAGGCAAAACACTTTAAACCCAATATGATCGCGAACGTTGTCAGGAAAGCATAGCGATCAAGTGAACGCAGGGTTAAAGTATTTAGGATGAATGATAATTCGGAACCTTTTCTTTGTTTCTCCTTAAAACTAACTATAAGTTTCACTTTCGTTTCGGTATGATACGAATTAGTTAGCAATTAGTATACACTACTTTTGTCCAATGTTTGGACATACCCAGCGAAAAGATAGCTTCTGAAAGTAGCATATCAAAACTTGTCTTTGAACGATGCAAGCATTTTAGAACATTCATTTCAAATACGGTATTAACAGACTTAATCTGTTGCGTGTGTCCATTTCTTACTCAAGAAAATAACACTTAAGTAATCGTGCTCCGACTTGCAGGGTAGGAAGCAATGTCCCTTGTAAAGCGGACACAGACTGCGCAGGGAAGCGAGAATATAATATGGAATAAGGTATGTTGGGTAGTTTATGGGTTGCTTTTTTATAACACTTTTTAAACACTAAAGGCTCGATAGAATTTTAACAGCCTTTACAATCAAGTTTTTTTTATGTTAACGTCCTGTAGAATATGTCCTATGCAGCCTTCTATGTATGTAACACGTTAGATGAGATTTTAAGAGGAGGGAGCCGCAGTGATGTATTTTGGTTAGTGTGCCGAACTCCTGACAGAAAGGGTGCAGATATGAATCCTACCTTCAGTTCAGCCTGGATCTGCTACTCAGCTATATCCTTGGGCAAAGCATTTTACTCCATATTTCCGTCGTTTTTTTGTAGTGCTGCACAACGACACATTTAGGATATTGCTAGAAAGAGATGACGATCTTGAGCACAAAAGGATGATAAAGTTAATTTGTTAACGGCAAAATGCATATTCTCTTTATTGATCTAGGTAGGTGTAGATCTAAGGATTGCCTTTAAACTATCTGGTAAACAAATATAACTTTGAGCATGCGCTTCGTGCGTGAATTCCAATAAATGCAGGCCATAAGCGCACCGAGATACGCACGATAGGATTTGCAGTTTATTATTATTATTATTTGTTTTAGTTGTTATTCTTTATGTTATTGTTTTAATCAGTCTGAGAAAATAAAACTTCCTCACTAAGCGATTTACATTCTGGTACAAATCTTATCTTAAATGATGTATACTAAACAGCTTTCCTTATAATTTTGGTGTGAATATAAATTCTACTTAGTATGATATTTTTAAATCGGGCCTATACCTTCAAATAGGTTTTTCATTATCTATACAACTTCTGTAATGAAAGAGAACAAAACAAACGGCACATATCTACTCGGCCTAAACCGTTCTTGGAAACGTACTTAGGTCCTAAATGATCCTAGGCGTACAATGTACCCTGCTCACTGCACTGCGCTCGGCGTTATGCTTGTTTAAGACTTATTTTCTTGAGTTTGAAGGCATGAAAATGATTACGAAACGGACACATTTTCGCAGGATCATCTAACTAGTGATGTGTTATACTGAATTAGTTATAACTGAATTGGAAATAAATGGAGGTTATTTTATTACATTGTACCGATCTCTCGTATCAAAACTTTAATATATTAACTTCAAAGGCTACCTTTGCGGATGACATTCCCGAAAATCCGAAGCAATCAATATATACTTTTTATTGAAAAGAAACTGCGATTCATTCTCTGATTGGGAACAATTATCCAATTTTGTGATGCTTATCATTTTGATTATACTCAAACCCTGCGTAGACTAGCAGCAGAGGAGGTGAACAGACCTTTTGCTGAAACGTAACTTTCAAAACTAAACCTCATACGAAAAATAAAAATAAAAAAGTTCAATAACGCTAAACCAAAACCTCTAACTTTGGTTACTTTATTTTTGTAGTTTATGTTTTTTTTAAAATATATATGTAGTCGTTTACCCGCCTGACGTCTCAATGAGTTCGCGCCTCCTCTGCTGCTATAATTAGATCATTATTATATCAATATTGACACCAGGTACGGAATCTTATACAGCTAGATTAGCTCGAGAAAGAATGGAAGCAATCAAAATGTTTTGCCTGTTCGACAAAAACTTCAAGAAATCAAGAATCACAAGTTGAATATGCAGAAGGTACAGATTAAATTATTAAACTATTTAAACCTATTACGAATGTTACTGAAAGAGTTGCAGAAGCAACTGAAGGTCTTCACCCAACGTTAGAACAGACTGCTAAATATCCTAAGAAAACAAAAAGACTTTTACAAAAACTTCCAGCCGCAATTGTTGCTGTTCAGCCTCCTCTGATGATGTACCTGAAGAAATACTTGATCAATTGGCTGATATAAAATAATCTATAGAAAAAACAAGAGAGAAAATCCAAAGGGAAGAAAAGGTGTTAAATTTATAGTAAAATTTACTGATAAAGGTGTTAATGAAATAAAAAGTCATAAAGATATAATTAAATTATCTGCGTTTGCTGTGTTAGGTTATGCTTGAAGAAGAATTTTTAAAACCCTAAACATGTTAAAGGTGTTAGTCGTAACACATGGTATAAGTGGGTGTATTGTGTACATCAAGGACTTGATCAGATAGATAGTAACGATATAAACTACATTAATTATGCTAGGGGCATAAATAATTTTCTACAGCAGTTAGAAGATGAGAAACAAAAACTACCAAGGCTACCAAGACAATCAGAAACACAACCTCCCCAGCAAGAACCTTCCTATCAACTTCCTCCACCGCAGCAACAAATAGAGTGAAAAGAAAAACCCCACAACTACATGGGTCAAGAATTAATCGGTCACAACAACCTATTTAATGAAAAAGATCATAGAACACTTGATAATCAAACATTCCCAGCAGATATTCCTTCTTTTTTTGAAAATAGAAAACAATATTTGAAGGACGAATTTGTTGAATGGGTAGAACCTGAAAAATGAATTGCTACAGTATATGCCGCCCATAAAAATGAGATTCTTTAGATACTACTAGTCAGGAATTTATTAACTTTAAACAAGAAGTAATGAGTCGCAGAGAGAGAATATATGAAGAAATTGCTATAAATAAAAAATAACAAATAAGACAGTTGAAAAACTTAAACAGCAATATAATGACCCTGATGAAATTTACTAACCTAGGTCAGGCGCTACTGGAAGTGGTTTTTACTCAACTACGCCAGGAGAAGTGGTCTTATTACTTGGCCTGGCAGTGTTCTTACCGACGTAGACAGATTAGAAATTGTGATTGGAGGAAAACGTACTGGAAATAAGTAGCCGGGAATAATTAATGAAATATCTGATATTTATGGAAGGTTGTTTACTGGCTGTATTATGGATATCAATGTTTATCGTTCTCTCATGGATGAAATTGCTGATGATTATCACAACGAATAAAAACAACTAATTAATCAGTATGTAATTAAAAAGATGATTATACATCATGCTCAACGTAGACCAATCATGGTTAGAGTAGTAAATTTGCGATTTCCAACGTACAAAGCGATTTACGGAGATGGACTTGTTCAAGGTCTATTCAAAAGGATGGCTCCAAAAAGCAATACCGATTGCAAAACAACTAGGAATGAAGGCTATTGAGGCTGTTCGTGATAAAGACATCGGTGCTATTGGTAATCTTGCCGATAAAGTGTTCTCGACAATCAAGGATATACTAACACGATTAATACGACGAAAACCACAGCCACCAGTGAAACTGGCTAGCACTGAAGTTATGCCTGCAAATGTCAGTAAAATAATAAATCAAGCTGCAAATCAAAAACTATCAGAGTTAGCTGGTGAAGCATACAAAATATAACTGCTAGCCTGATAGTTGGAAGTGGTCTTTTGTTAGACGATAGCAAGTAAAATAAAATGTTAAAACGTGTATCCGATCCAGCATTTGATATGGATGCACCAGTTCTCAAAGATGAATCGATACATGATTATCAATTTTATTATCATGACGCAAGACAAACAAATCAGTGTGGAAGAATCGAATTACAAGATACAAGTAGATACTTCCTATCCGCTGAAGAATTTATTGAAGTAGATAGTAGAATTTTGCAAGATGATGGTGCAGCAGTTGTACTCTGTGATTTTCCTGGTTTTGTTAACAATGGTATTAAAGTGTTGTTTGAAAGCGCCACATATATCATTGATGGAAGAAATATTGAATTAATTCAGAAGGACGTCGACGTTGCTACAACGATACTAGGTTTAGCAAGATATTCAGATGATTATACAAGATCAACCGGCCAATCAATAAAGATACAACTATTCATCCTGAACATGCAAACGTAACAATGAATGCAGCTGGAACCGAAGTTGCATCAATGAACGAAAATTTCAACTTAGTTTTCGCTGCACGTATATCAATGTCAAATCATGAAGAGGTGTTTTCATGTGCAATTCAACTATCTCATATCTTTGGATTTTGCAGAAATGTTAGAAAGTTATTTTTGGAACTAAACATACAGTTGTACTTGTAAGTAAAGCCAATGACAGTGATGCAATCTGGCTTCCTGCTGCTGCTCACAATTGTATGGTAAGATCAACAAAACTCTCATTATGGATGCCAATAATGACTCCATCAATTGTTGAAGAACAAAATTATTTCATGGATTCATGTGGTAAATCATTGTTATCATGGTTGACAATACCAACAGATAGCGTTCAAAGTAATATTGCTGGGTTATTTACATGGCAAATAGTATCACAACAAGGAGTTTCTGAACCGAGGAATATATTTATCGCTTTACAATATACTAATCGACTAGATTCACAAGAACGCAGTCATATGATATTTGACACACTTGCAGTTAGTGAAGTTTCCTTACGAATCAATGGACATCAAGAACCGTCTGAAGATATATTATTAAGTTTTGAACACAATCATGTAGTACGTGTAGATGACATTTATGGGACGTGATCAAAATATAGATACAGGTTTACAAATATCGCAGTTAGATTTTAGAAATATGTATCCGATCGATTACTTTTCATTGGGACATCTTGATTTATCTAGACAATCTGTTATTGATATTCACTTTCGTGCTCGTGTAAACCCAGTTGGTGGTGTGAGTATACAGAGCAGTTGCAGTTATGCTTTCAGATAAAGCAATGTTACTTGAAGGTGCTGGTGGAAGAATGAGAGTTATTGACGCACCAGTAGAAAACATGTAATTAAATCGCTCATGATATTATAAAAATGTCGTATAGTCACGTTACAGTCACTCTGAACAAATTACAATCAAAACTTGCAAGTAAATGCAGAATAAAAATATAACTAAAAAAATTTCAAGTGGTGGACCAAACAAATTATCATTAACCAGGACTCAGCTCAAACATTTTAATATGGCTTTAGAATCAAAAACCGGAGTTCAACTTCATCTTTCTCCGAGCGCTATTAAAGACTCAATTAAAACAACCGGTATTTTTCCACTTCTTGCAGCTATACCAGCTTTAATAGCCGTTGCAGCCCAGTTGTAGCAAAAACAGCTACAATAGGTGCTGTTGGAACCGCCGCTGTAATGGCATTAAAGAAAGCAACAGGACATGGATATAAAAAGGGAAGTGATCTAAGATTACCGGGAACCCCATATCGGTACGGAAAAGGTTTGAGACTTCCAGGAACACTTCGTTAATTCTTCCAATGTCTAACTTTGATTCACTTGATGCTGCTAAAAAATTAAATATAAAAAATTTCAGAGGTGTTTTTATGCGTGACCAATTACCAGAATAACCAAACCATTTTGAAACAGGTATTGTTAATCTTGATGCTAATTCAGGGCCTGGTACTCATTGGATGGCATACGCAATTGATCCACGTGGAATGTTTTATTTCGATTCGTTTGGGTTGGCTCCCCAACTGAATTTTTAAAATATATAAACACAATAAAAACTCCAGTCTGGTAATCAACATTACCAACACAAACACTAACTGATACACCGATATGTGTTCGTGAAGTAATTAATGTACTTGACGCTATATCAAAATCTTCCAATGCACCTTATAAAGTCGTGCACGATTATACAAGTAACCGCGTCGTTTTAAACAGATCTTAAAGTATAATGGTTCATATTTACAAAAAAATTCTCTTAGTGGTACAATTAAGGGCAAGAAAAAAGAAGATGGTATTGATTTGTCAAATTACGCGCCTAAAGATGAACTTGGCGATATTGTGAACCTCTCTGGAGTTGACCGAGATGAAGTTGATATTTTTCAGGATAAATACGGTGTTTTAAAGACGAGCAACATCAAACGGAATGATATAGTTAGTATAGTTCTCGGTGCTCCTGGGGATAACATTCTAGTATTTACTGACGGTGGTAGAATCAGAGACTCAAATATATCATTCTCAACTATTAGAAATGAAATTGCAAGAAGCGTTGCTAACTATTTGCGGAACACCGGTGATGCAATGACAGGCGAACACAGCATGAACGAAAATAAGAAAATAGTTCTTTTAAGACATCCAACATCTGGTGAGGATGGTACAACAAAAATTATGTAGATAATAACTATAATACAGTAGATACTAAATTATCCACGCAACGAGCTGAGTATGACCCTCACGTAAGCGCGTTTACAAGACTTCGTAGAAACTTTCGAAAACAATGATTTCGCAGATGATTTCTTTGGCACCCCCTTGACTATTAACGTAGAACAAGTTGATATTAACACAAACCTTGGCGATATTAAAACAGCAATATCATATATTGAAACGATTAGTAAAAGACAAGAAAATATTATAAATGGAATTCCTGATATAGTTTTTAAAAAATTAATCTAACTAAAATCCCCCACTGGCAGATTACTAACATAGTATACACTGTCTCATCATGATTCTCAAAATGGTCACAGCAAAATAACACTCTCAAACATACTGCAGAAATCACTAGTGTGTATAGACTGTACATGTTCAGCACTGCAAAATTTAAGATATTTACTGCGGATCTCTAGCGTCATTCAACCGATACTTTTTCTGGTGTTGTTTCTATTATATTAAATATAGGAGACGAAGAAACATTTATACTTGAAGCATCTGATAAAAAATTACCGCAACGTCTTACTGGTGGTGTCTAGAATTTGTTGCTGAAACACCTCAATTGATTACTAAACAAAATATAATGAGTATTCCGATCAACGTTCATCGTGATGTTGCAGCGCAACATTATAGATATAATCAAGCACGTGAAGGGCAAACAAAATTAAAAAATATCGTTGACAAGAATTTAGTAAAAATAATGAAACATCGCAGACGTGTAATATTTATTGATGTAATTGTTTATTCAGCGTCTGCTGTTATTGCTGGAACCGGCGTGTTATTATCAACAATAGCAATGATGGCACCATTAGTTGTAACAATTTGTGTTTCAACTGCAGCAACTATTGCCGGTATTCACAGCATCGTCGCCTAAAAATATGTACGTGTACAAATGCAAAATTGTATGAATATATAATAAATTACATACAGCAACGCTAGCATACTCCAAATTATCCTCGTTATTATCAACGAGCCTTAGTGATGGAAAAATATCAGATTTTTAGTTCACGGAGATGATCAAAATCTACAAAGAAGCAATGACAGTGATTGATTTAGAAAATCAGGATTTAAATAACAATGTCAACTCCACTGACATCGTCAAGCGAGCTACTACAACAAATCGTAACGAATACGACTCCGTCAAAAACAACAATGATATCGGTAAGCTCAACTAATCCTGAATTTAGTATTAACTTTCCAACTGCAATTCCAGTGAAAAAGAAGTCGCACTAGCGCAATTACGAGTATAGTACAGCTGGCCAAATATCATATCAAAATCATTTGGTGGATTACAGGCGAATAATTCGCTTGTATTTGCAAATAGAAATAAAGATGATTGGAATGTTGTTTCTATTCCTAAAGTAAGTTATCAAATCGAACAAATCAATTATGAATTTCAACGCAGACTAAAAGCTATAACAGGAAAAGAAGCGAAAATAGCTATTTCAGTTCACGAACCATCATTATCGGCTACGATAGAGATACATTCTCCAGATTACGTTGTAGAAATTTATCAATCGTCGATTAGATCTGTTTTAGGATGGCCTGAAATCCCGCCAGAATATAAAGAAATACCAGAACCAAAACTTGATAATTTTATCACGGACAAGAAACTATTTATAAAGCTTCCAGAGTATGGAAGGGATGATGATATATGGCATCGATTAGAAGAAAATAGGGGAAATGAATATTTACCTGATTATATTATATATGATGGCAAAAAAAAACTTACTGTACCGACATCATCGTTAATTGATATTGATTACAAAACCCGTATTCCACGTGTTTTATGAAAAAGGTTTTAGACCATACTCTGATTAAATAAAAAATGAACATCAAACTATATTCGCGACTCTACAACAGTTATTCCGGAGTTAGATTCATGAGTATCCCAACAACAATTTTAAAAAGCAAATCACTGAAATTATATAACATCTAAATCAGGTTGCATCAGACCTTGAATATGTCAGCATAGTTAATATTGGAACGGTAATCGTCGGAACTTATCGCGCGAATGATCAAACAACCCTTAAACAGTTGTGTATCAATCATTACAAAATAACCGAAGCAGAGTTCCCAACATTTGTACTTCCTGGATTTAATATAGACGAACTAATAAACACTCAACGATCTTATCAACGAAAACTTTCCTAAAATCGTCGAGTCATGGCAAAAAATAGCCCCTCCTCCAATAATGTTAATCCGCATGGTTAAGTTCGTCATATTTCACCAGGAATAGTTAATATAACTTGAACAATTGTAGTTAATCTTGTTCGCGACGTAATTGATAGCAGGTTTCAAATAGATCTTGACAAATCAAATCAATCTGAGCAAGGATATATTTTATATACATTTGCTCCGCAAGTACCTTCTGTATATTTGATTGAATAAGAACCTATTAATCCTGTTTATCTATGATGTCATAATCCGTTATTATCAAGAATAAATTTCTAACTTACTGACCAATCCGGACATTCTTTTGACCTGCGTGAAGAATTTCTAATATAAATCTCTACGAAAGATCTCAACGATTTTCAACCTCAGCGTGAAATCAGATTTATTTTATCCTGCATAAAATTGTCGAGGAAAATATATCAGATATCGTAATTTTGGAAAGTGGAAACCCCAGCGTTTCTCAAAAATTACGAAATCTGATAGATTTTCCCATGACAAAAATGACCTAAATAGGTGAAAAAATGATGAATTTTGACTAATTTTCACGAAAAAAATAATAAAATTCAGAATATTTCAGGAAAACAAAAATAATAAATATTGTCCGTAGATTTTAGACCATGCAGAGTGTTCTATAATTAATTAAAATCAGGAGGTATATTATAAAATGTGCCAACACGTGATGGTTTGTATACACGACAAGAAGGAGTTACTTGAAAACGCGATCAGAACAATAATGACAGTCTCCAGTCAACACAGAACAATTAAGTGCTGATATAATTATTTATGAATACGGCAACGAAGACTTTTTATTGACGCAGGAACAATTAAGTCAACTGTGGCGAGAACATATTTATATGATCACGTGTGATGGAGATAAGATTCTGAACTATGCACATTCTTGCATTAAATTTGATCAACTTCAAAAAATATTGTCTAATTCTGAATAAAAAATCATTTCATTAATTTTAAAAAATTAAAAGATAATTTTTCTATTATAACAATATTTTTATACTGATTTTCACTAATCGCTCTCACTAGTGACGATGTTACTGCAATCACTTTCATAAATAACAGCAGTTTCGTTTTCACGATCTTATATAATCTTTTTTAGTTGTCTTACGCGTGTATTGATGATTTATTTCGTTTCATATTCGTTACATAATTTTGATCTAATGTTCTCAATTGCGATCGCAATAGGGAAGAATTTTTCTACTTCTGTATCTTTAACTGTTGATAAAGATTGTAACATAATTTGCTGGATTGTCTTGATCGGTCGATCTTCTGCTGATAGTGTATAGCCACCTTCAATTTGACGATTTTGTAATGATTCAAAATCAGAAAAGATTTTCTCTGGATCAAGTTGAATTTTTATGACGTCTTTTTTAACTTTTTTATTGCAGAAATAATAGCATTGGAATTTTCGAAATTTATATTATTATTATTATATATATATATATATATATATATATATATATATATATATATATATATATATATATATATATATATATATATATATATATATATATATATATATATATATATATATATATATATATATATATATATATATATATATATATATATATATATATTAGGTCATCATTGACCGTTTTTGAGGACGACGCAACATATAATTTTTTTTTGAGGACGGCACAAATACATATAGAAGCATATACACAGCATTGTATAGAAACATATATGTATAGCGTATATATAAGCATGTATTTACAGCGTATATAAATACTTAATTCTAAAGACGTCAAAGTGATAATAGCCCAATTGATATTTTTCTAGTTAGCCAAATTAATATTTTTCTAGTGAGAATAGCCAACTTATGATTTGCCTAGTGAAGAATAACCAACGTGAGGTTTTAGATATGTACATTCTTAATTCTAATGACGTCACAGATAAAAGTAACTTGTTTTAAGGACGGCACAACATACGGGAGCCTTCTCTGCGTTCAACATATTTTTGCACACACAAACACACTTCAAAATCAAATCCGGGAAAAGATGGTGAAATGGTGTGTGTGTTTCTTTCTGTTGAAGTTCGAGACGGAGCTGGGCAACCAATTTTATATAGAAACATAGCGAAATATTCGTAACTATCGACAGTTGTCAGTCATGGGATTTGATTGCCAGACCGCGAGTATCAGAGTGATATGCTTTAGCACTACGCCATGCTCCAATCTTACATACGTTTCAGAAATTATTATAAAGTTACCTATGATACAGTATTGTGTAAAATTAAAGCGTGAATTCCTTTCTGTTTAGAAACTGTATTTTTGCTTTGACAAAGTCAGGTTTATTTCTGCGTAACAGATTTGTTATATTGTACATGTTCTGCCTTGATTTCGTTTGTAAGTTAGAAACCATACATTATCCTTCTTCTAATTTGAACTATTATACAATTATTCACTGATATTAATTATGACACAGATGGCTAATTAATTAATTAATTACCATGACAAAATGAATTGCGATCTACGGACAAACATATACTACAAAGTTATATCTCCGTCCTTCAGGTCATTGACGTTAAGAAAGGGAGGTAACCGCTAAATTACTTTGTGAAGGAGCGAAGAGTTTTCTCCCTTCCATACTACTGAAATTTGAATGTGATGTGATGTGATGTGATTTAGACTTTTAACCTAGCTTTAACAATTTTTCAGTCATATCGCTACGATGTCTGCAGTGTGACAGTTTATAGTGATGTCTAGCACTGGGGCATTATGCCGCAGACATGTAGCATAACGTCCCACCCATTCACATTATCCTGACAACGGGCCGACCAGTCCTAACACTAACCTCTTAATGCTGAGCGCCAAGAGAGGCAGCTGTTAGTACCGTTTTTGTAAGTCTTTGGTATGACTCGGCCGGGGATCGAACCCACGACCTCCCACATCCGAGGCGGACGCTCTAACCACTAGGCCACCGGAGCGGTTCGAAATTTGAATAATATATCAAGATAAAAACAATTATTATATCTTACATGTTTTGTGACCTCGCAAACTTCCGTTTTCATACAATTTATATATATATATATATATATATATATATATATATATATATATATATATATATATATATATATATATATATATATATATATATATATATATATATATATATATATATATTAATAAATAGAGATAAACAGTTTTAGCAACATTTGTATTCTGTATAATGCACACTTATTAGAGGTATAGAAAATAAATAAATAGAAAAAGAGAAAGAAAAGAAGAAGAAAATTAAGGAAAAACGAGAAAATATTAATAAAATTAAAAAAAATAGAAAGATAAATATATAAAATATATGTACTAATATCATTTTTACAGCTATTAAATAGGTTATTAGAACTCAATTTATATAATAAACAATATGGTGTAAATAACGCTTACTATGAAGTATTTTATAAATAATATCTCGTCCACTAGAATATCTCGTCCACTAGAAGGTGTAAATGTTGATTCTTTTTTATTGTAAAAGGGCTTATTTTGTAGATGAAAACTATTTTCATATTGTGAAGATGTACATGATTGTGAGAAAAATTCTTTTAATTTTAACGATCTTGTGTATTTGAAAAATGCTTCTGCTAAATTAATATTATCATGCACTTTGGTTCTCGGACAATATGATAATCCCTTACCTAGAAGAATGTAATCACTATTAGAATTCGTTTAGAAAGGTTTAACACAGTTTCTTTTCCTCTTTCGATTTTCTTTTTTCTTCTCTTTTCTTTCCTCCATCTGTTCTTGTTTTGTAATCTAATGAATCTCCTATTCTTTCTTCTGTTTGTGTTGTTTTCAACAGATCCTTGGGGGTTTCCATTAGACTTTCTGTTGTTTCTATAACGGTTCTGTTGGATTCTTGTGTAGTTTTCTTCACCCCATTTCTTACTGCATCTGCATAGGTCGCCTTTTGTGTGCCTGGGGCTGTTAAGTTTTTTGATTGATCATTTCTGCAATTGTTTCGAATGGATCTATTATTTTTTTCAATGTGATTTGGTTGATAGGTAATTCTTGCTCTTGGTGATGCTTGTTTTATTTCCTTTTCATGTTTTGGTTGTTGGTTATTCCGTGTGTGATTTTTAGCTACTACACGTTTCCTTTTTACATTGATGAAGTCAATTTCATCTGTTGATTTATTTGGTTGTTGATTAGGTTGTTGATTATCTCTTTTTGATTTTCCTCTAGTCATTTTCGATGCCGATGTTTCTCTTTGTCCAGGAAAATTGTTTTTCTCTCTCTGTGTGTATATATATATATATATATATATATATATATATATATATATATATATATATATATATATATATATATATATATATATATATATATATATACATAATTATAGATATTTTCTCACCAAAGTCTTTAAATGGTCAAATAATCGTTCTATCATAATATTTCTAACAGTGATATGAAGAGAGAGAGAGAGAGAGAGAGAGAGAGAGAGAGAGTAGATTTAGCTGTATATTCTACTACAAAATATACCGAAGACATGAAAACTCGCCAGCTGCATTCTTTGATTGAAATATAATTTCTTTGCTAGTCTCTATATTTCTAGATGTAACTGATCTTGCAAGTTTTGAATATTTGCCAATAATACCGGATTTACAATTTTGGCTTTATGTGACAGCTCGTAAATTTGATAAAGAGTTATTTTTGGAATTTGAGTAAATATGATCGATCACAAGACCGTCTTCAAGCACTCCGTTGAAACACTCGTAAATACATTTATGACAAAGATATATTTTTATTTTATTTTCAATGATACTGAATATGAGATAACATTGATTATTAACATAACCGACTTGTATTGCACTATCACAAGTCGCTTCATAATTTGTTATAATAGGGTGTCATACAAATTCCGCTTGCTCCATTTGTATATATCATCATTTGTTTAAATAACAATTTGTCTAAATCTTTACTTTGAAAATCTTGTTAGATAATCGTCTACAATTTTTATAACCTTGTCACTGTCATTATTGAGCTCTCTATATTTTTTACCACCACGTTGCAAACACAACCGCTTTTTTCCTCTCACTCCAACACCGCATTTCAAACACGGTTTTGGTCCTAGACTTCTACGAACGCTTTGCAAAAGATGTCCGCAGAATTCGTTTACGCAGGTTTTGTTACAAGGAGTCGTAGAACCAATCATTAACCACTTGCATTTGTCCTTTGTTTGAATCATTACACACACACACACACACACACGTCATCTCAGACCTCAATCGTTTCCTCTCCTCTAATGAAGGCAGGACAGAATTAAATCTCCTAGGGTGCGAAACGAAAGACACCGGCTAAAAGTGGAAGTAATACCTGTTTATCTGTTATAGTCAGATCTGAATGGCATCCAACCTCACAATGCTGAGACAACTTATGGAAAAATGTGAATCTCATTTTCGAGTTTATAATTGATTAGCATTAGTTTTCATGATCAAATCGTATTAAACTAATAAGATAAAACTTTACAACACAGTTATATGGTCAATTGACACTTATTCACGTGATTATTTCAAAGTCAGCTTATCTCACATGGACTAGCAATTGCTTTCCAACAGCTATTTAATACTTATCCCAAGGCTGTGACTTTATGATTGGACTTGATGTCAAGACAAGTGTATTTTCATAATTGGAATGATGTTAATTAAGCACAATTACTATTCTTTACAATCACTTCATCTGCACATCTCAAAGATTTCCATTGTCGATTTTACCATTTTGCTGACTGTCTATGAAAGAAAACATATTTCAACATTGAACAAATATTTACCATAAGTCATTTAGAACTTCCTTTTGACTGAATTCGATTTTAAAATTTTGTTTGTATTGAGATGCGTCGTCTAGCTAGGATTAGCATAGATAAATAAAATACAAACAGTCAAATGGATAAAATGTGTATGTTTGGTCTACAACTATTCAGTATCAATTTCACTGTAACTTGACGCATATGCAAACTGTTTAGCTATTAATTGCCACCTATTTCAAAGATTAATATATGTTTCAAGAACAATTACGGAAAAACAAAATATTGTGTCGGTGTCTTGATGTTAATATAAAAAAAATTATATCTTTGTTTTGTGGCAGTGAATTATTATACTGTGCATTTTAAATATAATCGGATGAGAAGCAGTAGATCAATGGTTAAGGTATTGGATTCGTGGCCAGAGGGGTGCTGGTTCGATTAGCACTATCTGGTCAGCAGGAATAGGCTACCGTGGCGGTTTATGGGCAGCAAACTTTCCAATATAAACTACATGTGTCCGAGTACGACACCAAACTGCATGTGTCCGAATACGACATCAAATTACACGTGTCCGAATGCGACACCAAGCCACGCTGAACAAGATATAGTTGCACAATGACGACCGGAATTCGGGTCAAATCAAAATATAATATACATAACTGTAAGCGTTTTTATATGTCACGTTGAAAATAACAAATTAGCAAAACAAACGACAAAAATCAAGGACAAACTATCATGCAGACAAAACAGAAAATAAAATAAAACACAAATGCTTGTAGAGTCATATTAATGTTTAGATTGTCACAATGTCAGGTAACTGAAAACACTAGTAAAGTCTTAATAAATCTCTCTGGAAATGATTTGGGAATCACGTGATTTATTTACCAGAAGATTACGAAGGCTGAGCTGAAAGTCTGATTTTGGAAGGGCTTAAAAGGCTCTTGGACATTTAAGTAAAATCACTCCATCTTGCATATGCTCCAGTCCATTTTTGTTAATCCATAAAATGACTATATATGGCACACAAAAGAGGGCAACCTAAAGTTTAGTGTTAGCAGGGTATGAGATATTACTGCTCAAATTGTGTGATTATCTATGACAAAGTCACCAGTGCTGAGTTTCACTGTACCGGTAGGTATATGCCAATTTCAACCTGAAACTATGTAGTTAACATAACCAAAAAATAAACTTCACTCTTCATAATTTACGTTCCTCCAATTTTCAAAAGTTTGAATTTAATAAACGTTTATTAATAGAGAAATATACATGATGTCAGAAGAAAATATGAAATATAACTCCTCTCTCTCTCTCTCTCTCTCTCTCCTGTAGATAATGATGTGTAACATGTATATAAAGAATTTTAAAACGTGTGCCTTCTACAATTTCTTTCTATTATCATGAATCTTTCCTATCTCATCCTAGTCCTATCAACAGTGCTAATTTTAGCATGTTTACATTATATATTAGCAGTAAATGGTTCTTTTATAAATCGAGGAACCTTACATTATCAGTCATACATACCATACTCCGCGAGTTAATAAATCGGTATATCATCTCTTCAAGGTATGACTGTACTGATTCAATCCGCTGGGCTTATACTGGAATTATAATGCAAATTCCTTCAAATGTAAAATGTGCATGATATTTACATGTATGAATGAAGTTTGGTTAGAAATGTCATTGATATTGAAATTCTCGTCCTTTTGGCATTTAGCCTGATCTTACAATGACCACACACGCCATAACCAATAGTGACTCATATGTGGTAGGTGGTCACATCCGGTGCAAAGTAATGCAATTTCATGAATTTCCATTCAGCGGAAGGGAAATGTGGTAACAAACATACGGGCTGAGAGACGGACTCACTGACATATTAACAAAAGCGAATATCATAATATGCTCGGGATTTAAAAAAAAAAAAAACTTTTTGGTAGATAATAAGCTCATTAAATGGAATAAATACATATGGAGCATGTATCTGTCTAATTTACATATGTTTGCACTTCGATTCATCATCAGATATGTGTTATCAAATGTAACTTAGGCAACAAGGTTCATGTCACATAAGTTGTACGCCTAAGTCAATATAATATCTTTGTTACCTAGCCAAGCTATTGCTATCCATTTTCACTCCATGAAAAGCTATTATTTCTTATGTTTGGCATAAAATCAGTGCTTGAAAGTGTTTGTCCCAGAATTTATAAACGAAATAAAAAGTTAGCTCCCACATACACGTATATCAGAGCTATGTTTGACATCAACGAAATTAACGGCTTTATAACACTGCATTGTATACGTGCTCTCTTTCTCTCTCTCTCTCTCTCTCTCTGTCTCTCTCTCTATCTATCTATCTATCTATCTATCTATATATATATATATATATATATATATATATATATATATATATATATATATATATATATATATATATATATATATATATATATATATGACAGTTGTGCAGCAAATAAGGAAAGAAAACATCAAAGTAATTGTCGTCACTTGTAAATGTGGGTGTGTGGGTGGGTGTTTCTAGAAAACACTCTCTTCTGCTCCAGATATTAAAACAGACCTTGCTGTGCAACGTCTGTTAAAGTCGAGGGTGATCTAAGCGGTATAGTCGTTATTGTTGTTGTTATTGTGTGCGTAAAGCTATTTTTTAGCACACGATGGTTATAAATAGGGTAACGTTTGGAGGAAGATCCCATGGAAATCAAGGGAAGAACCACCAACACATCGAAAGGTGCTTGCAAGCTTTTTCATATACCCACATAACATGTAGCTGAGACTCGATCCACGAGGATAGATTAATAGGGGTTATTGAATAGCTACGCTCAGTATACGTCTCAGATGTAATGCAGATGTTTATTTTGAAAGACAATGCTTGTGTCTATATTTTTGTGGGAAACCATATAATAATAACAATAATAATAATACTAATTATTATTATTATTATTATTATTATTATTATTATTATTATTATTATTATTATTATGTTGTTGTTGTTGTTGTTGTTGTTGCTATTGCTGTCCCTAAGATTTTCCTAGAAAAGTGGGGACATAAAATTCTCGTTTCCGTCCGTTAGTAGATCCATACATTGGTCTTTCCGGCTTTCTGTAGTACTGTTCTTTCCGCTGCATAACAATCAAAGGTGTAGAGATGCTATTTTCAGATCATCATTGTAAGCTGTTTCCTGTGCCATGCGCTGAGATTAACTGAGAACAACTCCTATACTTACACTCAGTCACTCGAAGGTATGTCATATGCCACGCTGGCGTTGCTATCTTCAAAGTCATCTTGTAGGCTAAATACTTCATGTTGCCCATCGCACTTTCAATTCCGCCGAAATTAAGGTGAAACAATTAACACAATTATACTTCATCACCAGACAGTATATCGTGGAGGTGCTATCATGGGTGTCAAAGTCACAGTTCAATATTTTACGCTTTTCCATCACAGATTACTTACTATACCATAAATTGAAGCCGATTGTGATTGCGGTATGAAACTTGTCATACATATCACTGGAAGGTGTCACCTCATTTGTCGTGCATTTTTCACGGCTAAAGTCATGGCTCAACACTGTACCTTTTCATTACATTTCTTTTTTAGTTTTAAGACGTTTTGCGATGAATGGTTGAACCCACATTTGCACATTATCATTAAAAATGTGTTTCACATGCCACATTCGAAATGTTATCTCGAAGGTGAAGGCCAGAGATCAGACGATTTTGCGTTTTCCATCCCACTCACACTATCCCGTCCTGTCTACCAATTATGTGCCGCTTCATATGGTGTGAATAAATATGACGTAACTATACCCCATAACTATAGGTTGTATCGGATGTTCTATCTTCAAGGTCAATTTTATGGTTTGATATTTTAAGCTTTTAAAACACTTACCCCTTCCACTCTAAAACATTAAAGTCGTTGAGTTATGAAACTTAGCACACTTGTACATGGACATTATATGGTACGTTGTACATATACATTATACGGTACGTTGTACATATACATTATATGGTGCGTTGTACACGGACATTATACGGTACGTTGTACATATACATTATATGGTGCGTTGTAAACGGACATTATATGGTACGTTGTACATGGAAATTATATGGTACGTTGTACATGGACATTATATGGTACGTTGCGTGCCATATCTGTTTCGCCATCTTTAATATCATGGTCACTGCTCCTTTCCACTCGATAATTTTAAAGCGATCTGAGATTCAGATAAGCAACTTTGTATCTTTATACCACATTCGGATGCTGTCTTGAACGTCAAGGTCAAGGTCAATAATATAATTTAATTGTGTTTGATATCAAAGGAAACTGGCTTGATTTACATGCTAATTTCCATGGTTATATCTCTCGAGCCATTTGCAAAACGTCGAGTGGACAACGCACCAAACATTATGCTGAAACACTATACTGAAGGTGACAAACTCAAATAAGCCAACAACGAAATAATCAACCCCGAATGCTGGTTTGAAAAAAGTTTTCATCGTCAGCTTTCAAATTTCTTACCCTGTAAGTGTAAATAGTCAATATTTCGGATGAAAACACGAGAAAAATTATATAAAAAACAAAGGAAATAAATCGACGATGGGAAAATCAGTCACTGCTATGTCTCAAACACCAAACTTACAATTAATGAGGACTATATATCTGAAAATAAAGGATATGCCATTCTTGGAACCATAACTTCATACAGAAACATTTCCAGTCGCGAGAGACTTGACTAAAACAGTTGCAAACAACTCTTGAATTAATATCGTTTACTGCACCATTGATTGCCCCAAATATTTATTGTCGATATGCGTCAGGCTCAAAACAGATGAAGGTCGAGGAATAAAGAAATGAGGCAAAACATAAATCTCATTGAACAGACTAAATGTGCAAAACCGGAAGCAAAAAGTGCAAACAAAGAGTCATGAAAGATTCCAAATCAAAACAACAACACGGAATGAAATATGCAATATCAAATATCAAGGGACAATTCCAGAAGAGACGCAGAAATAAAGATTAACAAAGATTTAAGGCATAAGTACAACACTTCATATGCGAACACATCCGAATGAAAAACAATATCTGAGTATCACAAACAATTGAGGTCTGGGCAAATAAAACATTGCTAGAAATTGCAAAATATTTATGTTTTTGGTGAAAGCGATTATGGCATATACATTTTGTATCATCACAAACTCCTATCTACTAGCTTGTGATCCTCAGACCTCAGTTTTTTCCTCTAATGAAGGCAGGGAACAATTAAATCTGCTATTGTGTGGAAAGAGAGAAACAGAATCTCTTCACTGACGCTGTACTGTGGGCTACGGGTCTGTTTTAGACTCTTTATGGTTTCATGGGGTTTGGAATGAGGAGTGGAAAGAGAAAAACTTTACTTGAACTTTACCATGTTGTCATTGGTATTCAAATATGGGGGCCTTTGTTTGCTATAATTGTATTCATATCCATGCTGATAACATGGCCTTAGTTCATATCATCAATAAGAAAACGTGCAGGGAATCAGACATTTATGTATTTGATTCGGCGCCTCCACTACAATATTTTCCCGTGTTCGTCACGTCCCTGGTCCCAACAGGTGCAAAGACTCTTCCAGCTCTCACAGTGTGCAGAGGAAATCCGAGAACAGGTCCCGGAACTACCGGCATTAACAGACTGGGAGTAATATTGTCCATGTTAATACAAAGTGCCCTTTCTCCGTCTTCGGTAGAAGCTTACAGGCACAATTGGAAAAATTACATCGATTTTTCAACTGCTTTAAAACTCCACAGCACTTTCCCAATTTCAAATACTAATTTGGCACTTTTCATCTCGTATCGGTTTGAAAAACGCTATGCACCGTCAAGCATATATACATATGTCTAGGCTATTGGCTATGTGCACAAGCTAAACAATGCCCTGAATAGAATACTACCTTTTCATTGGCCAACTGAAAATAATTTATAAATAAATACAGGACGTAATTTTCTTTTAATCAATCAGAGGACAGTATTCCATTCAGCGCTTTGTTCTTGCATATTAAGCGGGCGCGATCAAGTACATGTCGGGCGGTACCGTGGGCAAATTATTTGGCATTCCTTAAAGGTATTATAGTAAGTCAAACTTTTGATAGGGATGCACACAGCTGAATGCCTGAGCTAAACATCGGTACCAGTTTTTTACCCTACGCGAAATGTGGCTTTAAATAACAGCATTTATTTTTAAATGGGTCGCGCGAGAAAGGAGAGAAGTGTCCTCCCTTGCAGTTATTATATAGTACATGTATGACAGGTCAATTTTAAACAACGATACGAGCCCCTGTGTTTTGCAAGGCCAGTTATATGTATGTATTACTCTATAAACTGCTATGCTAATTGCATTACGTCTAAATTAAGTCTTAAACAATTACGTGTTACTGCTGTGTGATGAGAATCATACAAAATCAATGCATGTATGAGTGTCGAGTGGCGGTGGCAGAGATGGCGAAAAGTGGAGATGAACAAAACGGCAGTCAATCGATAGTAGTATAGTGGGGCTGTATAGGATCTATGGAAAACCCAGTCATAAAGGTCATGGGGCTGTATAGAGTCTATGGGAAATTTAACATGGGGAATATTTGGTGTCTATACGGACAATGAAAAGTGAAGCTGTTGTATGTATCTGGAGAATAGGAATAGAACAAGTAAGGTGACGTCACGGTACTTAACATTGGTAACAATGCAGCAAGGGGCTGACCTCAGTTAGACCAAACAGCGGGGAACAAAACCTAGAACGCTTGGTGGGACATAGACATATATAATGCACACGACATACAACATACATACATAGATGGATGAACATTAATCTATCACACAAACAACTATACAACCCACACAAAAAATTTTAGGCAAAAAAGCAAATCTTTTGAGGGATATGAGTGGCCCTGCGAAGGGCCTTTGGTTTTATGTTAACATCATTCCATTAACACAGAGGACATCGCATAGGTCTTTATGTCTTCCACAAACTTCTGGACCGTAGATGAGGACTCACTTCAGTCAGACAGCCTTGTCTCTCCACATAGATTCTTCTTTTCCAAAGGCTCGTATCGGTGATCCGGATAATTGTCTATGATGATTCGATATACATGGGTAAGTCCGGGTTGAACAGCATCGATGATACGAGAGTAGATGATTCAACGCTTGTCCACATCTTGTGACGAGAACAAGTGAAGGGGATGAACTGAACCGCAGTTATTTATATTGGAAGAGTGGATCGAAACGAATTGAAGTTTTTTCCACCAATCCAAAAAAAATTCAGTCACAGTGCGGAGTCTGTCTTCCAATCAATAGGGAGATGTCTATGACGTCACATTCCCTATATAGATGCGCTAGTGTCTGTGCGCAGTGAATCAATGCGACAAAATTTTGAGACATGACGGAAACTAAGAAGACGATGAATTGGGTGGAGACGAGAAGGAATGGTATAGCATCGGCTACCAAAGTCAACACAGTTTTACTTCCACAAGAGACCGATGTTAATTGGGATTTAGTGAATTTTCTTTCTTCGCAAGAATTGGTTTTGATATCAGTACCTTCGCCACCGTGGAGAACGTTTTACAGCAGCAGAAAGAAGCAGAACAAACATTTCTCCTTCAACAGCAACGAGAAGAAGGGAGAAGAAGGAAATGACAGGAAGCAGAAGACGCAGCGGAGAAGAAACAAGGTCTAAGAGAGAAGGAGGACAGTGAAAGTCAAACGGTGACGGTACTCTTAATATTTTAGCAGAGTTAAGGAGTCTAAAACAATTTTTTTAATCACGACCCAAGAGAAAAACACATTCCCGAGCCAAACAGCCCAAGCTTGAGATAACACCCCTAGTGATTTCTACCAAATCTTTGACAGGAGCAAGTCCAGAGGTAGGCCTTGGCCGTGGCAAAGGCTTAAGGCAGTTTAAGCGGATTACGTCCCGTTCCTGTGTTTATTTTATTTTATTTTTTAAAACAAACACCAAAACGGTCCTTTCCAGCTCCACCCACTTATCTCAAAAAGAGATAGTATTCAGTTTTCCAAAATCAATTAAACCTCAAAATTCCTTTTTTTCACATGATGTACGTGTGTGAATGCGTGAGTGTAGGTTCTTATTCTAAAAACATCAAAACCAATAGACACTTACATTTTCTGTCTGGTCTATTCTTTTACAAATTATACAATCCAGTTCACAACACAACACTTTAAAATGTTAACAGACTACTTATGTGTGTTTGTTCACTCCTTTTTATTTTAAAAAATAAATTTCTTCACTTTCATAGGTTTCTTTTCCTTTTCTTCTTCACTCTCTTATCGTATTATTTTCTTCTCTTTTTTGCTATTTATGGACGTGTAAGTGTTCCTCCTTTGGGGAGGGTACCTCTTCTTCCTGTTCAGAATCCCTCTCTTCCTCTTGCTCCTGTTTTTTTAAAGGGCATTCCGAAGACCAATGTCCGTTCGCTTGACAATTATAACAGGTGTTTTGACTTTTGTGCTTCTGACACCTGTCTTGCTTTTTTGACGGTTTGGACACTCTGTAGCCCAGTGCCATTTCCTTTTACAGATATAGCAAGTATCTTGACTTCTATCTCGAAAGGAGGGGGAGTAGTCCGTCGGCTTGTCTGAAGAAAACTTTCGTATGACACCTCGCAAAGCTCTGGTCAGAAGTTAGATCTGTGTTGGCGCTTCCATCTCCATCGTTCTGGTTGGGAGGGAAGACACTGACCCATTAGATTGTGAAGACACTGGTCTGACATATACATAGGGACCCATGGCGTTTAAAATATAGTCATTTGACATTTTGCAGTCAAGATGAAACGATTGCATAGTTTCGTGGAGAAAGGTGAAGAAAGTAAAGAGACAGAAACGTGCTTTATCGCCTCGCACAGTAGCTGAAGTCTTGGCTCAGATTGGCCCAAATTCATGCCAACAATTTTGAAGATGACATGAGTGAGTCAGTATCCCGACCCAGAAATTCTACACCCAACTAAAGTTCACCAGTAAACCCTGAAAAGTACTACCACATTCGAGAGACGGAAAAGCGGTCATCTAGAAAATTTTGAAATACGGCTTACACGTACACGGTGAAGTTTAAAGATTTCAAGTCCGACGTACCGTTGGAGAAAGCAGAAGGGTTCATCACCGATCTTTGGGAATCTTTGCTAAGCACACTGAAACGGCAATGTGAAGCCAATGAAGACGATCGCTTGAGACTTTCCATTCATCACGATAGTTTGAAATCCCCCGTTTGGATCGAGTTTATCAGCCACTCAGAACTGACACCTTCCAAAGTCATCGTTAAGATTCAACACGTGCAACAATCCAACGACAAGTTTCACATCACCGATGGAAAAGAGACACTGTTCATGACCCATGTTTCTCTTCCCCAAGGAACCGGACGCAGAAAGATGTTATTGGTGGACGACCTTCACAGCATCAAGCGTAGTCTCGTCCGATTTAACAACCCTCAAGACCAGGTGTGTTTAGCCCATGCCATCGTCGTCGGACGAACTATGCCGACAAGAACGACAAGGAAGAATGGAAAAGAGACTGGGAGAATATTCGATAATCGGACAGAGCCAAACAACGAAGTGAAGCAGAACTCCTGTTACAGAAAGCGGGAATATCAAAAGAAACACCCTATGGCATTCCTGAAATACAAAATTTGCAAGACGTCTTGGCTCTACGCTACACGTTGAAAGTACACCCTAAGGAAGTGCGTGGACCTCTGTTGTTTCGAAGCAAATATTTCAAAGACGGAAAACACATTCACGTCTATCATCACGATGAACAGTTCGATGCCATTACCAGCATCGCCCCATTCCTGGGATACAGTTATTATTGTGAGAAATGTGACTATGGTTAACAGAATCGAGAGCAACACAAGCATTGACATGTGAGGGATATTTGGACGAATGAAAATAACGACCTCATTGCCCTGCTTGTAAGCGAAGACGCAAGGTTCCCAGCATAAAAGTGCTTGTCAACTCCTGAGATTGTGCCCTACTTGTGGACAAGGTATACGTACAAATAATGCCAAGGCTCACTTATGTTCAGGAAAGAAACGATGTCATATTTGTCACCAAATCGTGGACTTGGAACACGAATCCTATATTCAAAAATAATATTCCAAACATCAAGAGGAAGACAATGACCAGGAGAAAGGGAATTTCATCTTTTTCGATTCCGAATGCATGCAAGAGCCAGGCATTCTCATTCCTAATTTCTCTGTGACTCATCGAGCGTGCAAGAAGTGAATCCAAGAGCCTATATTTAGTCATTCCCCTCACTGCAGCAAGATTCCTGGAGGACATGAAAACATCTTTCGGGCACCGAACATACTAGCCGATTTCGCCCAATGGAACTTAGACCCCATCGACGAGACGTGGAGCCATGAGGACAACGAATTTTACGGAGATTGTCATCGTTATGCCACGGTAATGGCTTACAATTTATCGGGATACGATGGACAGTTTCTTTGAGATAATATACAGAGCAAAGTACCGAACGTCCCAAAGTGACTTTGAACAAAACCAAGATCATTTCCATGCACGTGGACAAGAACAGTTTAACGACTGAATGAGTAACTTGGCCATGCCTTTGAGTAAAACTATTTCCGCACTTTTTCAATACAGAAGCCAATCAACATGTCGTTATACCCCATTTGCCTGAAGCTCAAGACTACGACCTTGCAACATGCGTACCGAACAAAGAGAAGTATTCTACGCTTGGTACCAGGTTCACGGCTCAGACCCCTTCGACTTTCAGGAAGGAATGTTAAAGCATTGTCATTCCAACGTAGACATTTTAGAGCGATTCGGTGGAAAATTTTGAGAACTGTTCATGGAACACGGAGGGGTCTATCCTTTGAAAGAAGCCTGCACTATCGCCAAAGCGTGTTCCTTAGTGTACCGCCAACGATTCATGCCCGAAAAACACCCTGGCTGTCATCAGCCCTCAAACGACGAACTTTGACAAACGTCAATATTCGGTCAAAGATCTACGCTGGCTACATTACTTGTGCGACAAGAAAGACAAATGGATCCAACACGCCCGCAACGAAAGAGGCGAAAAGACCTTCAGAAAGTATTCGGTGGATGGTTGGGACTTAGAAACCCCCAAGATCGTGTATGAGTTTAACGGTTGCTTATTTCATGGATATTCCCTCTGTTATCCTCAACGTGACACTAAAAAACAGTTTTACAACTTACCATGGAAGACTTGTACGAGACCACTTGTCAGCGGCGCTTGAAATTAGGACAGCAAGAATGCTAAGTAGTGGAAATCTGGGTACACGAGTACCATCACCGTTTGAAAACCGTTCCCGAGTTTAAACGTATCGTGAAAAGTTAGTATACCCACTGAACCAGCGGGACAGTTTGTGCGGACGACGGACGAATACCACCTGTTTGCTGTATCAAGTCACCGACGAGGAGAAAGGAGAACAAATCAAATACTTGGACGTGTGTTCGTTGTATCAATACGTGTGTAAATAGTGTCACTTTTCCGCAGGGCAGCCCCAATTGCTGACGAAACACATCAACCTGGACAACATTCGACAATACGTGTGTGTGTGTGTGTGTGTGTGATTTGGATTTTTAACGTAGCTTTAACAATATTTCAGTCATATCGCTACGATGTCTGCAATGTGGCAGCTTATAGTGATGTCTAGCACTGGGGCATCATGCCGCAGACATGTAGCATGATGTCCCACCCATTCAAATTATCCTGACACCGGGCCGACCAGTCCTAACACTAAGCTCTTAATGCTGAGCACCAAGCGAGGCAGCTGTTAGTACCGTTTTTGTAAGTCTTTGGTATGACTCGGCCGGGGATCGAACCCACGACCTCCCGCATCCGAGGCGGACGCTCTAACCACTAGGCCACCGGAAGGATTGATTAAATGTAAAGTCTTGCATCCCACGCACTTGTACTATCCCATTTTACCTCACCATTGCCAAGGAAAACTGATGTTTCCCTTGTGCCGTACTTTTACCGAAACGTGCAACCAAGACCGACCTTGCCGGCACACCCAGGAAGAACGCGCCTTCACGGCAACGTGGGTCAGCGTGGAATTGTTTAAAGCGCTGGACCTGGGATACCAACTGTTAGAAGCGTACGAAATTTACCACTTTCCCAAGACAGAAAATGCCACAAGGGCGACGAGACTCAGAAAGGTATTTTCGCAGACTACGTCGATACCTTTTTGAAACTGAAACAAGAAGACGAAAATAAATTCAAAGATAAATACTGGGAGCAGGTAGGCATCACTTTAGACCACGGGCAGAGAAACGAAGAAAGGCGATCGTTTGTACAAGTGATGTTAAATTGCTTGTGGGGCAAAATGGCACAACGACCGTGTTTACCCAAGACAAAGTAGTTGACAGAACCATACCGCTACTTCCAGATGATTCACGACGAAACCAAATACATGAAACACGTGGACATCGTTCATGAGGACTTGATCTTAGTTACTTAAGATGAAGAACTGGACTTTGTAGAAGCCGACGAATTAGGAAATGTCATCATTGCGGCTTACATGACAGCCCATGCCGGCTTAAAATTGTACGAAGCTTTAGAACTTTTAGGAGAACGCGTCCTGTACTTTGACACGGACAGTTGCATCTACATCGATTGCCTGGGTCAGCGTCACCCTGACATCGAAGGAGACCGTTTAGGAGCCTGGACGGACGAGCACCCCGACGACAAGATTCTAAGTTTTGTTAGTGGCGATCCTAAACATTATAGCTTCGAAGACCGGGAACAACAGTGCGAAGCGCACACAGAGTGTAAAGTGAAAGGATTGACTCTCAATTATCGCAACAGTTGAGTGGTGAACTTTGGCGTATTGAAAAAAGCTTTGCAGTCTGGAGAGGATGAAAACTTTAAAGTGACTACCTACGAACCGCACAAGATTGTACATTTACCCACACACCAAATCGTCAGTTGAACCTTGGAAAAACTGTATCAAATCGAGTACCAGAAGCAAGTGAGGATTCCCAACCACTTCACTTTGCCGAATGGACACGTCGATATTGGTCAGCAAATAAAACGGGACAACGTCCAAGACTGATAGTTCGTTGTAACTACAAAGACCAAGAGAGAATGATAAATGCTTTAAACAGTCATCATTTAGAATACGGTGATTCTCAAGTGGAGTTCGATACTTAACTTGTGATTAGAGCGGTTCCATACGCTGTGACCTCAGCGATTCAGTACCACATCTTATGAACTTTGCTATGCCTAGTACTACCACTACTACCATACTTACCATGGAAGGTTTTGCTGTGAGTGACAAACCAGACGGATGCAAAAGCGATGACACTAGTTATCGTGGACTCTTTACTGGTTTTCATAGTGGGTGTCATCTTCCACGTGAACCCATGCACCTACCACCCTACGGATGTCATCCAAAAATGAGTAAACTCCTGCGTATTTCATCGTACCCTCATCGGAATAAACCTGTGAAAGACGAACATTCGTTCTCTTTGCCTTTTCCTGAATACTGCAACTTTGAAAGTCGATTCCAAACGTTCCAAGGAAAGTTGCCTAAATATCTGGGAGGACCTACTACCGAAGAATTAGCCAAAACCGGATTTATCTACTTGGGCGAGGTGGATAGAGTCAAGTTCTTCAGTTTTGGTGTTTCACAACAGAGCAGAAAGATTCGACTTACCTGGAACATGCTCGATGGTATCAGCATTGTCTCTACCTACCTTTAGTGGGACCCTAGTCATTGACATTGCATACCATGTCGTTTAAGAAACCAACTTGGCTAAGAGTCAAACGTTGGACAACACGGAGAGAAGTATTTAAACCCAATTTGAAAAGTAATATTCAAGGTCTTTCAAACGAACTGCAAGAGAAGATCTACAAGGATGCTTGGCAGGGACTTGCCAGAGCAAAATCTCAGTTGTTGACTGTAGAACCTTTGTGTCGAGAAATTTACAACAGGAAAGTGAAAAAAGTCAACAAATTCGTCAGATTTCTCTGTACCAAATCTTCCAGTTATTCCACTTTAGACCGTTTACATTAGAAGATCTTACTGACACTACTCATATGTTCATTACTTTCTCTCTAGGAGAAGATTTTAAATACAATAAGGGAAATTAGAAGTCAAGCACAATCATCTCTATGCAGAAAGTTCACTTATTGCCTCCGACAAAAATAGGTATGAAAACAGGCTACCATGCCACGACTTTTATCAGTAGTGATGCAATAAATTCCGTGGAAGAAAATCGAATGAGAGTATTCAATCGGTGGAGGATTACCAACACTTATTACGAGAACTGTGTCCATCGAGATGGGGTCGACGTGTGGTGTGTGTCTTAGTGACATGCTTTCTGGGATTTCGTTTACCAGCCGATTCCTTGTAGACTTTTTACGAACAGTATTTACTACCAAATAAAACATGAATGTGGTCCCTTTTATTGTCCACGAGAGACTCATTCTGTTAAAAGCTTTGCGTTTTTATCTCGATACTTCTCGACCTCTACGGGAAAAAAAGATTCGTCAGCTTTTAGGTACTGAATTTGTGTATATACGATGTGTGTTTAGCTTGTGACTTACTCCCTCGCTAGACAGATGTACGTGACTGGAAAAGCTGAGGCCTTAAGGTTTGGATCAAATAAGTGGCCATATATGGTCAAGAGTTGTGATCCTCAATTCAAACTTCCAGTTAAAAAGTAAATTTTAGACCTGTGTTAGTGATAGTGTCAGAAGAAGAACCCGTCACCGAGGACAACCTCTCCCTTCAGGACAGGACTGTCACGAACATTCCAGAAAGACATTCCGGGAGGACACCTGTGTGACTGTACCCAATGTAGAGATTTTAAGGACATTACATATTGTCCCTAGGACGCCTTTGTTACCAAACTTATGTTGTACGGTGACTTGCTTATATTCTACTTTTATCGTTGTGATGCGCATTTTATAGCTGTACTTAACGATTTGGCTTTTGTGTATTTTTGTCTTTCGTGTTGTTCCATTTTAAGATGTGTTGAAATAAACGTGTCCTAAAAATAGTATAAAAACTCGCGTCTTATCTGTTTTTGTGTCAGACGTGACATTCCCTACACTATGGCTACCTCTGCTTTCTCCGTTACCTCTTCTTCCACTTTCAAAATCATTGACGAACACTTAGATCGTGTTAGTTAGGACGCCTTGTATCTTCGTCGTCCCTTTAACATGTTAATTGCCGGACCCAGTGGTTCAGTCAAAACCGCATTTGTCAAACATTTGATCGAACATATACGTCATTTGATCGATCATCCACAGTGTGGTGTTACAAATAGTGGCAATCGGAATACAGCCTCTTGCGAGAAAGTCAAAGCCATTCCATCGTGTTTGTGTAAGGCATACCTGGCGAAGATGACGGAATCGTATCTGACCCCAGACAAACCCATCTGGTCATTTTCGACGATATGTTAAGAGAAGACGAAGACGAAATTAAGCTGTGTTTTACGCGCAAAGGGCATCATAGTAATGCCAGTGTCATTTACATCACTCACCATTTGTTTCAACAAAGTATAGCCCATCGCACTATTAGTCTCAACGCTCATTACGTGGTCTTGTTTAAAAGACCTAAAGATAAATCGCAAGTGCAAGTCTTAGCCAAACAGTTAGGAACTCCTTGCCTGACTCATGCGTACGACGATGCCACTCTAACCACACACACCTATTTACTCGTGGATTTAAAACCCACTACCCGCAATTACTTGCGATTTTGGACTCATCTGTTTCAACACTGGTGCCAAGACGGAGGGATTGTCGTGTATACGTCCCCGTCGTCGACTTAACTAAAAAATCTATAAAAGCCTCGGACACTTTGAGTCTTTCTCACACAGCGTCAACATAACGTCCCTTCAGTCTTATATTACGGTCAAATTGTTTCGTGCCTTGTGTGGCGTCAATCGCGAAAGAAAAAAAGCCACAAATACGTGATCGTGTCTCAGAAGTCAGTCTCAAAGAAGTATTACTATGGTTCACGGTAACAACAGGTCAATACTGCAAGGCATCATTCACGTTCCTCATCACACCAAGCCCTTTTCTGACAGAAACAAAGTAGCATTGACGCAACTGGCCGATGTCCACATCGACATTCAAATCAAAAAGCAAATCATTTTGAAAACTGGAGGTAACTGTTCTTTAGGAGGTGTCAGTCACTATTCACTCCGTCTTAAAATGGGATCCCAATGCCCCCAAAGTCCCTCCAAGAAAAAAGCCAATCCCACCAAAGCCATGCGAACCCCGAAGAAGAAAAAGAGCAACGGTGTCAAGAACAGGAAAAAGAAAACCCCACACAAAACGAGCACCTCTTGAAGGGCACGATACCTTTGTCTCAACGCCAGAAAAAAATGCTTAACCAAAAATCGTCACGTTCTTAGAAAATGGTTCATAAGAAAATATGCATTCGTCAAAAGAAAAAGATGTTGGTAAAACTCGGAGGAATTTTGCTCATGTTGTTATGACCCTTGCTGAAAGGGGTTTTGGGAACAATGCTGGGACGACTCATGGGAGCAGGATGAAAAGGACCAAGAAGATAAAATGAACCTTTTGGGTCCAAAAATCTCAGACGTGACCATTGAAATCCGATGGAGGGACGAAAACTTGCTTCAGTGCCTTACAAACGATGGATGGAATACCATTGTTGGCAAGAACAAACGATCCCATGTGTACCTCCCAACCCTCATTTGACCGAGATATCCCAGTTAATGGATCGCAACGATTTGTCTGAAACAGAAAATTCGCAAAGGTACGGTCCACTATTTCAACGACTGCAACTCTTTCACCAGAAAGCTTTAGACGAAACAGCTCTGCCAACTCTGAAATTTTTTAAAACCCTGATAAAAAGTCCATCGCCACCACCACCCCCAGTGGTCAAGACAAACGCAGCGCCACGAATGCCTGAGGAAGAAGAGGTACGGGAAGTCTTTCAAACACCGTCAGCAGCTCCCATTCCTAGTAAGATTTCAGTGTCCTTGTTGACCCCTTACCCCACTCCTCAACAGGAAGAACTTCAAGCTTGGGTTGAAAAGATGATATCCTCTCCTCGTTCGACAAAAGTCAAAAAGAAAGAAGGGAAACCAGAAGAGAACAAATAAAAGGAGACCAAAGTCATCCCATTACCACCCCCACCACCACAACTACCCTCGCCTTCTACTTTCTTGGCTCATCGGACACTTAAAGCTGTTCCTAAACCACCATTTCGCCCTATCGAATATAGCATCAGCGAAGAGTGGGTGACTTATTAAAAAATGGAGAAGGTGTTAGCCAGCATTTACTACGATCAAGCCCACCCGGCGGAATACGGAGGAGTTCAGAAATTGTATCGTGCTGACAAAACCCGTCTGAAAAGTCTCCTTTTACCGCAAGTGCAACGGTGGTTACAAGAACAAGCCACGTATACTTTACACAAACCTATGCAACAAAAACTTTCCAGATGGCGCACCCGAGTGGAGGGCATTGATCAGCAATGGCAAGCAGATTTGGCCGATGTCTCTCATTTGGTCGCTTTCAATCGTGGCTACAAATATTTGTTTTGTGTCATCGACGTCTTTTCTAAATTTGCCTGGATCGTGCCATTGACTTCCAAATCAAGCAGTGAGTTATTGCGAGCGCTCAAACTGGTTTTGAAACAAAGTGGTCGTCACCCTCTTAGACGGAAAACAGATAAATCCACCGAATGTCTGAATCAAGATTTCCAAAAATTATTAAAGAAACGTGAAATTCATTTTTTCACCACCGAGAATCCCGAAAACAAAGTCAGCATAGTGCAACGTTTTAAAGCACATTGAAAGAACGCATGTGGTAACATTTTGCGCATCAGCACACTCTCAGGTACATCGACGTCTAATCGCACTTGCTTCTAGTATACAGCCAATCTTACCATCGTAGCATCGGACGTGCCCACCCACCCCAAAAATTGACTCCTGACAACGAAGCGACCCTTTTTTGAGCGCATGTTTGGTTTGTCTCCTATGGCGACTATTCCCAAGAAAAATGGAGTGATTTCAGCAGGAGATTGTGTGCGCATTGACAAAACAGTCGCACTTTTGACAGAAGTTACTTACCCAACTGGACCACCGAATTGTTTCGTGTCACTGGACGAATGCATGGCCGTCATCCTGCTGTTTATAAATTGGAAGACATGAACAGGGAATTGTTAAAAGTAACGTTTTACTTGCCCGAGTTACAACGCATGACCAAAAATGAAAACGAAGTGTACAACATAGAGATCATTCTCGAACGAAGAACCCGTAAAGTGGGAAAACGCCGTGTAAATGAAGTCAAAGTACGTTGGAAAGGCTATCCTCCCAAGTTTGTTTCTTGGATGGACGCTTCGCAAGTCATCGACTATACAAAGAAGTAACTATAATTCTCTTCCATACAGCCTAAACCACTACCATCGCAGTGACCACTCCTTCACAGAGTTCTTCTATGTAAGATCTAAAAAAGCAACCCTTGTGGGTGTGGTGTGGAGAACGTGTGCCTAAAAGCAAATCGTCTTTTGCTGCCAAATCTTTGTGATGTATTGTGTCACCGGTGCAGCCATTGTCAATCTGAGTTTGCAAAAAGGAGACAAACAATTGTGAACCATTTTTCTGAGCAGTTTCATCGGTCACCTTCACCCCAATCCTTCCCTGAAATACTCATCGAACGAGAACAACAGGAGCCTTTGCGTTCAACATCAGTCACCACTCCAGAAACAACAACCACCACAGGAATCCTCTTATAGCCACTCCACTGACATTGAGTGACCCCTCGGACAGCTGAATTCTCGAATTATGAAAAACATCACCAATTGTACTTAACGTTACACAGTGATAGTTCCATGGAGGTGTTTCCCAAAAACACTTTATGCTGTTACACGGCAAAATTACCTCAGGTTATCCAATTGGAGCAAGAAGCTCTTTAAGAAGTGGCATTGGTTGAAATCATTCACCCTACAAAAGTCTTATATGTCCTTCCAAATCAAAACACTTTTGAGGTCGAAGTTCATGACATACAAGTGAAAGACTACTTGGTTGCTAATGCAGGATTTACTAATTCTAGATATATACCCAGAACAAAAACGTACGCCTATACCGTCACAGTTCTCCCAGGCAATTATTTTAGTTGTCAACATTTGGTGGAGACGATTGCTGACAAGTTCAAGGCAGTGTTTGGTAAAGCCCTGGGGAAAAGACAAATTGTTAAGATAGAGTACCATAAAGTGGCCCGTCGCCTGCTGATTCGATTTGCGAAAAGGAAAGTGGTGTCCATTAAATTTTGTCCTGAATTGTTTGATATTATGGGTGTGGACGTTCAGTTGAGGATGTAAATTATTAAGAAAACCGAATTACCAATCGTTTGCGAGGTGATTTCCTTCCCCAGTAGAACTGAACGAAGGGCTCAATTTGATGTTTGTGTATTCCGATGCAGTGTAGTACAACGCAGTGGGACGTACCTCCGTACTGCGTGTCATTCCTTTCAAGCGGATTCTGCCACTAACGCTGACCAAGAAGGTGGAAACACCTATCACGTTCACCGCGAATTTGTCCATCCTTACTATTTGGCCGTCAACAAGTCTTATTTCGACACTGTCAACATCGCTGTAAAAGGAGATCTGGGACAAAATATTCCATTCACCAAAGGGAAAGTCAAGGTGAAACTCCATTTTCGAAAAAGATTCTCTAACGACACGTAAGTCATGTATCCAGTGTACCGAGGCGCCCTCGACAACGAGGACATGGTTTAGGAGATATCTTGAAATCGGTCTTTCGCTTGATGGCCCCGGTTTGGAAACCGATGGTGACACGAGGATTGCACGCTACTGAAAGATGCCGCATTGACGCATGTCAAAGAATTTCTCCAAAATATCATTATCAAAAAACAAAACCCAAAAGAAGCTTTCTTGAGAGCAAACAAGAATATATTCCTTCAAACAGGCAAATATATTTTGGGCCGACGAAAAATTTCTATAAATGCCCTGGACGCTACCGAGTCAGGAATTTCTGCTTCCCTGACGCCAAGGTAGAAAGAGACGACGAAAACACCCATATAGAAGACATCACACTCATAAGCTAGTAAGACTAAGAAAATAAGAACCGTAGAAGACTTAGACGTTTTTGATTATTAACAAAATCAAACAGAGAAAGAAAGAAAATGATGCACCGAGAGTCTTGCGTCTGTTCCAAGTTGGAACTAGATCCGTTTGCAAAGCCGCCCACCATGATGACGATGCAAGAATCCCAATTGGTCGAATTTCATCCCGTCTCCTCTTTGATGGATTCAGATCCCAGTGGGTTTGAAATCAAAGGACAATCCGAAGATTACATTGATCTCAATAGCAGTCAAAGTCATCAAAATAGGCGATGATCCCGTCTACCTGGTGATGCCAGAGTAGCTTCCTTCAGCAATTTCATGCATTCTTTGTTCAGTGGAGTGGATATGAACTTGAATAACAAACTGATCGTATTAGCATGGATACTTACCCTTACCGTGCCTACCTAGAATATCTCGTGACGTATGGAAAAGAAGCCAAGAACACCCATATGGATGCATGAGTGGTACGGAAACCTGATGCATTGGGCAACATCAAGTTTAACAGCACTACGGTTGCTGAGGACGAACAAAATTTATCGGGATTTATGGAGTGTCGACACACACTTACACTAAGTTGAAATTTAGAACTGATGGATCGTTTCAATTTGGATATGTGGCTGAAGGAAAGGTATTTTCCTGACGGTGCGGATATCCTCTTGAGACTACCGCTTTTCATTTGATGGCCAATGTCAATGAGTACAAGACCAAAATCGGATAAGCCAGAGTCTTTGTGCGATGCGTGGAAGTTTTACCTAAAGTGGGAAACGACATCAGTCACATTTTGAGCCGTTCGACCGCCAGGTGTCCGATACCACGCGTGAAAGTGAAAATCTTCACTATTCCCAGAGGACAGCAATCCATAATCAAAGGAAATTTACCCAAACGATTAATCATTGGTATCATCGAGAACGAAGCCTTCAACGGACCCCAGGGAAAAAATCCTTTCAACTTTCAACACTTAAACTTCGGGAAAAAATCCTTTCTTCTTTCATCACTTCCACGTGTTCAAGATTGAAGTCAATCGCGATGGCAAGACCTTGTGTACCAGACCATTTGAACCTAAGTTTGGTGACAAAAAGAATGACTTGAGATCTTACTTTTCCCTGTTCTAAGCTACCGGACAGATAGGCACCAACAGTAGTCACGGAATTTCGTACAAGGATTATGCAGGATGCTATGCGTTGTGGGTTTTTGATTTCACTCCAGACCAAGGCAGCGACGAGAGACATTTTCACCCTATAAAATCCGGACAGAATCGTGTGGAACTTCAGTTTGCTACAGCTCTAGTCGAGACGGTGAACATCCTCTTCCATGACGATTTCGACAATACCATAGAAATCAACAGTTTGGGAGAAGTCATTCTAGACTATTAAAAACTATGGAAGCCTGTAATCCTTCTTTGAATAGTGGAGAATCATTGGCAACGGAATGGGGGGATACCGTGGATGTAGATCACCAAGACAAACGAAAAGGACATAGTGATGAAGTCCAATTAGCCAAAACAAGGACAACATTTAGTCTCATGTTTTGCCAAATACCTAGAAGAAGAAATTACGGGATTGATCACGAACGATTGCTATTGATGTCAAAACGATCATCCCAGTCATATTCAACACGAGGAATGTCTGATGCTGAGTCAAGAAGATAAATTGGACGAGTATCTGGACGAAGCTTAGAGTCTCATCTCTGAAGAAGCCTTGTTGCCTCAGTGGTATAAAGACTTGCGTGATAATTCGTCTCCTCCATTGATTGATCTAGAGATCTATCGCATCTAAGCTCTCTTGACCCAGAGTGCGGAGACGAAGCGAAGAAACGGTTACTTGTCAAAGATTTTCAAGCAAAAGGTCAGAATTGAATTGATGACTTATCATTACCCGTGAAGAAAAAAAACATGAAAAATATGGATACTTGGGAACTTTATTACTTTTTGAACCACAGTTTTATTGGAATCCTGTCGTGTGTGCTAAAAATGAACTGTCTGATCGCAAACCTCAAGACCACCAAGCTTGGACAACAGTCATCTCCCAGGAACCCATTGGGTAGCTGTCTCCTTCCCTAAAGAAGATTGTTTGGAGTATTTTTATTCGTAGGGATTGCCACCTTTGGAAGACGACATCATTGACTTTATGAGAAGAAATGCCCATACGACACGATTTAATAACGTGAAATTACAAGGCACAAATTCCATGGTGTGTGGACAATATTGTATTTTCTTCACCAAAGCGATCTTGGATATTCTTTAGAACATCTAGTGACTTATTTAGAATGGTCACTCTTCTAGAAACGCTGACAAAGTAGATCGATGGTTTTGTGACCATTATGGCTATCTCTTGTCTTTAGCTAGAAAATGTAGTGTACATCAATGGCCCAATGACTTTCATCAGTGGAAGTCTAGCTTGACTTCACAGCGTTGTCAACCATGTCAAAAATAGTATGTTATTTGAAAAATGTTTGTTTGAAAAAAATTGTTTTATGGTTAATTGTTGGTTGATAGTTATTTGAATTTAAGAAAATGTATTATAAAAAAAATGTCTGCGTTAGTCTTTGACTTCTTTCTATCCCTCTCCCTCAAAGCAACAATCCTAGTGTTCCGACTATAAACATTGTAGGGATATTTTCTGTCGCGTCCGCGCTTAAACAATATAAATTGAGGTAGTCTCCAGTCTGACCATCCATAGTTGACTCATCCTCCTATGTAGAGACGAAAGAGTTCTCCTTCTCTTTCCGAAGAAGCACACCTTCACTTGTGGGAAAGCCTGTGGCCAGACGGGGACGAATCTTAAACGATAAAAGATTGTCATAACTCCCTGTCCACAAAAACAGCCCTTTTCAGGGCCATCACAATACTCTAGAAAAGAGATACTATTTCAATTGCCAATTTTAAGCTAGTAAGTTAAAAATTAGAAGAGTTTCTATAAGCACTTCTTTTCTTTGTTTTATGTATAAAAAATTAGAAGTGTGTCTATAAGCACTTCGTTACCGTGGCTTGTCAAAATATAGTCTTTTTTGTAGTTAGCGTTTGTAGGAAAAAAGTAAGTGGGTGTTTCTTTTAGGTCCGCGCGGTCCATGTTTATTTTGGGTGATAATATGGGTAAGTTTCAGTAACAGGGTATGTTTTCCTTCACGTCCGCGCTTGACAAATATAAATCGAAAGCATTCGTCTGTCTGGCTACCCAGCGTTCACTCGTTAACATGTGCAGAATTGCAAAATTGATAGAACTTCAGATGCACATGGAGTATGCCAGACGGCTCCTAGAGGCAATGTAGGAGGAAACAACACTTGAGAAAGAGGAGAAGAGAAAGAAGATAAAGAAAGAAGACATGATCTTGCCTCATCTGATTAGGCCAATCTGTGAAGTGAAGTCACTAGTAACACCACTACTACCACGAACATAGCGACTACCTCATCCACAACCACTACCAGCCGCAAAGAGACCCGTGAACCCCCAGACGGATTACTGGGAGGAGTAGTTGCGTCATCAGGAGGTAAACTGACCACATCATCCACGGGTGTGGAATAGAAGAAGAAGGCAAGAAGAGGTCTTCAGAATCCCACAAACGGAAGCATGGGGTGCTGAATCCAATCATGCAGCCTCTGCGTTCCCAAAAGCAAGACTGAACTGGGAGCAGGACTGGAGTAGACGTTGTGTTTGTGTGGCCAGACCTGGAAGGTGCACACATTAGGAGGTGCATCTGAAGTTGAAAACACAGCCCTCTTTAGGGCTAACCAAATCTCTAGAAAAGAGACTATTCAAATTACCAATTGGTGTGTATGTGGAGTAGTGTGATTATAAACACTCATTCTTTTACTGATGTTATTTTGTGTGTTTGTGTTTGTGTGTGTGTGTGGGTATGTTTGTATGAGCTGGCGTACGTTTGTGTGGATAGTAGATTTGAGGGTTTGTAAGCGTTTGCGTACGTTTGTGTGGATAGTAGATATTGGGGTTTCTGATAGAATATTTTGGGTTTGTAAGCGTTCGCCTACATTTTTATGGATAGTAAATAGTATGGTGTTTTTTCTCCTTCACCTGTGTGGATAGTATGCATTGGGGTTTTTGATAGTATATTTTGGGCTTGTATGTGTTAGCGTAAGTTTGCATGGATAGTAGATTATGGGGTTTGTAAGCGTTCGCGTACGTTTGTGTGGATAGTATATAGTGTGGTGTTTTATCCTTACTGTGTATGGATAGTATATTTTGTGATTTGTGAATAATATATTTTGGGTTTGTAAGCGTACGCGTACATGTTTGTGCAGCATACCAAAAACAAATGGCACAAAACACACATGCCATGGTGGACAGAGAAATGCCGTCTAGCAATCAAGGAAAAAAAGAAAGCCCTAAACAGATTCAAATATACAAGAATAGCATCTGATTTTTGGGATTACAAACACAAAGAAGCCACAACTCGAACCATCATGAAAGAGACAAAAACCAACTCGTGGC